>OZ014525.1:245988138-246588138 GCA_963966055.1 Lathyrus aphaca
AGAATTAACAACGAAATCAACAAAAGGTTCTTTAAACATACCATTGAGTTCAGTACGAAAGGTATAATTGTCAACTTGAGAAGTATCTGTCATCAAGATACTAGCTTCCTCAGGATCAATGCGAAATAGATCTTTCCACACTTGAGCATTAACCGCAAACATTCTAGAACCCATACGGAAGTTGAATTCGAAACCCTTAAAAGTGCCAACCAAACCAGCATAGAACATCTTAACCAAATCCTCATTATATTCAACGTGACAGGATAGAAAGGGATTGATACCTTGGAAGTCTATAAGTTCAATAATGTGGGGAATGTGCATTTGAGTAGCAGTTGTTCTTGAGTAGACATATTGAGGAACCACCTTCCTGTTCTTGAATTTCTTGTTGTAAACTTCAACCAAATCAGATGGAAGAAGAGACAAGGCACTGACAGGAAGTGATGATTGTGAAGAGGAGCCACGGGACCTTTTACCTGTAGGTCTTGATGCAATTGTTGAGAAAAATGAAGCTTTGAGAGAGAATTTGAGGGTTGGAGGAAGAAGATGGAAACTTGAGAGAATATGAGAATGTTATGTGTTGGTAATGATAAGATGAAATGATAATGGGTTTTAATGAAAAAAAATTAAAGAAATCATAAATGGAAAGTCAAAAAGTGGATGGGGGAATTGATGTGCCAACCTAGGGAGACAAAATGACAGGCGGCGCGTCTTTTCAAGACAGCCACACGTCAGTTGAAGCGACAGTGAGCCGACTCAAATTCAAAAATGAGTCGACTCAATTTGAATTTGAAATGATTCGGCTCAAAGGAGCAGATAGGTGTAACACGGTGGGAGAACTGACTTTTTAGTCATGTTGCAGATAGCAAGAGTCGCCACCGACTTTTATTTTATCCAAGTGGAAAGGACATAAAAGAACAGGAAATACCTATTTTAAAAGACTTGAGTTCGGGGGGTAGGTTATATAAAGGGAAGGTTTTAGCACCCTTTATATCCATGGTTATCCATGGGCTCTTAGTAACTTAGCTCACTTAAATTGTTTTTGAAAAGTGTAGTGTGTGATTAGAAATTTTTCTAAGTACTTTGTAATGATCCTCATATGGATGTATACAAAGCCTTGTTTTGAAAAATGTTTAAGAAAGTGAGGTGTAAAAAGTAATTTTAAGAAGTGAGCAAGTAACTAGGAGGTACCTACCCTAGACTAATTCGTTCATATTCTTATATGTTCTTTCAATGGTAAGACTATCCCTATTATTAAGGAATAGGTAGTCATTACCTTGGATTTGTTAAGGGACAAACGTAGGGTCATCGTATGGTCAATGAAGGCAACTTAAGGGGTGTCTTTAGCAATTCGAATGGACTATCATCATTTATTCGAAGGGACAAAATCATTATTCCGTAGGCAACCTCGAAGGGACTTGATCTTTTAAATTTATAGGGACTTGATGATTTTATAAGTGAAGGGACTTGGCTTAAGACATCCCTATATTCAAGGGACTTGACCATTTTATTTTAAGGCAACCAAGAGGAATACCCTAGGAAGTGCAAGATGGTGATCAAAGATCGACTTACATGTGTGAGTGTTTATTTTCAAATATTTATCTTTTAAAGTTAATTATCTAAATTAATTTTAATTACAAATAGTTTGCACACCCTATTTACTAACCACGCAGTTAATATGAAAAATAAATGGCAGAAATTAAAAGATAGAAAATAAAATTCCTACACTATTACATGGCTTAGGGGCAGTAACATAATAATAATAATGATGGCGGAAAATAATAAAAACCAATTATTACAAAGGCGAAGCAGTTACATAATCAGGAAAACATTGAATGAATAACATAAAAATGAGTGAATAAATTAGAGAAAAAAAAGTTTGCAAACTAGGTTAAGAAAACAATTAGGGTTATGGTTTGAGAAAAATTTTAAGGTTTAAAAAAATTTAAGGTTTAGGAAAAATTTTAGGGTAAAAATTAGGGCGAAATCTGAGTTTTAAGATAAATATTTGGGCTAAATTTTTAGGGTTTAAAGTTTAAGAAAAAAAATTAAGATTTAGATTTATAAAAGAAAAAGGTTTTACAAAAAATAGGTTTAAGGTTTATATAAAAAAAATATAAGTTTTAAAAATAAATAAAAAAAAGGATTTTGTTTTATCTTTTAGATATTAGTTTAATAATAATAATAAGGAAATTCAAAGAAAATACATAACTTGATGAAAAAGGGAAAAATAAAGTTAGAGATACCCAAAATATTGGGGGTTGGTGTTGAACCCCTGACTTTGCCTTTGCCAACAAAAACCTTCAGCCACTACACTACGCCACGTTTCTTTGCCAAAATGTTGGGAATGAGTGTTGAACCCACGTTTCTTTGCCAAAATGTTGGGAATGACAGTTGAACCCACACCCTCAGACTTTCAACCTTAGGTCTTTGTCACTAGGCCAATCAGCGCACGCCATACACCATCTTCTTCCTCCCACCTGTATATTTTTGGTATATTATTGAAAGAATAAAAAAAAGAAACAAACAGGATCAAATAAAATCGCTGCAGATTTTAAAATAATGAAAAATAAGAAAAGTGATTAAAATAAAATCTAAAAAAATATTAAAACGATTCTAAAAATCTAATAAAATCAAATAAAGAACGCACAATTATTTTTAGATTTCTTTGAGAATATGAAAATAGAAAATAAATCAAATAAAATAGAAAAAAGAGGAATTTGCGATTTTGAGGGTCGAAATCTTTTAGAATTTTATTCTAAAAGAGTATTGTTTGTATATTTTTTTTGAACTTCTGGAAAAAATTCGGATTAAATAAAAACAGTAGTACTTACCTGACTTACCTGTCAGCCAGGAATGCTTATCACTACTGCAGCCTTCAAAGTATCGACGAAAACAGATTACAGCAGATTAACCAATAGTTTTGTTCTCCATGGTGCCCTATGATTCCTGCATCGAAACTTAAATCCAACTATCCAAAAATCATCTACACAATCAAACAAACATATTAAGTAATCAAAATCAATTAATCATGCATAAATCATTGAAATTTAAAATAATCAAAAGAAAAGCAAGAATGTGAATTTGGTTTGTATGATTTGGCATGAATTTGATGATGAGGATGATTGGAATAGGTTCAGGAAACCTCAAGTATTCATTTGCAACCTTTAATAAACTTGTAAAAGTGGTGGATTTTGGAAACCTAATTTTGAATTATGTGAAATTTTAAAGTACGAATATCATCCTCTTGCTCTCCCTCCTTTTTTTTTGTCTTGTGATGTTGTTGTGGTTATATAGTAATGTAATTAGGTTAAGAATTTGGGCCTTGGTTGGAGTTGTATGGGTTGCTTGAAGGTGAAGAAATATCTTTCATAATTTGTCCAAAAATCACATCATATCTTACCAAATAGCCTTAGCACGAAATTTGATGATATCCAACCACCTTGAATGTCATTTAAGAGCTTCTAGAAGAAGAATCAAATCAAATATTTTTATTTTCATATTTTATTTTGATTTAAAATGAATTTTTTAATGAATAAAATCCATATAAATAATAATAAAAATATTAAAAATCAGAAATTAGTTGAATTGGGTCGTGCATGATGTCATCTTTGAGTTTGGGTTGGAATTTGGTGGGCCCATTTGGAAATATTTGGATTTGAGACCTCATTTGCTTCATACACTCCTCAAAATTTTCCCAACTTTAACAAGGCACATATCCCTCAATTTTAAGGCTATGAAGGTGTTCTTGGACTTTTTAGAAATCTTAGAGAGTCCTCTAACAAACCCCTTTGGTCTCATGTCCATATCCTTTACCATTTTCAAGTTATGCCCTTTGGTAGATGTTGACTTTTTGTTGACTTTTGAAATGACCTGTAATGTTTTGGCTCATACCTTTCAAATGAAGCATTGTTAGGATTGGCTTGTGAGACACAAAGTTGTAGAGAATTCAATTTCTTTCAAAATGAGCTTTGGATAGGAAATTTTTAATGAAGCATGTGAAAGTTATGACTGGTCAAAGTTCAGTTGACTTTTCCTGTGAAAACCCTAATTTAGAAACTCCTGATTCTTGATGATCTGAAATATCCTTGATGAATCATGATCAACCCTTGATCAAATGATGAATTTTACTTCATAAAATTGATGTTGGCAAAAAATCAGGAAGTTTGACTTTGGTTTGACCATAGTTGACCTCAGTTTGACTTTTTAACCACTTTGACTGATTTTTGCATATCTGATCATCTGACTGAGCAAACTTTTTGGGAAAGCCTTGAAACTTTACATAAGGATTCTTGAAGACATGTGTGATGTTATGAAGCTCACTTGAAGCCTTGAAAGTCCATTTAGCCTGATGAAATTCAAAACACTAGTTTAGGGTGCATTGCTTAGGAGGAGGCTTTGTCTGAGGGAATTTCCAAACTTTCTGACTAATTGTGAACCTCTTGGGATACCTTGTGAACCTTGAGAGTATCCTTGGGACACATTGCCTTGAATAGGGGAGGGAAAATTTTGGGGTGCAACAGCTGCCCCTGTTCAATTTTCTGAAACCTGAGGAGTTAGATTGGCATGTGTGTCATTCGTGACTTGGAAGGTTGAAGGGGATTGAACACAAAAGCCCAAACATTTGCACTCGCCGGTGCTTAAAATAATACTGCTGATTGGTTGTATTTGCTTGCATGGGCTTAAAGATGCCACTCGGAGGGACTGAAGATGGGCTTATAGATGCCATCCATAATATCAGAAGGTGATAGTATCTTTATGTTGTCACTGGATATCAGTACTAGGTCTTCTTATAGGTCATCTCTGAATCATTTATGTAACATGGTTTGAGTTGAATTCCAGCACTAGATCCTCATATAGATCGTCTCTGCATTATCTCTGGGGAAAAAGAATATCCTTCATTAAGTGTCAGTGCTTAGATCTTCGTATAGATCGTCTCTGAACCGTCTTTAGGAACATACTTTAACTTAAGCATCATAATCAAATCTTTGTGGCGATCATCTCTGAGTTGCTTTTGGTGATATCCTCGGCTAAGTACAAGATCTTCGTATCTATCATTTATGTACCATCCCAAAGATCATCTGTTGAATTGACCATAAGAAATAAATCTTTGTAACGACCATCCCAAGGACAAAAAGAATATAAGGATTAAATCTTCGTGGCGATTATTCCTGAACTTCTTCTGAAAAATCTCTTGGACTAAGTGCTAGATCTTCGTATAGATCATTTACACACCATCCTAAATACAATTTGTTGAACTGACCATCAGAAATAAATCTTCGTAACGATTATTCCCTCTGGAAATATCCCGGATTAAGCACTAGATCTTCGTGTAGATCATTTACACAATATTCCAAAGATAGTTGACCATCAGAAATAAATATTCGTAATGATTATCTCCTCTGGAAATATCCTGGATTAAGCACTAGATCTTCGTATAGATCATTTACGTACCCTTCCACAGATAAATTGTTGCATAGACCAATAGAAATAAATCTTCGTAGCGATTATCTCTTCTGGAAATATCCTGGATTAGGTAATAGATCTTCGTATAGACCATTTACATACCTTCCCAAGGACAAACAGAATATCAGGATTAAATCTTCGTGGAGATTATCCCTGAACTTCTTCTGAAAGAATCTCTTGGATTAAGTGCTAGATCTTCGTATAGATCATTTACACATTATCCCAAAGATAGTTGACCATCAGAAATAAATCTTCGTAACGATTATCTCCTCTGGAAATACCCTGGATTAAGCACTAGATCTTCGTATAGATCATTTACGTACCCTTCCACTGATAAACTGTTGCATAGACCAATAGAAATAAATCTTCGTAGCGATTATCTCTTTTGGAAATATCCCGGATTAGGTAATAGATCTTCGTATAGATCATTTACGTACCCCTCCAAGGACAACTTGAGCATCAGGATTAAATCTTCGTGGCGATTACTCCTGAATTGCTTCTGGTAATATCCTGGATTGACCACTAAGTCTTTGTATAGACCATTTATGTGCCATCCCAAGGATAATTTGTATTGATTATCAGAAATTAATCTTCGTAGCAATCATCTCTGAATTGTTTGATAGTGTTTATCTACCTGCAACTATCCTGAAAAGGAGAGGTTAGTGTAAACACCCCAAATTTGCCCTCACCCATTCACACCATGGCTTGTGATCATTTCATATGCATAAACTCAATCATAGCATCTCATACCACATTTTTTGATTCACTGCATAGATTCAAAGTCATCTGCACCTAGGGTTTGTGATCTGAGCAATCCAAGAGCTTCTTGAGCCACTCCAAAGGCCATCAATCACTTAAAAGGGGTCCATGTATGTTCAAATGTCATGTTATATCCTCTCAAAGTCAAGAATGTCAAAAAATCACAAGAACTGAGGAAGGTATGGAAGCAGAGCCAGGCTAGACTGCACAGATGACCTAAAATTAGGGTTTTGGTTTCAGAGGCCATAACTCCAATTTTTTTGGTCATTCTTGTTTCTATTGGTCTCTATATGGTATAGGGAATATGCATATCAATTTTCATGAAGAAATTCCATAGGGAAGTCATCTGATCAAGAGTTGACTTTTCAAGCAAGTCAGTGCAAAATCAGGGCATCTGAGGCCCCCAATGACCCAACCAAAGGGTATTCTTCATCATTTTGATTGTATATGATCTTTATTTGATCATAAAATAAGTTGGAGGTTCACAAAATTGAAGAATTTCAAGTCTTTTGCAAAGTTGACTTTTTGGGAAAGTTTGACTTTTAATGAAATTGCCATTTTAGGAGACTTTTTCAACCTTTACTTTTTGATTCAAAAATGCTTCAAATGAAAAAACTTTGGTCATGAAAGTTGTAGAATAGATCTTTCCCTTTTCAAAAAGTACAAGAACATGACCTAATTCATTTTGGATCAAAAGTTATGGCCTTGCAAAGTTGAGCAAAATCATTAAAAATTCACTTTTGCACCAAATGGAAAACTTGCAATTTCTCATGGCAAGCCTTTATGTGACTTCAACATGACCTCTAATCATCATACCAATGCTACACATGATCTAAAATCAGAATTGGCCCAAGGGATTTCTCATTCATTTGCCTTGATTTTCACATTTTTATAAGTCATTTTACATGGAAATGCAAAGAGGGATTTTTGGCAAAATCATTCTTAAAGGAGTTATGTGATCACTAGTTGGTTTCTATGCATTGTCATGATCTAATGAGGCATTCCACATCAAAAATCCAGCAAGAGTTCTCACATTCACATGGCCAAAATCATGAAATAACACAAGTGGGCAAGTTGCAAAATCTCTCTCAATTCATGATCCAAATGCTGCAGACTTTCATGAGCCATCCAAGGGCCATCCTTGACTCAAGCTGAGGCAAGACAAGCCTTTAGACTGCTGCTGCCATAGCCCATGCTGCAAGTACAAATCAACTTGACTTTTTGGCAAAATCTCCCATACCAATCCCACAGTGTACACCTGCCCTCCTAGATTGCTGGGATTGTTTATAGATTGTCTAAGAGTCATAAAGCAATAGAGGAGCAAGCCTGGAACACACACAACACAACACACTCAAAAAAACTGTCAAAATTTTCCTCTCTTCGAATCTCTTTCCATAGCCAGCAAACACTCATTTTCTCTTCACCATTGTATCACACACCTTCCATAGAACCAGAATCCACCATTGAAACAGCTTGAAACCCCATAAATCCTGACTGTGAAACCTGCTATATCAGAACTCAAACTCTCAAATTAGCCACCAACAAAGGATTGTGAGCATTCCATTGACTTCAGGGGGTTCAAAGGAGACATTCTGCATCAAAGAAAGGTCTGGAGAGCTCATATCCATAGTTCACCACTTCAGGTAGCTTCAAATCTCAAACTTTTCAGAGCTTGTGTTTTTTGTTACAAATTGAAAGTATATGTTGTGCTGATCATAATGATGTCTTTGGAATTGAAAATAGTGAAGAAATGATCATTTTATGCCTCTCTGAAAATTCACCCGTGAAACTTGCTTGCTTCGATTCCCTCTGTTCTTGAGTTGTAAATGTTGTTTGGGGGTTGATTTGAATGGGGTTTGGGTAGAGGATCATTTCCCATGTTTCAATTTGATGAATGGTGGCTTGTAGCATGATTTAGGGTTTCCAACCCGCCGGAGAAGATGACCGGAGCTTCCCTCCGGTCACCTGAAAATCATTAGCCCTAACCCTAATTAATTTGCCAGATGCGTTCACAGCCATTGGATGCGGATTAGTTTACGTTTCGGATGGTCCAGATCAAGTCTTTAAACCCTAATCTGTTTTATTTAATTTAATAAATCATAATTAGATTAATTAAGCCAGAACCAATCCTGACCTTTGATTCACGCGCGCAGTCAAACACTTCCCCCCAGGTTTAAATGTCAGCCTTTGGATTAGAATACTTTTCATTTTCATTAATTTTAATTCATTTGTTTTGTATTTCTTTTCTCCATTTTATTTAAAATAGCAAAACAATTTTTAAAATTCTGAAATTTTTTGTACAAACTTTTATTAATTTTCAGAAACCAAAAACATTTTTATTTTTATTTTTTGCATAAAAAAATATTTTTAAATCATTTAAGAGTTTATATTTAATTAATTAATGAGAATTAATTAATTAAAAATACTTTTAGGTATTTAAAAATCACCAAAAAATTCATGAAACCTTTAAAATCATTTAGAGACATTGTCCAACCCTCAAACCAAATTTCTTTTTTTGATCTTGATGCATTTTGACAAATTTCCATGGAATTAATTTCATTTCAAAGCATTATTTTGATCCAATGTTCAAAAATTCATTTCTGCCTAGTCTTTGAGAGTTGGACTTTGGTTCTTTTTGCATTGTGTCTTGCATATCATGTAGTTTGTAAGATTAAATTGGCATGATTTGATCTTTCATTTTCAATTTGTTTGACATTTTTCTTGTTAAGGTACCCTAAAAATCTTAGGAAATTCATAACCCTCATTAGGTTAAGAGTTAGAACCCCTCCTTTGGGCAGTGAATTTGTGTAGGGTTAGGGTTCCTTGGAATGCATTTTCAATTTTTTATCTTGATGTTTGCTTCTGGTTTTGGTTTTTGTTATATGCATTGATCATAAACCCTAATTTGAGCTTCCTTTTGCATTCATCTTGCATTTGCTTGCATACCATGACTTGCCATAGCATTTTGTGCATCCATTTAATTCATTTGACATCTTAAGACATATTAGAATCATGTTTGATCATTGCATCTTGTATTTGCCATGTTGTATGCCATTTGCACTTCATAACATCTCATAGCATCATTAACATCATGTGTATGCTTCTGGTTTTTGTTTGCATCATCACATTGCATTCCATTTGCATTGCATTCCATTCCTTTGCTAACTTTTCAGGTGGTAAGTTACTTTGAGAAGTGAATTTGCCTTCACTTCTCACAACTTCTTTTCATCTTTTCTTATGCATCATTGCTGCATTTTATCTTGTGTTTGAGATTGAGCTTGCTCTTTCTTCTTCTTCTCACTTTCTTTCCTCAAGTGACTTGACTTCTTGAATGAAGCAAGTTACTCTGCTTTCTCTTTGCTCCTTTCCTCTGCTTCCTGGTGGTTCCTTTGAAGATTTCTTTCTTAAACCTCACAAACCTTAGGAACAACCAAGCATGACAATGATTAGGGTTTTGATTAGTCCCCCACTTAGTTTTACCTTTGTGTCTCTTTGAGTCTTCTCTTCTCATCTCATAATCAAGGACTAAACCCTAAAGGCTTAAAGGCTTTGTGATTAAGCTTATACATGCATCCTTCTATTAGGATGGAGTGTATAACTTTAATCCTAAGTGTTAAACCCTTAAGGTGTTTAAATCCTTTAATTAATTCACATAGTAATCAGCAAGACATCACACTTGTAACTTGGGCCTTGCATTAGGGTTCTAATTCTTCCTTAATTGGTTAAGAAGGACTAACCCTAGTGTTAATGGACAAGTCCCCCTCAAGTTGTCTTACAAACCATAAAACTCACTTCTTCATCATACCATTAATTAAAATCCATCTAATAAAGGCTTTGTTTTGTCATGGGTTTAATCCCTAATCATGGATTAAGTTGAGGAGCATTCCTCAGCTTAAACACTCTCATCTATTATCCTTCTATTAGGATGGTGTAATGAGTCTGTTTAATCCCTGATTATGGCTTAATCTCATTACTTAACACTAAACAAAAACACCAAAAACATCTAAATAATCACAAGTAGGTTAATGATCTTAATCCTACACCATGGTGATTAAGTGTGAGATGCTGACTTCACACTTAAGGTATTCTCATTACCCCTAATCAGATGGAAGATGTGATGAGTTTACTAAATCCATTGGTTTAGGCTTAAGCTCACTAACTTATGACAAACTTTCAAAAGCAATAAAAGACTGAAAACTCAAAAAAACAAACAATAATCGTCTCCTTCGGGATTCTTTTCTCATCATTTTCACTCACAAACGGGAACTTGCTTCTTCCGTCTAATGCAAGACAGTTAGCACCTGAGCCAGACAGGTCATACACTTGAGCATAGACAAGTAAGCATTTCATCAGTCAATTCACCTTTCAGTCTCTTTGGGTCGAACTACGGTGTTCTGACTTCCTCATTGCACGAGAGGATACATAGGCCTAACTTAACAGTTATCGAACAAAAGTCTTTGTATATTCTCCTCCTTATAGCCTTATTCTTTAGCCTCATTATCTTGGGCACTTCATTCTTGTTCTCACACTGACACTGTGCATCTACACACTTCACTCCTTTTACACTGACACCTGTACATCCTTTTCCAGCTCTTTTATACACAAATTGCACTGACACTACCCCTTTTAAAACACAAATCTTTTAAGCGTGGATCCCGTCGAGTACGACGGATAATCTGGGTGCTAATACCTTCCCAGGTTGTAACCAACCCCCTTTCTCAGTCTCTCTGGTTCGCAACCGCCTTATCCATCCCTTTCTAGGTCTATGCAGCATTACCTTTCCTTCGGGATAAAAATGCCTAGCTGGCGACTCTATTCATTTCCCGTGAGTTCACTCCTGTGTGTTCTCACATCCTCCTTTCGCCGACCGTTCGCGTCTGTACCCTTATTTGGGCCATTTCCCATTTATCGGGAGCGACAATTAGTTTATGCAAGATTATTTGATGTATGCATGTATGGCATGATGCACTTAAGTAAGAATGTCATATGGGTTATGGATGCGTATGCCATGATATAATGTAAATGATGTATGTATGAATCATGTAGCCTGAAGTGTCTGGGTATCTCTGTATAACAACTGTTGGCTGGGGAAAATAAATCCTAGTTCGTTGCTGAGGAGCATGAGGACCTCGTTCCCATCTTGTTTAATAATATGGTACTTAGAACCTCCCGTCTTCGTCCGTCGTAATTCTTATTGAAGGAATATGTTCCTGAATATCCTGACTGAGGATAAAGGAGATGGACATAGATCCGGGAGACTTAATTCTTCGGAGGATATGAAACTGCTTGAAGACTTCGTCGAGTGGGAAGTATAAGATATTACTTGAGGTATTCCATAAGGATATCCGTAAAGATTACTTTGTGGGGATGAACCGGCGAATCTTTGTTGGATTCCTACCTCTGTTCGTTCTTAGTAAATGCTTTTATTGTATTTTATGCATTTCTGGTAAACATGAATCATATTCAAAAGCATATATACATTCAAACATAACCAACAAACGTTTTTCGCTTTAGTAAAAGGGGAAAAGTAATCCTGAATAAAGAGGGAAAAGTAAAGTTGAACTCGAAAACATAATCGTTTCAACTTTGAGAGTGTATAACCAATTGGATTTAAAGCTCCTTAGATTCTTAACTTTCCTGAATACCTTCCCAAAAATCCTCATAGCTGGATCTGAAGACATGATACTGACACCATCTGATACTGCTGGCATAGACAATTAATTTCCACAATTCTGCTGAGAATCCAATATCAAGGTAATACAACGAGAGGAACGTGTCTTCAAATTGTGATGGACCATATATGCTCCAGGTGTTAGATTTGAAAAGAGAGCATTGCCCCTTGGTTGAGGATGAATTGTCCCATAATGGAAGTATCTGAATGTAGTTACCTCAAGAGAAATAAGCAGAATGCCCCACAATAATATGCCCCTGACATCATGAACTTTGTAATGTTACCCTTGGTAATTTAGATAGATGAGGAGATCTGCCCCTGGCTACTTAAACATAGTTGAATCCTGTCCTGATTGCCCCCTTGATTGGGAGATAATGACTATGCCCCTTTGTATACATGACCTTTGATCCAGGAAGCAACTTTGTTTATCGGAAGGACTTCAGTTTATTGAACATCCATCCTGTAAGTTTCTTTGTTTGTCAAACACTTAGATATATGTAAACAATGATATTCAAAATGCAATGCTTATGTCTGTCTTGAAGTTTTGAAAAAGAGTTATTTTAGAAAAACAATTTTTATGAAAACTATGATATTAACTCAAGTTTTATAATAAGCCCTAAAGGATTAAGGATACCTTTTTGTGGAAATATGCTTTCAAACTAACCATGCTTCAGTTAGGACTTTTAAAGGGTTATAACGTGGTCTGGTTCACGGTTTAAGAAACAAAGGATAAATGCTCAAATTTATTTGTATCCAACCCAATCTTCATGATGTTCTTCAGTCCTATGTTCGGTTAACTTATGCATTGAGGCTCCAAAAGTATTTGGAATTGTAGCACTGATATTTGAGATGATTCAGAAACCATAACTTTATTTTAAAAGTTATCTCTTTTTTTATTTTTTGTTGAGGATTTGTAGTGCCCTCTTTTTTTCTTGATTTTGCTATCCCTTCATTTTTCCTGAACTGTTTATTTCAAGGTTACAGTTAGCGGGATATCTCAATGTTTACTAAGTCTCCTTCATAGGTTATGACTTAGTGAAATTTTCTTTTGCTAGATATTGACTGTCAGACATAATGGTTTCCGGGAACCCTCATTGGTTGTGTACAAGAAAGACAACTGGCATAATTGAGTTAACCGAAAAACTACCCTGCCCCAGGTTATGATGAAAGGTTTTAATTTGTGTGAGAATAAAAACTCCTACTTCATAAGCTCAAAAGGGTTGACTAGTGATTAACTTCCTTATATCTCCACTGTTTAGGAATTGAAGCAATGCCTGTACATCGTCAGCATAGTCTGTTCAAAAGCATACTTCATAAGATTATGGTATTGTTTTCGTCATCCTGCCTCTACAGGCTTATAGCTTTATCAGGAGTTAAATATCACAAGATAGAAATAAGAAGCATAGTTATAAATATAGTGAAATGAATGGATTAATTCAAGACAAACATATGCAATGCATTAATGAAAACAAAAGTTTGACATAATAGTAAGTGTTTAAACAAACAAAAGAAATTACAAATGAAAATTCAAATGTTCTCAAAGCCTCTTCCTCTAAACTTGTCACTCCAGTTATCTGGAAACTTTGATGCTTGATGGATAATAGAAGAACTCAACCTGGCCTTCTGGTGTAACCTCGAGTATTCCTTCGTCAATCAGGTCTTGAATCTTATTCTTCAATGCCCAACAGTTATTAGTGTCATGTCCAGGACAGTCAGAGTGATACATACACCTTGCCTTGGGATTATAGCGAGGAGAGGAGGTATTAGGATTTTTAGGAGAATTTTCCAAGGAAATCAACTTCATCTCCAACAGGCATTGCAAAACTTGTGACATTGGTGTGCTGAACTGGATGAACTATCTTCTATATTCCTTGTATCGAAGCGGATTAACCTTACAATGCCTTCTTTCTTCCATTGAAGGATGATAAGTAGTAGCCTGTATCTTCCCTTCTTTTATCATTATCTTCCTTTCAACCAAGTCAGCTTGTTTCAACGGAGGTTGACTGATGATTAGATCCCCGTATCTGTTACTTGAAGTTTGTGGACAAAGGTTCTCATCTCTTCTTGCCCCTGAGCTAAACTTTGGATAACAGCCATTTACCCACTCGTCTGGATCCTTATCTCTTCCATCTCAGCTTGCAATTGTTTCAACTGATCATCCTTGTTGTCTTCAGGATTCTTCTTCATCATGTCCTTAGAGAGGAGTGCATTTAAATCTTCTTGCCCCTTGGACAAATTTAGGATCACTTCTTGAAACTGAGCATTTTGAGCTTAAAGATCTTTGATAGATTGTTTGAGAGCCATTTCTGCTGAAATAAACAGTGAGAAGATGAGAAACCTGTTGTGAAAACATGTCATGCAATGATATGGTATGTAGATGCATATGTAATGTTTTCAAGGACCGCAAGATTTAAATTTGTTTAAACAAACAGAAATGAAATTTTTTATTAGTAAGCATTAAATTCATTTGCCTCTTGGGCTTACAATGAAGGGAAATAAAAACAAAAATGGGGTTTTTGATCTCCCATGGACATTTCCTCTTTGTATGGAGGTATGTGTTGAGATTTCGCTCCTCGTGAAGTTGTCTTGTCAGCTCCAGAATTCTTTATTGACTAGCTTTGAAATGAGTCTCAAAAGTATCCCTTTGCTCCTTCAACTGGATCCAGGACCTCTGCAATTCCTCCATGTCAGTGGGCATGTCTGGATGAAGGATGGTATAAGGAGTATCTCCTTCAGCAACAGGCTCCATGGTAACTAGCAGGATAGCATGATATGGCATCATAAGAGTCTGAGCATGAAATCGTACCCATCTGAGGTAAGGTTCCATAGGAATGGAGTAATTTGGTTCTAGAGTCTTACTGTCAACCTTGTTCACCTTACCCAAAGCTCGTATGAACCTTTGATGGTAACCTTGAAGATCGTTGTCGTATTCGAACACAGTACCTTGAATGAGCATGTCATAAGGACCATTATTCCGAGCATAACCAAACTGGCGTAGAGCTAAAGAAGGATTGTAGGTAATGCCCCCTCTTATGCTAAGGAGTGGCACATTAGGGAATTCCCCACAACGGTCAATGATGGTAACATTCTCCATAGATCTAGAGCACCAATGAATATTTGAATGAGAAAGTGACATGATTCTCTTAGACCACCTTAACCTTTGTTCATTCTTCATCACTGATCGAGGAAGGTGAGAAATAAACCACCTAGACAATAGAGGTATACAACACATCAGAGTTCCTCGTGCCTTCATAGTACAGGTATGAAGAGAGTGTAAGATGTCTCCAAGTAATGTAGGCACTGGATTATGAGTCAGAAATATGTTGATGGCGTGTACGTCTATGAACTGGTCTGGATTAGGGAACAAAACTAAGCCATAGATTAATAAGGCTAAGATCTCCTCAAAAGCATCATAGATCATAGCCTACAAGAATACCTGAGCTTTCTCCATCAATACCTTAGAAAGAATACCCTTAACTTCGCTTCTTGTTTCTAGGACAATGTCTGATTTCTTCAGATGTAGGGCTGCAACAATGACTTCAGGTTTAGGCTCCTTCTCTAAGCCTGTGAGAGGTCTCTGATCAAGGATATGTATACCCAGTAGTTTGGAGAACTCTTCCATTGTAGGAACCAGCTGATAGTCGGGAAATGTGAAGCAATGATATTTAGGATCAAAGAACTGAAATAGGACACTCATCATGTCTTCATTGAACCCTGAAGTGACTAGATCCAGTAGATACCCATGTTTCTTGATGAATTGGGAGTTTTTAGAAACTTGAGAGACCAATTCTTTAAGCTTAGGAGGTATCCCTACAAAGTTGATCCGGATAGTATTCCTACGAGTAGAAGCCATGACCTGCAACAAAGAACAAAGATAAATCCTTTGGTCCTTGAAATGGTTAGTGGAAATGCTATGCTTATGATTTCATGATGATGTTATGATGTTATGCTCAATCACAAACACGTGGCACACACAAACAAGTCACACAATAGCCCTAGGTTTAGAGGCTTGCATGAGGTTTAAAGGTAAGTACCTTCCCCTGAAGTTAGTTGGTTCATCCTGTCCTACAAAAGTAACCGGGTTCTAAGGGATCTCAATATCACCGATCCTTTCCAAGGGTGGTTGTTCAGTAGGAAACTTACTTGCCAACCAAAACCCTCCAAGTTTAGGATCTCAATGAGTGTAGCCTCGAGTATTAACCAACTTCAATCATCACCAAAGCCGTCTATCTCACTACTTTCTAAAGGCCAATATGGGATAACTAGGGTTCTAAAAGCCAGTTAGTGTATTGACAACATATGACAGTCCCATATTATCCTTAACTTACTTAAGGAACATAAGCACCAACCAAGAAGTCAAACTAACTATGGCCACCAGATCAACCATATTGGTATACGCCGTACAGTTTCCTTGGTCTATTGCCATTTACCTAGGGTACACTAGATCCGGGTTAGGATCTTTCACACATAAGCCCAACAAGTAATATAAAGCAAACAAAGCAAACAATTTAAGTGATCTAATTCCTAAGGGTATCCCTCTTTTACTTAGTAAGTCCCCAGCAGAGTCGCCAGTTCTGTAACACGGTGGGAGAACTGACTTTTTAGTCATGTTGCGGATAGCAAGAGTCGCCACCGACTTTTATTTTATCCAAGTGGAAAGGACATAAAAGAACAGGAAAGACCTATTTTAAAAGACTTGAGTTCGGGGGGTAGGTTATATAAAGGGAAGGTGTTAGCACCCTTTATATCCATGGTTATCCATGGGCTCTTAGTTACTTAGCTCACTTAAATTGTTTTTGAAAAGTGTAGTGTGTGATTAGAAATTTTTCTAAGTACTTTGTAATGATCCTCGTATGGATGTATACAAAGCCTTGTTTTGAAAAATGTTTAAGAAAGTGAGGTGTAAGAAGTAATTTTAAGAAGTGAGCAAGTAACTAGGAGGTACCTACCCTAGACTAAGTCGTTCATGTTTTTATATGTTCTTTCAATGGTAAGACTATCCCTATTATTAAGGAATAGGTAGTCATTACCTTAGATTTTTTAAGGGACAAACGTAGGGTCATCGTATGGTCAATGAAGGCAACTTAAGGGGTGTCTTTAGCAATTCGTATGGACTATCATCATTTATTCGAAGGGACAAGATCATTATTCCGTAGGTAACCTCGAAGGGACTTGATCTTTTAAATTTATAGGGATTTAATGATTTTATAAGTGAAGGGACTTGGCTTAAGACACCCTTATATTCAAGGGACTTGACCATTTTATTTTAAGGCAACTAAGAGGAATACCCTAGGAAGTATAAGATGGCGATCAAAGATCGACTTACGTGTGTGAGTGTTTATTTTCAAATATTTATCTTTTAAAGTTAATTATCTAAATTAATTTTAATTACAAATAGTTTCCACACCCTATTTACTAACCACGCAGTTAATATGAAAAATAAATGGCAGAAATTAAAAGACAGAAAATAAAATTCCTACACTATTACATGGCTTAGGGGAAGTAACATAATAATAATAATGATGGCGGAAAATAATAAAAACCAATTATTACAAAGGCGAAGCAGTTACATAATCAGGAAAACAGTGAATGAATAACATAAAAATGAGTGAATAAATTAGAGAAAAAAAAGTTTGCAAACTAGGTTAAGAAAACAATTAGGGGTAGGGTTTGAGAAAATTTTAAGGTTTAGGAAAAATTTTAGGGTAAAAATTAGGGCGAAATCTGGGTTTTAAGATAAAGATTAGGGCTAAATTTTTAGGGTTTAATGTTTATGAAAAAAAATTAAGAATTAGGTTTAAAATTAAGGTTTACGGAAAAAATTAAGGTTTACGAAAAAAATTAAGATTTAGATTTATAAAAGAAAAAGGTGTTACAAAAAAATAGGTTTAAGGTTTATATAAAAAAATATAAGTTTTAAAAATAAAATAAAATAAAAGATTTTGTTTTATCTTTTATAAATTAGATTAATAATAATAATAATAATAATAATAATAATAATAATAAGGAAATTCAAAGAAAATACATAACTTGATGAAAAAGGAAAAAATAAAGTTAGAGATACCCCTGACTTTGCCTTTGCCAACAAAAACCTTCAGCCACTACGCTACGCCATGTTTCTTTGCCAAAATGTTGGGAATGAGTGTTGAACCCACGTTTCTTTGCCAAAATGTTGGGAATGAGTGTTGAACCCACACCCTCAGACTTTCAACCTTAGGTCTTTGTCACTAGACCAATCAGCGCACGCCACACACCATCTTCTTCCTCCCACATGCATATTTTTGGTATATACTATTGAAAGAATAAAAAAAGAAACAAACAGGATCAAATAAAATCGCTGTAGATTTTAAAATAATGAAAAATAAGAAAAGCGATTAAAATAAAATCTAAAAAATATTAAAACTATGCTAAAAATCTAATATAATCAAATAAAGAACGCACAATTTTTTTTAAGATTTTTTTGAGAATATGAAAATAGAAAATAAATCAAATAAAATAGGAAAAAGAGGAATTTGCGATTTTGAGGGTCGAAATCTTTTAGAATACAATTCTAACAGAGTATTGTTCGTAGATTTTTTTTCTCAACTTCTGGAAAAAATTCGGATTAAATCAAAACAGTAGTACTTACCTGACTTACCTGTCAGCCAGGAATGCTTATCACTACTGCAGCCTTCAAAGTATCGACGAAAACAGATTACAACAGATTAACCAATAGTTTAGTTCTCCATGGTGCCCTATGATTCCTGCATCGAAACTTAAATCCAACTATCCAAAAATCATCTACACAACCAAACAAACATATTATGTAATCAAAATGAATTAATCATGCATAAATCATTGAAATTGAAAATAATCAAAAGAAAAGCAAGAATATGAATTTGGTTTGTATGATTTGGCATGAATTTGATGATGAGGATGATTGGAATAGGTTCAGGAAACCTCAAGGATTCATTTGCAACCTTTAATCAACTTGTAAAAGTGGTGGATTGTGGAAACCTAATTTTGAATTATGTGAAATTTTAAAGTACGAATATCATCCTCTTGCTCTCCCTCCTTTTTTTTGTCTTGTGAAGTTGTTGTGGTTATATAGTAATGTAATTAGGTTAAGAATTTGGGCCTTGGTTGGAGTTGTATGGGTTGCTTGAAGGTGAAGAAATATCTTTCATAATTTGTCCAAAAATCACATCATATCTTACCAAATAGCCTTAGCACAAAATTTGATGATATCCAACCACCTTGAATGTCATTTAAGAGCTTCTAGAAGAAGAATCAAATCAAATATTTTTATTTTCATATTTTATTTTGATTTAAAATGAATTTTAATGAATAAAATCCATATAAATAATAATAAAAATATAAAAATCAGAAATTAGTTGAATTGGGCCGTGCATGATGTCATCTTTGAGTTTGGGTTGGAATTTGGTGGGCCCATTTGTAAATATTTGGATTTGAGACCTCATTTGCTTCATACACTCCTCAAACATTTCCCAACTTTAACAAGGCACATCTCCCTCAATTTTAAGGCTATGAAGGTGTTCTTGGACTTTTTAGAAATCTTAGAGAGTCCTCTAACAAACCCCTTTGGTCTCATGTCCATATCCTTTACCATTTTCAAGTTATGCCCTTTGGAAGATGTTGACTTTTTGTTGACTTTTGAAATGACCTGTAATGTTTTGGCTCATACCTTTCAAATGAAGCATTTTTAGGATTGGCTTGTGAGACACAAAGTTGTAGAGAATTCAATTTCCTTCAAAATGAGCTTTGAATGGGAAATTTTTAATGAAGCATTTGAAAGTTATGGCTAGTCAAAGTTCAGTTGACTTTTCCTGTGAAAACCCTAATTTAGAAACTCCTGATTCTTGATGATCTGAAATCTCCTTGATGAATCATAATCAACCCTTGATCAAATGATGAATTTTACTTCATAAACTTGATGTTGGCAAAAAATCATGAAGTTTGACTTTGGTTTGACCACAGTTGACCTCAGTTTGACTTTTTAACCACTTTGACTGATTTTTGCATATCTGATCATCTGACTGAGCAAACTTTTTGGGAAAGACTTGAAACTTTACATAGGGATTCTTGAAGACATGTGCGATGTTATGAATCTCACTTGAAGCCTTTAAAGTCCATTTAGCCTGATGAAATTTAAAACCCTAGTTTATGGTGCATTGCTTAGGAGGAGGCTTTGTCTGAGGGAATTTCCAAACTTTCTGACTAATTGTGAACCTCTTGGGATACCTTGTGAACCTTGAGAGTATCCTTGGGACACATTGCCTTGACTATGGGAGGAAAAATCATGGGGTGTAACAATAGGTCAGTGCCTAAGGATCCATGAGCTGACTCATGAGTCGGCCTGTTGGGACCCGACGATTTTCAACATCATATTTCACCAAAAACCACTTAAAATACCTCAAAATATGAAAATATCATCATGTGTGCAAATTATTTGACAAACAATCACTCATAATCCAAGAGTATAGAAGAAATAGATAAATATACAAACAAAAGACATGCACCACACTCTTACTAAATACATATATCAAGAATGAATTGAGGTAACCAAGTAAAGAATGATATTACCTCGAGTATATGAGAGATGGATGAACTATAACACTTCATAACAAGATGTTAGAGACAAGAGAAGTTGAGCCAAGGAATAATATATAAACAAAGTAATGATTACTAGGATCTATCTGATATGTCAAGAACATCAAGTTCCCTACGAATAAAGAAGAAAGGATCGGTAGCGAGTGGTTTTGTAAAAATAACGGCTAGTTGATTTACACTATCAACATGCTCAAACACCACATCACCTTTCTCTACATGATCCATAAGAAAATGATGCCTGATTTCAATATGTTTAGTGCGTGAATGAAGAATAGGATTCTTGGTAAGATTAATTACACTAGTATTGTCACACAAAATTGGAATTTGTTTGAGAGAGATATTGAATTCGAGCAATTGTTGTTTTAGCCATAGTATTTGGGCACAACAATTTCCGACTGCAATATACTCCGCCTCTGTAGTTGATAAGACAACAGAAACTTGCTTTTTGCTATGCCAACTGACAAGAGAGTTTGAAAAGAAATGACAAGTTCCACTAGTGCTTTTCCTATCCACTTTGCAACCGGCAAAATCGGAATCGGAAAAACCTACCAAAGAACAATCACTACCCTTAGGATACCATAAACCAAACTTAGACATACCACAAAGATACCTCAGTATGCGTTTAACTGATTTTAAATGAGATTCCTTAGGGCAAGATTGAAACCTAGCATACATACATACACGAAACATAATATCGGGACGCGATGCAGTAAGATAAAGAAGAGATCCGATCATACCTCGATACCTTTTTATATCTACATCCTTACCTTTTTCATCACGATCAAGACTTGCCGCCGTAGGCATTGGTGTATCAATAGACTTTGAGTTTGTCATATAAAACCTCTTGAGCAACTCATTGCAATATTTAGTTTGACTTATGAAGGTTCCATCTTCAAGTTGTCTAATTTGAAGTCTGAGGAAGAAATTTAACTCCCCCATCATACTCATCTCAAACTCACCTTGCATAAAACTTGAAAATTCTTTAACCAACTTCATATTAGTAGATCCAAAAATAATATCATCTACATATACTTGAACTAATATAGAATGTTTTCCTTCACGTTTAATAAAGAGAGTAGTGTCAACCTTTCCTCTTGAAAATCCTTGATTGATTAAAAATTTACTTAGGCGCTCATACCAAGCTCTAGGAGCTTGTTTGAGACCATATAAAGCACGTTTTAGTTTGTAAACATGATTTGGTTTTTCAAAAATTTCAAACCCAGGAGGTTGACACACATAAACCTCTTCATTTATATATCTGTTAAGGAAGGCACTCTTAACATCCATTTGATATAGTTTAAAGTTTTGTGAACAAGCAAATGCAAGTAAAAGGCGTATAGCTTCAAGGCGGGCATTAGGAGCATAAGTTTCCTCATAGTCTATGCCTTCCTCTTGGTTATACCCTTGAGCAACAAGACAAGCCTTGTTGCGAATGATAGTGTCGTTTTCATCCAATTTGTTCCTAAAAACCCATTTGGTGCCAATTACTCGATGATTTAATGGAGGTGGAACAAGGTCCCAAACCTCATTTCTTTTAAATTGATTTAGTTCCTCTTGCATGGCTAGGAACCAATTTTCATCAAGTAAGGCTTCTTTGGCATTTTTAGGCTCAATTTGAGATATGAAGGCATGATAAAAACAAAAGTTACTTAGTCTTGATCTAGTTATGACTCCCTTTGAGATATCTCCAATGATGTTATCGATAGGATGATCTCTTGATGTCTTCCATTCCAATGGTAGATCATTTTGAAAGGATGGTTGACCTTCATCTTTGAGACTAGACACATCAATCGGCTCCTTATTAACAACATCCGAAAAGGGTTCAACACGAGAAATATCAATGTCTTTAACAATCTCACTAGAAGAGGCACCTGCACCAATAACAACACTACCTTTTCCGACATCATTTGGATAAGTTTCATTAAAAGATACATGTACAGATTCTTCAACTATAAGTAACCTTTTATTGAATATTCTATATGCTTTGCTTGAATTAGAGTATCCAAGGAAGATGCCTTCATCCACCTTTGAATCAAATTTACCAAGATTTTCTTTTCCATTATTAAGCACAAAGCATTTGCAACCAAAAACATGTAGATGTGAAACATTAGGCTTTCTTACTTTTAATAGTTCATAGGGTGTTTTGTTTAGAATAGGTCGAATAGTGATTCTATTCAAAACATAGCAAGCGATGCTAATAGCATTGGCCCAAAAATATTTAGGAAGACCGCTATCATTAATCATAGTTCTTCCCAATTCCTCCAACACACGATTTTTACGTTCCATAACACCATTTTGTTATGGTGTTCTAGGAGCGGAGAAGTTATGATCAATGCCATGGTTTTCACAAAAAATTTCAAAGAGATGATTTTCAAACTCACCTCCATGGTCACTTCTAATAGTTACAATGTTTGTGCCAAGTTTATTCTGAGATAATTTGGCAAAAGTTTCAAAGGCCGAAAAGGTATCATGTTTACTAGCTAAGAAGATTGTCCAACAAAATCGAGAGTAGTCGTCAACAATAACAAAACCATAATAGTTCCCTCCTATACTTTTGATTCTAGAAGGACCAAAAAGATCCATGTGTAGAAGTTCAAGAGGTCTAGAAGTAGAGACTAGATTTTTTGATTTAAAAGATATCTTAGTTTTCTTTCCCATTTGGCAAGCATTACAAAGATGATCTCTAGTGAACTTTATGTTAGGCAAACCGACTACTAAGTTTTTGGACACAACCTTATTTAGAAAGTCAAAGTTGATATGATCTAAACGTCTATGCCAAAGCCAAGACTCTTCATTTTTGGAGATAAGATATTTAGGATCACTCAAGGTCATCAAATTAAAATCAAGCATTTAAACATTGTTAACCCTCAAGCCTTTAAACACATCCTCTTTCTTGTCATTATGTTCAATTATGCATCCTTCTTTAGAGAATGAGACATTATATCCCTTATCACATAATTGACTAATGCTAACAAGGTTATGTTTAAGACCCTCAACTAAAAGGACATTAGAGATAAATGTAGAAGAAGGATTACCTACACTACCTTTACCGAGTATAGCTCCCTTGTTGTTATCACCATAGGTAACAAAGCCCTTCTTCTTAGCCACAAAGTCATAGAATAGGGAAATATCACCTGTCATATGTCTTGAGCATCCACTATTAAGAAACCACCATTTCTCCATAGTCTCAAGATACTCCACCTATATGATTAGACAAGAGAGAAAGGTACCCAATTTTCATTGGTTCCTAGAGTGTGAGTGAAAATTTTGTTGCTTTTAGGAAACCATTGACAAATGCCTTTTGCGACCAAGTATCTCCTAAAACGACATTTGGCAATTATATGACCTTCCTTGCAACAATAGTGACATTTCAAGAATGGGTTTGGTTTGCATTGACTATTTCGATCCTTCACAACATAGGTATATTTTTTATATGGATTTTTCATTGATTCCCTAAAGTTTGAACGATCAATAGTGAAGTTCATTTTTGGTTATGACAACTTGTCTAGTTTGGCTTCAAGAGTTTTGACTTCCTTTTACCAAATCCAACATGTTTCACAACCACGAAAGTTGTGCCATTCTCGTTCATCTTCTACTATAGATTCTACCATTGATACCTTAAGAGCTTTCATAGCATTTTCACTATCTGAAACCTTGTTCTCTATATGTGCAAAAATTCTTTTATCGGATGCAATGCGCTTGAAAGCTTCTTTAGCTTCTTGATGGAGAATATTAAACGTAGTAAGCAAATCATTATAAGACAATTTTTCAGCATAATCATATTTAGGATGTCTTACCTCTTTCTTGCCTTTCTTATGAGCCATGAGGAAAAGATTTACTCTCTCTTCCTCATCGCTTGAGGTATCTTTGCTAGACGACTCAGTATCGCTTTCCCAAGCAATATATGTTCTTCTAGCCTTGTTGCCTTTTCTTTGATATTTGTCTTTTGCCTTGTCTTTCTTTAACATAGGGCAATCCGGTTTGTAATGTCCCGGTTTTCCACAGTTGTAACAAGATCCCTTGCCTTTAGTACTTTTATCATACTCTTGCTTGAAAGGATTAGATTTTCTTCGATAGTTGATGAGACGCTTGTCCGAATGAGAAATCTCATTCTTTTTGAGATACTGATTGTATCTTCTTACGAATAAGCCCATATCTTCATTTTATTCGTCTTCATCATCACTCGTATCACTCCCACTATCTTTATTTGTGGAGGATTTTGAGGAAAAAGCTTTTAATGCAATAGACTTCTTCTTCTTCTCATGATCTTTATTTTTCTCGATCTTTTCTTTCTTTTCTTTGTCTTCATGCTTATTTAAGTTTAACAGCTCTTGTTCGTGCTCTTGTAGTTTTACAATGAGAGTGGTTAGATCTAAAGTTCTTACGTCATTGGCTTCGTTGATTGCCGTAACTTTTGGAAACCATTCCCTAGTAAGACATCTCAAAATCTTGTTAGTTGCTACATCATTAGGAGTAGTCTTACCAAGAGCATTTAATCGATTTGTCAAGTGAGAAAATATTTTTCCCATTTCACCAATGGTTTCCCCTTGGCTAATGTGAAAACGATCGAACTCTTGTTGTAGAGTATTAATTCGAGCAAGCTTAACATCATTGGTTCCTTCATGGGCAACTTGTAAGGCTTCCCACATAGCTTTAGCCGATGTGTGATGAGAAACTCGAAAATATTCATCGGCTCCCAAGGAAGCTATGAGTATATTTCGAGCTTTCCAATCGTAGCTATATTTCTTTTCATCATTATCATCCCATTGTGCTTCCGGTTTTTCAATTTGGACATTATCTGGTCCGGCCATGGTTATTTGAAAAGGGCCTTCTTGGATAACTTTCCAAATTTTTCTATCAACAGAGTTGATATGGATGCGTATACAATCTTTCCAGTGACTATAGTTTTCTCCGGTAAAAACTAGAGCTCTATTGTACGCCCCCGTTGGATCGTTGTCCATTTTCCAATAAGTTATATGTGAAGAACTAGATGAACCAGTGCTCTTGATACCACTTGTTAGACGATAGTGCGGATCTAGAAGGGGGGTTGAATAGATCCCTTTTTAAAAATTATCTTTTCAAAATTAAGTTGAAAGAGAATAGTGATAGTTTCCCGGAAAATCGTCTAGTTCAAATTAGAAGTCACCGGAGATCGGATATGCGTAAAACTCAATTGGAATGAAATGATGACTAGATGAATTAATATTTCACAAATGATTCACTTGAATATTCAACACTTGATAAAACTATTCTTAACAATGATTGTAGAAGAAATCAAGCATAAAGATATTGATTTTGTGTGATTGGGCTTTTTATCAAACACTTGGAGTGCACACTCCAAAGGCAATTTTGCTGTATCAACTAGTGCAGAATTTTACCCACTCTAGTTAGCACTTTTGAGTGAAGCAATTTATCAAACACATTAAATACACTAATTTGATACACCAGAATTTTCAAGCACACAATATCAATATGAACAAAAGTAGAATGCGATAAATAAAAAGAACACAAGGAATTTGTTGAGGCAATTCCTTCATCGTCCTCGCTCAAAGTACGCTGCCCCCAATTCGAAATTGAATTGGGCAATTTTATTAAATCGCAATTGTTTTACAAGAAGAGAAATGAATTAACCAACAAACCAAATCACGTTGAATGTGCTGTCAAATATTCTTCTTGTCCCTTAATTCAAAGTAGAATCATGTCTTCCACGCGTGTCGAGAAAGCCTCCAATTAATTTCTCCCTTATTGCAAGAATACATGATTCTTCAAACTTTGAGCACGGCTGAGTTTCTCCCACACTTGTGAACCCACAAAGACCTTCGCAATCCTCCATCTACCGTGATATGAGAGAACGATCCACTTGATCTTCAATCTACCTCACTCGGCTGAATCTATGAACGATCGATGTGTGCAAAACCCCCAAATCTTCAATGATCTTGGAGGATAAAACCCTACGGATTTTTCCAAGGAAAACCCACACACTCTAAACCCAATCTGAAATTCTGATTCACGATTGAACGTTATCTTCAAAACATACACCAAGATCGAACAAAGATTGTTGTGTGTAATTGTTTGATTGATGCAAGAATGAAGAAGATAAAGAGAGCTATGTGTATATCTTTTCACTTTCCTTGTTAAAACTCCTCAAAATAAAATAGGCAGTTATTTATATCGGTTAGAGAAAATGAACATAAGAGAGGGAAAAAATAAATGAAAAAATGAGTTAGCACTGTAATAATCCGACTCAAATCATTAAATGAGCCGGCTCAAACTTACAGATGAGTTGACCAAAATCAACAGAGAGGCAGACTGTTGAGACCCGTAGAAAATGAGAAGAAAACTCTTCTTGATGAGTCGACTCATGAAGGGTTTTGAGTTGGCTCATCCTTACACATGAGTCGACCAAAATGATGCACCAGGAAGCCTGTTTGGAACCGTGCGTTTGCCACCAATTTACAATTGAATGAGTCGGCTCATAAAGGGTTTTGAGTTGACTCATCCACACTCATGAGTCGACTAAAAATGATGCATCAGGCAGCCTGTTTGGACCCGTGCGTTTATCATCAATTTAACACTTAATGAGTCGGCTCGTTGATGAATTTGAGTCGGCTCATTCAATATGTTTTTTTCAAAAATGCCAATCCTTGCTTTTTCATGGGGCATATGTATTCATTCCATCTTGGAATAGTGCATTTGTCTAGCATGATGCACAAGTAGGATCATGAAGTCATCTTCATCAAGAAAAATCCTAATAAAAACACTTCTTCATTTTTAATCACTAAAACACTTAATAAATTCAACAAGTCAATGAACTTAGGCCCTTGCCTTTGGAAACAAGTTTTGGATAAGTTCTCCTTACTTGGTGTGCTTGTTCTATTATTCCATCTTGGAATGCAGTAGCAAGTATACATTCCATAGAAAAGAGTTTGAGTTCATTCCCTTGTGCCACACCAATAAAAGACTCATAAAAAACACAAACAAACAATAAGCATCTCTCCTTCGGGACTTCTTTTCTCATCTCCTTCGCTCCGTACGCGAACTTGCTCCTACTTGTCATTTTGCAAGACGGTAATGCACTCGTCGTCCAAGCCTGCAACACCTGAGCATTGACATAGGCATTTCAAGCCTTAAGGCACAAGAAATTCTTTCTACCCCTAGTTAGGGGAACTACGGCGACTCTGATCCTCATGTCCAGATGACGTACGTAGGCAGCGGGGTAGGGCCCGTTCGAGCACACTCTTTTATTTTCCCTACATTTTCCCCCCTTCTTTTCTTTTCTTATCCAATTTCAGTCCTTCTTTTTGCAGAAGCTTTCATTTCTTCACCCTTTGAAACAGTTTCTTTGCAAGCGTGGATCCCGTCGGGTACGGCAGACGATCTGGGGTGCTAATACCTTCCCAGGTCGTAACCGTCTCCCGAACCCAATTTCTTTGGTTCGCAGGACCTGTGTCC
Organism: Lathyrus aphaca; assembly: GCA_963966055.1. Classification (NCBI taxonomy): domain Eukaryota; kingdom Viridiplantae; phylum Streptophyta; class Magnoliopsida; order Fabales; family Fabaceae; genus Lathyrus; species Lathyrus aphaca. The sequence continues at coordinate 246,016,094 of OZ014525.1, forward strand.
TTCCTTTTCTTTCTTCTAGTTTGTGTAGCATTACCATTCCCGTTCCTCCAGGATAAAAATGCCTGGCTGGCGACTCTACCCTTTTCCGCGCCACTTTCGCGTTTGTACCAGGATGGAAATCCAGGGAGCGACACCTCCCTACAAAACAAAGGTTAGCTTTACAAAGCAAAATTGAAAACATAAAGCAATGGCAAAAGCTTATACTAATTCAAACTAGCTAAGGAAATGTACTAAGAACTTCCTGAGGTTAAGATCTAAAGCTAAAGGATCCTAAATGATAACAATCTTCTAAAGGCAATAGATAAACCATATTAAATGTCCTAAGGATACAAGATCAAACCTAATCAAGCTATACCCTAAAATGGTACTAAACCCTAAAAGGAAAGAAAGTGGAGTTACATGGAATATTCACATGATTAAGCATGGTAAACCTGAATGAAACCAAAGGTGAATGTTAAATCCAGAGCCTAACACTAAATGGAAGTGTCTTAAGATGTGAAATCAAAATAGGAATAAAGATATTCAAGTGGAATAAATTCACACACAAGAGTGGTGGATGAAAGAATGAACATGGATGTACAATTATCCAAGTAAGAAAAGGACTTAGAAGAAAAAGGTCAACCATGATTAATGAAGTTTGAACTTCCCATACAAAAACCCGGGGCTTGATGAAAAGTTAAGTTGTGGTTTAAACACAAAAATTAGTCACAAAGGACATGGAATGAATGGCATTAGGGTTAAGGAACCAAGAGGTATGATTTTGAAGTCTTAAGGTAACATATGACTCTAAATGAAACACAAAGACTTTGGACTTGAAATAACAACATGAGAATGGACATGAGACACTTATAAGACATTCAAAAATGGTATACCAAGGTTAATATTGCCACAAGGTTGGTTTTGAAGTGTTAAGATGGAAAGGGAAGAAGAATCAGGGCAAATGAGCATATATGTGACTTATGAAGCAAGTAAGCAACAAAATCAAAAAGTGATAACCCAAGGTGGACATACATCATTCCAAGACCTATAGTAAGACCTAAAAGGCTCAAAATTATGACCTCAAATGAATGGAATGAATGCCTTACCAAAATGGAATAAGAAGAAGTGGGAAGAAGGACCAAAATATGACTTATGGTACCAAATACTTGAAAAATAGAAAACAACATTGAAAAATTATGAAAATGGACATTTGGGATCACAAGGAATAATGTAACTTACCTCTAAAAAATATCATAAAAACTCACATTTTTATTCCCAAAAATGATGGTTCAAGTGTATTAGGGTTTATGGTGATTAATGAAAAAGGATGGACTCAAAAAGGTGCCAAACATGACCTAAAGAATAAGAAAAAATTAGTTTTAGGACCCTTAGGGTGTTCTCTGGATAGAGAAAAAAGAATGGATTCAAGAGAGGGGTGTGTTTAGTAAGAAATTATACTGAATTGGACTGGCCTTTTTAAAGAGAGGGGTGCAAATAGAAGTCTGAGGATTAAGTACATTTTCATGGCACATGAGGAGCACGTGAATTTTAATGTGGTGTCAAGTTTGTGAGCGTTAGATGGACAGGATCAGACGATTGTGTTATAAAACTGCAATAAACCTAGGGTTACTATTCAGATGGTCGGAGCTATTCTCTGGTCATCTTCTCCGGCACTGCTCCGGCTAGGGCAACCTCAAGCCATCATGAAAATGAAAACCAAAGCTATAAATTTGTTCCTCATGCTTCATACATCACTAATCTAGCCTCAAATCGAAGCCAAGAAGTTCTTGCCCTAAAACTAAAACTAAGGACCTAAGGTGCATATCAACTGGTCACTGAGTCCAATGCTTCTAAAAGGCTTCAAGCAACAAAAAACGAGGTAAATAAATTGGAAATGTGAAAGTTGAATCTCAGAGGAACCTGAGTTGTAGAGATGTCAAATGTTGTAAAAAGGCCAAAGAGGAGATTCCAATGTGCTTGATTATTGCTCTTGTTGCTTGATTGAGTGAAATAAACACTCGAGTGAAGGTGAAACTTGATGCAGCTTTGAAAATGCAGAGATGATGCAGAGATTGGATCTTGATATGTTCAAGCTCCTTGATCCATGAAACTCGTGCCAATCATGATGCTGATGATAACTTGATCAAGCTTGAGCTATGATTGTTCAAGATGAGTGAAAATCTTAACAAATTGCAATGATTTACAGTGGTGCAACTCAGATATTTCCACTGAATTCTTCCATGGAAATGTTTCTTAGGTTGATGATGATCATGAATAATGGAAGAATGGAGCAAGATTGACGAAGATGAATCTAGATCTAGCCAAATTGAAATGAAAATGCAGAGAGAAAAGTTGAAGCTTTTGGGTGATTTTTGATCAAAATGAGAGAGTGAAGTGCAATTCAGTTGGAGCAAAACTTATATAGGTGTGGTTAGGCCTTAACTCACCATAGTTAACAGTTGGATGTGTGGTTAAGTGAGTTAAGTTTGTTGGAACCGAGTTGGAGTTAGTTATGGTGAGTTTGAGTGAGTTACCATGAGCTGAAGCAAATAATGCAATGCTGAATTAGTTGGCACGAGCTGGATCAAATATGGTAATGTCCATGGTAATTATGATGAGCTTGAGGTTATGATTTGTGGATGAGATCAATGTAGCTTGTGTTCAATATTTGAAGTTTCCCATGTGCATGATTCTTCAACATTGTGCATGGCAGCTATGGTGATCATGCCACATGAGATGCTTTGCACTCTAATTGTTGCACCTTAGTGAACAATGTGAGTTGAAATTGATACACAAACTGATCTGGTTTGAATTCACTCTATGATCCAATACCTTGGCAAGCAAGAAAAAACAATTGCACATTGTGATCTTCCCAAGGATGTAACTTCATGACCAAGGAATCACACCATGAATTTCTTGTGCTCAATTTGAAGAGAACATTGCATATAACAAGTTTGATGTTTGGTCCATGATGAAACAATGACTCTAAGTTGCTCAAAATGACCATTGAGTTTCATGTCACAAAACTGCATAATTGGCTTGCTCAAGCTTGGCGTGCCTTGGACAAATGGCATATGTATTTTCAGTTTGAATCTCTATACTTTTACCTCTCATAACTTTCACACAATTGATCATATGAAAAATCCTCAAACATGAAACTTGTAGAGAATGCAACAATGAACAACTTTGATGTTGAAAAAAAATCCATTTGAGGTCATTTATTTGAATAAAAATGGCTCTACTTGTAGCACACCATCTATTTGACAAAATGCCAAGCAGGTCACACGCGCAGGCTGCAGGCATGCCCGGCCTCTTGCCCTGTTTTGCCTTGATTTGTCCAAACTTTGCAAAATCATAACTCTCTCAATTTTAATGTTATGAATGTATTCCACATATGTATTTGAAGCTCAAGATGTCCTCTTTCAAACATTCCAAGTGGAATTTTCATTTGACTTTTATTTTGGGAGAAGGCCTCTCTTGAAATTGGCTGTAAAATGGCCAAAACTTGCCATTTTTGGAAACCCTAATTTTCCAAAAATGGTAAGTTTTGGTTTTCTTGATTTTTCATGATTCCTCCATCATTTCTTGATAAAATTTGGTCCATATGTTATTTGTGACCTTAATTTCATGAATTTGATCTCAAAAAGTCAGGAGTTGACTTTTTACTCATCATGGTTGACTTTTCCCCAATTCCTTGATTTCCAATCAACTAAACAATTGAAGACCTTCCACAATGATTCCACGGATGAAATTTCAAACCTAGGTACCCAATATCATGTAGAAAAAAATGAGGTAAAGTTTGAATCAAAATTTCCTTGGGAAGCCTAGTTAATCAGAAACCCTAATTTGGCCCCCTTTTGTTAGGAGATGTTGCACTGCTTGACTCCTCTGATAAATCCACTTCTTTCTAGGACTTGTGGCCTCAAATGAAAACTTATGGGATGTTGTGAACCCTTTTCACAATATTGAGAAGTCAAATTTCCCTTTTATTGTCTTTGGATGGTCATCAACTGCTTCAACTATTGATCACAAACTTTATGCTTTTGCTATGATGGTAATGATGCAATGTTTTAGGTCATGTTATCAATTTGAGTATGCAAAGTGATATGTTAAATTCCATGAAAATGAGAGGGAAAATTTTGAGGTATTACACATACTCCTTCAAAGATATCAATTTTATCACTCTTGATGTGCTCTGAGGCTCATAGGTAATCTTTGCATAAGATTCTTGATCAAGCTTATGTTGATCATGATGTGACTGTTGATCAGTTTCATAGTATTGTGGCTAATATCACATTGTGCAACAATCTGATTTTTTGTGATGATGACTTTCCTGAAGAAGGAAGGATTCCGAAGTGATGGGTTTATCAACGATCATTCTGCTAATGATATCATTGAAGATGATGAAGATGAATAAATGCCTAACTTTGTTACGCACAGAAAGATTTGCAAGAACTGGATTGTTGTTGATGTTCCTTCTATTGTTCATGCTTTAAAGTAATTTGTTTTATTTTATTTCAAAAATCCTTTCACTCTTCACAAGGTGAAAGTGATGTTTGTCGGGCTTTGTTTCAAATTTTATCATCATCAATAAAATGTTATTTTGTTATTTCCATATGTGTTTTTCCTTTTTGCTTTATTCTGAAAAATGGTAACATAAAAAGCCCAAAATAAAAATAATCACTTTTTATCTGCATAATGTTTTCACTTTTTGTTCATACTCTAAAATAAAAATAAAACCATTGTACATATTGATTGATAAACCCATTGAAAACCATGATATTATACCTACTCCCAACTTTGAATTCCCTGTGTTAGAAGCTAAGGAAGAGGATGTTAAAGAGATTCCTGATGAGATTTCTCGGTTGCTAGAGCATGAGGAGAAGGTTATTCAGCCTCATGGAGAGTCTACAGAATTGGTCAACTTGGGTTCTGAAGATGTTAAGAGAGAGAAGTCAAGATTGGAGCATTGCATGGTCCTGAGGTTAAGAAGAGAATGGTAGAGATACTTAGAGAATATGTTGATTGTCGCTCCTAGGATTTTCATCCTAGTACAAACGCGAAAGTGGCGCGGAAAAGGTAGAGTCGCCAGCCATGCATTTTTATCCTGAATAGAATAGGAAAGGTAATGCTGCACAAACCTGAGGAAGAAGGAAAGGACAAGGCCCTACAAACCAAAGATCTGGGTTCGTGAGTCGGTTATGACCAGGGAAGGTATTAGCACCCCAGATCGTCCTTCGTACCCGATGGGATCCACACTTGCTAGTTTGTTTCAAAGGGTGAGAAATAAAGTGCTATTGAACGAAAGAATTGCTTACTGGAACTGGAATAAGAATGGGAAATGGAATTGGAAAAGAAAATGGAAAGAAAGAGGGAAATGTAGGGAAAATAAAGATTGTGCTCGAACGGGCCTTACCCCGCTGCCTACGTACCTCATCGGGAAAATGAGGATCAGAGTCGACGTAGTTCGCCTAACTAAGGCGGGAAATATCTGTTTGTGTTTTTTACAGCTAGAACTGCGTATGTCTATGCTCAGATGTTGCAGGCTCGTATGGTACGAGTTCGTTTACCGTCTTGCATGCGAGACATGTCTTCGCAAATTCGCGTTGAGAATGAATGAGATGAGAAAGAGAAGTTCCCGCAGGATAGTCGCTTATTGTGTTGTTTTGCTTTTTAAGAGTTTTTATGAATTTGGCACAAGAAAGTGAATTCAAACTCTTTTCCATGGAATGTGTACTTGCTACTACATTCCAAGATGGAATAATAGAACAAGCACACCAAGCAAGGAGAATTTATCCAAGACTTGTTTCCAAGGATTAGGGTTTAAGTTCACTAGCTTGTTGAACTTTATTAAGTGTTTTTGTTGCTTTTGTAAAAAACTATATTTTATGTTTTTATTTGTGAAACAACCCCTTGATAAGACTTGTGCATCATGCTAGACAAGCTTACATCATTCCAAGATTGAATGAATGCAAGTGCCCCATGGAATAAGGCTATACACAAGGAATCCTTTCATACATTTATTAAGTCCTTTAGGATTTTGTTTGAAGATGAAGAGAGAAGACTAAAATGGAGAAAGGGAAAAACTAATGGGGGGACTAAGACACACCCTAAGTCATTTTATTATGTACAAAAGTGGGTCCTATGGTTAATGAGGTATTTTATCCTAAGGAAAAGAAAGAACAAGTTAGAATTCAACTTACTTCCTAAGGAAGTTAAGTTGAATCTAAAAAACAAAAGGGGAGCCTATGAACAAAGCACCAAGGTGCTAAGGAAAAAACAAATAAATGCATAAGATATAAGGAATGAAGTAATGCTTACCTCAATCTTCCCCCCTACAAAACAAAAGTTAGCATGACAATGCATATTGAAAGTAAAATCAAAGCATAAAAGCGATTAAGTACCATAAACGTCCTAGAATGGAACTAGGGTTCAAAATAAGACCTAAGTATAAAGGTGAATGTAACGAAAATTAAATGACTTCTAAAGTCATTAGCTACGTGCTATAGGTCCATAAGGATGCTAGGATACCTCACAATACCAAACTATGTCAAACCATGTACATAAAGTTCACCTAAGTTCATCTAAATGCAAGTTAGGGTTCATGGATGAAGTATCAGTGAGTATGGCTTACAAGCATGAATTAATACATGAAATGAGCATCAAAGTCAGTAGTGAATGCTTATGAATAGGTATGAATGAATATACAATCATGGATGCAATGGTTTAGTCCTATGGAGCAAGGAGAAGAAGATGTGAGAACAAATGGAGAAAACATCGCATAATATCACGAATGATGCAAGTTAAAGATGAATGGCAAGTGAATACGCTGTAACACAGTGGGAGAACTGACTTTAGTAATGTTGCGGATAGCAAGAGTCTCCACCGACTTTTATTTTATCCAAAGGAAAGGCATAAAAGAACAGGAAATACCTTTTTAAAAGATTTTTGGGTCCGGGGGGTAGGTTATGTAAAGGGAAGGTGTTAGCACCCTTTACATCCATGGTTATCCATGGGCTCTTAGTTACTTAGCTCACTTTAAAATGTTTTTGAAATGTGAAGTGTGTGAATAGAAATTTTCTTAAGAGTTTTATAATGATCCATGTACGGATGCGTAAAAAACCTTTGTTTTGAAAATTGTTTGGAATTTGTGAAGTGTTTGAAATGTTTTTGAAAAGTGAGCAAGTATCTAAGAAGAACCTACCCTAAGTTTAAGTCTTTTCTGTTCTTGAATCCTTTAAATGGTAAGACTATCCCTATTATTAAGGAATAGGTAGTCATTACCTTGGATGTGAGGGACAAGTGAAGAGACATCTGTTTATTTAGGCAACTGTGGGGTGTATAAGCAATTTTGAAGGGACTTATCATCTTTATTCGAAAGGGACAAGATCATTACGAAGGCAACATTCGAAATAGGACTTGATCTTTTATCTGTTAAGGGACTAGATGATGTGAAATTGAGGGACTTGGCCTTATACACCCTACTTGACCTTTTGATTAGGCAACATGAGAGGTATCCCTAAGGAAGTGAGATGGCGATCAAAGATCGACTTACGTGTGTGAGTGTACAATTTTAATATTTATCTTTAAATTTGTGATCAAAATTGATTTTATATTACAAGTATGTTTACACTCCCTATTTACTAACCATGGCATAAAATAAATATCTAAACATTATTAAAATATTACATCCAGGAACAATTACATAATAATAATAATAAAAGCAAATTAAATAAATAAGCAAAATATTAAATAATAATAATAATAATTGGGTTAGTAGAGAATAATAATAATAATAATATAAAGTTAAATGGGGTTAGTAATAGGTAAATATCATATAAACATAATTAATAATAATAATAATGAAATAAGCAAGAATATTATAATAATTAAAAGATCAAATTTTTATATAAACAATTATTTAAGATTAATAAGAAAATATGAACAATTATATTAATTATTATAAAGTTTTAAGTTATGTGCAAATTATAAAAATTAAGTTAATTATAAACATATTAAAAATTAAATTGGCAATTTTTAACTATTATTAAACACATAATAAAAATTATTTACATACAAAATTAAATTATAAACAATTTATGTCATATTATCAAATTAACAAAATTAAATTAAGAATTTTAATTTTAAACATATTTATATACAAAATTTAAATTAAAAAATATATGTACATTATTAGATAAAATAGAATTATAATCATACTATTATATTTACAAAATTAAAAATTATAATAAAATTACATTTTTAATAGAAGCAAATTAGGGTTTGATTTAAAAATATTAAGATTTATTAATTAATTAAAATATAAGCAAGAAAAAAACAAATAAATAATATTTATAATTAGGGTTTTAGAAAAATATTTTTAGGGTTAATCTTGATTTATAGAAATATATTAGGATTTATTAAATTAGGATTATAATTTTAATTAATATTAATTATAAACAAACAAAACAAATAATAGAGAAAAAGGAAGAATAAGAACTTACCTTGGCTGGGAATTGAACCCAGCCCCTCTGCTTTCATGACTCCAGCAAGGAAGACCAACCACTGGGCCAGCGCGCGCAGGTGCTAAGGAGAGAGGTCCAATTGGTTTTGTTGTTTGTTCCTGAAAATATCATGAAAAAATAAAAACAACACAAAAGGCCTGGGGGGATCGAACCCAGGACCTTTAAACATCACACAAACGCATTTACCATTCCAGCCGGGAGGGCGCATCTGTTAGTATAGTGACTACAATACATAATATATTAAGTTTAATAGTTAAAAGAGAAAAATATGAAAAAACTGCCACAGCCAGGATTCGAACACAAGTCATCCAGCAATGCACGCGCGTTTCATACCACCAGGCCAAGCACCACACTTGTGAAACAAAACAGAAACAAAACATAAAATATTAAAACAGAATTTAAATTCCAGGAAGCGCGCGCTGTGGATCATCTTCAACCTCTAGCACTGCAAAATTTGCTGCGAAATTATCCACCAGTTTTCCTGCGAAATTCTAAATTGCAGGAAACCCTACGAAAACCATACACCATCAAAACTGCAAAATCTCATCAAATTAATTATACAAACATGATCCATAGATGAATTGGCATTGATCTGTGTTCTTAGAATTGATTTATGTTAGCTCAAGAACAAAACCCTAAATGGGCCGAAAACCCTAACAATGGTGGTTTCTCAAACCTGCAATGAAACTACAATTAAACCATCCAGAATCAATCAATAACTTCATACAAACACAAAACAATGATCAAAAGTTATTAAAATCCAGCCAATATGCAAAATCGAAAATCAAAATATGTTGAACATTATGAATTCGGGTTATGCAATATAAGGTGTTTCAGATGCAAATGATCATTGGGAATGATTCAATGATGTCCTATAAACATGTCTCAACCTTCAAATTGGTTCAAAAAGGCTTGAATTGTGAAATTCGAATTTGAGTTTTGGTGAGATTTTTGAAGATGCAAACTTACTCTTGGAGGCAGAATTTTGTGTCTTTGCATTAGGTTTGTGTTGTGTACTTATAATAGAGTGGATTAGGTCAAAAATAATTTTGTTGTGTGAAGAAATTGATTGAAAAAGATTGAAAAATATTAAGACTTAAAATTCAAATATTCTTGAATAAACCCTTTCTATTTCAAGCCAATCACCATTATTTTTGTATCATTCTGATCCATATTGCATTCATGACCTTCTAGAACAAAAAATAATTTTAAATCTTCACACTTGATATTTTATTTAAATTAAAAATGATTTTTAGTATAAAAAATCATAATAAATAAATTAAATAAAATAAAAATTATGAAAATTTCAAATAATTTTCGTGCATGATGTCATGGATCACTTTGGGTCATCAAAAGTTCAGCCCATTTAGCAAAATTTGGTTTTAAACCTCCATTTGCTTCATAAACTTCCCTAAAATTTCCCAACTTTGCAAGGGCACATATCCATCAATTTTAATGCTATGAGGGTGTTCTTGGACATTTTGGAAAGCTTGAAGAGTCCTCTAACCAACCCCACTGGTTTCATGTCCATATCATTTACCATTCTCAAGTTATGCCCTTTTGAATTTGTTGACTTTTTGTTGACTTTCAAAAGGACCTATAATGTCTTAGCTCATACCTTCAAAATGAAGCATTTTTGGGCTTGGCTTGTGAGACACAAAGTTGTAGAGAATTAAATTTCCTTCAAAATGAGCTTTGGATGGAAAATTGGTGATGAAGCATGTGAAAGTTATGGCTGGTCAAAGTTCAGTTGACTTTTCCTGAAGAAACCCTAATTTAGAAACCTTTGATTCTTGATGATCTGAAATCTCCTTGATGAATCATGATCAACCCTTGATAAAATGATGAATTTTACTTCATATACTTGATGTTGGCAAAAAATCATGAAGTTTGACTTTGGTTTGACCATAGTTGACCTCAGTTTGACTTTTTAACTGCTTTGACTGATTTTGACTTATCTGATCATCTGACTGAGCAAACCTTTGAGAAAAGTCTTGAAACTTGTCATGGGGATTATTAGACACATATAAGATGTTATGAAGCTCACTTGAAGTCTTGGAAGTCCATTTAGCCTGATTAAAGTCAAAACCCTAGTTTTGGATGCACTGCTTAGGAGAATGTCTTGTCTGAGGGAATTGTCAAACTTCTGACCAATTGTGAACTTTGTGAACCTTGTGAACCATCATATGATGTCTTGTGAACCTTGTGAACCATCATGGGAGGTCTTGTGAATCTTGTGAACCTTGTGAACCTCATAAAGTGTTTTGTAAACTTCATGAACCTCATGAAAGGTCTTGTGAACCTTGTGAACCTTCTTAGCACACAAAGTCTTGTATTGTGAGGGCAAATTTTGGGGTGCTGAGGAAATGATAACTTTTGGGAAGATAAACAACGGCCCAATAGTCCTGAGGAAATGATAACTTTTGGGAAGATAAACAACGGCCCAATAGTCACAATTTGTTGATGAAATTTGTCTGCTGGAGAATTAACCTAAAAACAAGGTAGCATTCTGTATGATAATATTAGTTTATGCATTATGCATGTTTGTATGATATGATGCATCTAAGTAACGTATTATGTATCTATGGATATGTGTGATATGATGTAAATGATGTATGTATGAATCATGCAGCCTGAAGCGTCTGGAAATCTTCGTATAACAACTGCTGGCCAGGGAAAATAAATCCCGATTTTTTGCTGGAGAATATGAGGAACTCGTTCCTGTCTTGTCTGATAATATAGTATATATAACCTCCCTTCTTCGTTTGTCGTACTCCTATTGGAATAGTAAATTCCCGACTATCCGTATGAGGATAAAAGAGATGGATATAAATTCCAGGGGAGATGTGACTTGTAATACTTATGAAGATGGACTTGCCCTAATGGGGAACTTGTAGTTGTCTTGTAGAGATGAACTGGTGAAGCTTCGTTGAAATCCTTCCCTCGTTCGTCCTTAGTAAATACTATTACTGCATTTCATGCATTTCTGGTAAACATCAATCATATTAAGCATACATGCATTTCTGGTAAACATCAATCATATTCAAAAGCATACATACATTCAAACACAACCAATGGACGTTTCGCTTATGTAAAATAGGGTAAAAGTAAATCTGGATTCAAAGATGGAATTTTATTTATATCAAAAAGTGACCTATACATAGGTAGGTTTGTACAAGGAGACAGAAATCCTAGTAAGAGGAATTTGTCATAAAAGTTTTTACAAAACAAAGAAAATCAGCTATGTGGGAAATAATCCTATTGAGTTTCAATTCTACTATTGCCATTTCTTCAAGTATCTCATCTTCTGCTGTTGGGACGGAAACGATTGGATTAAGCTTTATCTGTTCGAGCTTGAGTAAGTAACACAACTGGTTGCAGTTTCATGGGTGATCCAGACGAGACATAGTCATACGCTTTAATCCCTAACTTTTGCCTGGATTGCCCTTTCAGGTTTTCAATCCACCGGGATACCCTTTTTTGCCCAAGCCGCCCTTTCAGGTTTTCGACTTGCCGGGTGTACATCTTTTTTATATATATATCCCTGATTTTTGCCCAAACCCTTTTGGTTTGCCGGGATGCCCTTATTTTTGCCTAGGCCAGTCAACCTAGCGGGTCTCTTTTTATGCGTAGTATTTTTTAACTATGTCTGCGTTTACAGGCTGTGGGAAGTCTTCACCATCCATAGTAGTAAGTATCATGGCACCTCCTGAGAATACTGTTTTGACCACAAATGGTCCTTCATATGTAGGAGTCCACTTGCCCCTAGGATCACCCTGTGGTAATATGATTCGCTTGATTACCAAGTCACCAGCCTGATATACCTTTGGCTTAACCTTCTTGTTAAAAGCTTTGATCATTCGTTTTTGGTACATCTGGCCATGACAAACTGCTGCTAGCCTCTTCTCATCAATCAAATTTATCTGGTCAAGTCGAGTCTGAATCCACTCATCTTCATCCAAGCCTGCATCCTTCATAATTCTTAAGGAGGGAATCTGGACTTCAATGGGCAGAACTGCTTCCATACCATAGACTAAGGAGAATGGGGTTGCCCCTGTTGAAGTACGTATTATGGTACGATACCCATGAAGAGCAAATGGTAACATCTCATGCCAATCCTTGTAAGTAACAGTCATCTTCTGTATAATCTTCTTAATGTTCTTATTAGCAGCTTCAACTGCCCCATTCATCTTTGGACGATACGGAGAAGAGTTGTGATGCTTAATCTTGAACTGCATGCAGAGATCAGTTATCATAGTGTTGTTCAGATTAGAGCCATTGTCAGTAATAATCCTTTCAGGGATGCCATACCTACATATGAGATTATTCTTGATGAATCGAGCCACCACATTCTTAGTAACAGATGCAAATGAGGCTGCATCCACCCACTTCGTGAAATAATCAATAGCAACCAGGATGAAACGATGCCCATTAGAAGCAGTAGGTTTGATTTCACCAATCATATCAATGCCCCACATGGCAAAAGGCCAAGGAGCAGTCAACACATTCAATGGTGATGGAGGTACGTGTACTTTATCAGCATAAATTTGACACTTGTGACATGTTCTGGAGTGTTGATAGCAGTCAGCTTCCATGGTAGACCAATAGTAACCTGCTCTCAATATCTTCTTTGCCATGGTATGACCACTAGAATGAGTGCCAAAAATCCCATCATGCATGTCTTCCATAATCTTTGTTGCTTCCTTCTTATCCACACAACGAAGCATAGTTGAATCATGATTGCGCTTATATAGAATCCCATTACTCAAGAAGAACTTAGCAGAAAACCTTCTCAGAAACTTCCTATCTTTGACAGATGCCCCTTCAGGGAACTCCTGAGCTTCAATTTCACTTCATAGAACCAAGGTTTCCCCTTTGCCTCTTCAGTGTCAATCTCATTGCAGTATGCAGGCTTTTCAAATCTATCAATAGTAATCTTGGGAGCTTCATCATCCCAACTGATCTCAAACATGGATGCCATGGTGGCTAAGACATCTGCCAACTGATTCTCTTTCCGTGGAATATGTCCAAAGGTAATTTCTTTAAAATGTGGGATCAAAGACAAAACGTGCTCTCTGTAAGGAATAAGATTATCATGCTTGGTATCCCAATCTCCTTTAATCTGACTTACTACCAGGGCTGAATCTCCATACACGTCAAGGAACTGAATCTTCATATCAATAATAGCTTTAATACCCAGGATACATGCCTCATACTCAGCCATATTATTGGTACAATAGAAACAAAGTCTGGCAGTGATTGGGGTATGACAACCTTTAGGGGACCTGATCACAACACCAACACCATTACCAAGTGCATTGGAAGAACCATCAAAAACCATAGTCCATCGGGATCCTTGTTCAGGTCCGTCATATTGTCCAGGTTCTTTGGAAATAATCATAATGTCTTCATCGGGGAACTCAAAACTCATTGACTGATAATTATCCACTGCTTGATGAGCCAAATGGTCAGCTACAACACTTCCTTTAATGGCTTTCTGGGTAGTATACTGTATATCATATTCTGTCAATATCATTTTCCATCTTGCAATTCTTCCGGAGAGAGCAGGTTTCTCGAATATGTACTTGATTGGATCCATCTTTGAAATCAATAAAGTAGTATGAGTCAACATATACTGTCATAGTCGGCGAGCAGCCCATGCCAAAGCGCAGCAAGTTTTCTCGAGCAGTGAGTATCTTGTTTCACAGTCGGTAAACTTTTTGCTAAGGTAGTATATTGCCTGCTCTTTTTGACCAGACTCGTCATGTTGCCCCAACACACACCCCATTGAGTTGTCTAGCACTGTTAAGTACATAATCAAGGGTCTTCCATACACTGGTGGCATCAAAATTGGAGGTTCTAGCAGATATTTCTTGATTTCATCAAATGCAGTCTGGCACTCATCATTCCATTCCATCACCTGATCTTTCTTCAACAACTTGAAGATTGGCTCACAGGTATCTGTTAACTGGGAAATAAATCTTGCAATGTAATTCAATCGTCCCAAGAAACCTCTAACTTCCTTCTCAGTACGGGGAGCTGGCATCTCTTGTATAGCTTTCACTTTTGCAGGATCTACTTCAATACCTTTTCCACTGACAATGAAACCCAGGAGCTTACCAGATCTAACTCCAAAAGTACACTTGTTTGGGTTCAATCTCAACTTGTATTTCTTCAACCTCTTAAACAATTTATGCAAATGATCAAGATGTTGCTCTTCATTCTGGGACCTGGCTATCATATCATCCACATATACCTCTATCTCATGATGAATCATATCATGAAACAAAGCCACCATAGCATGCTGATATGTTGCCCCTGCATTCTTCAAACCAAATGGCATCACTTTATAACAAAAAGTGCCCCACTGTGTAACAAATGTTGTCTTCTCCATATCTTCAGGTGCCATCTTGATCTGAAGGTTTTTTACGCATCCGTACATGGATCATTATAAAACTCTTAAGAAAATTTCTATTCACACACTTCACATTTAAAAACATTTTAAAGTGAGCTAAGTAACTAAGAGCCCATGGATAACCATGGATGTAAAGGGTGCTAACACCTTCCCTTTACATAACCTACCCCCGGACCCAAAAATATTTTAAAAAGGTCTTTCCTGTTCTTTTATGCCTTTCCTTTGGATAAAATAAAAGTCGGTGGCGACTCTTGCTATCCGCAACATTACTAAAGTCAGTTCTCCCACCGTGTTACAGAACTGGCGACTCTGCTGAGGATAAATTAAAAGAGGGGTACCCTTAGGAATTAGATCACTTTAAATTTGTTTGCTTTGTTTGCTTTACTTTACTTGTTGGGTGCTCTTATGTGTGAAAGATCCTAACCCGGATCTAGTGTACCTTAGGTATATGGCAATAGACCAAGGAAACTGTATGGCATATACCGATATGGTTGATCTGGTGGCCATAGTTAGTGTGACTTCTTGGTTGGTGCTTATGTTCCTTAAGCAAGTTGAGGATAATATGAGGCTGCCATATGTTGCCAATACACTAACTGACTTTTAGAACCCTAGTTATCCCATCTTGGCCTTTAGAAAAGTAGTGAGATAACTGACTTTGGTGCAGACTGAAGTTGGTTGATACTCGATACTACGCTCATTGAGATCTTAAACTTGGAGGGTTTTGGTTGGCAAGTAAGTTGTCTTCTGAACAACCACCCTTGTGAAGGATCAATGATATTGAGATCCCTTAGAACCTGGTTACTTTTGTAGGACAGGATGAACCAACTAACTTCAGGGGAGGGTACTTACCTTTAAACCTCATGCAAGCCTTTAAACCTAGGGCTATTGTGTGACTTGTTTGTGTGTGCCACATGTTTGTGATTGAGCATAACATCATGACATCATCATGCATCATAAGCATAGCATTTTCACTAAGCATTTCAAGGACCAAAGGATTTATCTTTGTTCTTTGTTGAAGGTCATGGCTTCTGCTCGTAGAAACACTATCAGGATCAACTTTGTGGGCATACTTGCTAAGCTTAAAGAGTTCGTTTCTCAAGTGTCTGATCACTCCCAGTTCATCAAGAGACATGGTCAGCTACTGGATCTAGTCACTTCAGGGTTCAATGAAGACATGATGAGTGTTCTGTTTCAGTTCTTTGATCCTAAGCACCATTGCTTCATATTCCCCGACTACCAGCTGGTTCCTACAATGGAAGAATTCTCTAAACTTCTGGGTATACCTGTTCTTGATCAGAAACCATTCACAGGCTTGGAAAAAGAGCTTAAACCTGAGGTTATTGCTGCAGCTCTACATCTGAAGAAGTCTGACATTGTTCTAGAAACGAGAAGTGGAGTCAAGGGTATTCTTGCTAAGGTGTTGATAGAGAAGGCTCAAATGTTCTTGAAGGCTATGAGCTATGATGATTTTTAGGAAATCTTAGCCTTGTTGATTTATGGCTTAGTATTGTTCCCCAACCCTGATCAGTTCATAGATGTTCATGCCATCAACATATTCTTGAGTCACAATCCAGTGCCTACATTGCTTGGAGACATCCTGCATTCTCTTCATACTCGTACTACAAGGACAAGAGGAACTTTGATGTGTTGCATACCTTTGCTATCTAGGTGGTTTATTTCTCACCTTCCTCGCTCAGTGATGAAGAATGAACAAGGGTTCAGGTGGTCCAAGAGGATCATGTCACTCTCGCATTCAGATATTCATTGGTGCTCCAGATCTATGGAGAATGTCACTATCATTGACCGTTGTGGGGAGTTTCCTAATGTGCCACTTCTAGGAATAAGAGGAGGCATTACTTACAACCCTTCTCTAGCTTTACGACAGTTTGGTTACGCTCGGAGTGATGGTCCACATGACATGTTAATTCAGGGTATTGTGTTTGACTATGACAACGATCTTCAAGGTTACCGTCAGAGATTCATACGAGCCTGGGGGAAGGTGAACAAGGTTGACAGCAAGACTCTGGAGCCTAAGTACACTATTCCTATGGAAGCTTATCTCAGATGGGTGCGATCTCGTGCTCAGACACTCATGATGCCATATCCTGCTATCCGGCCAGTTACCATGGAACCTGTTGCTGAAGGAGATACATCTTATATCATCCTTCACCCAGACATGCCTACTGACATGGAAGATTTACAGAGATCCTGGATCCAATTGAAGGAGCAAAGGGATACTTTTGAGGCTCATTACAAAGCAAGCCAAGAAAGAATCCTGGAACTAACAAAGCAACTTCACGAGGAACGGAATCTCAACTCATACCTCAACACAAAGAGGAAACGTCCATGGGAGACTTAAAACCCCATCTCTTGTATTTATTGAATTTCATTTTCTGTAAGCCCAAGAGGCAAAACAAATTGATTACTAATAAAAGTTTACCTTCTTGTTTGTTTAAGCAAATTTAAATCTGGCGGTCCTTGAAAACATTGCATATACATTTACATTCCATATCATTGCATCACAGGTTTATTGTGCACAGGTTTCTCATCTTCTCGTTGTTTATTTCAGCAATGGCTCTTGAACAAACAGTTAAGGATCTCCAGGCACAGAATGTACAGTTCCAAGAGCTGATCCTGAACTTGTCCAAGGGGCAGGATGAATTGAAGACACTGCTGGCCAAGAAGACTAAGAAGACTAGAAGGTCAGGTGGCCTGATCAACATGGGAAGAAGGTTCAGAGGTCCTGTCAAGACCAAAGAACAGGTTGAAGACTATGAGTCTGAAGTGTCTGAGAAAGAGGGAGGCAGTCTCCACAACACTATGGGGGACTCTGATTCTGAGGCTAATTACTATCATGAGCCTAATGAAGATAAGTTCAAAATGCTGGTGGATAGAATGGATGCTATGGAGTTGCAGAAGTCTTCTGGGCTGGATTTTGAAGATTTGAGTCTGATATCTGGGGTAGTCATACCCATTGGTTTCAAGGTTCCTACTTTTGTTGTTTATGATGGGGTCTCTTGTCCCAAGCTGCATCTGAGGTCTTATGTCAGGAGGATCCAACCCCATACTGCTGATAAAAAGTTGTGGATCCATTTCTTCCAAGAGAGCTTATCTGGAGCTCAATTGGAATGGTACTACCAGTTGGAGAGTGTCAACATCCGGGATTGGAATGATCTTGCTGAAGCCTTCTATAAGCAGTGTCAATACAATGCTGACTTAGCTCCTACTCGCATGCAGCTTCAAAGCATGTCTATGGGTGCTAAAGAAAGCTTCAAGGAGTATGCTCAGAAGTGGAGAGACTTGGCTGGAAGAGTGCAACCACCTCTAACTGACAGGGAGTTAGTTGATATGTTCATGTGTACGTTGAATGGTCCCTTTTACAGTCATCTCATTGGAAGCTCATCATCTGGCTTCACTGAGTTGATAATGACAGGAGAGCGTGTAGAAAGTGGTATTAGGAGTGGCAAGATTCAAGTGGGTGCTTCTTCATCAGGTGCTGCAAAGAAGCCTCCCACTGGGAAGAAAGAGTCAAATGTTGTTTATGGTCAACCTGATCGTAATAGAAGGCATCAGTCTGTGAGTGCAGTTCATATTTCAAATCCAACTCCTACAACACCAGAGCAGCCACAGGGCAATCAGCAGAGGGCTAGAAGGCAGTTCACTAAGATCAACATGTCAATGGCTCAAGCATTGCAACACTTGTTAAAGGCTGAACTTATCACTCTGAAAGATGCTCCTCAGAATCCTAATGTTACCTCTCCTAGGTACAATCCTAATGCACGATGTGCATATCATTCAAACTTCCAGGGACATGATACTAATAGTTGCTGGGTATTGAAGAACAAAATTCAAGATATGATTGAGGCTGGGGAAATTGAGTTTGACCCTCCGGGTACTCCAAATGTGATCACTGCTCCCATGCCAAATCATGAGAAGACTGTCAATGCCATTGATGAAGATTTACATATTTATTCAGTTGCAGAGTTGACCACACCATTGTCGGTTATCAAGAAGAAGCTAGTGCAAGCTGGGTTCTTTCCAGGTTGTCATGAAGATTGTTTGTATTGTACCTATAAGCCGGATAGTTGTTGGAGATTGAGAGATGGAATTCAACGTCTCATGGATAAATACACCATAGTGTTTGAGAGGGCTCCATCTTCTGTAGAGAGTATGGTGGATCATATTACTAAAGGTAAGAAGACTGAAGAGGTGGATATGGTTGATAAAGTGCCGGTGAGTATCATTTCCAAGAGACCTGTTAAAATCACTCATAAGGGTCCAATTAAGATTACTGCTGAAGGTCCTGTGAAGATTGTTGTTGAAGCTAGAGTGGCTCCTATGGTCATTACCACTCCTGGTCCTATTCCATATACGTCTGACAAAGCTGTGCCTTGGCATTATGGGTCTGATGTTTATATCCATGGTGTTAAACAGGAACCCTTAGCTGATATGCCTGTTGATGTTGATAATATTGTTGGGTCTAGCAAGATCACACGAAGCGGAAGAGTTTTCTCTCCTCCAATTACTTCCAAGAATGCAGTCACTCCAGCTGCTACCTCCACCACTGATGCTCGGGGCAAAGGTCCTGTTATTGAACCTATACCTACTGATGTGCCAGCTGCTGATGATCTCTCTAAGCAGATGGAAGAAGTATTGAAAATCATTCGCAAGAGTGATTATGACATTGTTGATCAGTTGGGGCATACTCCCTCCAAGATTTCTATGCTGTCTTTGTTGTTATGTTCTGAGGCTCATGCCAAGGCCTTGATTAAGTTTCTCAAGACTGCTCATGTACCCAATGGAATTTCTGTTGACCAGTTTGAAAATTGTGTTGCACACTTGACCTATGATAATGGGTTAGGTTTCTCTGATGCTGATTTGACTCCTGCCAAGAGGGATCACAACAGGGCTCTGCATATCTCAATTGAATGCAAGGGCACTACCCTGTCGCATGTATTGATAGACAATGGTTCCTCTCTGAATGTATTTCCCAAAGAAGTCCTAAATAAGCTTAGCCCAGAAGATGCTGTGTTGAAACCCAGTAACATAGTGGTGAAGGCTTTTGATGGTTCGAGAAGAGTGGTGCATGGGGAAATTGATCTCCCAATCAAAGTTGGTTCTCAGATTTTCAATGCTACTTTTTATGTCATGGATATTTGTCCGTCATATTCTTGTTTGCTGGGACGTCCCTGGATCCATGGGGCAGGTGCTGTAACCTCTACATTACATCAGAAGCTGAGATATCCGGTAGAAGGAAAGGTTGTTACTGTCTATGGAGAGGAAGAATATTTTGTTAGCCATGTGAACACTTTTAAGTATCTAGAAGTGGAAGGTGAATATGTTGAAACTCCGTGTCAGACCTTTGAAGTGGTTCCTTGGGTTGTTAATGATTATGAAGCTCCTCCCGTTGTCAAGAAAGTTCCTGTGGTCACCAGAATACCTCCAACAATGGCCTCCCTCAAAGATGCTAGAGCTGTGGTGGATGAAGGTGGTTGTACTATTTGGGGTCAGCTTCCTGATATCCCATACAAGTCTAACAAATTTGGTTTGGGTTTCACTGCAGAGTCCCAGAAAGCTGTTCGTCGTGCTCGTGCTGTTCGTATCACCAATCAGGGGATTATGAAGAATCAGATCAATGCTGTGGATGACTATGATGAAGACTACAACTTGGATGCTTGGATTTTTCCTACTGTGGGTGCTGGGCTCAATAACTGGAAGTCTGAAGATGTTATTCCTATCTCCTTTAGTCAGGAGTAAATACTATTACTGTGTTGTTGCTTTTTAAGTTTGTAATTTCTTGAACAATAAAACTTTCCAGCCTTGTGCCTTACCCGGGGCACAATGGTGTGTTTGTTACGGGCTGTCATTTCATTTGCATACTTCATTCAATAAAAATCAGTGGACATTTCGTTTTCGTAAATATTGTGTTCCTTGTCTTTCTTTTCTTTTCTTTTTGTTTTATTAGCTATGTGTTCTTACACACACCCACATCACTAAAATGCAGATCCTCATCCACTCTGGATCCTGTTGATAACAATTCTACTATTGCCAATTATAATTTCGAGAATCCGATCTATCAAACTGAAGACGGAAATGAGGACGATTGTGAAGTACCTGTAGAGCTTGCTAGGTTGTTACAACAAGAAGAGAAAGCCATACAGCCACATGAAGAGCCAGTCGAGGTTGTGAATCTGGGAACTGAAGAAAACAGGAAAGAAGTCAAGATAGGGGCTGAATTAGAGGATAGTGTCAAGAGCAGATTGATTCATATGTTACATGACTATGTGGAGATCTTTGCTTGGTCTTACGAAGATATGCCAGGGTTGGATACAGACATTGTGGTTCATCGTCTACCGGTAAAAGAAGATTGTCGTCCAAAGAAGCAGAAGGTTCGTCGTATGCGTCCTGAAATGTCAGAGAAGATCAAAGCAGAGGTAATGAAACAATTCAATGCAGGGTTCTTAGCTGTGACTTCTTATCCTCAGTGGGTTGCAAATGTTGTACCGGTACCTAAGAAGGATGGTAAGGTACGTATGTGTGTAGACTACAGAGATTTGAACAAGGCCATCCCCAAGGATGACTTTCCACTTCCTCATATTGATGTTCTGGTAGACAACACTGCTCAGCATAAGGTATTCTCTTTTATGGATGGTTTCTCTGGTTACAATTGTTTTGAAAATTGTTTGGAATTTGTGAAGTGTTTGAAATGTTTTTGAAAAGTGAGCAAGTATCTAAGAAGAACCTACCCTAAGTTTAAGTCTTTTCTGTTCTTGAATCCTTTAAATGGTAAGACTATCCCTATTATTAAGGAATAGGTAGTCATTACCTTGGATGTGAGGGACAAGTGAAAGGACATCTGTTTATTTAGGCAACTATGGGGTGTATAAGCAATTTTGAAGGGACTTATCATCTTTATTCGAAAGGGACAAGATCATTACGAAGGCAACATTCGAAAAGGGATTTGATCTTTTATCTGTTAAGGGACTAGATGATGTGAAATTGAGGGACTTGGCCTTATACACCCTACTTGACCTTTTGATTAGGCAACATGAGAGGTATCCCTAAGGAAGTGAGATGGCGATCAAAGATCGACTTACGTGTGTGAGTGTACAATTTTAATATTTATCTTTAAATTTGTGATCTAAATTGATTTTATATTACAAGTATGTTTACACTCCCTATTTACTAACCATGGCATAAAATAAATATCTAAACATTATTAAAATATTACATCCAGGAACAATTACATAATAATAATAAAAGCAAATTAAATAAATAAGCAAAATATTAAATAATAATAATAATTGGGTTAGTAGAGAATAATAATAATAATAATATAAAGTTAAATGGGGTTAGTAATAGGTAAATATCATATAAATATAATTAATAATAATAATAATGAAATAAGCAAGAATATTATAATAATTAAAAGATCAAATTTTTATATAAACAATTATTTAAGATTAATAAGAAAATATGAACAATTATATTAATTATTATAAAGTTTTAAGTTATGTGCAAATTATAAAAATTAAGTTAATTATAAACATATTAAAAATTAAATTGGCAATTTTTAACTATTATTAAACACATAATAAAAATTATTTATATACAAAATTAAATTATAAACAATTTATGTCATATTATCATATTAACAAAATTAAATTAAGAATTTTAATTTTAAACATATTTATATACAAAATTTAAATAAAAAAAATATGTACATTATTAGATAAAATAGAATTATAATCATACTATTATATTTACAAAATTAAAAATTATAATAAAATTACATTTTTAATAGAAGCAAATTAGGGTTTGATTTAAAAATATTAAGATTTATTAATTAATTAAAATATAAGCAAGAAAAAAACAAATAAATAATATTTATAATTAGGGTTTTAGAAAAATATTTTTAGGGTTAATCTTGATTTATAGAAATATATTAGGATTTATTAAATTAGGATTATAATTTTAATTAATATTAATTATAAACAAACAAAACAAATAATAGAGAAAAAGGAAGAAAAAGAACTTACCTTGGCTGGGAATTGAACCCAGCCCCTCTGCTTTCATGACTCCAGCCATCAAGACCAACCACTGGGCCAGCGCGCGCAGGTGCTAAGGAGAGAGGTCCAATTGGTTTTGTTGTTTGTTCCTGAAAATATCATGAAAAAATAAAAACAACACAAAAGGCCTGGGGGGATCGAACCCAGGACCTTTAAACATCACACAAACGCATTTACCATTCCAGCCGGGAGGGCGCATCTGTTAGTATAGTGACTACAATACATAATATATTAAGTTTAATAGTTAAAAGAGAAAAATATGAAAAAACTGCCACAGCCAGGATTCGAACACAAGTCATCCAGCAATGCACGCGCGTTTCATACCACCAGGCCAAGCACCACACTTGTGAAACAAAACAGAAACAAAACATAAAATATTAAAACAGAATTTAAATTCCAAGAAGCGCGCGCTGTGGATCATCTTCAACCTCTGGCACTGCAAAATTTGCTGCGAAATTATCCACCAGTTTTCCTGCGAAATTCTAAATTGCAGGAAACCCTACGAAAATCATACACCATCAAAACTGCAAAATCTCATCAAATTAATTATACAAACATGATCCATAGATAAATTGGCATTGATCTGTGTTCTTAGAATTGATTTATGTTAGCTCAAGAACAAAACCCTAAATAGGCCGAAAACCCTAACAATGGTGGTTTCTCAAACCTGCAATAAAACTACAATTAAACCATCCAGAATCAATCAATAACTTCATACAAACACAAAACAATGATCAAAATTTATTAAAATCCAGCCAATATGCAAAATCGAAAATCAAAATATGTTGAACATTATGAATTCGGGTTATGCAATATAAGGTGTTTCAGATGCAAATGATCATTGGGAATGATTCAATGATGTCCTATAAACATGTCTCAACCTTCAAATTGGTTCAAAAAGGCTTGAATTGTGAAATCCGAATTTGAGTTTTGGTGAGATTTTTGAAGATGCAAACTTACTCTTGGAGGCAGAATTTCGTGTCTTTGCATTAGGTTTGTGTTGTGTACTTATAATAGAGTGGATTAGGTCAAAAATAATTGATTGTTGTGTGAAGAAATTGATTGAAAAAGATTGAGAAATATTAAGACTTAAAATTCAAATATTCTTGAATAAACCCTTTCTATTTCAAGCCAATCACCATTATTTTTGTATCATTCTTATCCATATTGCATTCATGACCTTCTAGAACAAAAAATAATTTTAAATCTTCACACTTGATATTTTATTTAAATTAAAAATGATTTTTAGTATAAAAAATCATAATAAATAAATTAAATAAAATAAAAATTATGAAAATATCAAATAATTTTCGTGCATGATGTCATGGATCACTTTGGGTCATCAAAAGTTCAGCCCATTTAGCAAAATTTGGTTTTAAACCTCCATTTGCTTCATAAACTTCCCTAAAATTTCCCAACTTTGCAAGGGCACACATCCATCAATTTTAATGATATGAGGGTGTTCTTGGACATTTTGGAAAGCTTGAAGAGTCCTCTAACCAAACCCACTGGTTTCATGTCAATATCATTTACCATTCTCAAGTTATGCCCTTTTGAAGTTGTTGACTTTTTGTTGACTTTCAAAAGGACCTATAATGTCTTAGCTCATACCTTCCAAATGAAGCATTTTTGGGATTGGCTTGTGAGACACAAAGTTGTAGAGAATTCAATTTCCTTCAAAATGAGCTTTTGATGGAAAATTGGTGATGAAGCATGTGAAAGTTATGGCTGGTCAAAGTTCAGTTGACTTTTCCTGAAGAAACCCTAATTTAGAAACCTTTGATTCTTGATGATCTGAAATCTCCTTGATGAATCATGATAAAACCTTGATCAAATGATGAATTTTACTTCATATACTTGATGTTGGCAAAAAATCATGAAGTTTGACTTTGGTTTGACCATAGTTGACCTCAGTTTGACTTTTTAACTGCTTTGACTGATTTTGACTTATCTGATCATCTGACTGAGCAAACCTTTGAGAAAAGTCTTGAAACTTGTCATGGGGATTCTTAGACACATATAAGATGTTATGAAGCTCACTTGAAGTCTTGGAAGTCCATTTAGCCTGATTAAAGTCAAAACCCTAGTTTTGGATGCACTGCTTAGGAGAATGTCTTGTTTGAGGGAATTGTCAAACTTCTGACCAATTGTGAACTTTGTGAACCTTGTGAACCATCATAAGATGTATTGTGAACCTTGTGAACCATCATGGGAGGTCTTGTGAATCTTGTGAACCTTGTGAACCTCATAAAGTGTTTTGTAAACTTCATGAACCTCATGAAAGGTCTTGTGAACCTTGTGAACCTTCTTAGCACACAAAGTCTTGTATTGTGAGGGCAAATTTTGGGGTGCAACATACGCATGGGATGATTATGGTTCAGTAGCATAAAATATATGAGATGCAATTATAATGCATGTTTTGGCATTTATGTTTCCCACATAAATCGAATTAAACATGAGAAGAGATGAGAAACAAGTTTAGATTAAACATGTTCAAGTAATTATGCACTTTGAAACACCAAAACAAATCAAATGAATATGATTCAAAAAGTGACACATAAATGGAATCAAGGACCTAAAAGTGACCTATAATTAACTCCTAAAAGTTACCAAAAAGTGTATCAAGAAAATGGCATGAATGCCTTGCTAAATCCTAGGATATGGAGCAAATAAACACCTATATCAACCTATGATCTAAGTGACATGGAAAAATAGCAAACAAGCTTTTAAAATTATGAAATTAAATACCTGGAATTTCGAAGTAAGTATCTAACATGGTCTAAAAGGATTTTACATAATTATGGACCAAAGTTCCAAAACAATTACTTGATGGGCAAGATAACAAGGCATGATCGCTGAAAAACAACTCCACAAAGTGGATCAAAAAGGGCACCAAAAATTATGAAAAAAATTCCTAAGTAGCATAAAAATGTCACAAATTCCAGTGGTTAATCACACACGAAAAATAGGTATCACACCAATGGGGAAAATGGTTTTTAGTCCCTTTAACTAAAACAATGCATTTTGGTACAGCTTGGAATGAAACATCAAAATTAATTACTAAATCCAACCAAACCTGGAAAAAAATTATGAAAAATTTATTAAGATGATAAGGATCACTCATGAATTTTTCCAGAATTTTATCACTCCTAAAACTATTTTTAATAATTGCGACGAAACGGGCAAAAAACGGTGTTTGAAGGGAAAGCGAAAGGAAATGAATTCTCTAATCCGTAACCTAATCTCTAAGCTCCGATATCGACACAAATCATCATAAATCATAAATAAATCCAGTGCCTCAGGTGGGATGGCTCAATATTCACCTTAAGTTATATGATCCTAAGCCACATACTACTAAAATGGTGCGTTAAAGTGGAAAGTCGAAATTACTTACTTGATCGAAGTGTCGATTCTTCACATAAAAAAAAATCCAAAAAAACTTCATGAAATGTCTTGTAATCTCCTATAAGAAAAATAAATTCTTATCTTCCATAATAGCTTTGTGAAGCTCCACCATAACCGAAATCGATTCTTATCGATAAAAAAAACTCATGAAATTTAATCCAAAATTAGTTCACAACTATAATAAAAATTAATGACAACAAATTCTAACTAGGAATTAACAAGAAAATGGATTAAAATATTAATCCACTAAAAATTAACTAACAAGAAAATCCATTAAGAAATCTATATAAAAATTTCTAAACAAATTAAGAAATAAGAACAAAAGGGGGTGTAAGAGGACCACAGTGGTTGTGATAGTAATTTAATGGAGCTTGGGCCCAACTGAACATGAGGATCTGCATGAGGGGGTGCCAGTAGCAAATAGGAGGTGCATATATCATTTTAATGGCCTAAGGCCCAAATCCAAGGCTGATGATGCAAAGGGAGGTGCGTGTTGAAATTATTATGTGCGAAAATGAATTTATGGATACTCAGCCCAATCCATGTTTGTGTGAAACCCTAAATCTAAAATCCGTATGAAGACAACATGAAGAGGCACCAAACATGTTCACCGCTCTTCTTCTTCTTATTCCATGAAAAAAAAGCTTCGTCAGCCCCACACTCCTTCTTCTCTCAATGATCCACCGCCGACCACTTCACTTCGCCGTCCAAACCGCCGGTGGAGATTCACCAACTCCGTTCGAC
Source organism: Lathyrus aphaca (assembly GCA_963966055.1). NCBI lineage: Eukaryota > Viridiplantae > Streptophyta > Magnoliopsida > Fabales > Fabaceae > Lathyrus > Lathyrus aphaca. The sequence continues at coordinate 246,043,231 of OZ014525.1, forward strand.
ATCTCACAGCTTCACCTCTTCTATTGTCGTCGCCCAACACCGTCTCTTTCACTCGTGAGTTACCATCGGAGCCAATCCTCCTTAGAATAAAAAATGCCGCCGGAATACACTGCTCCATCGTAACCTCGGTCGCACCGCCCTAAGTCTTTCCTCCTCGCCCCCTTACTCGCGACTCACTGTAGGAGTCACTCCTTCTCCTTTAGCATTCACTAATTTCTATCCTTGAACAACAAAGATCTGAACCGCTAACTCTGGTAATTAAAGTTCTAAGCTCACGATCGAATACGACACATGCTCTAAAAATCTAGACATGGTGGCTTAATAACAACGATTTCCAGGTATTTCTTTTCTCTGTTCTATTCGAATCTGAGTTTGTCGTTGTTTGTTGTTCTCCTTCTTTCTTTTGCGTGTATGTGATTTTCCATCTAAAATATTGTGTTGATAATTGAAACTGATGTTGTGTTCTTGAATCTATTCATGATTGAATTGATGCAGGTGAATGAAGCTTTGGCGGTAGAAGAGCATGATGGTGATAGTGGTGCGAAAATGATGAGATATTGTTGGTGATTTCTGTTGAAGATTGAGGAAGGAAATCAATGAAGGTTATTGAAGTTTTGATGAAGACGAATGAAGGTTGGGTGAAGCATTGATTGCAGAAGGTGATGAAGATTGAAGAATTAACGGTTCTTGAAGGTGGCTGAAGAACAAGTGATGGCGATGGAAGGGTGAAAAAGGATGATGACCTTGCGGTTCGTGGAGGTGATCGAAGTTAAAGAAAAAAGGAGAAATGAGAGTGTCATAGAAGAGTGTTGAGGCTGATGAAGGTTTTGCAATTGAGAGTTTCAGAAGAGTGTTGGTGATGAATTTAAAGAGGAATTGATGAACTTTTTGAGATGATGAATGTTGCAGATTGGAGGTGAATTGAAGATGTATGAAGTTGTAGTGAGTTTATCAGAGATCGACGAATTGGATTTGCATAGGAGATTGGAGTGTTTTGGATGATGATTGAGATTGAAGATTGCAGAGTTGAAAGAACAACTGAGAAGAGGTTCAAGATTCAGAGTCGAGGATTACTGATAAAGATGATTGAAAAGTTTTGAGGATTGAAAGAGAATTGAGTCACTTATGGATTTTTTGGAAGAGAGTGATGAAGATGGAATATCCTTCTGTTCTTCTTGGAGCTTTTTTCAATTCTGTTATGAGTTTCTTTACTGAATGTAACTGTATTTTCTCGCCAAATTTTCTTCTGAGTTTCTATCATAGAGTTTCCACTCTTTTTTTTTCATGTCATGATTATCTGCTCTTCATTATCATGGACTTCCCTGAACCTATTAATTGTAAATTATCGTGAGAAAAATACGTAACCCTTCATATGAAGCCAATTGCCTGCGTTTTTGTATAGTGTCACATTTACTCATTTTTTTCTGAAGCAGACAATTTCTTTCCACAACACAAAAGGTACTACGAGCTAGATCCTAAGAACCCGGGCTTGGAATGAGCTTATTTTAATTTTAACATGTGACAAAATAAAAAAGAAGATGTATATTACTTTGAATTAAAAAATTGGTACAACACAGTTGAGTTGGACTCACAGTATTTATGGCAGAAAGTGGTTTAGAATGTGGTAAAAAAACATTGTTTAGGAATGGTTTTGGGATTTGATTTGAGCTTCAAGTAAAATAATGTCATGAGTTAATGAAATTATACAAGGTAGATTATAATAACTATAATAAAAAAATGCTCTAAATGGATTCAAAAAAACACCGGATGATTTCAACACAATGATCCATAATATGCAATGACCTGTACATGCAACAAAGATATTATGTTTGACCATAGGTTAAATTCTCCATTAAATTCATCTAAGAATGAATGACCGTTGAAACAAAATAAACGCCATTGTCTTGAGGTGGTGATACTTCCTTGAAAACCCATGATCCACACCTGCACCTCCAAATGATCAATCTCACAAAAAAAAACCTTTTGAGTGTCACATGATTAGGAAAATACTCTAACTCATAGTAATAACATCCTGATTTAACGCTTCTGATGAAGCCTCTTTGATAAGGAAAACTTTGGAGCTTGATGGTCCTATGAATAGGAAGAGTCATATCACAAGAAGATGCTTTGATCCCATGCCTTAGGAGTCCAATGAAATGCATGATTTCCATGTTATGACCTAATGGAGAAATGCAGATGAATGTGAAGCGTTAAGCCAGCTAAGGTAAAAAAAATGAGGGAAAATTTGGGGGTATTACATTGATGTATTTGCTTGGTCTTATCAGGACATGTCAGGTCTTGATACCAACATTGTGGAGCATAGATTGCCGCTGAAGCCTGAACGTCCACCTGTGAAGCAAAAGTTGAGAAGAACTCATCCTGATATGGCAGTAAAGATCAAAGAGGAGGTTCAAAAGCAGATTGATGCAGGTTTTCTTGTGACAACTAATTATCCTCAGTGGGTGGCCAATATTGTGCCTATTCCAAATAAAGATGGAAAATTCTGAACGTGTGTTGATTACAGAGATTTGAATAAAGCCGGTTCAAAAGATGATTTTCCATTGCAACACATTGATGTGTTGGTAGATAATACAGCTAAGTTTGATGTGTTCTCTTTTATGGACGGATTTTCCGGTTATAATCAAATAAAGATGGCACTCGAGGACATGGAAAAGACCACATTTATTACACCATGGGGAACATTCTGCTATAGAGTGATGCCCTTTGGATTGAAGAATGCTGGTGCGATCGCTAAGTCAAGGACTAAAGAGGATCATGTTGAACAAAGAAATTGAGGTATATGTTGATGATATGATCTCTAAGTCAAGGACTAAAGAGGATCATGTTGAACATTTGCTGAAGTTGTTTTAGAGGTTAAGGAAGTTTAGGCTTCATTTGAATCCGAACAAGTGCATGTTTAGTGTACGTTCTGGAAAGTTGTTAGGTTTCATTGTCAGCCAAAGAGGCATTGAAGTTGATCCTGATAAAGTGAAAGCTATTCGGAAAATGCCTGCTCCAAGAATTGAAAGGAAAGTAAGAGGATTCTTGGGTCGTCTGAATTATATTTCGAGGTTTATCTATCACATGACTGCCACATGTGCTCCGATATTCAAGTTGCTTCAAAAAGACCAAGGTTGTGTTTGGACAAATGATTGTCAGAAGGCGTTTGAAAGAATCAAAGAATATCTGCTTGAACCTCCTATCTTATCTCCTCTGGTGGAAGCTAGAACGTTGATTATATACTTGACTGTGTTGGAAGATTCCATGGGTTGTATGCTTGGTCAGCAAGATGAATCTGGAAGAAAAGAATATGCAATTTACTACCTGAGTAAGAAATTCACCGATTGTGGGTCTCGGTACTCCATGCTTGACTGAGAGGATTGCTCGTTGGCAAATGTTGTTGTCAGAATATGATATCGAGTACTGAGCTCAAAAAGCTATAAAAGGTAGTATATTGGCTGACCATTTGGCACATCAACCGACTGATGATTACCAGCCTATCATGTTTGATTTCCCAGACGAGGATGTGATGTATTTAAAAATGAAAGATTGTTATGAACCTATTATTGAGGAAGGGTCGGAGCCTGGATCTCGATGGGGTTTAGTTTTTGATGGTGCTGTAAATGCACATGGAAGAGGAATTGGGGAAATGATCATTACTCCCCATGGTTCACATATTCCTTTTGCTGTGAGGTTGACTTTCCCTTGTACCAATAATGAAGCTGAGTATGAAGCATGTATTATGTGTCTTAAGGAAGTTATTGATTTGAGGATTAAGAATCTTGATGTGTATGGAGATTTTGCCTTGGTAATCAATCAGATCAAGGGAAAATGAGTAACTCATCAACCCCACTAGATCCTTTATAGAGATTATGCCAGGAGGATATCAACTTTCTTCACTAAAGTTGAGTTTCATTATGTGCCTCGCGATGAAAATCAGATGGCAGATGCTTTGGTAACTATAGCTTTTATGATAAAGGAGCACCAGTGGAATGACATTCCCCTGATCAGAGTGATGCGGCTTGAAAGACCAACTCATGTGTTCGCAGTTGAAGAGGTCCAGCAAGCCTTGTTATCATGATATTAAATGTTTTCTCCAGAGTCAGAAATACCCACTTGGGGCATCCGATAAAGATAAGAGGACTTTGAGGAGATTGGCAGGCAATTTCTTTCTGAATGGAAATGTGCTTTATAAGAGGAATTTTCACATGGTCTTGCTTAAATGCATGGATAGACACGAAGCAGACATGTTAATGAAAGAAATTCATGAAGGGTCTTTTTTTACTCATGATAATGGGCATGCAATGGCTAAAAACATGTTAAGAGCATGTTACTATTGGCTGACAATGGAATCTGATTGTTGAAAGTATGTGGAAAAGTGCCATAAGTGCCAAGTGTATGCTGATAAGATTCATGTTCCGCCAACTCATCTCAATGTAATTTCTTCCCCGTGGCCTTTCTCTATGTGGGGAATTGATATAATTGTTATGATTAAACCCAAGGCTTCAAATGGACATCGTTTTATTCTCATGGCAATTGACTACTTCACCAAATGGGTGGAAGCGACATCATATGCTAATGTGACCAAGCAGGTTGTGGTTCGGTTTATCAAGAATAACATTATCTGCAGATATGGTGTTCCAAATAGAATAATTATTGATAATGGCTCAAACATGAATAATAAGATGATGAAATATCTTTGTGAAGAATTCAAGATTCAACACCATAATTCTTCTCCTTATAGACCGAAGATGAATGGGGTTGTTAAAGCTGCGAATAAGAACATTAATAAGATCATTAAGAAGATGGTTGTGACATATAAGGACTGACATGAGATGCTCCCTTATGCTTTTCATGGGTATCGTACATTTGTCCGCACTTCAACAGGGGCAACCCCTTTCTCACTTGTTTATGGTACAAAAGCAGTGCTCCCCGTCAAGGTTGAGATCCCATCAATATGAGTTCTGATGGAAGCCAAGTTGACTGAGGCTGAATGGTGTCAGAGTAGATTTGATCAGTTAAATTTGATTGAGGAAAAGAGATAACAACTTTGTGTCATGGTCGGTTGTACCAGCAAAAAATGAAGAAAGCTTTTGACATTAAGGTCAAACCTTGTGTATTCAGAGAAGGCGACCTCGTGCTCAAAAATATCCAGTCTTTCATTACATATTCTCAGGGCAAGTGGACTCCGAACTATGATGTCCCATATGTTGTTAAGAAAGCCTTCTCTGGAGATTCATTATTTCTTGCAACTATGGATGGTGAGGAGATCACCCGTCCTGTGAATGTGGACGCAGTCAAGAAATACTTCGCCTAAAAAATAAAAGAATAGCTCGCTAAGTCGAAAACCTGAAAGAGCGACTTAGGCAAAAATGAGCGTCTCGGTGGATTGAAAACTCGAAAGGGTGGTCCAGGAAAAAATTAGAGACATAAACAAAAATAATTATCCCGATAGATTGAAAACCCGAAAGGGAAATCTAGGAAAAAGTTAGGGATCATGGAAAGTAATTGCGTCGACAGACTGGATCACTTGTAGTAACCGAGGATTTCAAATTTTATCTCTCAGAAGATTTGCCCATCAAAGATTCTTATTCACTTATACTTGACTGAAGTTTCAGACATAGTGGAGTTCAAAATTGATAGGGAGAATAGTGATCATTGTATTTCAATGTAGCCCTTTTCCATGTATTTACCATTTTTCAAACTTGTAATGATCCATGGAGTCATACCATCTGCTGACTACCATTTTATCGATGAATTTGAGCTTTTATCCAATTGTTTGCATTTCTTTATATTGTTTCTGTTTACCAAATTTCAAGTTATTGTTGATGATGATTTTTGAAACAAATTTAATAAATTTAATCTTTGACGATTATAAAAACATTTTCTTTTGATATAAGAACAAAGAGAGGTCAATAGTGATTCCAATGATGGTGAAGTCCGAATGTGTGTAACTTGTCTCTCCCAAAGCAGAGTTGGATCTGATTGTGTCCTTGCAGATTTCCTGAATGGTCCTGGTATATTAATATTAGTGAAGTTTTGTGCCCTACCAACCAGCAGGAACGGTCATTGTGTATGCTCATAGTTCCAATTCCTTCCCCAGAAGAGTTGTTGGAAGGGATATTCTTGAAAATCCAAAGCTAAGTTTTGACCTTTTCCTCAGAAGTTTACTTTTGACTTGAGAAGTATTGGATATCCTCAGCTGAGTTCTTGTTCCTTAACATGAGTTGGTTGTATCCCTTGGCAGAAGTATTGGTATAGCAGTCAATTTAGAGGTTTTCTTTCACCTATTGGTGAGTATTGATTTAAAATCCCTCGTAATTGTGATTTTCTATGATGTTAACTTCTGGTATCCCCACATGGGTCGAAAAGTCAGAATTTTCAGTGATGAGTGATCACCATTGATCTTTTTCATAAAACCCTAGTAGGTCTACATGTGATGGTTTCCAGCAGATTCCTTTTATTGATTTTTTTCAAGTTTTACACTCTTTCCCCAAGCAGAGCAAGAGTGCATAACTCCTTCCCCAAGCAGAGCAAGAGTGGCATGACTCTTTCCCCGAGTGGAGAAGGAATAGTATGATGATTATTCCCCGCAGGAGTTTGATTCTTAATAAGAACATTTCTTTCCTCAACAAGGATCGTGGAAGCTTTTTCTATCCCCGAAAGATTATTACTTTTCCTCAGCAAGGTGGTATCCCTATGCAGAGTTGATGTTTAATACTCCAGTAGGCTATGCTTTATTTGCATCATTGGTAGATATTTATCTTATTTCTCTAAACAAAGTTATGAACATATTTGTCCCTACCAGAGTTTAACAGGGACACTTCCCTCTTTCCCCAAAAGGTGTGGAAGATTTTGTGTTGTTGAGGTATCTCCGACATGTTGTGGAATTTCTGTTTTTTATCCTTCGCATATTTTGGAAGATTGCTTTGAGGATTGGATCCTTAGCAGATGTTTCCTCGGTATTGAGTTAAGCCTTGTAGTAGGATTTTATTCCTTTGATGGCTTTTGACATTCCCCTGTAGGATTTCGATTCAAATCTCCAGCATGGTCCCCGACCTTGTTGCCCTGATTAGCCGAGTATCCGGTTGTTGTGATGTTTATGTCACCTGTTGTTTATCTTTATGTCTGTTTTGTCAGCATATTCATACGCATAAGCATATCATCGTTTGCTTGCATTCTTGCATATATCATTGTTCCCCACTCTTTGGTGTGATTTTTCCCACCGAGTGTGTGTGTTGTCTTCCTCTCAAGTTAGAGTGTCGACCATTAAGCAGAAAGTATTGATCCTTTCTATTTCCCCACTGAGTTTGTTTCTTGTGGATGATTTTGATTCAGTTTCCTCCCCAGTTTATTATCTGGATAAAATTTTCCCAGTTGAGATATTTCCTTCTTGGATGAGTCTTGTTTGACCGTTTCTCTCCAACTTGTTCTTGGATTTAACTTTGGTCCTTTTGGAGAGTTAATATTTTCTTTGGAATTAAGCTATCTTTGTTTGATAGTGGGAAATATTTTTCCCCAGCTTGAGTATATTACTTGGGAATTAAGCTATCAATTATTCGATAGTGGGTAATGTTACCAAACTAATCAAGCTCTTTTGCTTATTCTCCTACCCAGTAAATCTGATAGTCGAGAGTTCTTCTTTCTACCTAGTAAAAAGGTAATAGAAGTTGTTTCCCTTTGCTTGAGCTCCTACCTAGTAAATCCGGTAGTTGATATTTTTTCTACCCAGTAAACAGGTAGTGGAGGTTATCTATCTCTGCTTTGCTCATATCTAGTAAATCGATAGTCGAGTCCCTTGTTTTCCTACCCAGTAAACCGGTAGTTGATGATTCTGTTCCAACTCAGTATTCCTCCATTTTTGGACTCGAATATTTTGTTTGGTTATTATTCCCTGGAATAGTGTTTACTCTCCCTCGTTGAATCTTTTACCTTGATTATATCATATTTATTTTTCCCATGTAGAGTCAGCTATCTAGTGATTTATTTTCCTGGTAACTCTTTTGGTGCCTTTCGTTTTCCCCAGCGGGATTTTTCTTCTATGTCCCCAAGCTTTTCGCTTTCCTCTGGTGGTCATGTTTTCCCCACAGAGATCTTGGATTTGCATATCATCACATATTCATATCATATTATGTTCTCTTAGGACAAAAAATTGGGTTTTCTGTATTTAAGTCTCACCCATCTTGCAGATACGGAGATGTCAATCTTCATATCTTCAGATTGAAGAAACTTAAATAGGGGCAGTCGTAGCACCCTAACTTTTTCCCTAAGTTTTCTTCGCGTTTGCATCTTGCATACAAACAAGATCACATTGGTTGCTCGATTCTTCTCGGGTTAGATTTATGCCTCACAGGGGATCACCGTTATCTTCAATTGCTTTATTTTTTATGTTTACTAACCATTAATCAAAATCCAAAAATATTTTGTTTTACTAACCTTTTTCAGGAAGAGGAACCATTGAAAATGTCAAAAATAGCAGTCCTGCAGCTCGAGTGAAATTTCACAGACAAAAGTCGAAGTTGATCCGCAAATAATTCAAATTTATATGATCAAGGATTTCCCAAATTAATTGATTCATTCAAGGAATCCAAGGTTCATGTGTTTATTTCCATGCCTTCTTCGACGTACAATAAGAATCGGGCCATAACAACCAAGCAATCACATTTGAATAAAATATTCAAATTTTGGCTTGGTTAACCGGTTAACCAGTGCGAAATTTGAATATTTTATTCAAATTCAGCACCCTTAGATCATTAATATAATTAGAATATTCTAGATCCATTGGTCTCTGATTTCTCTACATCACTTTGATCATTTCCTACCATAAACCCTCATTTATCACCACTCATTTTCATTTCCCACTAAAACTGCAATTACCAAGCCTAATTTTAATTACCAAAGCAAGCTTCATTCCACCAAATTCCCATACCTAAAGTCTTTAAATAGCACCACAATTTCATTCATTCACCAAGCTTTGAAGAGCCAACAAATCCCTTGCAAACTACTCCCCCAAAACCCAAAAAATTCACTAAATTTTTTTTTTCTTTTAAAGTTATCAAAAATTCACATTGAATTCTTGACTAACTTGAGCTAAACCTTCATCCTATTCTTCTTGTTGTTCATCCATTTCAGTAGATCTAGCTTGATTTGGTCCAATTTGAAGAAGTGCTTTTGGTAATTCACTCTCTCCATAAACCCATATTCACCCTCAACATTCAAGATGTAGATCTTTGGTTCCTTTATTTCTAGATCCTTTGGATCTTTATTTGTTGTTTGATTGCAGGGATTTTACTGTATTTTGGTTTTAAAATTCGTGCAAATTCAGATCATGATCATCAAATGTTTGAGAAAAGGTTTTAAAATGGATCATGCTGAATTTTCTGCATTTTTCTGCTATTGTACAGCGTTACGTGGTTAACCATTTATAGTGTAAATTGGTTAACCGATTAACCAGTTTAAAACTGCGCAGGTTTTGCTTGCGTTAACCGGTTAACCAATTTGATTAACCGGTTAACGCAAGTCAGAATTAATTTTTTGCTTGTTTTAAGCCCCTTTTTGGTTCCTCTTTCTTCTTCTTCTTCCTCCTTTTTATTTTTACCTTGGGAGGCACTTTTGGGAGTGATTTCTCCTTAATTTCAATGAACTTTGGGTGTAGATTAGAGTAGCTAATGTTCATTAATTCAAAACTACCTTTAAGTGGATTATTCTATTCATTTAAGGTACTTTGTGTTAGTGATACATTTTCATGCTTGAATCCACCGAGATGAGTAATTTAACTTAAGGATGGAAGAATACCATGAGTGCGGCTCAATTTGGTATTCACCTTTAGTTTTATGCGGTATTGCGTTCAGATAGCGATTTACGTATCGTTTATCTCGCATGCATTAGCACTAACATTATGCACCTTAATTGGTGGTGGCCGACCTTATTTGTAGTGTAATTACTTTGCAAATTACTCACCAATTGCTTAATATAGACCTAAATTTTTCCCTAATTCAGAATAAAAATCTAATTGGGTACTTGCACTTTCGTGGACCGGATCTCTTGTTGATCGCGTAATCCCAAAGTGGTTAATCATATTGCATTAAGAATCGAGACTTATGAATGTTTGATGCATAGGTGCTTTAGGTATCCCAATCGCCTTTCAAATTTCATTGAATCCTATTCGGTTTTCCTTGATAAATAACTATAGTGTAAGATGCTAAGCGGATCCAGTTGCCTTTCGATTTTGGTTAATCTTTTGGTTGTGGTTGATTAAGTTCACCATACCACTCTTATGTAAATATTATTATACTACTATTATTAATAATATTTTAGATTCTTTCCCTTTAATTGCTTTTGCTACTAACATTTAATTTCTTGCACTATTATTGCTTTTATTTATTTTGCTTTATTATGTTTTGTTCATCCATATCATGTTTATATTTCTTGCTCTTATTTTATTATGTTGATTTTCCTTTTGTCCTTTTGGACACAAAAAACATTAATAAAGGATTAAACTTTTAAAAAAACTTGTGACTTTAATTTGTGGACTATTGGTTACTATCCTTGGCTTTGGAATGAAGATTTGGACTTAGACTCTTAGGACACATTTCCTTTGCCTTGACTTTCATGAATTTGGAGCTTGCCTTTATTTGGCCATTAGCTAGCTTATAAGGATGGAACTCTTATTCTCATAATTTGAAGTATCATCAAGTTTGATTATATCTTTCTTCCCTGATCTCCTTACTTTCTTTTTTTAGGATAGTTCTTTCATCTCCTCCCTTTCTTTAATTTTCAAAATCGTCTCCCTTTTTCAAAGGATTCCTTTTCTTTTTAAAATTATCACCTCTTTAATAAACAAAACCTTTACTTTTGTCAAGTGTCTTTTACTCCTTTTTCTTTTCTATTAAAATCAATGAATCTAACCATATTGACCTTAATTCAAAAAAAAAAAAGAATCATACTTATTCAAGTTGTTTTTGTGCCTTTATGCACTTTTGTTTATTTTATTTAAAAGAGTGTCTATTATGAGTCATTATTCTTTAGCCGGGTGTAAGTCTTTCAATCTCCATGGTTGTAGTTTGATGTAATTGAGTCTCTTATCGTTCGTGGGGGTTTAGTGGCATACTCGTCGATTTTTATCCGAGTTGGCACCCTCCCCATAATGATGTATGAGTCCATGCCTTCATTCTCATGGTAGTTAGTTAGGCCATCCACTTGAAGATGAAAAATTCTCTTTACTTAATAAAATCAATCATAACCAACCCTTTTCCTTATTTGTACCACGAACTACGGGGTTTTGATCTCGCATTGCACTTTGTGGGTACGTAGGCATGAGGTGGTAAACCTCTCCAAACATAAAAATATTAAAAAATAATTCTTTCCTCATCCTTCCACTCTCATTTAACAAACCTCTTTCAAACCAAAAGCAATAAATTTTTCAAAGGGCTCCCGTGGAGTACCACGGACATTTTGGGTGCGTAAAACCTTCCCATTTTGTAACCTATCCCCTTACTTGTTTCTCTATTGTGTTTCTTTAGCTTTTTGCTTTTAGATTCATTAGGATTTATTCGCTCTTTTTTCATTTTCCTCTTAGAATAAAATAAAAGCGCAGTGGCGACTCTGTTTACTTTGAGTTAAGTTAACTAATAGCTTACACTCATGATTTTACTGCTACAGACACAAACATACACTAGTTTACAAGAATATGCACAAGAATAAAACAGTATCAAATTAAATTATTCTTAAACATGTAAAAAAACAACAAATAGTAATGTAACAATACCATCATAATCATAATTGTCGTCCTCATCACATTCCTTCTCCTCTTCGTATTCTTCTTCCACGTCCTCTTCCTCCTCCTCCTCCTCCTCCTCCTCCTTCTCCTCCTCATCTCCATCCTCTTCCTCCTCCACATCCCTTTCTACTTGTTTTTGTAGATGTTAAGAATTGGCAGAATTTTTGACAAACAAGAAGTTATGAACTTAGTTCAGGATGTCACACCAGATGTTGTGACATTGACAAATAAAGTAAAAGTTAATGAACTTAGTTCAAGACATCAGGATGTCACACCAGATGTTGTGACATCGCAAACCTGCTATCTGACTTAAATGATGCATAACAGAAGTGAGTAAGTTCAGGAGAATTTATCTGGAATTAATTGTAAAAAGATAAGCACTCCAAGGCGCATCTTTAGGAAGCTTAGTTATCTGGTTTCAGTGTAATAGAATAACTAACTCACCTTGATTCAAGGAGATAACAAACTAACTAACCCTAATTCAAGGTGATGACTATGGGATTTATCAAAGTCTGGATAATTTGCAAAAAGCCCAAAAACCAAGCATCTATTTAAGGAACTTAAACACTCAAGAAAAGTGCACGAATTTTAGAAGACTGAAAAGGGTGTTTGTGAAGCTGGTTGTTTTAAGCAGGTTTTAATTGTTTGTCACTTTATGAGCTTTTAAGCAATAAGTGAATTGTGTCTTGATTGAAAATTTTAAGTAAGATCAAGCTGTTGTGTTTGAAGTGTGACTTCAATTTTATTAATCATTGTAAAAGATCACTGTGTGATTGAGGGAGAGTGAGTAGGTACTCATATCTAAGTTGAGTCTTAGGTAGAAATTGCATTGGGTAGATATTAAGTGAAGGATTAAACTGGTTGGTTTAACTCCATAATTAATATTACTTATATTGGATTTCCTTCCTGGCTTGGTAGCCCCCAGATGTAAGTGTGGAGATACACTGAACTGGGTTAACAATTTCCTGTGTTATTTAATTTACCAGCTCATTAAGTTTGTTTAAGATTTCAAGTGTTTAAACATCTGGTTCGACTTCACGTATCTGATCCCAGAATTTCAATTGGCATCAGAGCAGGCCCCCTGCCTGTATATCTGGGTGAGATCTAGGGACTGCAAATTTTGGGAGCATGGACAGAGATGTAGGATCTGTGAATAGACCACCTATATTGGATGGATCCAACAATGATTACTGGAAGCCAAGAATGATAGCATTCTTGAAATCTCTTAATAGCAGGGCTTGGAAAGCAGTTAACAAAGGATGGGAGCACCCTATCAAAGACAATAAGGATGGGGAAAAAGTGATGAAGCCTGAAGAAGAGTGGAGCAAGGAGGAAGAAGAGTCAGCACTTGGAAATTCCAAAGCCTTAAATGCCTTGTTCAATGGCATTGACAGGAACATATTTAGGCTTGTGCATCACTGTGAGCTAGCCAAGGATGTTTGGGACACCCTCAAAACTACTCATGAAGGAACATCAAAGGTGAAGATGTCAAGACTTCAACTTCTCACCACCAAGTTTGAGAACTTGAGGATGAAGGAAGATGATACCATTCATGAGTTTTACATGAACATCCTGGAGATTGCTAATACTTCTGGTGCCTTGGGAGAGAATATGAATGATGAAAAGTTGGTAAGGAAGATTCTCAGTTCACTGCCAAAGAGGTTTGACATGAAGGTCACTGCTATAGAAGAAGCTCAGGACATCTGCACAATGAAGGTTGAGGAGCTCATTGGTTCTCTTCAAACCTTTGAGATGGGAATGAATGATACAATTGTCAAGAAAATCAAAAGCATAGCCCTGGTCTCAAACACTGATAAAGAAGAAGAAAGTCATGAAGCAGGCTCTGAAGACAGCTTATCAGAATCAATTGCTATGCTTGGAAGACAATTTAACAAAATCCTCAAAAGAATGGAAAACAGGCCCAGACCAAGTGGAAGAAACTCAACCTCTGAGAATAAAAGACCTTATGACTCTAATAGAAGGTCAAACTATGATGATAAGACTAACCAAGGAAAAGGGATCCAATGTCATGGATGTGAAGGGTATGGACACATTATAAGTGAATGTCCAACCTATCTAAAGAAGCAAAAGAAAGGTCTCTTTGTGTCCTGGTCAGATGAAGACTCAGGAAGTGAGTCAGAAGAAGAATCTGCAAAACACATCACTGCTCTAGCTGGAGTATGTGAAACTGAAGGGGGATCTAGTGATGAGGATCTGAAATTTGAAGAGCTTGAAGCATCTTACAGGATGTTGTGTAAAAGGAGCACTGAAGTATGCATGGAAAGTAAACAGCAGAAGAAGCAGATTGAGGAATTAAAGGCTGAAAAGGCAAGTCATCTAGATATCATTGACACTTTGAAAAGTGAAGTCAGCCTACTCAACTCCAAAATGGAGCATATGTCCAAATCTGTCAGAATGCTGAATAGTGGCTCAAACACACTGGATGCCATTCTCAACAACAACAAGCACTCAGGGGATAGGACTGGGCTGGGATTTAATAAAGCTCAAAACTTTGAGGCTAGAACCAGCCAAACAACTCCAAATCCCATGAAGTCAAACAAGATGTTCAAGCAGATGTCTCAACATCATAACAAAAACATGATGAAAAAGAAATATCAAAGATGGAGATGCCATCACTGTGGAAGGTTTGGTCACATCAAACCTTTTTGCTAAAAACTTCATGGATATCCAAATCAGAGTTCCCAGCACCTTCCTAAGCAGAAGACAGAGGTCACCAAGAAAATCTGGATACCTAAAGCTAGTCTTTATACTGATCAAAGCTATCAGTACATGCCTAAGAACAAGTTCAACAGACAACCTTGGAACTCTAAAGATGGACACTACACATGGCAGATGCATCAAAGGAAACCTCACAACAAGCAAAAATGGTCCAAGCAGGTTGTTGTCTCTATAGCACACACATCTCTCAGAGTATCTGCTAAGGAAGACTGGTATTTTGACAGTGGCTGCTCAAGGCACATGACTGGACTGAAGAATCTGCTGGTATACTTAAAGTCACACTCATCCAGCTATGAAACTTTTGGAGATGGAGCAAAGGGGGAAATCAAGGGAGTTGGGACCCTGGACTGCTCAGGTGTACCAAGTCTAGATGGTGTGCTGTTGGTAAAAGGATTAACTGCTAACTTGATCAGCATAAGTCAGTTATGTGACCAAGGTTACAGTGTCAACTTCACCAAAACTGAGTGCATAGTTTCTGATAAAGAACAGAAAGTTGTCATGAGAGGAGCCAGATCAAAAGACAACTGCTATATGTGGGAACCCCAAGATTTCAGCCTCACATCTACTTGTTCCTTAGCCAAAGAAGAAGAAGTGAAGTTGTGGCATCAAAGACTGGGTCATCTCCATCTCAGAGGAATAAATAAGATCATATTTATGGAGGCTGTAAGAGGGATCCCAAGACTTAAGATTGATGAAAGTAAAGTGTGTGGTGAATGTCAAATAGGCAAGCAAACCAAGATGTCACACCCAAAGCTCCAACATCTGACAACTTCCAAAGTCTTGGAATTATTGCATATGGACCTTATGGGACCAATGCAAGTAGAGAGTCTTGGTGGAAAAAGATATGCCTATGTGGTTGTTGATGACTTCTCAAGATATAACTGGATAAGCTTCATCAAAGAAAAGTTTGATGTGTTTGATATATTCAAAGATTTGTGCGATAGAATCCAAAGAGAAAAAGCAAGTTGTGTGGTCAGAATAAGAAGTGATCATGGAAAGGAGTTTGAGAATAAAAAATTCTCAGACTTCTGTTCTTCAGAAGGGATCAATCATGAGTATTCTTCTCCTATCATCCCTCAACAGAATGGGATTGTTGAAAGGAAAAACAGAACTATTCAGGAGTCAGCTAGAGCCATGATTCATGCCAAGAAGTTACCCCTGTACTTTTGGGCTGAAGCTATGAACACAGCATGCTACATCCACAATAGAGTCACACTAAGAAAGGGAACTTTATCCACCATCTATGAAGTCTGGAATGGTAGAAAACCTACAGTCAAGTACTTTCATATGTTTGGAAGTAAGTGCTACATTCTGGATGATAAGGATCAAAGATGGAAGATGGACCCTAAGAGTGATGAAGGGATATTTCTTGGATACTCCATAAATAACAGAGCTTACAGAGTATTTAACTCCAGAACCAAGGTTATAATGGAGTCAATAAATGTTATTATTGATGATGCCTATGCAAAGACATATGTTGCTGATGATGTTGGAACATCTGCTGACAATCAAACTGAAGTTAAAACAGAAAGTGATAATCTTGACTTCACTTTAACTGAGGCAAGGACAGAGCAATCCAACAAACCCCCCTCCATCAGAATCCAGAAAGATCATCCTAAAGATCTGATAATTGGTGATCCCAACAGTGGTGTCATCACTAGATCAAGAGAGATGATTTCAGGCTCCTGCTTTGTTTCAAAGATAGAACCTAAGAACATCAAGGAAGCTCTGAATGATGAGTACTGGATCTCTGCTATGCAGGAAGAATTAGGCCAGTTTACAAGGAATGAAGTATGGGATCTTGTTCCTAGGCCTGATGACATTAATGTGATTGGCACTAAGTGGGTGTACAAAAACAAGTCTAATGAGCAGGGAGTAGTTACAAAAAACAAGGCTAGGCTTGTAGCTCAAGGATATACACAAATTGAGGGAGTAGATTTTGATGAAACCTTTGCACCAGTAGGGATTGCTTGCATCCTAAAGTTCAAGCTATTTCAGATGGATGTTAAAAGTGCCTTCCTAAATGGGTACCTTAATGAAGAAGTATATGTGGAGGAACCAAAGGGATTTGTTGATCCAAGCTGTCCAAATCATGTATATAAGCTGAGGAAGGCTCTGTATAGTCTAAAGCAAGCTCCCAGAGCATGGTATGAAAGATTGACCACCTTTCTCATTAAACATGGATACAGAAAAGGAGGAATAGACAAAACCCTGTTTGTAAAGGATGAAGAGGGAAAGGTTATGATTGCTTAGATATATGTGGATGACATAGTGTTTGGTGGGATGTTAGATAGGATGGTTAAACATTTTGTTACTCAAATGGAGTCTGAGTTTGAAATGAGTCTAGTGGGAGAACTAACCTACTTCCTTGGACTGCAAATCAAACAAATGGAGGACTCCATGTTCATATCCCAAAGCAAGTATGCAAAGAACACTGTCAAGAAGTTTGGGATGGACAATGCAAGTTACAAGAGAACACCTGCCCCCACTCATTTAAAACTGACAAAGGATGACAAAGGTGAGAGTGTGGACCAAAGCTTGTACAGAAGCATGATTGGAAGCCTACTATATCTTACAGCTAGCAGACTAGATATAGCTTTTGTAGTAGGTGTGTGTGCAAGGTATCAAGCTAAACCAAAAGTGAGCCATCTAAACAAGGTTAAGAGGATCTTGAAATATGTAAATGGTACATGTGACTATGGCATAATGTACTCTCATGGTTGTGAACCAATTCTCACTGGATTTTGTGATGCTGACTGGGCTGGAAGTGCTGATGATAGAAAGAGTACACCAGGAGGATGCTTCTTTCTAGGGAACAATTTTTAATTTCTTGGTTTAGTAAGAAAAAAAATTGTGTGTCCTTATCCACTGCTGAAGCTGAATATATTGCAGCTGGTAGCAATTGTTCACAGCTGGTATGGATGAAACAAATGCTCACAGAATACAATGTCCCATAAGATGTCATGACATTGTACTGTGACAATTTAAGTGCTATTAACATCTCCAAATATCCTATCCAACACAACAAAACTAAGCACATAGATATCAGACATCACTTCATCAGAGACCTTGTGGAAGAGAAGGTGATCACATTAGAG
Source organism: Lathyrus aphaca (assembly GCA_963966055.1). NCBI lineage: Eukaryota > Viridiplantae > Streptophyta > Magnoliopsida > Fabales > Fabaceae > Lathyrus > Lathyrus aphaca. The sequence continues at coordinate 246,060,847 of OZ014525.1, forward strand.
CATGTAGCCACAGAGCTGCAATTAGCTGACATATTTACTAAGGCTTTGGATGCTACCCAATTTGAAAACCTAAGGGGTAAATTGGGAATCTGCATATGTGAAATATAGTAGTTATGGAGAAGTGTCAGCATGTCTCATGACATCGTGTGGCATGATCAACAGATGGCAGCACTAGTCTGGGCAATAACTGTTTGTATTTCACTCTTAAAAATTCCAATAGCAACGGATTCTATAAATTTACAAACGTGCTTTCAACTCCTCACATCCTCATTAGCTCCACTAAACGTTTTGCATGCTAAAGCTGAATCTCTAAACTCATCCAAATCTATCAAACCTAACTCCATTTCCATTACAATCGAAAAAATGTCTCAACATCAAAACCCTAACTCCATTGATGAGGGTCTCAATCAAGAAGATGTGGTGAACGCAACTCCAATATCTATAGTACAAATGGATGCTACTCCTATAAATGAGATCAGAGGAAGTATTCCTATTGCTCAAAAACCCAGGACTCCCTGTTGCACCCCAAAATTTGCCCTCCACAAGACAAGTCATTGTGTACTAAGAGGCTCACAAGGTTCACAAGACATCTCATGAGGTTCACAAGGTTCACAAAGTTCACAATTAGTCAGAAAGTTTGACAAATCCCTCAAACAATGCATCCTCCTAAGCACTGCATCCTAAACTAGGGTTTTGACTTTAATCAGGCTAAATGGACTTCCAAGACTTCAAGTGAGCTTCATAACATCTTATATGTGTTCAAGAATCCCCATGACAAGTTTCAAAACTTTTCCCAAAGATTTGCCCAGTCAGATGATCAGATAGGTTAAAATCAGTCAAAGCAGTTAAAAAGACAAACTGAGGTCAACTGTGGTCAAACCAAAGTCAAACTTCATGATTTTTTGCCAACATCAAGTATATGAAGTGAAATTCATCATTTGATCAAGGGTTGATCATGATTCATCAAGGAGATTTCAGATCATCAAGAATCAGGAGTTTCTAAATTAGGGTTTTCACAGGAAAAGTCAACTGAACTTTGACCAGCCATAACTTTCACATGCTTCATCAAAAATTTTCCATCCAAAGCTCATTTTGAAGTAAATTGAATTCTCTACAACTTTGTGTATCACAAGCCAAGCCCAAAAATGCTTCATTTGGAAGGTATGAGCCAAGACATTATAGGTCCTTTTAAAATTCAACAAAATGTCAACAACTTCAAAAGAGCATAACTTGAGAATGGTAAAAGATATGGACATGAGACCAAAGAGTTTGGTTATAGGACTCTTTAAGCTTTCCAAAATGTCCAAGAACAGCCTCATAGCATTAAAATTGAAGGATTTGTGCCCTTGCAAAGTTGGGAAATTTTAGGGAAACTTATGAAGCAAATAAAGCTTTAAATCCAATTTTTGCTAAATGAGCCCACCAAATTGCTATCCCATCTTTACAATATCATCAAGCACGACCCAACCCACCTATTTTCTGATTTTTTATTTTTTATTTCATATTTATTTGAATTTTATTCATTAAAATACAATTTAAATTGAAATAAAATATAAAATCATATATTTGAAAAAGGATTTTGCTTCTAGAATGTCATAAAAGTTAATTGGATTTAATTGATACAAAAATTATGAAGATTGTCTTAAAATAGCAAGTTCATATCAAAGAATAATCAAGTTTTATGACATATCTTTCTCAATCTTCAAGTATCCAAAAATTCCAAAGAATCATGACCTTTTTTTGACCTAATTCAATCCATATATATAGACAAACACATTGCCAATGAAAAGGGACGAAATTGCAGCCTCAAAGGGTAAGAACAAAGTGTCAATTTTCATAAAAAAAAGTGGCATTCGGTTTTGAAGTTAGAGACACTTTCAAGACAAAGTAAAGGTTGTTTTAGCTTCCTTGAGACTTTCTGATCGTATCCTCATCATCATCTTCATCCATAACATCATAAAACACATAAACCGAATCCACTTTGTTCTTGATTTTTTTCGTTTTCGATTTCTAATATCCAAGCATTATTAATGATTTTTGATGATATTTTCTTGTTTGTGATAAGCTTTAGGTCATATCTGGGCTAATCGATTGAAGTTTTGTTGCCTAGAACAGATTCCACCATTATTAGGGTTTCACTGGCCGTTTAGGGTTTTCCATTTAAACACATATAAATAAATTCTAACAACGCTAATGAACTGTATAAGCTGTAAGGATTACAATGATATGATCAATTTGGTGAAATTTCACAGGTTTCATGGTGTTTGAAAAACACAGGTTTCCCTAGGAACCTTAATTCGCAGGTAAATGCGTAGAGGAAAACGCAGGAGATTTCGCAGGTAATAGGTAGAAGATGAAGCAGCCTTGGCGCGAAAATCTGATTTGAAATTTGAGCTTATTTTATTATGTATTATTTGTGTAATATTTCTTGAAATCAACGTTGGTTCAGTTGGTTTGTGTGTGTGCGCGTGAGGTTGATGGTCCTGGGTTCGAATCCCCCCAGGCCATTTTGTGTTGTTTTGTTTTTTTTATGATTTTTACAGGTTAGCAAACAAAAGGCATTGATGCTCATTCAATATCACTAGCGCATGCGCAACCCAGTGGAAGGGAGGTTGGTCCTGGAGATGTGAAGCCTAGGGCCTGGGTTCGAATCCCAGCCCCAGGTATGTTCTTTTTCTCATTTTTTTCATTTATTTGGTTTTGCTTATATTATATTTAATTAATCTAATTAATAATAAATGTCTAAAATAAAATATTTATATTATTTTCTTATATATATAAAAAAACTTATATTTTAAAAATTCAAACTTTATTATTTATATTTATTTCATTATATGTTTATATTATTAATATTGTATGTATTTTTTTTGTATAAATAATTTAATTAAGTTTAGATTAAATAATTAACCCTAATTTATTTTTCTAAATAATCCAAAGTCCTAATTCTCTTTTATAATTTTAATTTCTTATTATGTTTGTTTATAATTATTAAATATTTCTAATATGTACATATATTTTTTTTTGTATATAAATTCATTAATTATATTTAGATTAACTTATAAACCCTAATATTTTTATATGTAAAACCTAATTTTTTCTTTATAAACCTTAATTTATTTTTAAAAACCCCTAATTTTCTTTTATGATTTTAAATTTCTTATTTTTGTAATTATAATTATTAAATATTTCTAATAGGTATATATAATTAATTTATTAAACTATTAATCATATTTATTAGTATATAATTGTTATTATTTATTTCTTTTCCTAAAATTCTTAAAAATGATTATTTATTTAAATTTGAACTTTTAATTTATTTTCTATATTATATTATTATGCTAACCTCTTTTATATTTATTTTATTTATTATTACTAACCTTCTTATTTATTTATTTATTATATGCTTATTTCTTTAAATTATTTTATTATAATGTAATTGTACAAATTATGTAATAGTGTTAGAATTTTTATTTATTTAAATTGCTATGGTTAGTAAATTAGGGAGTGAAAACATATTTGCTTTTAAAATTGAATTTAGGTCACTAATTATAAGATAAATATTTAAATTTGTACACGCACACACATAAGTCGATCTTCGATCGCCATCTCACATTCTTAAGGATACCTCTCATGTTGCCTAAATAAAAAGGTCAAGTAAGGTGTACAAAGCAAAGTCCCTTATCTCATTAATATCATCTTGTCCCTTTAAAGAATTATAAGATCAAGTCCCTTCATGGTTGCCTTCGTAAATGATCTTGTCCCTTTTCGAATAAAAGATGATAAGTCCCTTCGAATTGCTAATACACCTTACAGTTGCCTAATCACAGATGTCCCTTCACTTGTCCCTTCTTCCATCCAAGGTAATGACTACCTATTCCTTAATAATAGGGATAGTCTTACCATGGAAAGAACATATAAGAACAGAAAAGATTTAACTTAGGGTAGGTTCATCTTATGTACTTGCTCACCTTTTCAAAACATTTCAAAAACACTTCACATTTCAAACAATTTTCAAAACAAAGGCTTTATATATATCCGTACATGGATCATTATAAAGTACTTAAGAAAATTTCTAATCACACACTACACTTCTCAAAAACATTTTAAAGTGAGCTAAGTAACTAAGAGCCCATGGATAACCATGGATGTAAAGGGTGTTAACACCTTCCCTTTACATAACCTACCCCCCGAACCCAAAAATCTTTTAAGGTCTTTCCTGTTCTTTTATGCCCTTTCCTTTGGATAAAATAAAAGTCGGTGGCGACTCTTGCTATCCGCAACATTTAACTAAAGTCAGTTCTCCCACCGTGTTACAGAACTGGCGACTCTGCTGGGGAATTAATAAAAGAGGGGTACCCTTAGGAATTAGATCACTTTAAAATTGTTTGCCTTGTTTGCTTTATACTTATTTGTTGGGTGCTCTTATGTGTGAAAGATCCTAACCCGGATCTAGTGTTGCCTTAGGTAAATAGCAATAGACCAAGGAAACTGTACGGCGTATACCGATATGGTTGATCTGGTGGCCATAGTTAGTGTGACTTCTTGGTTGGTGCTTATGTTCCTTAAGTCAAGTTGAGGATAATATGAGGTTTCCATATGTTGTCAATGCACTAACTAACTTTTAGAACCCTAGTTATCCCATCTTGGCCTTTAGAAAAGTAGTGAGATAACCAGCTTTGGTGAAGACTGAAGTTGGTTGATACTCGATGCTACACTCATTGAGATTCTAAACTTGAAGGGTTTTGGTTGGCAAGTAAGTTGCCTACTGAACAACCACCCTTGTGAAGGATCAATGATATTGATATCCCTTAGAACCTGGTTACTTTATAGGACAGGATGAACCAACTAAACTTCAGGGGAGGGTACTTACCTTTAAACCTCATGCAAGCCTTCAAACCTAGGGCTATTGTGTGACTTGTTTGTGTGTGCCACATGTTTGTGATTGAGCATAACATCATAGCATCATCATGCATCATAAGCATAGCATTTTCACTAACCATTTCAAGGACCAAAGGATTTATCTTTATTCTTTGTTGCAAGTCATGGCTTCTGCTCGTAGGAATACTATCAGGATTAACTTTGTAGGGATACCTCCTAAGCTTAAGGAATTGGTTTCTCAAGTTTCTGAAAACTCTCAGTTCATCAAGAGACATGGTCAGCTACTGGATCTAGTCACTTCAGGGTTCAATGAAGACATGATGAGTGTCCTGTTTCAGTTCTTTGATCCTAAGCACCATTGCTTCACATTCCCTTACTATCAACTAGTTCCTACAATGGAAGAGTTCTCCAAACTTATGGGTATACCTGTACTTGATCAGAAACCATTCACAGGCTTGGAAAAAGAGCCTAAACCTGAGGTTATTGCTGCAGCTCTACATCTGAAGAAGTCAGACATTGTCTTGGAAACAAGGAGTGGAGTTAAGGGTATTCTTGCTAAGGTGTTGATAGAGAAGGCTCAAGTGTTCTTGAAGGCTATGAGCTATGATGCTTTTGAAGAGATCTTAGCTTTGTTGATTTATGGCTTGGTGTTTTTCCCCAATCCAGATCAGTTCATAGACGTTCATGCCATCAATATATTTCTGACTCATAATCCAGTGCCTACATTACTTGGGGACATCCTGCATTCTCTTCATACTCGTACTACAAAGGCACGAGGAACTCTGATGTGCTGCATACCTTTGCTATCTAGGTGGTTTATTTCTCACCTTCCTCGATCAGTGATGAAGAATAAACAAGGGTTCAGGTGGTCCAAGAGAATCATGTCACTCTCTCATTCAGATATTCATTGGTGCTCCAGATCCATGGAGAATGTTACTATCATTGACCGTTGTGGGGAGTTTCCTAATGTGCCACTTCTAGGCATAAGATGAGGCATTACTTACAACCCTTCCTTAGCTTTACGACAGTTTGGTTACGCTCAGAGTGATGGTCCTCATGACATGTTGATTCAGGGTATTGTGTTTGACTACGACAATGATCTGCAAGGTTACCGTCAAAGGTTCATACGAGCATGGGGGAAAGTGAACAAGGTTGACAACAAGACTCTGGAGCCCAAGTACACTATTCCTATGGAAGCTTACCTAAGATGGTGCGATCTCGTGCTCAGACTCTCATGATGCCATATCCTGCCATCCTGCCAGTTACTATGGAGCCTGTTGCTGAAGGAGATACTTCTTATACCATCCTTCACCCAGACATGCCCACTGACATGGAAGACTTACAGAGGTCCTGGATCCATTTGAAGGAGCAAAGGGATACTTTCGAGGCTCATTACAAAGCAAGTCAAGAAAGAATCCTGGAGCTAACAAAGCAACTTCACGAGGAGCAGAATCTCAACTCATACCTCAACACAAAGAGGAAACGTCCATGGGAGACTTAAAACCCCATATTTTGTATTTATTTCATTTCATTTTTATTGTAAGCCCAAGGAGCAAACAAATTTATTACTAATAAAAGTTTACTTTCTTGATTGTTTAAGCAAATTAAATCCCGCGGTCCTTGAAAACATTGCATACGCATTTATACACCATATCATTGCATCACAGGTTTCTTGTGTACAGGTTTCTTATCTTCTCACTGTTTATTTCAGTAATGGCTCTTGAACAAACAGTTAAAAATCTCCAGGCACAAAATGCACAGTTTCAAGAGCTAATCCTGAACTTTTCCAAAGGGCAGGATGAATTGAAGACACTGCTGGCCAAGAAGACAAAGAAGACTAGAAGGTCAGGAGGCCTAATCAATATGGGAAGAAGGTTCAGAGGTCCTGTCAAGACCAAAGAACAGGTTGAAGATTATGAGTCTGAAGAGTCTGAGAAAGAGGGAGGCAGTCTCCATAACACAATGGGGGATTCTGATTCTGAAGCTAACTACTATCATGATCCTAATGAAGATAAGTTCAAGATGCTGGTGGATAGAATGGATTCTATGGAATTGCAAAAGTCTTCTGGGCTAGATTTTGAAGACCTGAGTTTGATATCTGGGGTGGTTATACCCATTGGCTTCAAGGTCCCTACTTTTGTAGTATATAATGGTATTTCGTGTCCCAAGCTGCATCTGAGGTCCTATGTCCGGAGGATCCAACCCCATACTGCTGATAAAATGTTGTGGATCCATTTCTTCCAAGAGAGCTTATCTGGAGCTCAATTGGAATGGTACTATCAATTGGAGAGTGTCAACATCCGTGATTGGAATGATCTTGCTGAGGCCTTTTATAAGCAATACCAATACAATGTTGATCTAGCACCAACTCGCATGCAACTACAGAGCATGTCTATGGGTGCTAAAGAAAATTTCAAGGAGTATGCCCAGAAGTGGAGAGATTTGGCTGGTAGAGTGCAACCCCCTCTAACTGACAGGGAGTTAGTGGATATGTTCATGTGTACGTTGAATGGTCCTTTTTACAGTCATCTCATTGGAAGCTCATCGTCTAGCTTCACTGAGTTGATAATGACAGGAGAGCGCGTAGAAAGTGGTATAAGGAGTGGTAAGATCCAAGTGGGTGCTTCTTCATCCAGTACTACAAAGAAGCCCCCTAGTGGGAAGAAATAGTCAAATGTTGTTTATGGTCAACCTGATCGTAATAGGAGACACCAATCTGTGAGTGCAATTCACATCTCCAACCCTACTCCTGCAACACCAGAGCTACCACAGGGCAATCAACAGAGGCCTAGAAGACAGTTCACCAAGCTCAACATGTCAATGGCCAAAGCCTTGCAACACTTGTTGAAGGGTGAACTCATCACTTTGAAGGACCCTCCTCAGAACCCCAATGTTACCTCTCCCAGGTACAATCCTAATTTACGATGTGCATATCATTCTAATTGTCAGGGACATGATACCAATAATTGTTGGATATTGAAGAATAAAATTCAAGATATGATTGATGCTGGAGAAATTGAGTTTGACCCTCCGGTTACTCCAAATGTGATTACTGCTCCCATGCCAAATCACGAGAAGACTGTCAATGCCATTGATGAAGTTTCACATATTTCCTCAGTTGCAGACGTGGCTACACCATTGTCTGTTATTAAGAAGAAGTTGGTACAAGCTGGGTTCTTTCCAGGTTGTAATGAAGATTGTTTCTATTGCGCTTATAAACCGGATAGTTGCTGGAAGTTGAAGGACGGAATTCAACGCCTCATGGACAATTACACAATATTGTTTGAGAGGACACCTTCTGTGGAGAGCATGGTTGAACACATAACTAAAGGTGCGAAGGTTGAAGAGGTGGATATGATTGATAAAGTGCCAGTAAGGATCACTTCTAAGGGCCCTGTCAAAATCACTCATAAGGGTCCAATTAAGATTACTGTTGAAGGCCCTGTAAAGATTGTTACTGAAGCTAGTGTGGCTCCTATGATCATCACCACTCCGGGTCCTATTCCATATACTTATGATAAAGCGGTGCCTTGGCATTATGGCTCCGATGTTTATATTCATGGTGTTAAGCAGGAATCCTTAGCTGATACACCTGTTGTTGATGAAAAATCTGGATGTTGATAATATTGCTGGATCTAGTAAGATCACACGAAGTGGAAGAGTTTTCTCTCCTCCAGTTACCTCCAAGAATACATCTACTCCAGCTACTACCTCCACTACCGATGCTCGGGGGAAAGGTCCTGTTATTGAACCTATATAAACTGATGTACCAACTGCTGATGATCTTTCTAAGCAGATGGAAGAAGTACTGAAGATCATTCGCAAGAGTGATTATGATGTTGTTGATCAATTGGGGCATACTCCCTCCAAGATTTCTATGTTGTCTTTAGTGTTGTGTTTTGAGGCTCATGCCAAAGCATTGATAAAATTTTTGAAGACTGCTCACGTGCCAAATGAGATTTCCGTAGATCAATTTGAAAATTGTGTTGCACACTTGACCTATGATAATGGGTTAGGTTTCTCCGATGCTGATTTGACTCCTGCCAAGAAGGATCATAACAAGGCTCTACATATATCTATTGAATGTAGGGGCACTACCCTGTCACATGTGTTAATAGACAATGGTTCTTCACTGAATGTGTTGCCCAAAGAAGTTCTGAATAAGCTTAGTCCTGAAGATGCTGTGTTGAGACCCAGTAATATAGTGGTAAAGGCCTTTGATGGCTCGAGGAGAGTGGTGCATGGAGAGATTGACGTCCCAATAAAATTAGGTTCTCAGGTCTTCAATGCTACCTTTTATGTGATGGATATTCATCCTTCGTATTCTTGTTTGCTTGGGCGCCCCTGGATCCATGGGGCAGGTGTTGTGACTTCTACTTTACATCAGAAGTTGAGATATCCAGTAGAGGGAAAGGTCGTCACTGTTTACGGAGAGGAAGGAAATATGATTAGCCATGTGAACACATTTAAATATCTCGAAGTGGAAGGTGAATATGTTGAAACTCCATGCCAGACGTTTGAAGTAGTTCCTTGGGTTGTTAATAATTTTGAAGCTCCTCCTGTTGTCAAGAAAGTTCCTGTGGTCACCAGAGTACCTCCTACAATGGCCTCCCTCAAAGATGCTAGAGTTGTGGTGGATGAAGGTGGTTGTACTATTTGGGGTCAGCTTCCTGACATTCCTTACAAGTCTGACAAATTTGGTTTGGGTTTCACTGCAGAGTCCCAGAAGGCCGTTCGTCGTGCTCGTGCTGTTCGTATAACTAATAAAGGGATTATGAAAGATCAAATCAATGTTGTGGGTGACTATGATGAAGACTATAACTTGGATGCTTGGATTTTTCCTACTGTGGGTGCTGGGCTCAATAATTGGAAAACTGAAGATGTTATTCCTATCTCCTTTAGTCAGGAGTAAATACTATTACTGTGTTGTTATTTGTAATGTTTGAACAATTAAACTCTTAAGCCTTGTGCCTTACCCGGGGCACAATGGTATGCTTGTTTCGGAATGTCATTTCATTTGCATACTTCATTCAATAAAAATCAGTGGACGTTTCATTTTCGTAAATATTGTGTTCCTTGTCTTTCTTTTATTATTTTTCTTTTATCAGCTATGTGTTCTTACACACACCCACATCACTAAAATGCAGATCCTCATCCACTCTGGATCCTGTTGATAACAGTTCTACTATCGCCAGTTATAATTTCGAGAATCCGATCTATCAAGCTGAAGATGGAAATGAGGACGATTGTGAAGTACCTGTAGAGCTTGATAGGTTGTTACAACAAGAAGAGAAAGCTATACAGCCACATGAAGAGCCAATCGAAGTTGTGAATATGGGAACTGAAGAAAGCATGAAAGAGGTCAAGATAGGGGTTGAATTAGAGGATGATGTTAAGAGCATATTGATTCAGATGTTACATGATTATGTGGAGATCTTTGCTTGGTCTTATGAAGATATGCCAGGGTTGGATACAAACATTGTGGTTCACCGTTTACCGGTAAAAGAAGATTGTCGTCCAAAGAAGCAGAAGGTTCGTCGCATGCGTCCTGAAATGTCAGAGAAGATTAAGGCAGAGGCAATGAAACAGTTTGATGCAGGATTCTTAGCTGTGACTTCTTATCCTCAGTGGGTTTAAAATGTGGTACCAGTGCCTAAGAAAGATGGTAAGGTACGTATGTGTGTAGATTACAGGGATTTGAACAAGGCCAGCCCCAAAGATGACTTTCCACTTCCTCATATTGATGTTCTGGTAGACAACACTGCTCAGCATAAAGTATTCTCTTTCATGGATGGTTTCTCTGGTTACAATCAAATCAAGATGGCACCTGAAGATATGGAGAAGACGAAATTTGTTACATAGTGGGGCACTTTTTGTTATAAGTGATGCCATTTGGTTTGAAGAATGCAGGGGCAACATATCAGCGTGCTATGGTGGCTTTGTTTCATGATATGATTCATCATGAGATAGAAGTGTATGTGGATGATATGATAGCAAGGTCCCAGAATGAAGAGCAACATCTTGATCATCTGCATAAGTTTTTTGAGAGATTGAAGAAGTACAAGTTGAGATTGAACCCAAACAAGTGTACCTTTGGAGTTAGATCTGGTAAGCTCCTGGGTTTCATTGTCAGTGGAAAAGGTATTGAAGTAGATCCTGCAAAAGTGAAAGCTATACAAGAAATGCCAGCTCCCCGTACTGAGAAGGAGGTTAGAGGTTTCTTGGGACGATTGAATTACATTGCAAGATTTATTTCCCAATTAATTGCTACCTGTGAGCCAATCTTCAAGTTGTTGAAGAAAGATCAGGTAATGGAATGGAATGATGAGTGCCAGACAACATTTGATGAAATCAAGAAATATCTGCTAGAACCTCCAATTTTGATGCCACCAGTTGATGGAAGACCCTTGATCATGTACTTAATAATGTTAGACAATTCAATGGGGTGTGTATTGGGGCAACATGACGAGTCTGGTCGAAAAGAGCAGGCAATATACTACCTTAGCAAAAAGTTTACTGACTGTGAAACAAGATACTCACTGCTCGAGAAAACTTGTTGCACTTTGGCATGGGCTGCTCGCCGACTAAGACAGTATATGTTAACCCATACTACCTTGTTGATTTCGAAGATGGATCCTATCAAGTACATATTCGAGAAACCTGCTCTCTCTGGAAGAATAGCAAGATGGCAAATGATCTTAACAGAATATGATATACAGTACACTACTCAGAAGGCCATTAAAGGAAGTATTGTGGCTGATCATTTGGCTCATCAAGCAGTGGATGATTATCAGTAAATGAGTTTTGAGTTCCCTGACGGAGACATTATGATTATTACCAAAGAACCTGGACAATATGACGGACCTGAACAAGGATCCCGATGGACTATGGTTTTCGATGGAGCTTCTAATGCACTGGGTAATGGTGTTGGTGTTGTGATCAGTTCCCCTGAAGGTTGTCATACCCTGATTACTGCCAGACTTTGTTTCTATTGTACCAATAACATGGCTGAATATGAGGCATGTATCCTGGGTATCAAAGTTGCCATTGATATGAAGATTCAGTTCCTTGACGTGTATGGAGATTCAGCCCTGGTAGTAAGTCAGATCAAAGGAGATTGGGATACCAAGCATGATAATCTCATTCCTTACAGAGAGTATGTGGTGTCTTTAATCCCACATTTCAAAGAGATTACCTTTAGACATATCCCACGAAGAGAGAATCAGTTGGCAGATGCCTTAGCTACCATGGCATCCATGTTTGAGATCAGCTGGGATGATGAAGCTCCTAAGATTACTATTGACAGATTTGAGAAGCCTGCATACTGCAATGAGATTGACACTGAAGAAGCAGAAGAAAAGCCTTGGTTCTATGAAGTGAAAAGATATCTTGAAGCTCAGGAGTTCCCTGAAGGGGCATCTGTCAAAGATAAGAAGTTTCTGAGGAGGTTTTATGCTAAGTTCTTTTTGAGTAATGGCATTTTGTACAAGCGCAATCATGATTCAACTTTGCTTCGTTGTATGGATAAGAAGGAAGCAACTGAGATTATGGAAGACATGCATGATGGGATCTTTGTCACTCATTCTAGTGGTCATACCATGGAAAAGAAGATATTGAGAGCAGGTTACTATTGGTCTACCATGGAAGCTGACTGCTATCAACATTCCAGAACGTGTCATAAGTGTCAAATCTATGCTGATAAAGTACATATACCTCCATCACCTTTGAATGTATTGACTGCTCCTTGGCCATTTGCCATGTGGGGCATTGATATGATTGGTGAGATCAAGCCTACTGCTTCTAATGGGCATCGTTTCATCCTGGTTGCTATTGATTACTTCACAAAGTGGGTGGAGGCAGCTTCATTTGCATCTGTTACTAAGAATGTGGTGGCTCGATTCATTAAGAATAATCTCATATGTAGGTATGGCATCCCTGAAAGGATTATTACTGATAATGGCTCTAATCTGAACAACACTATGATTACTGATCTCTGCACGCAGTTCAAGATTAAGCATCACAACTTTTCTTCGTATCGTCCAAAGATGAATGGGGCAGTAGAAGCTGCTAATAAGAACATTAAGAAGATTATACAGAAGATGACTGTCACTTATAAAGATTGGCACGAGATGTTACCATTTTCTCTTCATGGTTATCGTACTACAATACGTACTTCAATAGGGGCAACCCCATTCTCCTTAGTCTATGGTATGGAAGCAGTTCTACCCATTGAAGTTCAGATACTCTCCTTAAGAATCATGAAGGATGCAGGCTTGGATGAAGATGAGTGGATTCAGACTCGACTTGACCAGATAAATTTGATTGATGAGAAGAGATTAGCAGCAGTTTGTCATGGCTAGATGTACCAGAAACGGATGATCAAAGCTTTTAATAAGAAGGTTAAGCCAAAGGTATATCAGGCTGGTGACTTGGTAATCAAGCGTATCATATTACCATAGGGTGATCCTAGGGGCAAGTGGACTCCTACATATGAAGGACCATTTGTAGTCAAGACATTATTCTCAGGAGGTTCCATGATGCTTACTATTATGGATGGTGAAGACTTCCCACGGCCTGTAAACGCAGACATAGTAAAAAAATACTATGCATAAAAAGAGACCCGCTAGGTTGATTGGCCTAGGCAAAAATAAGGGCATCCCGGCGAACCAAAAGGGTTCGGGCAAAAATTAGGGATATATATATATATATATATATATATATATATATATATATATATATATATATATATATATATATATAATGTACACCCGGCAAGTCGAAAACCTGAAAAGGCGGCTTGGGCAAAAAAGGGTATCCCGGTAGATTGAAAACCTGAAAGGGCAATCCAGGCAAAAGTTAGGGATTAAAGCGTATGACTATGTCTCGTTTGGATCACCCATGTAACTACAACCAGTTGTGCTACTTAACCAAGCTCGAACAGATAAAGATCAATCCAATCGTTTCCGTCTCGACAGCAGAAGATGAGATACTTGAAGATAATGGCAATAGTAGAATTGAAACTCAATAGGATTATATCCCACATAGCTGATTTTCTTTGTTTTGTAAAAAAAATTTACGACGAATTCCTCTTACTAGGATTTATGTCTCCTTGTACAAACTTGCCTATGTATAGGTCACTTTGTGATATAAATAAAATTTCATCTTTGATTCCAGATTTACTTTTACCCTATTTACATAAGCGAAACGTCTATTGGTTGTGTTTGAATGTATGTATGTTTTTGAATATGATTGATGTTTACCAGAAATGCATAAAATGCTTTAATATGATTGATGTTTACCAGAAATGCATAAAAATGCAGTAATAGTATTTACTAAGGACGAACGAGGGAAGGAATTCAACGAAGCTTCGCCGGTTCATCCTCACAAGACAGCTACAAATCCCCCAGTAGGGCAAATCCATATTCATAAATACTTCGAGTTACATCTCCCCTGGAATTTATGTCCATCTCTTTTATCCTCAGTCGGGATATTCAGGAAATTATTCCTTCAATAGGAGTACGACAAATGAAGACGGGAGGTTATGGATATCATACTATCGAACAAAGACGGGAAGTTATGAATACTATATTATCAAACGAGACGGGAACGAGTTCCTCATATTCTTCACTATATTATCAAACGAGGTGGGAACGAGTTCCTCATATTCTTCAGCAACGAATCAGGATTTATTTTCCCTAGCCAGCAGTTGTTATACAAAGATATCCAGACGCTTCAGGCTGCATGATTCATACATATATCATCTACATCATACCATAACATACATATCCATAAGTACATAATACATTACTTAAGTGCATCATACTATGCATGCATACATAATGCATAAACTAACATTCTCCTTGCAGGATAGTTATATGCAGGTAAAACAATATCAACAACTTACAACGGGTCAGAAATGATCCATACATTTGCTCAAGATGTCTTTGAATAACAGGCAAACGGTCTGTAAAAAGATACATTCCCTGGTTCAAGACATTATTCAGAAGAACAAATCCTGACGTTCTTTTGGCCCTTGAATAGCAGGCAAACGGTCTGTAAAAAGATCCATTCCCTGGTTCAAGACATTATTCAGAAGAACAAATCCTGACGTTCTTTTGGCCCTTGAATAGCAGGCAAACGGTCTGTAAAAAGATCCATTCCCTGGTTCAAGACATTATTCAGAAGAACAAATCCTGACGTTCTTTTGGCCCTTGAATAGCAGGAAAACGGTCTGTAAAAAGATCCATTCCCTGGTTCAAGACATTATTCAGAAGAACAAATCCTGACGTTCTTTTGGCCCTTGAATAGCAGGCAAACGGTCTGTAAAAAGATCAATTCCCTGGTTCAAGACATTATTCAGAAGAAAAAATCCTGACGTTCTTTTGTCCCTTGAATAGTAGGAAAACGGTCTGTAAAAAGATCCATTCCCTGGTTCAAGACATTATTCAGAAGAACAAATCCTGACGTTCTTTTGGCCCTTGAATAGCAGGAAAACAGTCTGTAAAAAGATCCATTCCCTGGTTCAAGATATTTTTCAGAAGAACAAATCCTGACGTTGTTTTGACCTTGGAGAGTAGGCAAACGGTCTGTACAAAGATCCATTCCCTAATCCAAGATACTTCCAGAAGAGATAATCATCACAAGATTTATTTCCACTGGTCCATTCAACAACTCAAAACATGTTGCATAAATGATTCAGAGACGGCTTATACAAAGACCTAGTACTGATATTCAGTATCAACATAAAGACATCATCACATCCTGATACTCTAGATGGCATATCCAAGCCCATCTCCAGATGGCATCTCTAAGCCCATCTCCAATTCTTCCAAGTGGCATCTTTAAGCCTACTCAAGCATATACAATTAATCATCAGTATTACTCTATGCACTGGTGAGTGCAAATTTTTGGGCTTTTGTGTTCAATCCCCTTCAACCTTCCAGGTCACGACTGGCACATATCCCAATCTAACCCCTCAGGTTTCAGAAAATTGAACAGGGGCAGCTGTTGCACCCCAAAATTTTCCCTCCACAAGACAGGCCATTGTGTAATAAGAGGCTCACAAGGTTCACAATACATCTCATGAGGTTCACAAGGTTCACAAAGTTCACAATTAGTCAGAAAGTTTGGCAAATCCCTCAGACAATGCATCCTCCTAAGCACTGCATCCTAAACTAGGGTTTTGACTTTAATCAGGCTAAATGGACTTCCAAGACTTCAAGTGAGCTTCATAAAATCTTATATGTGTTCAAGAATCCCCATGACAAGTTTCAAAACTTTTCCCAAAGATTTGCCCAGTCAGATGATCAGATAGGTTAAAATCAGTCAAAGAAGTTAAAAAGTCAAACTGAGGTCAACTGTGGTCAAACCAAAGTCAAACTTCATGATTTTTTGCCAACATCAAGTATATGAAGTGAAATTCATCATTTTATCAAGGGTTGATCATGATTCGTCACGGAGATTTCAGATCATCAAGAATCAGGAGTTTCTAAATTAGGGTTTTCATAGGAAAAGTCAACTGAACTTTGACCAGCCATAACTTTCACAAGCTTCATCAAATTTTTTCCATACAAAGCTCATATTGAAGGAAATTGAATTCTCTACAACTTTGTGTCTCACAAGCCAAGCCCAAAAATGCTTCATTTGGAAGGTATGAGCCAAGACATTATAGGTCCTTTTAAAAGTCAACAAAAAGTCAACAACTTCAAAAGAGCATAACTTGAGAATGGTAAAAGATATGGACATGAGACCAAAGAGGTTGGTTAGAGGACTCTTTAATCTTTCCAAAATGTCCAAGAACACCCTCATAGCATTAAAATTGAAGGATTTGTGCCCTTGCAAAGTTGGGAAATTTTAGGGAAACTTATGAAGCAAATAAAGCTTTAAATCCAATTTTTGCTAAATGAGCCCACCAAATTGCCATCCCATCTTTACAATATCATCAAGCACGACCCAACCCACCTATTTTCTAATTTTTTATTTTTTATTTAATATTTATTTGAATTTTATTCATTAAAATACAATTTAAATTGAAATAAAATATAAAATCATATATTTGAAAAAGGATTTTGCTTCTAGAATGTCATAAAAGTTAATTGGATTTAATTGATACAAAAATTATGAAGATTGTCTTAAAATAGCAAGTTCATATCAAAGAATAATCAAGTTTTATGACATATCTTTCTCAATCTTCAATTATCCAAAAAGTCCAAAGAATCATGACCTTTTTTTGACCTAATTCAATCCATATATATAGACAAACACATTGCCAATGAAAAGGGACGAAATTGCAGCCTCAAAGGGTAAGAACAAAGTTTCAATTTTCATACAAAAAAGTGGCATTCGATTTTGAAGTTAGAGACACTTTCAAGACAAAGTAAAGGTTGCTTTAGCTTCCTTGAGACTTTCTGATCGTATCCCCATCATCATCTTCATCCATAACATCATAAAACACATAAACCGAATTCACTTTGTTCTTGATTTTTTTTCGTTTTCGATTTCTAATATTCAAGCATTATTAATGATTTTTGATGATATTTTCTTGTTTGTGATAAGCTTTAGGTCATATCTGGGCTAATCGATTGAAGTTTTGTTGCCTAGAACAGATTCCACCATTATTAGGGTTTCACTGGCCGTTTAGGGTTTTCCATTTAAACACATATAAATAAATTCTAACGCTAATGAACTGTATAAGCTGTAAGGATCACAATGATATGATCAATTTGGTGAAATTTCACAGGTTTCATGGTGTTTGAAAAACACAGGTTTCCCTAGGAACCTTAATTCGCAGGTAAATGCGTAGAGGAAAACGCAGGAGATTTCGCAGGTAATAGGTTGAAGATGAAGCAGCCTTGGCGCGAAAATCTGATTTGAAATTTGAGCTTATTTTATTATGTATTATTTGTGTAATATTTCGTGAAAGCAACGTTGGTTCAGTTGGTTTGTGTGTGTGCGCGTGAGGTTGATGGTCCTGGGTTCGAATCCCCCCAGGCCATTTTGTGTTGTTTTGTTTTTTTTAATGATTTTTACAGGTTAGCAAACAAAAGGCATTGATGCTCATTCAATATCACTAGCGCATGCGCAGCCCAGTGGAAGGGAGGTTGGTCCTGGAGATGTGAAACCTAGGGCCTGGGTTCGAATCCCAGCCCCAGGTATGTTCTTTTTCTCTTCTTTTTTTCATTTATTTGGTTTTGTTTATATTATAATTAATTAATCTAATTAATAATAAATGTCTAAAATAAAATATTTATATTATTTTCTTATATATAAAAAAAAACTTATATTTTAAAAATTCAAACTTTATTATTTATATTTATTTCATTATATGTTTATATTATTAATATTGTATGTATTTTTTTTGTATAAATAATTTAATTAAGTTTAGATTAAATAATTAACCCTAATTTATTTTTCTAAATAATCCAAAGTCCTAATTCTCTTTTATAATTTTAATTTCTTATTATGTTTGTTTATAATTATTAAATATTTCTAATATGTACATATATATATATATATATATATATATATATATATATATATATATATATATATATATATATATATATATATATATATATATATATATATATATATATATATATATTGTATATAAATTCATTAATTATATTTAGATTAACTTAGAAACTCTAATATTTTTATATGTAAAACCTAATTTTTTCTTTATAAACCTTAATTTATTTTTAAAAAAACCCTAATTTTCTTTTATGATTTTAAATTTCTTATTTTTGTAATTATAATTATTAAATATTTCTAATAGGTATATATAATTAATTTATTAAACTATTAATCATATTTATTAGTATATAATTGTTATTATTTATTTCTTTTCCTAAAATTCTTAAAAATGATTATTTATTTAAATTTTAACTTTTAATTTATTTTCTATATTATATTATTATGCTAACCTCTTTTATATTTATTTTATTTATTATTACTAACCTTCTTATTTATTTATTTATTATATGCTAATTTCTTTAAATTATTTTATTATAATGTAATTGTACAAATTATGTAATAGTGTTAGAATTTTTATTTATTTAAATTGCTATGGTTAGTAAATTAGGAAGTGAAAACATATTTGCTTTTAAAATTGAATTTAGGTCACTAATTATAAGATAAATATTTAAATTTGTACACGCACACACATAAGTCGATCTTCGATCGCCATCTCACATTCTTAAGGATACCTCTCATGTTGCCTAAATAAAAAGGTCAAGTAAGGTGTACAAAGCAAAGTCCCTTATCTCATTAATATCATCTTGTCCCTTTAAAGAATTATAAGATCAAATCCCTTCATGGTTGCCTTCGTAAATGATCTTGTCCCTTTTCGAATAAAAGATGATAAGTCCCTTCGAATTGCTAATACACCTTACAGTTGCCTAATCACAGATGTCCCTTCACTTGTCCCTTCTTCCATCCAAGGTAATGACTACCTATTCCTTAATAATAGGGATAGTCTTACCATGGAAAGAACATATAAGAACAGAAAAGATTTAACTTAGGGTAGGTTCCTCTTATGTACTTGCCCACCTTTTCAAAACATTTCAAAAACACTTCACATTTCAAACAATTTTCAAAACAAAGGCTTTATATATATCCGTACATGGATCATTATAAAGTACTTAAGAAAATTTCTAATCACACACTACACTTCTCAAAAACATTTTAAAGTGAGCTAAGTAACTAAGAGCCCATGGATAACCATGGATGTAAAGGGTGCTAACACCTTCCCTTTACATAACCTACCCCCCGAACCCAAAAATCTTTTAAGGTATTTCCTGTTCTTTTATGCCCTTTCCTTTGGATAAAATAAAAGTCGGTGGCGACTCTTGCTATCCGCAACATTTAACTAAAGTCAGTTCTCCCACCGTGTTACACTCCCCGTGCAAGAAGAGCTAAGGATCCAGTTTTCAGCAAAAGCAAGGGAACTCCTTCATCAAACAGCTTGTAAACAGGATCCTTGTTGAACAAAGAGTTGTGCATGGGGTGTCTGTTCCCCTGAATAGTATGTCTGCTCCTCAAGATGACCCAAGAAACCAGGCTGAAGAGGACATACCTGCTCAATAGGATGTCCCAAGAAATGTTGAAGCATCTGAGGGACTGGACAAAGCCCCAACTGATAATGATCAAGCTACTGATGATCAAGCCCCTGATGATCAAGCTGCTGAGAAAGAGGCTTCCCAACCTCCACCTGTTGAAAACCTAGATGATGACTCTGACACAGAGATCATAGCCTTTGTTAATCCCAGCATAGCCAAATGGCTTCGGGCTAGGAAGGAGAAGAAGCCAGTTGCACATGCAACTCCTGAGAAGAAACAGTCAACTCCCAAGAAGGACAAGGTCAAAGTTGCCTTTGGACCTACAAAGCAATGGAGTAAGGTAAGCACCCAGAAGAGGAAAGCTACAACTCCATCTGACTCTGATGTTGAGGAGGATGTCCTAACATCCCAACCCAGGAAGAAGCCAGCACCTCCCAAGACTGCCACTGCTGTTCCTGAAGCACCCCTGGACAATGTGTCCTTCCACCATGTCTCTAGTGTAAGAAAGTGGAAGTTTGTCTATCAAAGAAGGGTGGCCTTGGAAAGAGAGCTGGGTAGCAATGCCCTGGAATGCACTAAGGTAATAGATTTAATCTCCAATGCTGGCTTATTCAAAACTGTCTCAAACTTTTCCCCTTGCTATGAACTACTGGTAAAAGAATTCATCGTCAATCTGCAAGAGGGGTGTGCTGATGGGAAATCTGAGGATTTCAGGAAGGTATATGTCAGGGGGAGATGTGTTGATTTTTCTCCTAGGGTGATAAATCAGTACCTGGGGAGAGAATCAGATGGGCCAAATGAGCTGGGCAAAACTGACAACCAAGTCTGCAAAATCATCACTGCCAACCAGGTCAAGTCATGGTCAGTCAAAGGCAAACTATCTGTCAGCTTGCTAACAAGGAAGTATGATATGCTGCACAGGATTGGAACAGTCAACTGGGTCCCCACAAACCACACCTCATCTATAGCTACTGGGCTGGGAAGGTTTATCTGTGTTGTAGGCACCCAAACCAAGTTGGACTATGGGGCATATATCTTTGATCAGACTCTCAAGCATGCAGGAACCTCAACAATAAAGCTTCCAATAGCCTTCCCATCACTGCTTTGTGGAATCATTCTCAACCAATATCCAGACATCCTTACTGACAAGGATTCTATCTGTAAGAGGGAGAGTCCACTGTCCTTTCACTACAAATTGTTTCTGAGACATCATGTTGCAGATGTTGAAGCTCCAAGTGGGACATCTGCTAGACCATCTAATGTCAAGACTCATATATCCAAGGAAGCCCTAATTGCAGAGCTCAAGACAACTTGCAAAGAGCTGGATGAAAGGAAGAAAAAGCTTGAGGACATAATTCAAAGGCTGGAACTGGAAGAGGTTGCTCAGAATGTTGATGAATCTGATGCTGAGTCTGAGGATGAAGAAGATACAGAGTATGCTGAGTCTGAGTGAAGCTGGTTGTGGTGGAAAATGTATTGACTGTTCTGCACTGTAATTTTGCTTTGTATTTCTGTTTTTTTCTGTAATGGTTGGCCCCTAATTTCTGTCTAACAAGGGGGAGAAGTGTACTGAACAATGCCTGTTTGATGAACAATGTTGATGTTAATTTCTGTCTTCTGAACTAAGTTTTTCTTGAATGCTCATTGGTATATCAAAGTCTGTTGTACAAGTCATAGTAGTATACATACAGGTTTGAGGGGGAGCAAATTATTAGCTCCTACATGATTCAACAGAACTCCGCTACTCTCTGACAAAACCAAAAGATTGTGTTAGCCAAAAATTAGCCAAAGGGGGAGTTTGTAGATGTTAAGAATTGGCAGAATTTTTGACAAACAAGAAGTTATGAACTTAGTTCAGGATGTCACACCAGATGTTGTGACATTGACAAATAAAGTAAAAGTTAATGAACTTAGTTCAAGACATCAGGATGTCACACCAGATGTTGTGACATCGCAAACCTGCTATCTGACTTAAATGATGCATAACAGAAGTGAGTAAATTCAGGAGAATTTATCTGGAATTAATTGTAAAATGATAAACACTCCAAGGTGCATCTTTAGGAAGCTTAGTTATCTGGTTTCAGTGTAACAGAATAACTAACTCACCTTGATTCAAGGAGATAACAAACTAACTAACCCTAATTTAAGGTGATGACTATGGGATTTATCAAAGTCTGGATAATTTGCAAAAAGCCCAAAAACCAAGCATCTATTTAAGGAACTGAAACACTCAAGAAAAGTGCACGAATTTTAGAAGACTGAAAAGGGTGTTTGTGAAGCTGGTTATTTTAAGCAAGTTTTAATTGTTTGTCACTTTATGAGCTTTTAAGAATTAAGTGAATTGTGTCTTGATTGAAACTTTTAAGTAAGATCAAGCTATTGTGTTTGAAGTATGACTTCAATTTTATTAATCATTGTAAAAGATCACTGTGTGATTGAGGGGGAGTGAGTAGGTACTCATATCTAAGTTGAGTCTTAGGTAGAAATTGCCTTGGGTAGATATTAAGTGAAGGATTAAACTGGTTGGTTTAACTCCATAATTAATATTACTTATATTGGATTTCCTTCCTGGCTTGGTAGCCCCCAGATGTAAGTGTGGAGATACAATGGACTGGGTTAACAATTTCCTGTGTTATTTAATTTACCAGCTTATTAAGTTTGTTTAAGATTTCAAGTGTTTAAACATCTGGTTCGACATCACGTATCTGATCCCAGAATTTCAGTTTTGATTCAAGTTTTTTTAAGAAAGAGATTGTCACTTCTTTGAAATTCTGTGATCAGGTACGAGATATCGAATGAGATGTTTAAACACTTGAAGACTTAACTAAAACTTAAAGAGCAGGAAAATTAAACAACACAGGAATTTGTTAACCCAGTTCAGTGTATAACCACACATACATCTGGAGGCTACCAAGCCAGGAGGAAATCCACTATAAGTAATATTAATTCTAGACTTAAACCACCCAGTTTAATCTTTCACTTAATATCTACCCAATGCAATTTCTACCTAAGACACAACTTAGATATGAGTACCAACTCACTCCCCCTTAATCACACAGTGATCTTGTTTACAAGTTTAATAAAATTGAAGTCATACTTCAAACAAAAACAGCTTGATCTTACTTCACAGTTTCAATCAAGACACAAATACACTTTTGCTTAAAACCTCATAAAGTGGTACAATAAAAACAACCTGCTATTAAAACACAAAACACCCTATTTTGTCTTCTGAAATTCGTACTCTATTCTGATAGTTTCTGTTGCTTAAATAGGTGTTTGGATTTTGGGCTTTCTGTAGATTTATCCAATCCTGAAACGCATGTTGCTTCCACCTTGAATTAGGGTTTGTTACTTCCTAGATTCTAGGTGATTCAGTTCTTCTGATTATGCTGAAGACATATAACAACACTCCCTACAGATGTGCCTTATTTTGTTTTATCCATCCATAATTAATTCCAGATAACTTTCCTTAATTTACTCAGTTCTGTTAGTCATTAATTAATTCTGGTAGCAGGTTTGAGATGTCACAACATCTGTTGGGACATCCTGAAAAACTGAACTTACTTCATTTACTGATACAATGTCACAACATCTGATGTGACATCCTGTAAACTGAACTTACTTCATTAACTGATACAATGTCCCAACATCTGGTGTGACATCCTGAATTAAGTTCATTTACTTATACTCTGTTTGATAATGTCCCAACATCTGATAGGACATCCTGAACTGAATTCAACATTTCTTGTTGGTCAAAAATTCTGCCAACATCTTCTGTAACATCTGCAGGGGCATCATCAATTATCACATTTATGGATTCCATGATAACTTTGGTTCTAGAGTTAAATACTCTATAGGCTCTGCTGTTTATGGAGTATCCAAGAAAAATCCCTTCATCACTTTTAGGATCCATTTTTCTTCTTTGTTCCCTATCAGCCAGAATATAGCAATTACTTCCAAACACATGGAAATACTTAACTGTGGGTTTTCTGCCCTTCTAGACTTCATAGATTGTGGTCAAAGTTACTTTCCTTAGAGTGACTCTATTATGGATGTAACAAGCTGTGTTCATAGCTTCAGCCCAGAAGTACAAAGGTAACTTTTTAGCATGGATCATAGCTCTTGCTGATTCTTGAATAGTTCTATTCTTTCTTTCAACAATACCATTCTGTTGAGGAGTGATTGGTGAAGAGTATTCATGATTTATTCCTTCTGAAGAACAGAAATCTAAGAATTTTTTATTCTCAAACTCCTTTCCATGATCACTTCTTATTCTGACCACACAGCTGGCTTTTTCTCTTTGTATTCTTTGGCATAAATCTTTGAATACATCAGACTTCTCTTTGATAAAATTTATCCATGTATACCTTGAAAAGTCATCAACCACCACATAGGCATACCTCTTACCACCAAGGCTCTCAACCTGCATAGGTCCCATAAGATCCATATGCAATAATTCCAAAACTTTGGAAGTTGTCAGATGCTGAAGCTTTGGATGGGACATCTTGGTTTGCTTGCCTATTTGACATTCACCACATATTTTGCCATCATCAATCTTCAGTTTAGGAATACCTCTCACAGCTTCCATAGATATGATTTTCTTTATGCCTCTGAAGTGAAGGTGACCCAGTCTTTGGTGCCATAGTTTCATTTCTTCTTCTTTGGCTAAAGAGCAAGTTGAAGTGGGACTGAAATTTTGAGGTTCCCACATATAACAGTTGTCTTTAGATCTGGCTCCTCTCATAACAACCTCATGTTCTTTATTTGACACTATGCATTCAGTTTTGGTAAAGTTTACACTGTAACCTTGATCACATAATTGACTTATGTTGATCAAGTTAGCAGTCAATCCTTTTACTAGCAGCACATCATCCAGTCTTGGTACATCTGGACAGTCCAAGGTCCCAACACCCTTGATTTCTCCTTTAGCTCCATCTCCAAATGTTACATATCTGGATGAATATGACTTTAAGTCTACTAGCAGATTTTTCAATCCAGTCATGTGTCTTGAACATCCACTGTCAAAGTACCAGACTTCTTTAGCTGATACTCTTAGAGATGTATGAGCTATATATGCAACATTCTTCTTTGACCATTTGTATTGAGGTTTCTTTTGATGCCTCTGCCCTGTGTAGTGTCCATTAGAAGAGCTCCCAGGTTGTTTGTTGAACTTGTTCTTGGACATGTAGCTTTGA
This sequence comes from Lathyrus aphaca, assembly GCA_963966055.1. Classification (NCBI taxonomy): domain Eukaryota; kingdom Viridiplantae; phylum Streptophyta; class Magnoliopsida; order Fabales; family Fabaceae; genus Lathyrus; species Lathyrus aphaca. Next base: position 246,085,979 of record OZ014525.1, read on the forward strand.
TCAGCATGAAGACTAGCTTTAGGAACCCATACTTTCTTGATGTCCTCTATCTTCTGCTTAGGGGGTTGCTGATACATCTGATTTGGATATCCATGCAACTTGTAACAATGAGGTTTGATGTGTCCAAACCTTCCACAATGATGACATCTCCATCTTTGATACTCTTCTTCATTATGTTCTTTTCATGATGTTGAGACATCTGTTGGAACATTATGTTTGACTTTGTGTTCTTTTCATGATGTTGAAGCATCTGTTGGGACATCTTGTTTGACTGTATTGAATTTGAAGTAGGTTTGCTGGTGCTAGCTTTAGCCTTATAAGCTTTGTTAAATCCCAGTCCACTTCTATCTCCTGAATGTTTATTGTTGTTGAGAATAACATCCAGTGTGTTTGAGCTACTGTTCAGCATTCTAACAGATTTATACATATGCTCCAAATTGGAATTGAGAAGGCTTACTTCACTTTTCAAGGTGTCAATGATCTCTAGATCACTTGTTTTTTCATCCTTTAGTGCCTTAATCTGCTTCTTCTGCTTTATATTCTCCATGCATACTTCAGTACTCCTTTTAACCAGTTCTCTGTATGATTGCTCAAGCTCTTCAAAAGTAAGTTCCCCATCACTGGATTCACTTTCAGATTCACATAATCCAGCTAGAGCAGTGATATGTTTAGCTGATTCTTCTTCTGAATCACATCCTGAGTCTTCATCAGACCAGGTTACAGAGAGACCTTTCTTTTGCCTTTTTAAATAGGTAGGACATTCATTTCTGATGTGTCCATATCCTTCACATCCATGGCATTTAATCCCTTTTTCTTGACTGGTTTTTTCATCATAATTTGACCTTCTATTAGCATCATAAGGTCTTTTGTTCTCAGAAGAGTTTGTGTATCTTCCACTTGGTCTGGACTTGTCTTCCATCTTTCTGAGAATCTTTTTGAATTGTCTTCCAAGCATAGCAATGTTTTCTGATAAATTTTCTTCAGTTTCTGATTCATCATTTTCTTCTTCTTTATCAGTATTTGACACCAAGGCTATGCTTTTGTTCTTCTTTACAATTGAGTCATTTATTCCCATCTCAAATGTTTGAAGGGAACCAATGAGCTCTTCAACTTTCATTGTGCATATGTCTTGAGCTTCTTCTATTGCTGTGACCTTCATGTCAAATCTTTTTGGCAAAGATCTGAGAATCTTTCTTACAAGCTTTTCATCAGTCATCTTTTCTCCCAAAGCTCCAGAAGTATTAGCTATTTCTAAGATGTTCATGTAGAATTCATGAATTGTCTCATCTTCCTTCATTCTCAAGTTTTCAAATTTGGTGGTGAGAATTTGAAGTCTTGACATCTTTACCTTTGATGTTCCTTCATGAGTTGTTTTAAGAGTGTCCCAAACATCTTTGGCCAGCTCACAATGATGCACAAGTCTAAAGATGTTCCTATCAATGCCATTGAATAAAGCATTTAAGGCCTTGGAGTTGCCAAGTGCTGAATCTTCTTCCTCTTTACTCCATTCTTCTTCAGGTTTCAACACTTTTGCTCCATCTTTGGTGTCTTGGACAGGGTGCTCCCATCCATTGTTGACTGCCTTCCAGGCCCTATTGTCAAGTGACCTTAAGAATGCAACCATTATTGGCTTCCAGTAGTCATAATTAGATCCATCCAATATAGGTGGTCTATTTACTGATCCTACATCTCTGTCCATATTTCCAGAATTTGCAGTCCCTAGATCTCACCTAGTATAAACAGGCAGGGTGCCTGCTCTGATGCCAATTGAAATTTTGTGATCAGGTACGAGATGTCGAATGAGATGTTTAAACACTTGAAGACTTAACTAAAACTTAAAGAGCAGGAAAATTAAACAACACAGGAATTTGTTAACCCAGTTCAGTGTATAACCACATTTACATCTGGAGGCTACCAAGCCAGGAGGAAATCCACTATAAGTAATATTAATTTTAGACTTAAACCACCCAGTTTAATCTTTCACTTAATATCTACCCAATGCAATTTCTACCTAAGACACAACTTAGATATGAGTACCAACTCACTCCCCCTTAATCACACAGTGATCTTGTTTACAAGTTTAATAAAATTGAAGTCATACTTCAAACAAAAACAGCTTGATCTTACTTCACAGTTTCAATCAAGACACAAATACACTTTTGCTTAAAAGCTCATAAAGTGGTACAATAAAAACAACTTGCTATTAAAACACAAAACACCCTATTTTGTCTTCTGAAATTCGTACTCTATTCTGAGAGTTTCTGTTGCTTAAATAGGTGTTTGGATTTTGGGCTTTCTGTAGATTTATCCAATCCTGAAACGCATGTTGCTTCCACCTTGAATTAGGGTTTGTTACTTCCTGGATTCTAGGTGATTCAGTTCTTCTGATTATGCTGAAGACATATAACAACACTCCCTACAGATGCGCCTTATTCTGTTTTATCCATCCATAATTAATTCCAGATAACTTTCCTTAATTTACTCAGTTCTGTTAGTCATTAATTAATTCTGGTAGCAGGTTTGAGATGTCACAACATCTGTTGGGACATCCTGAAAAACTGAACTTACTTCATTTACTGATACAATGTCACAACATCTGATGTGACATCCTGTAAACTGAACTTACTTCATTAACTGATACAATGTCCCAACATCTGGTGTGACATCCTGAATTAAGTTCATTTACTTATACTCTGTTTGATAATGTCCCAACATCTGATAGGACATCCTGAACTGAATTCAACATTTCTTGTTGGTCAAAAATTCTGCCAATTCTAAACATCTACACTTCTCTTATACGATTAATGTCAAGATGACATTGATGCAAATCATCAATTGAAAAAATATAGGTATTTGATGTACATCATCATCTGGATATGTATTAGTTGTTTCTTGTTTATTTTTTTCCGAGATAATGAATGGTACTTTGTGCCTTGGTTTTTATGACACCTATCCAACTTTGTTGCCCTTCAAGAAAGGATGTAAAGTAAACTTGTTCGGCTTGTTGGACTAATATAAATGGATCATAATTTTGATATCTCCAATATTTTTTATTTAAACATTTCCATAATAATCCATCTTTCTCCCTTAAGAACTAGGATCAAACAAATCACATTGAAATGAAACCACCTTCTTTGTCTGGTGACCGATGTACTCTAATTCGATAGTGTCAATCAAAACTTCGTAGTAATCATTTTCCAATGAATCAAGTTGTCCTCCCCGAACACAAACATTGTGATTGGTTGTACTCATCCCTTCATTTCGAGATTTTGTCATAAAATTGTATCCATTAATAACATAACTAGACCACTTGACATCGTCTCTAATAGGGAACCATGCCAAACTCCTCGAACATACATTAGACAAAATATGTAAATTCAACCCAAAAAATTGGACAATATAATTTTAAACTATTAAGATTCACTTACATATGTTCTAAACCATGTTGGAAATGATGTGGAAAATTGTTTATCAAAATATGGTTCATTCAAGTCAGGGTGTAACTCTCATAATAAATCAGAGTAATCCTACACAAAAACGATATCAATTACTTAAGTTTATCAACAATACATGTATGGAACTTTCAACTTGGAATTTCTTAATTCAAGTAAGATACCACCTCAGGACAATTTAAAAGAATTTACAATTGGGTAGCTTTCATTTCCCTATCATCCAAGGTAGATGTGGTAGATTTTCCAAAAGGACGTCCTCGATAATTAAAGATTGACAATGGATGATTCATTGAAAAATCCTATCCTCCATCATCATTACATGGAACTCTTGTTCTAATTGATGGAATATTAGGTAGATAATAATAGGAAGCAAATGTAGACATCTCCTCTAATAAATATGCTTTACAAATCGAACCTTTTACATGAGCCTGCTTTATTTACCTTTTTACTTAAAGTTCAGATGAACCTATTAACCAAATCAAGAGTATAATTAGAGAAATGAAGAGAAAAAAGAAAATTAAACAAGTAATCTTATAATTTTGAGTAATTACCTTTCAAATGGATACATCCATCTATATTGAATAGGACCACCAACTCTTGCTTCATAAGCTAAATAAATGGGAAGGTGTTCCATTGAGTAAAAAAATCTTGGAGGAAATATTTGTTCTAATTTGCACAATATGATTGGAGTGTTTTCCTCCATATTACACAATTTATCTTCTCTCAACAAAGATGACTTGAATTCTCTGAAGTATTGATTAAATCCAGTCAATGTATTCAATATAGGTTTGGGTAAGGCTTTAAAGGCTATTGGTAGAAAATGTTGCATGAATACATGACAATCATAACTTTTCATTCCAAATAATTTTGCATCCTTCAAGTCAACACATCTACTTAAATTAGAAACTTAATCATATGGAAGCTTAAGGTTTTTAACCCATTCATATACAACTACTATTTATTGTTTGGTTAATGTATATTGTGCCTTTGGTTTTACAAAATAACCATTTCTACAAGATTGAAGCACAAGTCCCCTATGTTTTCAATGTGTTCCCAAATCCTTTCTAGACTTGTAAGTATCTTTTTTCTTACCTTTGGTGTCCATTACCATGTACAAAATATTTAGAAACACATTTCTCTCAATATACATTATACATCAAGATTGTGTGGGAGAATATGCGTTTTCCAATATGGAAGCTCCCGAAATATACTTCATTTTTCCTAATGATGATCTACCCCATAGCCTGGTGGTTTATGTTATTCACATTCTTCCACAATAGGTAATTTTCTAAATTTTTCCCACAGATCTTGGGAACTCAACCTTTGTGGGGGGTGACGTCTCTACTCTACCTTTTGTAAAGGCAATCTTATTCCTTCTATATGGATTATTTAGTGGTAAGGATTTATGATGGCAATCAAAATATGAGTTTTTTTTACTAGATTCTAGGGTGAATTCCTTAGAATTCTTCATGCAAATTGGGCAAGCTAGTTTTTCCATTATCATCCAACCACTAACATCCCATAGGTTGGAAAGTCTTTAATTGTCTACATTAATGTCGCCTTCATCAAAAAAGTTTTCTTCAAGGAAACATCATAAGTCATAAATCCATCATCCCATAATATTTCCAGTTCATCTATCAACGGGCGCAAATACATGTTAATGGGCCTCTTTGAGTTGGACGGGCCATGAATTATAATGGTCAAGAACATAAACTCCCTTCTCACTCATGCACATCCATGGTTGTAAATTATAAGGTGTTATAATTACAAGCCAACAAGAATAAATCATACTTCGATGATCTTGAGAAAATTCAAGCCATTTTCATCATAGTGTTTCCAAGATTATGCATCTAATGGGTGAGATAAAGAACCATTTTCCCTTGGATTCTCATGATGCCATCTCAGTTCATGAGTTGTTTGTAATGAGGAATACAATTGTTGTAATCATGGAACAAGTGGGAAATACCACATATATTTTTGTGGAACTAATTTATCATGTTCATGTCTTCTAACATGCATATATCGCTCTTTTCCACATATTTTACAATTTTGAAGTGTATCAACATCCTTATAACACATCATACATAGTTTCATTTTGCATTTAATTTTTAAACTCACCAACCCTAATTCAGCAATCGACTTTCTTTGGTTGATAAAAAATTTAGGCATGCAATTATTATTTGGCAAAAAAATTCCTATAAACTGCATCCATCCATTTAAAAAGCTCTCAGACAAACCATAATCTACTTTCAAACATAATGCAGTTAAAGAAGCTGACAACACAAAATATCTATCACAACCATCCCATAAAGGGGATCGTGCAACCTTCAACATTTAAAATAATTTATGTGCATCTTCATTAGGATATTCTTCCAAGATTATGCATCTGACGTATGAGACAAAGATCCATTTTCCCTTGGATTCTCATGATGTCATATCATTTCACGAGTTGTATGTAATGAGGAATACAATCATTGTAATCATGGAACAAGTGGGAAGAACCACATATATTTTTGTTGAACTAATTTATCACGTTCCTCTCTTCTAACATTCATATATCGCTCCTTTCCACATATTTTACAATTTTAAAGTGTGTCATCCTCCTTATAATACAACATGGATTTTTTCATTTAGCATTTAATTTTCAAACTCGCCAACCCTAATTCAACAATCAAATTTCTTTGGTTGATAAAATTTTTTAGAGATGTAATTATTCTCTGGCAAAGAAATTACCATAAACTACATCCATCCATTTAAACAGCTCTTAGACAAACCATAATCTGCTTTCAATTATAATGCAATTAAAGAAGTTGACAACACATAATATCTATCACAACCATCCCATAAAGGGGATCGTGCAACCTTCAACATTTTAAATAATTTTTGTGTGTCTTCATTAGGATATTCTTCCAAGATTATACATCTGAAGGATGAAACAAAGAACCATTTTCGCTTGGATTATCGTGATGCCATCTCATTTCACGAGTTGTTTGTAATGAGGAATAGAATCGTTGTAATCATGGAACAAGTGGGAAGTACCCCATATATTTTTGTGGAGCTAATTTATCATGTTCATGTCTTCTAGCATGCAAATATCGCTCATTTACACGTATTTTTACAATTTTAAAGTGAGTCATCCTCCTTATAATACAACATGCACTGTTTCATTTAACATTTTATTTTCAAACTCGCCAACCCTAATTCAGCAATCGACAATCTTTGGTTGATAAGATTATTTAGGCATGCAATTATTCTCTAGAAAAGAAATTCCTATAAATTGCATCCATCCATTTAAACAGCTCTCAGTCAAACCATAATATGCTTTCAAACATAATGCAGTTAAAGAAGCTGACATCAAAAAATATCTATCACAACCATCCCATAAAGGGGATCGTGCAACCTTCAACATTTAAAATAATTTATGTGCGTCTATATTAGGATATTCTTCCAAGATTATGCATCTGACGTATGAGACAAAGATCCATTTTCCCTTGGATTCTCATGATGCCATATCATTTCACAAATAGTATGTAATGAGGAATAGAATAGTTGTAATTGTGGAACAAGTGGGAAGAACCACATATATTTTTGTTGAACTGATTTATCATGTTCATGTATTCTAACATTCATATATTGCTCCTTTCCACATATTTTTTACAATTTTAAAGTGAGTCATCCTCCTTATAATACAACATGCGTCGTTTCATTTAGAATTTAATTTTCAAACTCGCCAACCCTAATTTAACAATCAACTTTCTTTGGTTGATAAATTTTTTTAGGAATGCAATTATTCTCTAGCAAAGAAATTTCCATAAACTACATCCATCCATTTAAACAGCTCTTAGACAAACCATAATCTGCTTTATAATGCAGTTAAAGAAGTTGACAACACATAATATCTATCACAACCATCCCATAAAGGGGATCATGCAACCTTCAACATTTTAAATAATTTTTATGTGTCTTCATTAGGATATTCTTCCAAGATTATACATCTAACGAATGAAACAAAGAACCATTTTCTCTTGGATTATCGTGATGCCATCTCATTTCACGAGTTATTTGTAATGAGGAATACAATCATTGTAATCATGGAACAATTGGGAAGTACCACATATATTTTTGTGGAACTAATTTATCATGTTCATGTCTTCTAGCATGCAAATATCACTCCTTTCCACGTATTTTACAATTTTGAAGTGTGTCATGAAGGTGCGTAAAGCACAAGGAAGGGGGGTTGGAATTGGGTTTTCTTTAACAACTAAAAATAACTTCTAATGACAAGTTAATTTATCCTGGTTCGTTTGAAATCAAACTACGTCCAGTCCACCCGCCAAGGTGATTTTGCCTCTATCACTGAGGTCTTAATCCACTATTCAATAAATGAATACACACATTGACCTACAGTCAATGTCCTCTTGAGTCTTCTGACTGAAACTAGTCACTCAAGGAATATTACTTAACTATTACAATAATAATAATATAGTAACAATTTTGCTTCTAATAAAGCTAAGATCACTAAGTGAATGTTACAATATTTTACCACAAATGATTCAGTCTTTTGCTCGTGAGTGTATTGTCTTCAAATCTTCAATTTGATTCCTTTATATAGTTCTTGAATAAATGTAGCCGTTGGAGACATCTTAAGCTAATTTAAGATATTAGTTAATACCATAAATTCCTTCCAAAACAAAAGATACTTGTCTTTATCATTAATTAAAATATTCTTTAATTAATGTCTTCATTATGATGATCATCATCTTCTAGACGTAAATCAGAGATAGTAAAGACTTGATGCGCAGCCATTTAATCATGTCATTAAATGATGGATTCTTCATTAAGTGTATCTTCTATATATGGCTCAATATATCTTCTAGTAATGCATGTCTCCTTTAATTAAATTCCTCTTCTACACATAATAAAGGTAGTCATTAGAACTTCTATTCTAGCATAATAATATTTGTTATCATCAAAACTCTTAGAGGTTTAGAATCATAATTGTTCTAACAATCTCCCCCTTTTTGATGATGGTAAAAAATTTATTTAGATATTGAGAATAGAGTTTAATAGGATTAGAATAACTCCCTTTGATTGAATAAAATCAAATATTTCTATTAAGGATCTCTTCAGAAGTTTTATCCTTCAGAAGTTTCATTAGCCTTAGCTCCCCCTGAGTTGATTACTTGACCTGTTTCTATTTTAGAATCACAACTCAAATAGTTTTATTAGAATTTTATATGTTAGAGGAAAATCATGATAAACTGCTATAGATCAGGATCTTCTACGTTTCTCTCCCTTTTTGTCATAATAAAAAAGAATAGATGCAGAAAAATGCAAGAGTATAGAAGCAAAATAAGTTTTCATTAAACATAATTAAAAGCCACTAAGAACATAACCAGTAGAAAAAAAAGTCATGAAGAGACAGAAGATAAAACAAAAAAAGCTAAGCAGAAGATAAATAGAAAATCAGGAGTGCATCTTAGTAACTAAGGCCTCCAGTAGAGACTTGATCTCAGAGGATGATTCCACTTGCTTTCCAAGCATTGTCTTCAACTCAGCAGCGGTTTCATCTTGCTTATCCAGGCGTTGCTTAACCATCTCATTTTCCTTCTTCAACTCTTCCAAGGTCTGCAGAACAAGATTTGTTGGCAGAGGTTCTTCAACTTCTGGAGCAGCTTGATTCTCAGAAACTTCTACAGTTGCTGGTGATTGAGCAGATTCAACATCCTGATCTTCTTCAGAAGGTACCAGAACCATTTGAAGTCTAGAGTTTTCTTCCAGAGGTTCTGACTCTGTCCAAGGTTTGTTGTCCAGCAGAAAAGGTTTATTATTTTCAATGTTTGAAACAACTGCTTTGAGATACTCACAGAAGTTCTGGTGAGCAATGTCATAGCAGATGTCCTTGAGTCTCTTTGTCTCAGCATTAAACCATTTTCTGAAGGTGGCCCACAGAAAGTCAAAAGCAGCTGGATCAGGAAGCTCTGAGCAAGCAGACTTCAGATCCTCTAACTTCAGTTTCATTGCTGTTTCAAAAGCAAGTAACAGTGCAGAAATGTCTGTTTTTGAGGGTTTTGGTTTTGGTGCAGGTATGGCAGTTTTGTTTGAGATAGAGGATAATTTGTGTAAAGTTTCAATATTAACAGAGGTTCTAAGGGGATTTTCATGTTCAACTTCTTCTGGTGGTGTGTCAGGGATGGTTATAAAAGTTGATGAGTTATGAGGGGTAGACTCATATGAAGACAGGGAGCTTTCTCTTATAGGGGAAAGATTAAAAACAAGGCCATCAGAATTTCGTGGTTGGAAACTGCTATGGTGTTGTGTTTCAAAGGTTTCAGAAGATGGGATTTGGACAGATTCAGTGGGTTGAAAATCATCAATGTCAGAGAGAACATGTTGAAGGTCAGTGTGTGTTTCAGCTGTTGGTGAGCGGTCAATATCAGAAATGGGTGTTGTATCAATTGGAATATCAAAATTTGAAAGTGTTTGTGGTTGATGGTGTTCATCTTCTGGTGGATAAAGTGATGATAGAATGGATGAGACAGCAGCAGTTGCAGGTATAACAAAGGGAATAGGGTTAGAAGGTGGAATAGGTTCAGAGGATTGAGTTGGTTCAGATGATGGGATTGGTGCAGAAGGAATGTCAACAGAAGGTGTTGGGTCAGAAGGAGTTTCAGACACTTCTACTGTAACTGCTTCTACTATAGAAATGAATTCAGAGTTAGAGGCAGAAGTATTACCTGTTCTTCTGGTAGTTTTGGGAGCCTTCTGAGACGATCCTTCTCCAGCCTTTCTTTTCTTGCTTCTTGCAGAGGCAGCATCTGGAGTTTGCTGAGTAAGTTCTGTTGCCTTGAACATTGGATCCACACCATGTTGCTTGCAGGAGTCCAAGTATCTGACCACAACCTCAGGAGGTGTGTCAGAAGAGAAGAGTGGGAAGTTCTGCAGAGGAATCTTCTTGGTGGTTATAACTTCTCTAGAATAGAGGACAAGATCTTTCTTGATAGAAGTTATGAACTTCATCTTCTTCAGATTCTTTACATTCAGAGGCTTACCAACATCTGTTTCTAGAAGTTGTATCTGATTGAATTCAGTCAGATAGTCCACCAACTTATTCTCACAGAGAATGTCAGATATTAAACGTCCTAGAGGAATCCAATCCCTCTTGGTTTTCTCTCCATCTCTTGTTTCCTTCACATTGTTCTTCAGATGTTGAAATAGAGAGTGTGCAAGGTTCACCTTCTTCTATTTAGCAATAAAATACAGCAAGAACTGCTGATCCATGTTGATATAATCTGAAGAGTTTGTAGCTTTCCTGTGGCAGATGGTTCCAAGAATGATCTTGGCCCAAATTCTAAGAGGAATCTTCAGATCCTTTATCTTGTTAGAAGGTTGGCCAGAAGTGAAGATTTCTTTGGCTATCAGTTTTGTATCTGACATTTTGTCCATTTCACTACACTTAATTCCATTGCCATCAGATTATATGAGCTTAGCAATGTGGTCTTCAGAAATTATGATTCTTTTACCCAGCACATACGAAGTAACATGAGTGTTGGAGGCAGTTGCATATACCCAGAATTCCTTTACCAATTTTGGGAAAACTGGTCCCATGAGACGATCAAAGTACTTCTCCCAGCCTTGAGCTTGGACGGCAGGAAGGATGTCAAAACCATTATCTTTCAGACTGTTGAAATCCACAAAGAACTCACAAAGAACTTCCAGTTTGTCAGTTGAAGTAAGAAGGGTTTTCACGGGTTCAATGTGTCGCTCCCGACAAATGAAAATGGATCATATGAAGGTACAGACGCGAACGGTCGGCGAGAGGGACAATGAGAACACACAGCCGTGAACTCACTGGAGATGAAAAAGAGTCGCCAGCTAGGCATTTTTATCCCGGAGGAAAGGCAATGCTGCATAGACCTAGAAAGAGATGGATAAGACGGTTGCGAACCAGAGAGACTGAGAAAGGGGGTTGGTTACAACCTGGGAAGGTATTAGCACCCAGATTGTCCGCCGTACTCGACGGGATCCACGCTTAAAAGATTTGTGTTTTTAAAGAGGTAGTGTCAGTGCAATTTGTGTATAAAGAGCTGGAAAGCAATATGTACAGGTGTCAGTGCTGAGAGGAGTGAAGTGTATAAATGATGTGTCAGTGTAAGAATGAGAATGAATTGCTCAAGATCATGAGGCTTAAAGAATGAAGCTGAAAGAGGGGGAATATACAGAGACTTTTGTTCGATAACTGTTAAGTTATGCCTACGTATCCTCTCGTGCAATGAGGAAGTCAGAACACCGTAGTTCGACCCAAAGAGACTGAAAGGTGAATTGACTTGTGAACTGCTTGCTTGTCTATGCTCAAGTGTATGACCTGTCTGGCTCAGGTGCTGACTGTCTTGCATTAAACGGAAGAAGCGAGTTCTCGTTTGTGAATGAATGAGGTGAGAAAAGAATCCCGGAGGAGACGATTATTGTTTGTTTTTGAGTTTTCAGTCTTTTATTGCTTTTTGATGTTTGTCATAAGTTAATGAGCCTAAGCCTAAACCAATGGATTTAGTAAACTCATCACATCTTCCCTCTGATTAGGGGTAATGAGAATACCTTAAGTGTGAAGTCAGATTCTCAAACTTAATCACCTATGGTGTAGGATTAAGATCATTAACCTACTTGTGATTATTTAGATGTTTTTGTTGTTTTTGTTTAGTGTTGAGTAATGAGGTTAAGCCATAATCAAGGATTAAACGGACTCATTACACCATCCTAATAGAAGGATAATAGATGAGAATGTTTAAGCTGAGGAAAACTCCTCAACTTAATCCATGATTAGGGATTAAACTCATGACCAAACAAGCCTTTGATTAAGTGGATTTTAATTAATGGTATGATGATGAAGTGATTTTTATGGTTTGTAAGACAACTTGAGGGGGACTTGTCCATTAACACTAGGGTTAGTCCTTCTTAACCAATTAAGGAAGAATTAGAACCCTAATGCAAGGCCCAAGTTACAAGTGTGAAGTCTTGATGATTATTATGTGAATTAATTAGAGGATTTAAACACATTAAGGGTTTAACACTTAGGATTAAAGTTATACACTCCATCCTAAGAGAAAGATGCAGGCATAAGCTTAATCACAAAGCCTTAAAGCCTTTAGGGTTTAGTCCCTGATTATGAGGTGAGAGGAGAAGACTCAGAGAGACACAAAGGTAAAACTAAGAGGGGAGACTAATCAAAACCCTAATCATTGTCATGCTTGGTTGTCCCTAAGGTTTGTGAGGTTTAAACAAGAACAACTTTCAAAGAGAACCACCAGGAAGCAGATGAACAGGATCAAGAGAAGCAAAGTGACTTGCTTCATTCAAGAAGTCAAGTCACTTGAAGAAAGAAAATGGGAGGAACAAGAATGAGCAAGCTCAATCTCAAACACATACATAAATGCAGCAATGGATGCAAGAGAGATGAAAAGAAAAGCTATGAGAAGTGAAGGCAAATTCACTTCTCAAGGATACCTACCACCTGAAATGTTAGAAAGGAAATGCAATGCAATGCCAAATGAGGTAAAATGGTATGATGCTAAACAAAACCAGAAGCATGTTGATGATGATAATGATGCTATGATATGCTACAAACATGAGGCAAGACATGGAGATGTTCATACAAAATCATGGATGCAAATGATGCAAGTTAGAAGCATGGATACACATGAAAAGTCATGAAACATACATGGCATACAACATGGCAAATGCAATATGCAATGATCACACATGCTTTCTACATGTCTTAAGATGTCAAATGAATCAAATGGGTGCTTGAAATGTCATGGCAAGTCATGTTATGCAAGAGGATGCAAGAAGGATGCAAAAGAAAGCCCAAATTAGGGTTTATGGATCAAACAACAAACAAAAACCAAAAACAGAAGCAAACCCTAAGATAAAAAATGGAAAATGCCACCCAAAGAAACCCTAAACCTATACTAAACCAAGGTCCAAAGGGGAGGTCTCAACTCTTAACCACTCTCAAGTTATGATTTTTATAAGTTATTAGGGTTTTTAGGGTTCCTAAACAAAAGAAATGCCAAACAAATTGAAAATGAGGAATCAAATCAAGGCCATTTAATCCTAGAAGCTACATGCTAAACACAGAACAATGCAAGAAGAATCAATGTCCAACTCTTCTTAGATAGGCAGAAATGAATTTTTGAACTTATGATCAAAATAATGCACAAAAAATGATTTAATTCAATGGAAAATTCTCAAAATGCATCAAGATCAAAAAAGAAATTTGGTTTGAAGGTTGGACAATGTTTCTAAATGTCTTAGAACATTTCATGAATTTTTTGGTGATTTTTAAATACTTAAAAGTATTTTTAATTAATTAATTTCCATTAATCAATTAAAAATAATCTTTTAAATATTTAAAAATACTTTTTTAATGATAAAAAATAAAATGAAAATATTTTTGGGTCTTAAAAATTAATAAAACTTCTATGAAAAAGTTTCATAATTTTTAAGACATTTTTGCTATTTTTAAATAATTATGCAAATAAAATGAAAATAAAATGAATTAAAATTAAATAAAAGGGAAAGTAATCAGAATGGAGGGCCAGGATGAGCTCTGAGTTTGAAATGGTTGACTGGCGCGCTAGTGGAGGGCCCAGATGGCTTCTGACTTAATTAAATTAAATATGGATTAATTAAATAAAACACGTGGATTAGGGCTAATCAGGCAGATCTGGACCACACACACGCGCGGGAGGTCAACGTTTTCAACGCATCCAATGGTCCACATTCAAATGGCAATTAATTACACAATTAGGGCTTAAACACTTTCAGGCTGCCGGAGAAGACTTCCGGTCGTCTTCTCCGGCCAGCATCTCCCCTGAAAATCCCCAAAACTCCAAAAACCTAACTAAAATGAAATCCAAGAACTGGGAAATGATCCTTACACACTCACGAACCAAAACCCTCACTCAAAACAAATTTATATTTCCTAACTAAGCTGAATCGAAGCAAACAAGTTTTAGGGCACGCAAGTTTCCGAGATCAATTAAATGCTCATTTCAAAACCATTTCAAAAACCAAAAGCACCAGGATACTCAGTGAAGCATAGAGAACAAGTTTATAACATGGAAAACGATTTCTGGAAAAATAATTTTCAAGCTACCTGAGATTCGAAGCTTTCACTCTGATGACTTTCTGGCCACTTCCTTCAGTGCAATCCACTCCACTTGATCCCCAGATGATGTTTGAATGCTCAAGAGGAATTTATGTTAGCTGGATGAGGAGTTTGGCAAGCTTCTGCTCAAGCTCAGTCAGAAATGGCAGGGATGATTCAGGCAGTTTCAGGCCATTGTGAGTGGTTCTTTGTGATCCAGATGGTGAGTGGAGAAGCTTTGTGGTGTTTGTTTGGATGTTTGTGTGCTGTGGAAAGAGTTTCGAAGGAAACTGCAAGTTGAGGTGAGAAATGGCAGTGGGGTGTTCTTGCTTGTTTCAGGCCTGGCTCTTGGTGGTTTGAGGTCTATGAAGTATGGTGAGTTGATCTATGGAAATGGTTTTTATGTTTGCAAGCTGAGAAAACAAATTCGAAGGGAAATGCAAGATGGAGTGTTTTGGTGTATATGATGGATGAGTGAGTTTCAGCCTTGCTAGATGTATGGAATGGCTTGCAAAGAGATATTGTATTTTAATCCTATAGGTCAGATGATGTGACCTGGCCTATGGTGATTGGTAAGTTTGCTTTTGCTCAAAGTCCACCTTTTGTGTAAGAGAAGTATGGCTCATGATCTAGGCAAGTACAAGCATGGGGCTGCGCAGCAAGGGTGAGGGGAAAGGCTAGCCAAAGTCAGCAGCCAATGTCACAAGTTGTAGGAAGTGTGATGAGTGCTTTTGCAAGTTGTTGCCTTATGGTTCACATGTGATTTCCTTGTCCAACAAAACATAAACCATGGGCATTCTTGGTCCAATTCTGACTTTTAAGGCCTAAGGAATGTTTGTGTCATGGTTTGAAATGAATTAGAGGTTGCAATTGGCTTTAGTTCATGATCTTGCAAAATTCTCATTTGAAGCATGCCTTGAAAATCAATGATTTTTGCTAACTTTGTCACACCATAACTTTTGATCCAAGAAGAATTTGATCATGTTCTTGTACTTTTTGAAAAGGGAAAGATGTAATATACAACTTTCATGACCAAAGTTTTTCCATTTGAAGCATTTTTGGATCAAGAATCAAGGCTTGAAAAGTGACCTAAAATGAAGCATTCTTGAAAAGTCAACTATGCCCAAAAAGTCAACATTTGCAAAACTTCCAAATTCTTGATTTCTATGAACTTTAACCCTCTTCCATGATCAACTAAAGATCATATACATTCAAAATGATGAAGATCACCCATTGGTTGGGTCATTGGGGGCCTCAGATGCCCTGATTTTGCACTGACTTGTCCAGAAAGTCAACCCTTGATCAAATGACTTCCCCATGGAATTTCTTCATGAAAATTGATATGCATACTCCCTATACCATATAGAGACCAATGGAAACAAGAATGACCAAAAAATTTGAGGTTATGGCCTCTGAAACCAAAACCCTAATTTTAGGTCAACTGTGCAGTCAAACTTGGCTCTGCATCCATCCAAACCCTAGTTCTTGTGATTCTTTTGAAATCTTGGCCTTGAGAGGATGTAATATGATACTTGAACACATATGGATCCCTTTGAAGTGATTGGTTGCCTTGGGAGTGGCTCAAGAGGCTTTGGGATTGCTCAGATCACAAACCCTAGGTGCAGATGACTTTGAATCTATGTAGTGACTCAAAATTGAGATGTGAGGTGATATGATTGTGTTTATGCATATGAAATGATCACAAGCCATGGTGAAATGGGTGAGGGCAAATTTGGGGTGTTTACAGCTGCCCCTATTCAAACATGAGTTAACTGTGCAGGATGTAAGCAACGGCTTAACAGGCAAACAAGATAACTTGTGGTTGAATACCAAAGACAGTCCAAAATTTGCACTCACAGAATGAAGAAGAAAAGGGATATAGATTGCAAAAGAAAATAAAGTATATCGTAAAACGGGAAACAACGCAATGACGGGGACGGCCGACATGCTGGGGATAAAAGGTAAAGCTAAGACGGGGACGACCGACTAGCTGGGGAAAATCAAATTATGATGGGGACGGCCATCAGGATAAAGCTGTAAAATTTTCTGGGAGTTAATGAAACATGACGGGGACGGCCATCAAGTTCATAAAGCAAGGTAACCGACGATGGGGACGGCCATCGGGCTAAAAGAAAAGGAAAAGGGACCACGACGGGGACGGCCATCGGGTTAAAGAATAAATGAAATAAACAGATGATGGGGTACGGCCATCAAAGGTGAAGGACAATCACCTAGCAGGGGACGGCTGCTCCGTTGGGAAATAAAGGAATTATGATGGGGACGGCCATCAAAGGTGGAGGACGACCACCTGGCAGGGTACGGCTGCCGAAAATATCAACGATGGGGATGGCCATCGGATAGAAAAGGTCAACGATGGGGACGGCCATCGGACGAGCATGATGGAGGACGACCATCAAGAAGTGGAGGACGACCACTCAGCAGGGTACGGCTGCTCTCGAGGTTCATCATGGCATAGGACGAATGCCAGATAACCAAAATCAACAATGGGGACGGCCATTGGATAAAATGATGAAGGACGATCATCAAAAGGTGGAGGACGACCACCTAGCAGGGGACGGCTGCTAAAACAACGATGGGGACGGCCATCGGATGAGCATGATGGAGGACGACCATCAAGAGGTGGAGGACGACCACCTAGCAGGGTACGGCTGCTCTCAGGTTTATCATGACACAGGACGAGTGTCAGATAGAAAGGAAAATGCTTTGTTGGTGATCTACTGGGGATATAGTGAACACGGACGAGCGTTCACAACCAAGAAAGGAAAGTGTAAGTGTTTAGATGTTGTGTATAGATCGAAGAGGCGGACGAGCATCCCTATGACTATGATACGGACGAGTATCATGTAGAAACAAATACTGAAGCGTGTTCAGAGATGATGATACGGATGAGTACCATCTGGTTAACAGAGAACACGGACGAGTGTTGAATCTGAAGGTTCTTCTGGGGGAATAGTAAACACGGACGAGCATCTATGTTCAAGAGGACAAGTGTGTTTGACACAGTGTATGGATTAAAGATGCGGACGAGCATCCTTAAGACTATGATACGGACGAGTATCATGTAGAAACAAACACTAGACGCAATGTTCTGAGATGATGGTACGGACGAGTACCAACGGGTTAACAAAGAACAAGGACTATTGTTGAATCTGTGGGTGGATAAGCGTTGTGTATAAGATACGGACGGGTATCTGTATAAGTATGAGATAGCACGAGTACATATAGATGAGTGTTTATCTGCTGGGGAAGGTGACACGGACGAGTGTCAAAAGGAGAAAAGTATGATATCAACAAGTATATGGGTTGTAAAAGTGTAAGCGACTGCGCTGGGGATATGACACGGACGGGTGTCAAGAAAGTGTATATATATAAGTATGTGTGAGTGCAAAGAGGGTGTCTTCGGCTTTCTGCTGGTGATTTGACACGGACGGATGTCAGGAAGTATTTGTAGTACGGGCGATTTTGTTGTAAGAGTGTCCAGACGA
Organism: Lathyrus aphaca; assembly: GCA_963966055.1. Classification (NCBI taxonomy): domain Eukaryota; kingdom Viridiplantae; phylum Streptophyta; class Magnoliopsida; order Fabales; family Fabaceae; genus Lathyrus; species Lathyrus aphaca. The sequence continues at coordinate 246,104,083 of OZ014525.1, forward strand.
CTTTACTGGGGAGTGATGGTACGGACGGGTATCAAAAGAAAATATATACTGGTGTTTGTGACTCGAGAGGCAACTGCTTTTGTTGGGACTCTGGTGGGGATTTCTGTACAATGGTGATGAACGGTTATTATTCACAAGTGTTCGATTCACAACATGACTTATGATTATGCTATGTGTTGGATTTTTGTCGTAATGCTCCGTGTTAGACGGAATGCTACGCTCTGAGGGGATAATATGATGCAAAATTCCATGATTATGCAAAGATATCAAACCGGGATTCGGATCCCGTTGCCGCGAAGATTTCTGGCTGATCTGTTTGAAATGGACCTCCCAGCTGGGGATGAGATCATTGGTAGATCTAATAAGATGATATTCGCTTGGGGATATAGGTCACTAGTTGACCTATCCTTTGACATGAGAGACCCAGCTGGGGTTTGCAGAAGCCTTCTTCACTCTGTTGTGATCTTCATGCATTGCTCTTCTGGATAGAGGCTGGAACTCTGTGGGGAGATGATTCCCTGACTCCTGTGGATGAGATGGCAACTCGGCTGGGAGCAGTAGCAAGTGGCAGCTCAGCTGGGGGAGTCATGAGAGGCAACTCAGCTGGGGGAGAGAGCACTTCGGGTGCTGAGGTCTTTTGTTGATTTGCCAGCTTGCTGAGATGTAGCTCGCATGCCCCGAGCTGCGTTCTGGATACCCGCAATCCTGCAAAGATAAGGAAACGCACAAAAGGTTCCGAGGTATCCTCTACTGGATTCCGTCATAGGAGTTAAGCACTCTCAAGAGTAAGTATATTCCCTGTAAGCATGTGTTTTATTATCATCATTTTTGGAGAAAAGCATCTGTACTTATGCAATTGATTTTTTAGAGACATCAGACATCCTTTGCAAATAAAAAATATACAAAACGAAACATGACTGAAAAATCTGGTTTTATTAATTCATGTGCCCTGCATTGGCAAGATACAGTCAAAGAAACATATCTCCTGAAATGAGGAGATTGTTATAAATTGAGAAACAAAATGCTGGCGGTGTTGACGACGCTTTAAGGAGCTTCCTCTTCTGCTATGACTCGTATGACAATGACGTTCTTCTCGTCTTGCTTTCTGAAAAAGGATGATTCTGATTGAAGCTTGATTTTGTTGGAGCTTTCCAAGTTGCAAGTGATACAGACGAATTCAGAATGCAGTTGTTCGCTTATTCCCTTATTTTGCATGGATCGCCCTTTCGGGTTTTCAATCCATCGGGATACCCATTTTTGCCTGAGTTGTCCAATGCGGCTTTTCAACTCAGCGGGTGTACATTTTTTATTTATTTCCCTTTATTTTTGCCCGAGTCTTTTATTCTGTTTTTGACTCGCCGGGATGCCCTATTTTTGCCTGGACTTACATTCTGTTTTTATGTCCAGCGGGTCATTTTTATGCGAAGTATTTTTTAACTGCATCCGAATTCACAGGGGACGGGAAATCTTCACCATCCATGGTGCTGAGCATCAGTGCTCCACCGGAAAAAACTTTCTTTACAACAAATGGTCCTTCATAATTTGGAGTCCATTTGCCCCTGTGGTCTGTATGAGGAGGGAGGATTCTTTTCAGCACAAGATCTCCCACTTGGTACTCTCGGTGCCTGACTTTCTGATCGAAGGCTTTCTTCATTCTCTTCTGATACAACTGCCCATGACAGATTGCAGCCAGTCTTTTCTCTTCAATCAGACTCAGCTGTTCATATCGGGACCGGACCCATTCTGCTTCGTTCAGCTTAACATCCATCAGTACCCGTAAGGAGGGTAATTCAACTTCAACAGGTAGGACTGCCTCCATACCATACACAAGTTGATACGGCGTTGCCCCAGTGGATGTTCTGATCGACGTGCGGTACCCATGCAAGGCAAACGGTAGCATTTCATGCCAGTCTTTGTAAGTGACTACCATCTTTTGCACAATCTTCTTGATATTTTTATTTGCTGCCTCTACAGCGCCGTTCATCTTTGGCCTGTAAGGAGAAGAATTGTGGTGTTGGATCTTGAAGTCCCGGCATAACTCAGCCATCATTTTGTTGTTTAAGTTGGAACCATTATCAATAATGATTCGCTCGGGCACTCCGTACCGACAGATGATATCTCTCTTTAGGAATCGGGCTACCACTTGCCTTGTGACGTTTGCATATGAGGCTGCTTCAACCCACTTGGTAAAATAGTCGATGGCGACCAGGATGAATCGGTGGCCATTCGAAGCAGTTGGCTCAATCTTGCCAATCATATCAATGCCCCACATAGCAAAGGGCCATGGTGAAGACATGGTGTTCAAAGGGTTGGGAGGCACATGCACCTTATCTGCATAGATCTGGCATTTATGGCACTTCCTGGCATAAGCACAACAGTCTGCATCCATTGTGATCCAGTAATAACCTGATCTTAACAACTTCTTGGCCATTGCATGTCCTCCAGCATGGGTACCAAAGGAGCCTTCGTGCACTTCACGCATCAATAAATCTGCTTCTGTCTTGTCAACACATCGGAGGAGTACCATATCAAAGTTCCTCTTGTATAAAGACCCATCAGTGTTCAGAAAGAAACTACCAGCAAGCCTTCTCAAAGTCTTCTTATCATTGGAAGATGCCCCAGGTGGGTATATTTGATCCTCCAAGAAGCATTTAATGTCATGGAACCAAGGCTTATTATCTTTGACAACATCTACTGCGAATACATATGCTGGTCTATCGAGTCTCGCCACTGAAATCTGAGGTACAAAGTTAGTAGCTTGAACTTTGATCATGGACGAAATGGTAGCAAGAGCATCTGCAAATTGATTCTCGTCCCGAGGGATATACTCAAGCTTGACTGTTGTGAAGAAAGTCAATAACCTCCTTGTATAATCCCTGTAAGGTATCAGATGATCCTGGTGGGTGTACCATTTGCCGTTGGTTTGATTGACTACCAAAGCTGAATCTCCGAATACGGTCAATGTCTTGATCCTGAGGTCAATGGCTTCCTCAAGACCCATAATGCAAGCTTCGTATTCAGCTTCGTTGTTAGTGCAGTTGAAAGTGAGTTTTGCCGAGAATGGCATGTGAACTCCTTTAGGTGTAATGAGTACTGCACCAACACCACGACCATTCATGTTAACAGCCCCATCAAACATCATAGTCCATTCTTTTTCCGGGTCAGGCCCTTCAGTGTGAATAGGCTCTTCATGATCTTTTGCTTTTATGAACATGATGTCTTCGTCAGGGAAGTCAAATCTCATAGGCTGGTATTCATCAATGGGTTGCTCAGCAAGATATTCAGATAGTACACTGCCCTTGATGGCTTTCTGAGATGTGTACTGTATGTCGTATTCTGTGAGAATCATTTTCCATCTTGCAACCCGTCCGGTAAGAGCTGGCTTCTCGAAAATGTACTTAACTGGGTCCATTTTGGATATCAACAAAGTAGTGTGGGTCAACATATACTGCCTTAGTCGGCGAGCAGCCCACACTAAAGCATAGCAAGTTTTCTCGAGCAGTGAATAACGTTGTTCACAGTCGGTAAACTTTTTGCTCAGGTAGTATATTGCATACTCTTTTCGACCAGACTCGTCATGCTGGCCCAACACACACCCCATTGACTCTTCTAATACTGTCAAGTACATGATCAGGGGTCTTCCTTCAACTGGTGGCATAAGGATTGGAGGTTCTTGTAAGTACTCCTTGATCTTGTCAAAAGCCCTCTGGCAATCTTCGTTCCACCTGACCGTCTGTTCTTTTCTTAACAGCTTGAACAAAGGTTCACAGGTTGCTGTGAGGTGAGATATGAACCGTGAAATGTAGTTCAATCGACCTAAGAACCCTCGAACTTCTTTCTCAGTTTTCGTTGCAGGCATCTCTTGTATAGCTTTGACTTTATCAGGGTCAACTTCAATCCCTTTCTCGCTTACAATAAAGCCCAGCAGTTTACCAGATCGCACCCCGAATGTGCATTTGTTGGGGTTCAACTTCAGTTGGTACTGTAAACACCCCAAATTTGCCCTCACCCATTCACACCATGGCTTGTGATCATCCTCATATGCATAAACACAATCATATCATCTCATATCTCATTTTTGATTCACTGCATAGTTTCTAAGGCATCTGCACCTAGGGTTTGTGATCTGAGCAACCTCAGGGCATCTTGAGCCACTCCAAAGGCCACCAATCAACTCAAAGGGGTCCATGTGTGTTCTTATGTCATATTCCATCTCCTCAAAGTCAAAAATGCAGAAGGATCACAAGAACTAGGGTTTGAGTGGATGCAGGGCCAGTTTGAACTACATAGTTGACTGAAAATTAGGGTTTTGGTTTCAGAGGCCATAACACCAAATTTTTTGGTCATTCTTGTTTCCATTGCTCTTTATATGGTATAGGGAGTATGCATATCAATTTTCATGAAGAAATTCCATGGGGAAGTCATCTGATCAAGAGTTGACTTTTCAGACAAGTCAGTGTAAAATCAGGGCATCTGAGGCCCCCAATGACCCAACCAATGGGTGATCTTCATCATTTTGAGTGTATATGATCTTTATTTGATCATGGAAGAAGGTTGAAGTTCATAAAAATCAAGAATTTAGGGTTTTTGCAAATGTTGACTTTTTGGGCATAGTTGACTTTTCAAGAATGCATCATTTTAGGTCATTTTTCAAGCTTTGATTCTTGATCCAAAAAGGCTTCAAATGGAAAAACTTTGGTCATGAAAGTTGTAGATTACATTTTTCCCTTTTCAAAAAGTACAAGAACATGACCTAATTCATTTTGGATCAAAAGTTATGGTGTGACAAAGTTGGCTAAAATCATTAATTTTCAAGACATGCCTTAAGTGAGAATTTTGCAAAGTCTTGTACCAATGCATATTGTGACCTCTAATTCATTTCAAACCATTACATAAACATTCTATGAGCCTAAAAAATCAGAATTGGATCAAGTTTCTACATAGTTTGGTTTATGTAACAAGACTTTCTTCACATGTGAACCATAAAGCAAGCAACTTGCAAAGACTATCATCACATCTCACCCACTTGATTTCTTGGATGCTGAACCAGCCCTAGCTTCTCTCCATGCCATGCTGCGCCAGTCCATGTACTTATGCTAGCCTAGAACCAAGCCCATGCTTTCCTTACACCAAAGTTGACATTTTGCAAAAGTGAACTTACCAATCAATAAAGCACATGTCATGTCATCTGACCAATGAGAGAGGTTTATGTGGACAAAGAGCAAGACATTTCATACACCAAGCCAAGCTGAAACACTCTCATCCAACACATTCACCAAAACACTCCCATTTGCATTTTGCTTCGAATCCCTCTACACAGCCATCAAACACTCAAGCCATCTTCACCAATCATCTCACCTCACTCCATAGACCACCCAGCAACCAAGAACCAAACCTGAAACCTCCAGAAACACCATTGCCATTTCTGATCAAGCTTGAGCAGGAGCTTTCGAAACTCATCAACCAACCAACTTAAACTCTTTTTGAGCATTCAAACATCTTCTGGGGACCAAGTGGAGCAGTTTGCACAAGGAGAAGTGGCCAGAAAGTCTTCAAACTGAAAGCTTCAAATCTCAGGTAGCTTGAAAATTATTTTTCCAGGAATCATTTTTCTTGTTACAAACTTGTTCTATGTGATTCACTGATCATCCTGGTATCATTGGTTTTGAAAATGGCTTTGTTTTGAGCATTTAATTTGTATCTGAAACTTGCGTGCCCTAGTTTTCTTTTCCTTCGATTCAGCTTGTTTAGGAAGAAGAAATTTGTTTTAGGAGAGGGGTTTGGTTCGTGAGAGCTTGGGGATCATTTCCCAATTCTTAGATTTTGTTTTTGTTACGTTTTGAGGGGTTTGGGGATTTTTCAGGTGAGGTGCTGGCCGGAGAAGACGACCGGAGGTCTTCTCCGGCCACCTGAGAGTCATTAGGGCTTAATCCAGTAATTAAATGCCATTTGAATTTAGGCCATAGGATCCGTTGACTCCCTTGACTTCGCGCGCGTGTGGACGGCCCAGATGTGCTCATTATGCCCTAATCCACGTGTTTTATTTAATTAATCCATGTTTAAGTTAATTTGATCAGGAGCAATCTAGGCCATTCATTAGCGCGCCAGTCAACACATTTGAACCCTGGGCGCATCCTGGCCCTCCATGCTGCATACTTTCACTTTTATTTAATTTTTATTTCATTTTCTTTCATTTTATTTGCACAATTTATTTAAAATAGTAAAAATTGTTTAAAAATTATGAAACTTTTTGTCAAGAGTTTCATTAATTTTTAAAACACAAAAATATTTTTATTTTATTTTTTATCATTAAAAAAGTATTTTTAAATATTTAAAAGTTTATTTTTAATTGATTAATGGGAATTAATTAATTAAAAATACTTTTAGGTATTTAAAAATCACAAAAAAATTCATGAAATGTTCTAAGACATTTAGGAACATTGTCCAACCTTCAAACAAAATTTCTTTTTTGATCTTGATGCATTTTAAGAATTTTTCATTGATTTAAATCATTTTTTGTGCATTATTTGGATCATAAGTTCAAAAAATCATTTCTGCCTATTTGAGAAGAGTTGGACATTGATTCTTTTTGCATTGTGTCATGTTTAGCATGTAGTTTCTAGGGTAAAATGGCCATGATTTGTTTCCTCATTTTCTATTTGTTTGGCATTTATTTTGTTAAGAACCCTAAAAAACCCTAATAACTTGTAAAAATTCATAACTTGAGTTTGGTTGAGAGTTGAGAGTTCCCCTTTGGACAGTGGTTCATTATAGGTTTAGGGTTTCTTTGGGCACCATTTTCCATTTTTTATCTTAGGGTTTGCTTCTGTTTTGGGTTTTTTTTTGTTTGATGTTTGGTTCATGAACCCTAATTTGGGCCTTCTTTTGCATCCTTCTTGCATTCTCTTGCATAACATGACTTGTCTTTGCATCTTGTGCATTCTTGTGATCCATTTGACATCTTAAGACATATAGAAGGCATGTTTGATCATTGCATTGCATATTTGCCATGTCATTTGTCTTGTATGCTTCATAACATTTCATGCTTGTTCATGCTCCTTAGCTTGCATCATTTGCATTCATAATCTTGTATGAACATCCCCATGTCTTGCCTCATGTTTGCAGCACCTCATAACATCATAAACATCATGTGCATGCTTCTGGTTTGGTCTATCATCATGTCATTTCATCTCATCTTGCATTGCATTGCATTTCTTTCTAACATTTCAGGTGGTAAGTAAACTTGAGAGGTGGATTTGCCTTCACTTCTCATAACTTTTCTTTTCATCTCTCTTGCATCCATTGCTGCATTTATGTATGTGTTTGAGATTGAGCTTGCTCATTCTTGTTCCCCCCACTTTCTTTCTTCAAGTGACATGACTTCTTGAATGAAGCAAGTCACTTTGCTTCTCTTGATCCTGTTCATCTGCTTCCTGGTGGTTCTTCTGAAGATTGTTCTTGTAAACCTCACAAACCTTAGGATCATCCAAGCATGACAATGAATTAGGGTTTTGATTAGTCTCCCCTCATAGTTTTACCTTTGTGTCTCTTTGAGTCTTCTCTTCTCATCTCATAATCAGGGACTAAACCCTAAAGGCTTTAAGACTTTGTGCTTAGGGTTATGCCTGCATCCTTCTCTTAGGATGGAGTGTATAACTTTAATCCTAAGTGTTAAACCCTTTATGTGTTTAAATCTCTTAATCAATTCACTTAATAAATATCAAGACATCACACTTGTAACTTGGGCCTTGCATTAGGGTTCTAATTCTTCCTTAAGTGGTTAAGAAGGACTAACCCTAGTGTTAATGGACAAGTCCCCCTCAAGTTGTCTTACAAACAATAAAATTCACTTCATCATCATATCATTAATCTAAAATCCACTTAATCAAAGGCTTGTTTTGTCATGGGTTTAATCCCTAATCATAGATTAAGTTGAGGAGTTTTTCTCAACTTAAACATTCTCATCTATCATCCTTCTTTTAGGATGGTGTAATGAGTCTGTTCAATCCATGATTATGGCTTAACCTCATTACTCAACACTAAACAAAAATCCCAAAAACATCTAAATAATCACAAGAAGGTTAATGATCTTAATCCTACACCTAAGGTGATTAAGTGTGAGAATCTGACTTCACACTTAAGGTATCCTCATTACCCCTAATCAGAGGGAAGATGTGATGAGTTTACTAAATCCATTGGTCTAGACTTAAGCTCATTATCTTATGACAAACTTTCAAAAGCAATAAAAGACTGAAAACACAAAAACAAACAATAATCGTCTCCTCCGGGATTCTTTTCTCATCTCATTCACTCATAAACGAGAACTCGCTTCTTCCGTCTAATGCAAGACAGTTTGCACCTGAGCCAGACAGGTCATACACTTGAGCATTGACAAGCAAGCAGTTCACCAGTCAATTCACCTTTCAGTCTCTTTGGGTCGAACTACGGTGTTCTGACTTCCTCATTGCACGAGAGGATACGTAGGCATAACTTAACAGTTATCGAACAAAAGTCTCTGTACATTCCCCCTCTTTCAGCTTCATTCTTTAGCCTCATTATCATGAGCATTTCACCTCTTTCTCTTTTACACTGACACTGTTCATTTATACACTTCACTTCTTTTGACACTGGCACCTGTACATCTTTCCAGCTCTTTTATGCACAAATTGCACTGACACTACCCCTTTAAAACACAAATCTTTTAAGCGTGGATCCCGTCGAGTACGACGGACAATCTGGGTGCTAATACCTTCCCAGGTTGTAACCAACCCCCTTTCTCAGTCTCTCTGGTTCGCAAACCGTCTTATCCATCTTTTTCTAGGCCTATGCAGCATTGCCTTTCCTCCGGGATAAAAATGCCTAGCTGGCGACTCTATTCATCTCCAGTGAGTTCACGGCTGTGTGTTCTCATTGTCCCTCTCGCCGACCGTTCGCGCTTGTACCTGGATGCAAATCTTTGGGAGCGACAGGTACTTCCTCAGACATTTGAACAATTTGAGCAGATTTACCAGATGTTCTTCTTCAGTGAGGGACTTGGCAATCATATCATCCACATAACACTCTATTTCTTTATGAATCATATCGTGGAATAATGTTACCATAGCCCGTTGATATGTTGCACCAGCATTCTTGAGCCCAAATGGCATTACCTTATAACAGAACGTGCCCCAAGGTGTGATGAATGTTGTCTTCTCCATGTCTTCAGGTGACATCTTGATCTGGTTGTATCCTGAAAATCCATCCATGAAGGAGAATACCGAGAACTGAGCCGTGTTATCTACCAATACGTCAATGTGAGGTAATGGAAAATCATCTTTCGGGCTGGCTCTGTTCAGATCCCGGTAGTCAACACACATTCTTACTTTGCCGTCCTTCTTAGGCACAGGTACTATATTAGCAACCCACGGTGGATAGCTAGTCACAGCAAGGAACCCGGCGTCCCATTGCTTCTGTACCTCTTCTTTGATTTTCATTGCCACGTCCGGACGAGTACGGCGCAGCTTCTGTTTAACTGGCGGGCATTCTTCTCTCAAAGGCAGCTTGTGCACGACAATATCGGTATCCAACCCTGGCATGTCTTGGTACGACCAAGCAAACACATCTACATACTCTCGAAGCAGGTCAATCAGCTGTCCTTTTACTGAGTCTTGCAGGCAGGCCCCGATTTTGACCTCTTTCACGTCTTCATCTGTACCAAGATTGATCACTTCAACCTCCTCCTGGTGAGGAGTAATAACCTTTTCCTCTTGTCTTAACAACCTGGCTAGCTCTTCAGGAAGCTCATATTCTTCTTCAACCCCTTCATCAGCTTGATTGATTGGATTGTCAAAGTCATATGGAGTCATAGTCGTGCTGTTGTCGGTGCTGTCTGGAAGGCACTCTCTGCAAGGGTTAAGTTTGTTCATTTTAGTGATCTGATTTTAGTCTTATTTAGAAAAGTGAAATGAAGTTATCATTTTGAAAACACCGCCATTTATTTTTTGTACAAAAAAGAAAAATGGAAAAACAGTGAGCAGAAAAGAAAAAGACTCGTTTGCAAAAAAGATGTCTGATATTTCATTAATTGATCTTGTTTGCACAAAAAGTACATATGGCCCGATTACAAAATGAGTCTTGTCATCTTGGGCAAGATGCAAGACTTTGATGCATGCTTATAAAAATACAGGAAATAATAATTTCTCTGTATGAGTAACTCTTATAATTTCCTAGGAAGACCAGTTCGAGACACTGCTCCCCGGGATCCTTGGACGAATCCAGCTTTCCAGGTTGCGTTCCTCTTCCAGCTCGTCTTCCAGACAGTTGATAGCATCGGGGGTAAGCATCCCCCCACTGACAAAACCGGGCTTCTCAGCAGCCTTTGCTTGATGTTGAGTTGGTCTGTAACCCAACCTAAATTTGTCTTTCTTCTCTTCCACAGCTAAAACCTTGCCCCAGCCTGGGGCAGTTCCTTCCTCAACAACCTTCCGGGCTTGTTGGTATGATGACATGGAGATCCCAGATACAGCAGATGCTTCATTCACATTCAAGGCTTCAAATCCTTGGCTCATTGTTTCATGGATCTCCCCATCCATTTCAATATACTTATAAGTAGCCAGATGGCTAACAAATATATCCTCCTCCCCACAGATTGTAACAACTTGGCCTTCCCACTCAAATTTTAACTTTTGGTGAAGGGTAGACGTTATTGCGCCGGCGGCGTGAATCCAGGGTCTACCCAACAAACAGCTGTAGGCGGGCTGAATGTCCATCACATAAAAGATAGTTTTAAAGGTCTGTGGGCCAATTGTCACAGGTAGCTCGATCTCTCCCAGAACCGATCTCTTAGAACCATCGAAGGCCCTTACTACCAGGTTGCTGGGTCTCAATGCCAATCCATCATATTCTAACTTCACCAGAGCCTTCTTTGGTAAGACATTAAGGGACGACCCCGTGTCTACCAGCACATGAGAAAGGACTGCCCCTTTGCATTCCATGGTGATGTGCAAGGCTTTGTTGTGGTTGCGGCCATCCGCTGTCAAGTCAGTATTGGTGAACCCTAGCCCATTGCTAGCAGTAACGTTTCCAACCACGGTTTCCAACTGGTTGACAGTAATCTCTTCAGGCACGTAAGCTGCGTGCAAGACTTTGAGTAGTGCATTCCGATGGGCTTCGGAGCACATAAGCAGTGAGAGGATAGAGATTTTGGATGGCGTTTGGTGAAGCTGATCCACAATTTTGTAATCACTCTTTTTGATGATTCTCATAAACTCATCAACTTCTTGATCGAACAGTGTCTTCAAGGCTTCTTTAACAGCTTGATCTTCCTGCACAGGGCTCTTCCCTTTTGCCTTAGCAGCAGCTTCTGCTTCGGCGGTAGGTCTTTGAATTGGTGGAGCAAAGAGACGTCCGCTTCGAGTGAAGCCTCCGCCTCCGCCCACATTATCTATTTGTGGTGCAGGTGTTGATGTTTCAAGAGTGATTCTTTTTCCTTCGCAGTACACGTCAGAGCCATAGTGCCAAGGGATGGCCCTATTGCTTTCATATGGTACTGGTCCAGGCACCGTGACAGTGACTGGATTGATTGTTGCTGCTGAAGGGACTGTAATTGTTTGTGGATCATAAAAGATTGTAACTGGTGCTCTGATGGGAGCAGCACCTTCTGAATGGTAGGCAGAGTTGTTCTCAGGATCATAAAATATTGTGACAGTTGAGACATCTTCATGATTTGTTGCTGGTGTTGTAGGAGACATTGGCGGAAGAATGGATGTTGTTGTCGTAGGAGGTTCGAAATGGAGTGAAGCTGAAGTTGTAGCAGGAAAATTTGTTGAAAACTGATCAGTTGAGATGATAGATGAAGTACTTGTTGATGAAGCCGAAGAATTGTCAGGAACAATAGTTGTTGCAGTTGTAGGAGGTTCTGAAATTGTTGCTGATGAGATTGGTGGATTTGTTGAAAATGATGTGGTGATCTGAAGTTGGCCACTCTGAATAAGGCCATCTATGCCATTCCTCAAATTATCGCACCCATTTACCGAGATATTGCAGTAAGCACAACCCAACTCACACCCCGGGAACATTTGACATTCCAGGAGTTGAGCCTTGATTTCCACCAACGGTGTCCTGATCTGTCCCACACTGGTTATTAAATAAGACGGCTTGTCTTCTTCAATAGCGTTAATTCTAGGACCACCGTGGTTTGGCATCGGATTCTTATTGACATTGGGTGGTGGTGCGAAATTCAGAGCTTTCGAGTCTACCAGGTCTTGTACCTTCATATGCAGGGCTCTGCATTTTTCTGTACTGTGGCCAGGTGCGTTTGAATGAAAAGCACACCTAGCATTGGAGTCATAGTTCCTGGGTAGACTGTTGGGATCTGGAGGTGCCAGCGTCCTTAGCTCAACTAGGTTGAGTTTCAGGAGTTGTGGCAGCAGGGTAGCATATGGCATTGGGATCGGATCGATCACTCTGTTAGCTTGAGATGGCCTCTGTTGGAATGGCCTTTGTTGACTGTTGTTGTTGGTGTTGCTGTTGTTGTAATTCCTTGGAGGATACTGATTTTGCGGATGATAGTTTTGCTGCGGAGGTTGATAGACAGGTTGAGGATGAGCTGGAGCAGGAATGGTGACTGCTGCTATTGACCTTTGAACATATTGGGGCCTGCCCCTGTTTGAATGGATGGCATTGGTCTCGCCAGTTCTTCTCGGGCCTGCAAAAGGCTTTCTTGTACTACTGGACGAGCTTGCACCGTTGTCTGAGATCTTTCCCATTTTTAACAAGCTTTCAATTCTCTCCCCGGCTATGACAACATCTGCAAAGCTAGTGGAAGAGAAAGCAGCCAGCCTGTCAATATAAGTTCCCTGAAGGGTGTTCATAAACATATCTGCCATTTCCCTTTCAGACATAGGTGGCTGAACAACAGCAGCCAATTGCCTCCATCTCTGGGCATATTCTCGGAAACTTTCCCTTGACGACTGTGACATTCCCATTAGGAGATTCCTGTTGGGTGCCATATCTAAGTTGTACTGATACTGTCTGATGAAGGCCTCTGCCAGGTCCTTCCAGCATCTGATAGTTGCCCTTGTCAAGTGAGAGTACCATTCTCTTGATTCTCCAGTTAAGCTGTCTTCGAAATAGAACATCCAGAGCTTCTCATCCATAGTATAGGCCTTCAGCCTTCCCAGAAATGACTGTAAATGAGTCTGGGGGCATGAAGTCCCGTTGTATTTTTCAAAGCTAGGAGGCTTGAACTTATGGGGGATCCTGACCCCGTCTACCAAGCCCATGTCCATGACATCGAAGCCCAAAGAGTTTTGAGACTCTAAGGATCTCAACTTCTCAGCTATCTCATCCAATCTCCTATCATAAGCTTCCTCCCCAGCACCCATTACTGTGAATTGGTCCTCCTGAGGATCTTCTTGAAGTACCCTAGCTGCGGTGGCAGTCCCTTGAACATTTGCAGGAATATTGACCTCGGGATGGAGGTGTGGTCCAAATACAGGGGGGTTAACATGAGGTTGGACCCTTTCATTGTTACTGGTACCGGCAGTCCCTATATGTGGATCTTCTTGATTCTGCCTTTCCACCATGGCCCTCAATCTTTCCTGGCTCTGAGCCATGTTGTTCATAACTTCCATAAACTGAGTCATTTGATTCCTCATCTCTAGCCTTTCATTTGCCATTTGATTTCTGACCTCAGTAAGGTCCTGCTGCATCTGATCCATTTGAATGCCCGGAAGGTTGTTTCGGGTCGAATAACGGTGCGGACGGTTGAGGGGAAATACCCGGCGCCTAGCAATAGTTCCTGATGCATCACAACAGAGGTTAGCAACAAAACAAAAACCTACAAAACAAACAAAGGGTTAGCATGCAATGCAGTTATGCTTATTTGTTCTCAAGGTATCCAGTTTGGCCTTCAGTTTTGACCCTTCCAGACCCTTGAAGATGCTGTTGTTGTTGCTTGAAGAAAACTCAGATGAAGCAAACTAACACGAATATATTACAGAAGGTGAAATAATACAACTCGTTCATTTTACAACACAATCCCCCTAAGAGGTCAAAATTCAGTACAAAATAAAAGTACATGGAAAGAAAGCAACAACAAACAAATGGTCAAACACCAAGACCAAACTCATCCTCACGAACTTCCTTGAGAAGTGCTTCGGTCACAGGATCATCCGGACGCTCCGTGAGATTCCTGATGAGGAGATTCCGGGTCGTAACAGCTGATGTTAGCTTCTTGTGCTGAGTTTGGTCCTTTGACCTCTTCACCCCTGCTTCGATCTTTAGCTCTGATATCTCCCTCTGGGCTGCTGCCAGGGCTTCTTGCTGTTCTCTTGCACTAGCTTCCAGTTGCTCCATCTTGTCTTGAACTCTCTTGTCCTCTAGAGTACGAGCCTCGGTGATCCTGACCCACCGGGCTTGACTCTCCTTTAAATACAAGTTTGTCCTTGCCCTCTGGAACTGGGCTTCCTTGCAAGCATTCTTCAGGATTTGCTCTCCAGCCTTAGACTTCTTGATATAATCCCCGGACTTCTCAATCTTAGTCAGATGCTCTACTCTCATCTTCTCCAACCTCTCAATCTCCCTCATACCTTCACTCCTTTCCCGGAGGGTCTTCTGCAAAGCCTGGGTTAGCTTCTCATTTCTTTCTTTCAAGCTCTCAAACTCTTCCAAACTGATAGTGGCAGGGGGTGGTGCTGAAGATGACTCAGGCATGTCTTCTATGGTAAAGGGCATCCCAGAGAATTGGGCCCTGGCACGGGACCACTCATAATATTGTGCTGATGCCACATTGTTGCACTTCCCTAGGATGGTCACTCCCTTGGTTTGAACATTATCCCAAGCCCAGGCAGCCTGCCTAACAACAGTCAAACTGATCTTGTTCTCACAATAAAGAGTCTCAACCAAGTCTTGTGCCTTAGGAGTGTGGACCAGTGCATAGCCCACTTGCCTTCTGAACAGCAGAGGATTGTAATTGATACTATCCTTAACTCCTATTAAAGGCACATTAGGAAAATGCCCACAGCTGGTGATGATATCTCTGCCCTTGGTGCTCTGAGTGCACCATCTGATATCTGCTGAAGTTAGAACAGTGAGTCTCTTAGCCCAGTTGCTTTGCTGGTGAGGGTTTAAAAATGCATCTGTCCTGGGTAGATGCCTGAGAAGCCAAGTGTGGAACAATGGAGCACAACACCTCACTAATCTCCCCCTCTGCTTTTCATTCCTCTGATGTACTGAGTAGTAAAGATCCCCCAATAAAGTTGGCACTGGGTTCTTCAAGATGAACAGATGGATTGCATTCTTGCTAATGAATCGAGGCTCATCTGCAAACAACACAATTCCATATACACTTAAGGCCAACAAAGCACAAACAGCTTTCCACTCCCCCAGGGAAGCCTTCAGACTAGCTTGAGAAATCAGGAAATCCAAATGAAAGCCAGGGATTCCAGCTTTAGAGGTCATATGCTGCTCAATCAGGACAGGTTCCAGGTGTAAAGCCTTTGCTACTTCTCCATTAGCAGGAAAGACCATCTCAGGGTTGAAAGGGATTCCACCCCTGATAGGCAAACCAACCAAGGATGAGTATTCTTCCAAAAGAGGGCCTAACTGAAAGTCTTGAAAGGTGAAACATCTCAGTGGGGGATCATAGAACTGAATGCAAGTATGGATGAGGCTCCTCTGTGAAGGGTCTAGATCCATAACCATGTCCAGTATGTCTCCATAACTCTCCCTGAACAATGGTATGTGATCTGGAGTGATCAGGGTTTGAATCCTCCTGATGTCTGACAACTCTGGCTGGAAGAAGTGATAGGTGATGTTGCTCTTTTTAGGAGCCATGATGCTGAGACTGAGTAGAGACAGGTGCTGATGATAATACTGAAGAAGTGGGCCACTGACTGGCTGGTGCAGGTGATAACTGAAGCAGATAGCTGATGAAGACAAGTCAAAACTGAAGATGGGGTCAAAACCAAAACCAAATGAAGATGGATACCCTGAAACACAAATAAGCAAATGTCAATATGATGCAATGATTATGTATGCAAATGAAATGCAAGGGTCTGTGACTGAGCTGGATCTGATCAAAATGCCCTGATATAGGTCCAAGTGTGTAAGAAATCCAGATGGAGGTCTATAAATCCAGTAACCAGGGTGGGGGACTCAAATAAAGAGCCACATGTCCAGGGTTTAGAATCACAAGAACTGTCCAACATGGAGTATTCTTAACAAACCAAAGTAACGGGTATTCTGAGGTCAAGGTACCTGCAAACCTGTAAACAGCCCAACCCCCTCACAGGTGGTGTTCTAAAACAAGGATCCTCAGACTTGGATCAGTTATGAGAAGTGTAAACACTTCTAACCCGGAGGTACAGTGTTTATAATAACCATAAAAGTTCCTCCTCTAATTCACCTCAGTTTCTGAAGGTCAATACTAAAAGGTCATCCAGACTTAGCAGGCTTCCCAGATAGCCCTAGCATTGCAGGAAATCTGCAACACAGAGTTCTCAAGAAGAAACCCACATCTGAACCGTGTTTCATATTCCCGCACCAGACCGAAATGGAATGGGAAAGAATATGATTCACTCTATCCTAGGTGTCACTCAGGTCCCAGGTGTAGGACCTTAACTCTCAATAGAACCCCACCCACCAAAAGGAAAACCAGATCCAGCCAGCAGTACAGTATGATAATATGCAAAGCTATAAAGAAAACAGTAAACAACTGTTCATAAAGCAAAAACAAATATAAATATACAAACACAAATACACATAACACCCCAGTAAACACAAATCAATCAAGCGCTAGGAGGAACCCACAAAAAGAACCAGAAGCCCTGGTTGCAATATAAGGTTCCCCAGCAGAGTCGCCAAGCTGTCGCTCCCGACAAATGAAAATGGATCATATGAAGGTACAGACGCGAACGGTCGGCGAGAGGGACAATGAGAACACACAGCCGTGAACTCACTGGAGATGAAAAAGAGTCGCCAGCTAGGCATTTTTATCCCGGAGGAAAGGCAATGCTGCATAGACCTAGAAAGAGATGGATAAGACGGTTGCGAACCAGAGAGACTGAGAAAGGGGGTTGGTTACAACCTGGGAAGGTATTAGCACCCAGATTGTCCGCCGTACTCGACGGGATCCACGCTTAAAAGATTTGTGTTTTTAAAGAGGTAGTGTCAGTGCAATTTGTGTATAAAGAGCTGGAAAGCAATATGTACAGGTGTTAGTGCTGAGAGGAGTGAAGTGTATAAATGATGTGTCAGTGTAAGAATGAGAATGAATTGCTCAAGATCATGAGGCTTAAAGAATGAAGCTGAAAGAGGGGGAATATACAGAGACTTTTGTTCGATAACTGTTAAGTTATGCCTACGTATCCTCTCGTGCAATGAGGAAGTCAGAACACCGTAGTTCGACCCAAAGAGACTGAAAGGTGAATTGACTTGTGAACTGCTTGCTTGTCTATGCTCAAGTGTATGACCTGTCTGGCTCAGGTGCTGACTGTCTTGCATTAAATGGAAGAAGCGAGTTCTCGTTTGTGAATGAATGAGGTGAGAAAAGAATCCCGGAGGAGACGATTATTGTTTGTTTTTGAGTTTTCAGTCTTTTATTGCTTTTTGTGTTTGTCATAAGTTAATGAGCCTAAGCCTAAACCAATGGATTTAGTAAACTCATCACATCTTCCCTCTGATTAGGGGTAATGAGAATACCTTAAGTGTGAAGTCAGATTCTCAAACTTAATCACCTATGGTGTAGGATTAAGATCATTAACCTACTTGTGATTATTTAGATGTTTTTGTTGTTTTTGTTTAGTGTTGAGTAATGAGGTTAAGCCATAATCAAGGATTAAACGGACTCATTACACCATCCTAATAGAAGGATAATAGATGAGAATGTTTAAGCTGAGGAAAACTCCTCAACTTAATCCATGATTAGGGATTAAACTCATGACCAAACAAGCCTTTGATTAAGTGGATTTTAATTAATGGTATGATGATGAAGTGGTTTTTATGGTTTGTAAGACAACTTGAGGGGGACTTGTCCATTAACACTAGGGTTAGTCCTTCTTAACCAATTAAGGAAGAATTAGAACCCTAATGCAAGGCCCAAGTTACAAGTGTGAAGTCTTGATGATTATTATGTGAATTAATTAGAGGATTTAAACACATTAAGGGTTTAACACTTAGGATTAAAGTTATACACTCCATCCTAAGAGAAAGATGCAGGCATAAGCTTAATCACAAAGCCTTAAAGCCTTTAGGGTTTAGTCCCTGATTATGAGGTGAGAGGAGAAGACTCAGAGAGACACAAAGGTAAAACTAAGAGGGGAGACTAATCAAAACCCTAATCATTGTCATGCTTGGTTGTCCCTAAGGTTTGTGAGGTTTAAACAAGAACAACTTTCAAAGAGAACCACCAGGAAGCAGATGAACAGGATCAAGAGAAGCAAAGTGACTTGCTTCATTCAAGAAGTCAAGTCACTTGAAGAAAGAAAATGGGAGGAACAAGAATGAGCAAGCTCAATCTCAAACACATACATAAATGCAGCAATGGATGCAAGAGAGATGAAAAGAAAAGCTATGAGAAGTGAAGGCAAATTCACTTCTCAAGGATACCTACCACCTGAAATGTTAGAAAGGAAATGCAATGCAATGCCAAATGAGGTAAAATGGTATGATGCTAAACAAAACCAGAAGCATGTTGATGATGATAATGATGCTATGATATGCTACAAACATGAGGCAAGACATGGAGATGTTCATACAAAATCATGGATGCAAATGATGCAAGTTAGAAGCATGGATACACATGAAAAGTCATGAAACATACATGGCATACAACATGGAAAATGCAAGATGCAATGATCACACATGCTTTCTACATGTCTTAAGATGTCAAATGAATCAAATGGGTGCTTGAAATGTCATGGCAAGTCATGTTATGCAAGAGGATGCAAGAAGGATGCAAAAGAAAGCCCAAATTAGGGTTTATGGATCAAACAACAAACAAAAACCAAAAACAGAAGCAAACCCTAAGATAAAAAATGGAAAATTCCACCCAAAGAAACCCTAAACCTATACTAAACTAAGGTCCAAAGGGGAGGTCTCAACTCTTAACCACTCTCAAGTTATGATTTTTATAAGTTATTAGGGTTTTTAGGGTTCCTAAACAAAAGAAATGCCAAACAAATTGAAAATGAGGAATCAAATCAAGGCCATTTAATCCTAGAAGCTACATGCTAAACACAGAACAATGCAAGAAGAATCAATGTCCAACTCTTCTTAGATAGGCAGAAATGAATTTTTGAACTTATGATCAAAATAATGCACAAAAAATGATTTAATTCAATGGAAAATTCTCAAAATGCATCAAGATCAAAAAAGAAATTTGGTTTGAAGGTTGGACAATGTTTCTAAATGTCTTAGAACATTTCATGAATTTTTTGGTGATTTTTAAATACTTAAAAGTATTTTTAATTAATTAATTTCCATTAATCAATTAAAAATAATCTTTTAAATATTTAAAAATACTTTTTTAATGATAAAAAATAAAATGAAAATATTTTTGGGTCTTAAAAATTAATAAAACTTCTATGAAAAAGTTTCATAATTTTTAAGACATTTTTGCTATTTTTAAATAATTATGCAAATAAAATGAAAATAAAATGAATTAAAATTAAATAAAAGGGAAAGTAATCAGAATGGAGGGCCAGGATGAGCTCTGAGTTTGAAATGGTTGACTGGCGCGCTAGTGGAGGGCCCAGATGGCTTCTGACTTAATTAAATTAAATATGGATTAATTAAATAAAACACGTGGATTAGGGCTAATCAGGCAGATCTGGACCACACACACGCGCGGGAGGTCAACGTTTTCAACGCATCCAATGGTCCACATTCAAATGGCAATTAATTACACAATTAGGGCTTAAACACTTTCAGGCTGCCGGAGAAGACTTCCGGTCGTCTTCTCCGGCCAGCATCTCCCCTGAAAATCCCCAAAACTCCAAAAACCTAACTAAAATGAAATCCAAGAACTGGGAAATGATCCTTACACACTCACGAACCAAAACCCTCACTCAAAACAAATTTATATTTCCTAACTAAGCTGAATCGAAGCAAACAAGTTTTAGGGCACGCAAGTTTCAGAGATCAATTAAATGCTCATTTCAAAACCATTTCAAAAACCAAAAGCACCAGGATACTCAGTGAAGCATAGAGAACAAGTTTATAACATGGAAAACGATTTCTGGAAAAATAATTTTCAAGCTACCTGAGATTCGAAGCTTTCACTCTGATGACTTTCTGGCCACTTCCTTCAGTGCAATCCACTCCACTTGATCCCCAGATGATGTTTGAATGCTCAAGAGGAATTTATGTTAGCTGGATGAGGAGTTTGGCAAGCTTCTGCTCAAGCTCAGTCAGAAATGGCAGGGATGATTCAGGCAGTTTCAGGCCATTGTGAGTGGTTCTTTGTGATCCAGATGGTGAGTGGAGAAGCTTTGTGGTGTTTGTTTGGATGTTTGTGTGCTGTGGAAAGAGTTTCGAAGGAAACTGCAAGTTGAGGTGAGAAATGGCAGTGGGGTGTTCTTGCTTGTTTCAGGCCTGGCTCTTGGTGGTTTGAGGTCTATGAAGTATGGTGAGTTGATCTATGGAAATGGTTTTTATGTTTGCAAGCTGAGAAAACAAATTCGAAGGGAAATGCAAGATGGAGTGTTTTGGTGTATATGATGGATGAGTGAGTTTCAGCCTTGCTATATGTATGGAATGGCTTGCAAAGAGATATTGTATTTTAATCCTATAGGTCAGATGATGTGACCTGGCCTATGGTGATTGGTAAGTTTGCTTTTGCTCAAAGTCCACCTTTTGTGTAAGAGAAGTATGGCTCATGATCTAGGCAAGTACA
Organism: Lathyrus aphaca; assembly: GCA_963966055.1. Classification (NCBI taxonomy): domain Eukaryota; kingdom Viridiplantae; phylum Streptophyta; class Magnoliopsida; order Fabales; family Fabaceae; genus Lathyrus; species Lathyrus aphaca. Next base: position 246,124,958 of record OZ014525.1, read on the forward strand.
AGCATGGGGCTGCGCAGCAAGGGTGAGGGGAAAGGCTAGCCAAAGTCAGCAGCCAATGTCACAAGTTGTAGGAAGTGTGATGAGTGCTTTTGCAAGTTGTTGCCTTATGGTTCACATGTGATTTCCTTGTCCAACAAAACATAAACCATGGGCATTCTTGGTCCAATTCTGACTTTTAAGGCCTAAGGAATGTTTGTGTCATGGTTTGAAATGAATTAGAGGTTGCAATTGGCTTTAGTTCATGATCTTGCAAAATTCTCATTTGAAGCATGCCTTGAAAATCAATGATTTTTGCTAACTTTGTCACACCATAACTTTTGATCCAAGAAGAATTTGATCATGTTCTTGTACTTTTTGAAAAGGGAAAGATGTAATCTACAACTTTCATGACCAAAGTTTTTCCATTTGAAGCATTTTTGGATCAAGAATCAAGGCTTGAAAAGTGACCTAAAATGAAGCATTCTTGAAAAGTCAACTATGCCCAAAAAGTCAACATTTGCAAAACTTCCAAATTCTTGATTTCTATGAACTTCAACCCTCTTCCATGATCAAATAAAGATCATATACATTCAAAATGATGAAGATCACCCATTGGTTGGGTCATTGGGGGCCTCAGATGCCCTGATTTTGCACTGACTTGTCCAGAAAGTCAACCCTTGATCATATGACTTCCCCATGGAATTTCTTCATGAAAATTGATATGCATACTCCCTATACCATATAGAGACCAATGGAAACAAGAATGACCAAAAAATTTGAGGTTATGGCCTCTGAAACCAAAACCCTAATTTTAGGTCAACTGTGCAGTCAAACTTGGCTCTGCATCCATCCAAACCCTAGTTCTTGTGATTCTTTTGAAATCTTGGCCTTGAGAGGATGTAATATGATACTTGAACACATATGGATCCCTTTGAAGTGATTGGTTGCCTTGGGAGTGGCTCAAGAGGCTTTGGGATTGCTCAGATCACAAACCCTAGGTGCAGATGACTTTGAATCTATGTAGTGACTCAAAATTGAGATGTGAGGTGATATGATTGTGTTTATGCATATGAAATGATCACAAGCCATGGTGAAATGGGTGAGGGCAAATTTGGGGTGTTTACACAATGTAAAACACATCAGTTGAGTCTTCTTGTTGTTGAGGAGAGGAAGCCATTGTTACTAAGATGAGGTTTTTGGGGTTTAGGGTGTTAGAAAAAATTCAGAGAGAACGCAAAAGTGAAGGTGAAAAAGTTTTCAGTAAGAATGCAGTGAAGGTAAAAAGTAAAAGTGAAAATGAAAAGTTATTTATATAAAAAAAGAATGCATTTAATAATACGAGAAATTAGTGGGAAAAATTAAATTTAAAAACATAATTATTATATGCAATAAATGCTGCAGACATAAGGGAAGGCGTAAAAGATTCTGGAACAGTTACCCAAGAGATTTTTTCCTTTTTGGTGTCAAGTCAGCCGTATCAGTTTCCCAGAAGATCAACAGATGTCCTTCTGTAGAGGACAGTTGTCCAATGCATGTTCTGTCACTCTTCAGAATTTGGACACTTGTTTTAATTCTGATGGGATTCCTTAGAGCCTTGTTGACACTTGTTGATTTGAAGATCTGCATGTTATTCCTTTGAACAGAAGTTCTCAGAATGAAACAGTTAGAACATAATATCTTCTGAGGTAATAATATAGAGGATTAATTTCAGAACTTCTAAGAGTTAAAGACATATAATTAAAGAATTTTCATTCTGGACATAATTTCATGCTAAGGTTGGTTAGTATGAAATTAAATCTATCTTCAGGAAGGGGTTTTGTAAAAATATCAGCCCATTGGTAATTTGTATCTATGAATTTTAACATTAAAATTCCCTTCTGAGTATAGTCCCTAATGAAATGATGTTTAACTTCTATGTGTTTAGCTCTAGAATGTAAAATTGGATTTTTAGATAGACAAATAGCAGAGGTATTATCACGGAGGATGGGAATGTTACTCTCATAAATATTGAAAGCCTCAAGCTGATTTTTCATCCAGAGCATCTGAGTACTGCATCCAGCTGCTACAATGTATTCAGCTTCTGTAGTTGATAATGCTATGGTTGACTGCCTTTTGTTGGACCAAGAAATTAGATTATCTCCCAGAAATTGACAACTTCCAGAAGTACTTTTTCTTTCTGTTCTGTCTCCAGCAAAATCAGCATCACAATATCCTACAAGTTTATAATCTTTGGATCTTCTGTAGTATAAGCCAAGATTAGTAGTACCTTTCAGATACCTAAAGATTCTCTTAACTGCTGTTAAGTGAGTTTCTCTAGGATCTGATTGGAATCTAGCACATAAATATACACTGTATAGAATATCTGGTCTAGAAGCAGTTAGATAGAGGAGAGAGCCAATCATACCTCTGTAGAGCTTCTGATCTACTTTCTTACTTACCTCTTCTTTCTCCAGAATACATGTAGGATGCATAGGAGTTTTAGATATGATGCTTTCTGATAAATCAAATTTCTTCAGAAGTTCTTTGACATATTTGCTTTGATGGATATATGTTCCTTCTGATGTTTGATTTATTTGAATTCCCAGGAAGAACTTTAATTCTCCCATCATGCTCTTTTCAAATTCTACCTGCATAGACTTAGCAAATTCCTTTCCCAAGGAACTTTTAGTAGAACCAAAAATTATATCACCTACATAAATTTGGCATATCAGAAGATCATTTTTAATGTGTTTACTGAAAAGAGTTGTATCCACTTTCCCTCTGATGAAATTATTTTCCAGAAGAAAAGTACTTAGTCTTTCATACCAAGCTCTGGGAGCTTGTTTCAGACCATATAAAGATTTTTTGAGTTTGAAAAAATGTTCTGGAAATTTTATATTTTCAAAGCCAGGGGGTTGGTGTACATACACTTCTTCATCAATATAACCATTTAAAAATGCACTCTTGACATCCATTTGATATAGAATGATATTATGGTTTACAGCAAATGAAATTAGAAGTCTAATTGATTCTAACCTGGCAACTGGTGCATAGGTTTCTGTATAGTCAATTCCTTCTTGTTGACTATAACCTTGTGCAACCAGTCTTGCTTTGTTTCTGACAACTTCTCCTTGCTCATTTAGCTTGTTTCTGAATACCCACTTGGTGCCAATGATGTTGAATCCTATGGGCCTAGGAACTAGATCCCATACATCATTTCTGGTGAATTGGTTAAGTTCTTCTTGCATAGCCAGAATCCAATCATTTTCTGAGAGAGCTTCTTCTACAGAAGTTGGTTCAATCAGAGAAACAAGTCCCATTAGAGATTCTTCAGAGTTTCTGAAAGATGATCTTGTTCTGATTGGATCATCCTTCTTTCCCAAGATTTTATCTTATGGATGATTCACTTTGCTTCTGGATAGTTTCTTCTGAGTGGGTTCTTCAGAATTTGTTGGAGTAATTGTCTTGTTTTGTTCTGTAGGTGATTGATCTTCAGATGTTCTGTTTGTAGAAATTTCAACTTCTATATCTGCAATAAATTCATTCTGCTTTGGTTTTTTAGAACCAAGCTTATCATCAAATCTGACATAAATAGATTCTATCACAATACGTGTTTCTGTGTTGTATACTATGTATCCCTTAGAACGTTTAGAGTATCCTAACATATAACACTTTTGTGCCTTAGAGTCAAATTTATTCAGAGTATCATTAGTATTCAGAATAAAACATATGCACCCAAAAGGGTGAAAATATGAAATGTTGGGCTTTCTGTTCTTCCACAATTCATAAGGAGTCTTTTCAAGAATAGGTCTTATAGAGATTCTATTCTGAATATAGCATGTTGTATTTACTGCTTCTGCCCAAAAATGTTTAGCCATGTTAGTCTCATTGATCATGGTTCTGGCCATCTCTTGCAATGTTCTATTCTTACGTTCTACAACCCCATTTTGTTGAGGAGTTCTAGGACAAGAAAAATCATGAGAGATGTCATTTTCATTAAAAAATGATTCTAATTGTTTGTTTTCAAATTCTCCACCATGATCACTTCTGACTTTAATAATTTTAAATTCTTTTTCATTTTGAACTTGTTTGCAAAACTTAGAAAATACAGCAATTGACTCATCCTTGTGTCTAAGAAACTTTACCCATGTCCATCTGCTGAAGTCATCTACGATCACCAATCCATACTTCTTGCCACTGACAGAAGCAATTTTCACTGGTCCAAACAAGTCAATGTGCAGAAGTTCTAATGGTCTAGAGGAAGATACAACATTTTTAGCTTTAAAACCAGGTTTTGAAAATTATCCTTTCTGACATGCTTCACACAGAGCTTCTGAGTTGAACTTCAAATTTGGAAGTCCTCTGACTAGATTGAGTTTGTTAAGTTGAGATAATCTTCTCATATTAACATGTCTCAATCTTCTGTGCCAGACCCATTGCTCAGTTTCCACAGACATTAGACATTTTACATTCTGAATTTTTAATTCTGAAAGTTTTATTTTATAGATGTTGTTCTTTCTCTTTCCACTGAAGAGGATTGTTCCATCTTTCTGACTAACAGCTTTACATAACTTTTGATTAAAGATTATGTCATAGCCATTATCACTTAATTGACTTATGGATAATAAATTATGCATTAATCCTTCTACTAATAGAACATTAGAGATAGAGGGAAGGTTTCCATTACCAATAGTTCCAGAGCCAATTATTTTTCCTTTTTGATTACCTCCAAAACCTATGTGGTCTCCATCTTTTAATTCAAGACTTTGGAACATATGCTTTCTTCCCGTCATGTGTCGTGAGCATCCAGAGTCCTGGTACCATGATTGGTGTTTCAGTTTTGCTGTTAAAGACATTTGCAACATACACAATTTTATCTTTGGGTACCCATATTCTTCTGGGTCCTTGTTTGTTAGTTTTTACAAACTTCTGATTCATTTTAGGTTTCAAATCAGAACTTGGGGAACAAGATGACTCACTAGTGTATATTAAGTCATGGTTATAACCATAGGTAAAATGAGAACTTAGAGGAGTATTAGTTTTTATGACAATGTCATCAATATTTTTATACTTCAGAGTTTCTTTAGTTTTCACATAGCCTATGCCTCTTCTATCATTTCTGCTAACTCCATAGATCATAGATGCAATTTTGCTTCTATCTATGCTTTTAGCTAGGAATTTTTGAAAACCATAATCATATTGTTTTATGATACTATCAGAATTGATTAGATCTTCTAAGTCAGATTCCTTCTGAGCTTTAAGTTTTTCAAATGAGTTTTTGCATTCAAAAATATTTTCTTTCAGCTCAGAGTTTTCTATTTTTAGTTTTCTAACTTCTTCTAATTCAGATACCAGACTTTGTTTCATGTCTTTGTATTTGAATTGAAGCTTCTGATATTTTTCAAGAATTTCTGAGAGGCTAGCTTCTAATTGAGATCTAGAAAGTTTAGAAAATACCTCTTCTGAATCTGATTCTGATTCTGATGAGTGATCATCTTCTGGTATATTTGCCATTAGTGCAATATTATCTTGTTCATCTTCAGAATCTGACTCTGCTTCAAATGATTCAGAATCATCCCATGTTGCCATGAGACTCTTTTTCTTTTCTCTGTTGAATTTATTTCTGGGTTTCTCTTTCTAGATTTTTGGACATTCACTCTTGTAGTGTCCTGGTTCTTTGCATTCATAGCACATAACTTCTTTGCTTCTGGGTTTCTTGTAACCAGATGTTACTTCAGAGTGATTGCTTGTTCTTCTGGTATTTCTGAACTTCTTCTGACGATGCTTCCAGAGTTGTTGGACTCTTCTGGATAGGAGAGATAATTCATCTTCTTCTGATGAGCATCCAGAACTTTCTTCTTCTTCTGCCTGTAAAGCTTTAGAAACAGATTTGTTAGATTTAAGAGCTACAGACTTACCTTTCTTCTGGGGTTCATCTTCTTCTAGTTAAATCTCATGACTTCTCAAGGAGATGATCAGTTCTTCTAAAGATATTTCATTCAAATTTTTAGATAGCTTTAGAGCAGTGACCATGGGCCTCCAAGCCTTTGGTAAACTTCTGATGATTTTCTTCACATGATCTGTTGTTGAGTAGCCTTTGTCCAGAACTTTCAGTCCAGCTACCAGAATTTGGAACCTTGAGAACATTTTTTCAATTGTCTCATCTTCTTCCATTTTAAAAGCTTCATACTTCTGTATGAAGGCTAGAGCTTTAGTCTCCTTGACTTGAGTGTTGCCTTCATGTGTCATCCTCAGAGAATCAAACATGTATTTAGCTGAGTCCCTGTTTGTGATCTTCTCATATTCTGTATATGAGATAGCACTTAGAAGTATGGTTCTAGCTTTGTGATGATTTCTGAATTCCTTCTTCTATTGAGCTGTCATATTTTTTCTTTCAATCTTCTGACCATCTGCTCCAACAGGATGAATGTATCCATCTGTCACCATGTCCCAAAGATCTCCATCCAGAGCTAGACAGAAAATTTCCAGAACATCCTTCCAGTAGTCAAAATTGTCACCATTGAACACTGGAGGTTTAGCGTTGATCTTGTCATTTTGGTAGTCATTGTTGATATTGCCAGCTTCTTCCATGTGTTTTAACTTCTGGATCTTTTACTCACACGGTTAAGTGTTTTTCTCAGAACCTAGCACTCTGATGCCAATTGAAGGTACGTAAAACACAAGGAAGGGGGTTGGATTGGTTTTTCTTTAACAACTAAAAATAACTTCTAATGACAAGTTAATTTATCCTGGTTCATTTGAACTCAAACTACGTCCAGTACACCCGCCAAGGTGATTTTGCCTCTATCACTGAGGTCTTAATCCACTATTCAATAAATGAATACACACATTGACCTACAGTCAATGTCCTCTTGAGTCTTCTGACTGAAACTAGTCACTCAAGGAATATTACTTAACTATTACAATAATAATAATATAGTAACAATTTTGCTTCTAATAAAGCTAAGATCACTAAGTGAATGTTACAATATTTTAGCACAAATGATTCAGTCTTTTGCTCGTGAGTGTATTGTCTTCAAATCTTCAATTTGATTCCTTTATATAGTTCTTGAATAAATGTAGCCGTTGGAGACATCTTGAGCTAATTTAAGATATTAGTTAATACCATAAATTCCTTCCAAAACAAGAGATACTTGTCTTTATAATTAATTAAAATATTCTTTAATTAATGTCTTCATTATGAAGATCATCATCTTCTAGACGTAAATCAGAGATAGTAAAGACTTGATGCGCAGCCATTTAATCATGTCATTAAATGATGGATTCTTCATTAAGTGTATCTTCTATATATGGCTCAATATATCTTCTAGTAATGCACGTCTCCTTTAATTAAATTCCCCTTCTACACATAATAAAGGTAGTCATTAGAACTTCTATTCTAGCATAATAATATTTGTTATCATCAAAACTCTTAGAGGTTTAGAACCATAATTGTTCTAACATGTCATCCTCCTTATAATACAATATGCATTGTTACATTTAACATTTAATTTTCAAACTCGCCAACCCTAATTCAGCAATCGACATTCTTTGGTTGATAGGAATTTTTAGGCATGCGATTATTCTCTGGAAAAGAAATTCCTATAAACTGCATCCATCCATTTAAACAACTCTCAGACAAATAATAAGCCACTTTCAAACATATTATTGAAGCCGACAACACATAATATCTATCACAACCATCCCATAAAGGGGATCGTGCGGCCTTCAACATTTAAAATAATTTGTGTATGTCTTCATTAGGATATTCTTCCATTGATTCTTTTTCATCTTGACCTTCTTGTTCTACATATATAGTTGTAGCGGGGAAATTATGATTGTAAGCCATCAATTAACTTAACTCAAAGTAAATAGGTCGCCACCGCGCTTTTATTTTATTCCAAGAGGAAAAGAAAAAAGTGAGAATAAATCCTAATGAGTCAAAAAGAAAAAATATAAAGAAACAAGCAGAGAAAGGGTAAGGGGATAGGTTATAAAATGGGAAGGTTTTAAGCACCTAAAATCTCTAAGGTACTCCACAGGAGCCCTTTGAAAATTTTATTGCTTTTGGTTTGAAAATGATTTGCTTAAATGAGAGTGGGGGATGAGAAAAGAATTAATTTTTTATGCTTTTTTAATTGGAGAGGTTTACAACCTCATGCCTACGTACCCACATAGTGCAATGTAAGATCAAAAACCCTGTAGTTTGTGCTACACATAATGAAAATTTGTTGGTTTTGATTGATTTTATTAAGTAAAGAAAATTTGTAATTTTCAAGTGGATAACCTCACAAATTTACCATGATAATGAGGGCATGGACTCATACATCATTATGGGGAGGGCGCTAACTCGAATAAAATCAACGAGTATGCCACTAAACCCCCCATGAATGAAAGAGACACAAAGGCAGAAAAAGGATGCACAAAGGCACAAAAACACTTGAATGAGTTTGATTCTTTTTATTTTTGAATTGAAGTCAAAATGATAAAGTTCATTGACATTTATTTTAAGAAAAAAAGAAGTAAAAATCCACTTGACAAAAAGTCAAGGTTTTATTTATTAAAGAGGTGAAGGTTTTTAAAACAAGAATCCTTTGAAAAAGAATGAAGTTTTGAAAATTGAAGAAGGGGAGGAGATGAATAGTTATCCTAAAAATAAAATAAAAGAGATATAGGAGGAAAGATCTAACCAAACTTGATGACTTCCAAGCATAAGCACAAGAGTTCCATCCTTAAAAGCATAAGCTAGCAAAATGGACAAATAAAGGCTGAAGTACCAACTCCATGATGATCAAAGCAAAGGGAAGGTCCTAGGATCTAAGTCAAACACTCCAATTCCAATAATAAGGATAGTAACCATAGTCCAACATCAAGATCAAAAGTTTTTTAGAGGTTTAATCTTTTATTAATATTTTATGTCCAAATAGACAAAGGAAAAAGCACAAGGATATATAAACATAAACATAACATGATAATGAATGATAAAGCATAATAAAAGCATAATAAAAGTAAAAGGATTAAGGGAGCAAGAGATAAAAATAAAGAGGATACGGTGCAGGAGGAAATTAAAATGTTAGTATAGTAATATTAGTAATAATATGTACATAATAATGGTATGGTGTACTTAATCATCCACAACCAAAGAGGAACAAGACTTTTAATGCCAAAACCAAAAAGGCAACCGATTCCGCTTAGTATCTTACACTATAGGGATTAACTGATGCGATTAGGCCCAAACTCGAAGAAACTTGAAAAAAATATTGGGATACCCAAAGCAACTATGCATCAAGCTTCAAAAGTCGTGGATCTAACGTAAATGACAACCACTTTGGAATTACACGACCAACACGAGGTCCGGTCCACGAAAGCACAAGTATCCAATTGGATTTTTATTCTGAACTAGGGACACATTTAGGTCTATGTTCAGAAAATTGCCGAGTAATTTACGGAGTAATTACCCTACAAATGAGGCCAGCCAAAACCAATTAAGGTTACCGATGTTAGTGATAATACATGCGAGATAAACGATACGTAAATCATCATCCGAATATAATATCGCACGAAAATAAAGATGAATACCAAATTGAGTTACACTTATGGTATTCTTTAATCTTTAAGTTTAATCAATAATTTTGGTGGATTCTAGTATGAAAATGTATCACTAATGCAAATACCTAAAGTGAATTAAATAATTCACTTAGAGGTAGATTTGAACTAATAAACATTAACCACTCTAATCTACACTCAAAACCCATTGAAATTAAAGAGAAATCAATCCCAAAAATGTCTCCTAAGGTAAAAATAAGAAGAGAGGGGAAGAGGGGGGAAAAGGAAGAAAAAAAGTCCCAAAACAAGCCAAAAACACATATGTCTCATTGCAAACCGATTGCACCAGTGTAAAAATCGATTGCACTGAGCAAAAACTCAGTAGAAACGTGAAAAATAGGGCATTGCAATCGATTGCACACTGTCCAGTTTTCAAAAATCAGCTTTAAAATGGAAAAATCCATGTTCAATCATTCCTTCAAATACCTTATGATTATGGATTCAATTGAGCATGTATTTCCCCTAAATCAATAGCAAATAACACCAATAATAACACAATTGCAAGATCCAAAGACCAAACAACAAGAATCAACCAAGATCTACATTTTTATGATGAATATGAAGGTGTAACAATGGAGGAAGATGAATTACCAAGAACAAACTCCAAATTAATCCACTAACAAGCTTGATCTACTAGAATTGATGAAGAAAAATGAAAAGAATGAAGGTTTAGCTCAAAGGTAATCAAGAATTCAAGGCAAATTATTGATAACTTTCAAAAGAAGAAATTGAGCTTTGGTTAATTTTGGTAGTTGAGGATATATTTTGAAAGGGTGGATTTTGCTATCAAAAGCTTAAGAAATGAATGAAATGATGCCTCTATTTAAAGAGTTTAGGTATGAGAATTTGGTGGAATAGTATTTGGATTGGATAATCAAAATCAGGCTTAAAAGTGATTAGTGAAGGTATCTAGTGGGAAATGATCAAAGTGATGTAGAGGAATAAAAGTGAAGTGGTCTAGAATATTCTCAAATGATAAAATTAGAGCCAAATGCTTCAAAATTTGGAGAAAAAATGTTAATTTTGGCCAAATTCACTCTCGTGCAATCAATTTGCACAAGGGTGCAATCGATTGCACTGCTGAAAATTGCAATATTTGGGCAAAATATGTAACACCCCAAATTTGATTATGAGTATTTGTTGCTTATTTGAGGATATATGAATGAATTGACAATTGGTGGTTATGTGACCCGATGCATGGTGGTGAAATTATTTTAATAATATTAATAATAAGAATAATCATGTAGTATTATTCGGATTATTGGTTATTATTTAAAATAATAGAAGTGGAAGTATGAATGTTATGTTAGTTATTTTGGAGTATAAGAGTAATTTATATAATAAGGATAAATAATGTTTTATTAAACTATTTTATTATTATTATTGAAATTATATTAAAGAAAAGGGTAAGGTGGTCTTTTTGTGAAAATTATGAGGGTAAAGTGGGAAAAGACATAACTGAGATAGTTTTGATCAAAAGGAATTATACGATCAAAATGCTCATTTTATCGTGTTTGGTGAAGTGCTCTGAAGAAGAGGGAGAAAGAGGAATCTCAGAGTCAGGAGGCTGTGGAGAACCCCAGAGAAGAGAGTCAATCAGAGAAATTCTCTAAGGTATGGGGAGTTTTCATAATCTATTATAATTTTATAGGAATTGGTTTATGAATAGATTAGGTTTGATATGATTTTGGTTATTGTTAGATTTGATGACATAGATTGAGTTATAAGGGTATGAATTGGTGAATTAGGATTGATAAGATGATTTAAAATGGTGTGTTTGATGTTTGAATTGATGCATTGTTGTTGTATGTGATTAATTATTGATTGGTAAGAAGTTTTGGGTTGCATTAGGATGAATTCGTATGAAAAATTGGGGTATTTTGGTGTAGAATTCGTAAAAACAACAGAAAACTACTTATATACATGTGTTAACCGGTTAACTATAGGTGTTAACAGATTAACCAGTGAAAAATATGCGTTTTGGGCAAAAAATTAGGCATTAACTGGTTAACTCTATGGGTTAACCGGTTAACACTGTAACAGTGACACTTTTAGTTTTGAAAAATTCATAACTTTTGATTCGTAACTCCGATTTAGGTCCCGTTTGAAGCGTCGAAAAGCTAACGAGATGAACTTTAATTTGATGAAATAAAATGAGTGAAATGATACATTTTTAAATGATGAATATTTAGAAAAATTTGAGTTGGTTTTATGATTATAAATAGGATTCTATTGTAAGTTGATGATTTGTTGTTGTTGATGAAGGAAGTTGTGTGCTTTGTTGTTAAAAATTGGTTTTATGATTATAAACATGATGTTATTGTGAATTGGGTTTTGTTGTTGTTGATGAGGGGATTTGTTTGGTTGTCTCGTTGATTCAAATAAGTTGTTTTGTTATATGATTGATAAAAGAAGTATGGTTGATGTGTTGTCGTGATGAAATACATGATTTTATGATGATTATCTGTTGAACATAAAAATGATGGGTTATGTCTTGATGAGTTGAGGTAGCTAATGAAATGAGGTTTTGACGTGTTATTATGATGGAAATAAATGATTAATTGATGTTGAGTTGTTGATATGAAACGAATGATGCGCAATTGATTTCTCGATGAATTTTACGGTGTAACGCATCATTGCATTTCATGATATTCACGATGGGGCTTCGGCCTATTTAGTAGCTTCAATCCCATTGTGTGGATCGGAGTGTCTCGATGATTACGGTGTGCTCCGTTGTGGAGGGTCGATGGTCATGTATCCATCTCACGATGAAATTGGTACCACATGCATAATTGCATATCATGATAGTTGGAATTGCATATGTCTGGATGAGTTCACGATTGAGTTGTTGTTGCTGAATTTTTATAATGTGTTCATGATTGAGTTGTTGTTGTTGAATTATATGGTTGAAGTTGTTATGGCATGCTTATGCTAATTTATTTATATTCCATATTCTAATATTTTAATGATAAATTATGATTACTCACCCTGCCTGCTTGGAAATGTTGCCTCTTTTGTGGGTAACTTGTAGATATCTAAGATGAGTTCACGGTACGTGAAGTCTTAGCTGGAGGTTGTGTAGCTTAAGTCTAGAGTGTCTGGTGTCTTGCTCTGGTAGATGTAACATCGGGGGAAATTGAACGCTTATATGATTAGATTTTAGTTTTGTTATGATGGGGTTTATGAGTTGTTAAATGTTGAATTGAGAATGATGATAATTGTTGACTTTGACCAATAGGTCTTTATGTTTTAATGAGATAAGAGAAAAATATTTTTGAATATATAATTCCGCTGCCATAGTTTTGATTATTTGAGAAAAGAATATTATTAATATAATATTTTGGATCGATGTTTTATGAAGAAATGTGACACCTTCTATGAATTACTCTGATAATATTTTACTTAAATTGTTTGTGGGGTAGAAGGGTGTTACAAAATACACAGGATACAATCGATTGGACTAATGGTGCAATCGATTGCATAGTGCAAAAGCTTTAAAATTGCCCTGTTGACTGGATTGTATTGGCTCTTAAGTCGATTCTTTTGTGCGTCGAAGAAGGCATGGAAATAAACACATGAGCCTTGGAATTCCTTGAATAAATCAATTAAAATTTGGAAAATCCTTGATTAAATGAATTTGAATTGTTTGCGGATCAACTTCGACTTTTATCTATGAAATTCATTCGAGTTGTGGGATTGCTATTTCGGTATTTTTGACCTACTCTTCCCTTGAAAATATTAATAAAAGAAAACAAAATATTTTCGGATTTTAATTAATGGTTAATAAACATAAACAAATAAAAGCATATAAAATTAATGGTTATCCTTTGTGAGACATAAACTGGCAACCAAAAAGGATCGAGGAACCAGTGCGTGATCTTGTTTGTATGCAAAATGATGCAAAATGTAAACACAAACTTAGTAGCAAAAAATAGGGTATTACAATAGTTACCAATTTTTGGTCATGCGGTATCCATTACAAACTACTCATAATTATCAAATATTTTCCTCCGACTTCTACTTCCAAAATATGAGTGACTAACAACCACCGGAGGAATTACAGGAAGCTCCTCACTATGATTTGTCCAATGATAATAATCACTCGTTAATCCCCTCCTACTAAAATGTTCCTTCACATCTTCTAGATGTGGCAACGTAAGATTTTTTGTTGCAATTTACAATTTTTTTCTTCGTTTAATTATTAAATTAAACACAAAGGGACTTCAAAAGGTTTATCCCTAAACCATTTCAAATTTCAAAATTTCCAGGGCAACTCAATGGTCAAATGCTCACCATGAGAAATGAAAAGCCATTTCATGTGAGACATTATATCTCTCTTGGCTCAATGCATACTCCCACTTTATCTCTCTCACGGTCGAAATAACTGATTTAAATCTGACCATCGCCGTTGTCGGAACTGTTTCCACAACCACACAGTGCATACGCAAATGAAATCACTTCAAGAACAACCCAAGTTCCTTTACGACGTATACAAGAAGAATATTTACTACTGAATGTTTCTCACCCTCACACCAGTCACCTTATTTTTTTGCGGATTTGGTTTTGTTGAATCTGTAGGTAAACCTTAAACCCTATCAGATTTGGTACACACTGATGAGTTTCAATTCTTTGCTGATATTTTGTATAAGGGAAAAGTTTGTATAAAATATTATTCAATTATATTTATCTCTGAAATTGTTTTAGTTAGTTGAGATTATATACAATGTAGTCAAATATTCAATTATATTTATCTCTGAAATTGTTTTATTAAATGATAATCATAAAAAAAAATTGGTAGTCAAATAATTTTAAGTTGCACTGGCCTTTGATTAGTTGACCTCTAATCTATACTAGTCGCTCACACTGCACTGGCCTATGCTGCAAAAAGATTGAAGGATTGATAAAACATTCTTGGCTAGACCCAACCAATTCCACGACGTTACGACAATATTATAGAATAAACTCTCTACATTGTAACTTGCACTAATGAAGAAAATACCATTTCGGGCTTTCCACATACACCAATAAGTAAAGAACCAAATTGCATTGGTTACTTCCATTTTGCACCTACCACGGATATGGGAAAACTACACTAAGGCATGCTTACAACAACTGAGTTTTGTTAACTCATATGGATTCACGGGTAGATGTAAACGTATCTATGAGAGGCTATGTTGTAGACTGTTCAGTTTAATGTTCATCTTTTAAACATTTCTCTTATTGTAGTAAAAAGTTGGTACATATTATTTGTATAAGTGAACTAACTATGTCAATGTTAACCAATTGAATAATAAATTCAAACTTTACAAATAATGATTTGGTAGACATTTGATGTGAATTCAGATGGAACTCGTACGATAACACAGTTTCTTACTAGTATATATGTAATCCTCAAGTTTGAGAGATAGAGAGTCTCACGTGAGAAAAATAGGGATATGTAAAATCTAAAAAAAAAAAGACATGTAACTATTTCATTTATGACAATAACTATTTTCTTAAAAAAAATTAAAAAAAAAATTTAAAATCACATAGTAGTCACATTTAAGTGTTACAAATTTCTTAATAAGAACAAAAAATAGATAAAAATTATGTTCAAATTTCTAAGTCTAAAGTTGTTACATTTACAATAAACCTAAAACTTTGATGGAATAACATACTAATATGCTGAAAAGACAGAGGGGAAATACTACAACATTTTTTTAAAAATATGCAAGGACTCTAACACTATTAAATTCTCAATATATATGTTCTTCCTAGTCTTGTAAAAGTTTTTTTTTAATAACACGTTAATATCACATCGATTAGAGTGGAGAACAAATAAATTGTAATACACGTTAAAAATAAATTTTAATAATACAAAATCAAAATTTAACGTGTATGTAATCTACATCATTTATTTAATAAATCTAAAAAATCAAAATTTACTTATAAATAAAAATGGTGGAATACATATCAACATAACCATAACCAACATATTTATAAATACCATCAATAAATGGTCGTTATTTCTATAATGATTCTGATTGATTATTTCAAGAAACTTTATAGAAATAATGATTCTGCATGGATTATCCGCCTAGCCTAGCTTGTACTTCCTTCGGTCTCATATATAAGCAAATTTACAAAAAAGTTCGTCTTTTAAAAAAAATATTTGAATGCATTTAAGTCTTATACTCTTTCTAATTCTACCTCTACTTTTTGTTTTAGAAATCGTTAAGAACATAAAAATGTGAAAAAGATAGGGATATATTTGGAATAATAATATTTAATATAATAAATATATGTGACTTTTACTTATATTTAAGACTTTATTTTTTAAAAAAAATTTGTTTATATATGAGACCGGAGGGAGTATTTGAGAAGGAAGATATAGATTATGTCATTCAACATTTAGATTAATCCAGATATCCAATATTGAGAAGGAACACCAACAAAAACGTCAATATGAACTTTTCAACAAAAGTATATAAAAAATACATCATATAGTACTGATTTTAAAATCTTAATTAATATCAGTAAGCATGATTTGAAAATAAACTATAACTATTTAATCATTTTTTGAACTGCAAACTAAATCAAATTTATAAGTCAAAGGCCTAGCATAAAGGCTTCCACCGAACAACATGATATTATAATTATAAATCCACACATACTACTGATATATTCAAATCCACACATTAATTGCAAATCACTAATTTAAACTACAAAAAGCACAAAATTACCATCTTACATAAGTTCAAACAATCAATAAGAAAACATCGGTATATGAATCAACAATCAAACAGACCAACAAAAAACTAAATTATAGATCCTAAAAAACTACTATTTAATACTGAATAATCTAAGAGATAATACGGATGAGTTAGGGGCGGTGGTGTAGAGAGAGAAAGTCTGACTTCTCTCTAGCTTAGTTTCCTTGAGTTGTTTTCTAGGCAATTGTTTCTTCGGTGGTTCCACCATGTTTCTTTCACCTTTCTCCTTCGGCTAGCGGTTTTTTCTCTTATTAAAGATGGGAAAGGTCATCATCTTATTTTCAGCTTAAATTCCCATCTTTCGAGTTTAGGGGCCTTAGTAAGGTGTTGTTCTTTTCTCAGGTTTTTAGGTTTTGAGTAGTAGATTTTGTGGCTCTATTTTGCTAGTCTTGCTTATTGATGGCTTGGGAGAAGGTAGTTAGAAAAGATAGGAAGGGGAGCTCAGCAAGATTATTGGTTTGGAGAGAGAATCAAGGCAAGGGTGCTCTTTAAGAAGAACCAACAACTTTTTTATGACTGCATTCCCTGAGTCCTACTTTGCAAAAGATTTGTTTGAGATTTTTCAAGTGTATGGTGTTATTTCTGAAGTGTTCATCCCTAGTAGAAGGGATAAGAGAGGTAAGAGGTTTGGATTTGCTAAGTTCAGGAAAGTCCATGATGTGAGGATTTTTGCAACCAAACTGGACAACATCATTTTAGAGGGGAAGAAGATCTATGTAAACCTTCCTAGGTTTATTCAAGGGGAGAAATCGCCTAGGTCTGTTAGAGAGATTTTTAGGAAGGTCTCAAGAGTGGTACCTAGAGTATGGAGTTCAACATCGTTGGGGAAATCTTTTGCATATATTGTTGGAAAGGTTGGTCCAACTAATTTTGGAACGAACAAGGTTGATCATACTGTGACACTTGAGGAAAATGTTATTATTAGGAATAGATTCTTAAAGTCGGAGGTATGTGTGGTTGTTGAAGGGGGCAATGCTTTTGAGATACAAAGTAGACTAAATGAAGAAGGGTATTTCAACATAAGAGTGGGTGATTCCAAGTGCATTATAGAAGACTTTACAATATGAGACATTGAAGATTTCTTAATAGATGCTGAAGGCTTGTTGGCAATCTGGTTCACTGATATTCGAGATTGGTCCCCCTTGGAGGTAGATGGTACAAGAAGAGCTTGGGTGAAGTGTTACGGACTTCCCTGTGTGGTCTGGGGTGACTCTAGTTTCAAGGCTATTTCATCAGGCATTGGAAAGTTCATCAGGAGCAATGATAAATCTAATAGTTTGGTGAATCTGGACGTGGCTTGATTTTTTATCCATATATCTAATCTCAACTTTCTTCAGGAAGAGATAGTTGTCGAGATTAACAAATAAAAAATTAAAGTGATGCTGGTGGAGGATCATATTTCTACTCAACTAGATCTAAATCAAGAAGAGGAAGATGAAGAAATCCCATCTGAAACTATTGACTCATCCTCCAATTCAGACGTAGGAGGCGTGTGGGATAAAGATGATTTGTTTGAAGATGAAGAGTCACCTAAGACAATGATGCCTAGTGAAGAGACTACCGAGACAAATTTTCATTAAAAAAGCTTTTTGTCAGGTGGAGATAGTATCGAGGTGGAAGTAACGTCTTAGACCATTTACAATGGTTTACAAACTCAACACCCATTTTTTCAACTCCCAACACTCCACATCATTTTCTCTTTCTTCCACCTAATAACTCAACACCCATTCAACTTTTACCCTCTCCAATGGTTTTTCACTCAACACCCTACCCCACCACTTTTTATTTTCATATTCTTATTTAAATTTTATTTTTATTTTTATGATTACATAAAATTACAATTATCGATTAAAATTAAATTAAAATAATAAATACTTAATAATTTATTTTTTAATTTTTTGTAATAAAAACAAAATTTATTTAAATAATTGGATACGATACAAATCATCTTAAATTAATTTAAAATACAACACACAATTAACGTAATTAGTACGTTACAAATAATTTAAAATGCAATACAACACACAAGTAACGTAATTAGTACGATACAAATAATTTAAAATGCAATACAACACACAAATAATTCAATCACGGAACATTCCAAACTTTGTCCATATGTGCTTCACTAGATCGGCTTGCAATTCTTGATGAACATTTGGATCACGGAACTCTGATCTAGCACGCACATGATTTGCAAAAGCGGGTAACACCTCGGTCGAGTATGGTTGTGGTGCACTAGATCCACTTTCCCCAGATTGCTCAAAATCGGTCCAACGTTGAGAATATGAATCTCGTTCATCCTCAACAATCATATTATGTAATATGATGCATGACCTCATGATGATACCCAAATCAGCTATGTCCCACAAGCGAGCTGGTTCACGGATGATTTTAAATCGAGCTTGGAGCACTCCAAATGCACGTTCGATGTCCTTCCGACATCCCTCCTGAAATTTTGCAAATAATTTATCGGGTTCACTTTGAGGAAGTCTAATCGATTTGACGAAAGTTGGATAAGAAGGGTAGATACCATCAGCTAGATAGTATGCCATATTATATGGACGTTGATTCACAAAGAAATTCACACTTGGAGCCTTTCCCTGTTCCACGTCATCAAACACTGGTGACCGGTCTAGAACGTTTATATCGTTCAACGTTCCCGGACATCCAAAAAAGGCATGCCAGATCCATAGGTCATGAGATGCAACTGCTTCAAGAATAACTGTGGTGGTTCCCTTATCCCCTCTAGTAAATTGTCCTTCCCATGCTTTAGGACAATTTTTCCACTCCCAGTGCATGCAGTCAATACTCCCAATCATCCCTGGGAACCCCCGCATTTCACTAACATGCAGTATTCTTTGCAGGTCATCTTGGGTTGGTGCTCTCAGATACATTTGCTCGTACAAGCGTATGATTCCTTTACAGAATCTACGTAAGCACTCCAATGCTGTAGTACCTCCTATTTTGATGTACTCGTCGACCGCATCTGCTGCCACACCATATGCTAACATTCGCATTGCTGTGGTACATTTTGCTAAGGGTGATATACCTTCTTTATTGGCTGCATCAACTCGCTGGGTGAAGTAGTTATCACTACTTGAAAGGTCCCCAACGATTCGAAGGAAAACATTTTTTTCATCCGGTACCGACGACGAAACATTGCATCGTCATATGTAGGCTCATTGGCAAAGTAGTCGTCAATTAGTCTTTGGTTTGCCGCTGCATGATCTCTATTGAGATATTTTCTACTACGAGGTGCATTATCTTCCGATATTTTGTTTCTACGCTCTCTAAATCGATTGACTATATAATTTTCTTCAATTTCACGATATTGATTGTAGGCTGCGATATCAAAATGATATTGTGATGGGTCCATTTTTTTGTGATATTGGAGGTAGATTGGATGGGATTTGGGATATTGGTACATAAATGGATGTATGAGTCCCTATATATAAATGGATGTGGGTGGTGGACCACTGACGGATTCGAAATAATTTATTGTATAGAGTTAATTATCAGATAAGGAATAGATTCGAATTGGGTGGTGGACCACTGACGGATTCGAAATAATTTATTGTATAGAGTTAATTATCAGATAAGGAATAATTAAAGCAAACACTACACTGGCATATTGAAACAACAATAATTAAAGCAAACACTACACTGGCATATTGAAACAACAATAATTAAAGCAAACACAACACTGGCATATTGAAACAACAATAATTAAAGCAAACACAACACTGACAAATACTTCATTGAAATTAATTATCAAACAGTTCTGCCTCCAACTTTTTCAACAGCTGGTTCTTCCGGTCATCTAGATGCTCTTCGGAAGTTAGCTTTAGATACATCTTCATTTTCTTGGTTTTAGTCTTTTCCAAGGCTATATTGTTAGCCTGCTGTTGCATCAAGGCTATGTTGTCCAATCGTTCAAGCTCTTTCGTCTTGAATTCTTTGTATTCAGCCCATTCTTTGTCCACCACCTCCGAGGCATATTCCTTGCTTTTCTTTTTACCCTTTTTTTTAGCTGCCTCCCTTCCTATAGGACGAGCACTGGATTCTACAGTGTTTGAGCCACATGCATCACTCTCGCGAGATCTCTTAGATCCACTACTTCCTGAGCCAATATTTCCTCCTACTTGACTACCATAACGTGGTTGATCACGGAGAGCGTGCCATTCTTCCATTAAAGTGAATCTAACATTCTTCCCACATGCATATAATTCCTGCGCTTTTGCCAAAACATCATTCTCCGACCAACCACTTCCTTGCATACGCTTAGCGCCATCATAAGCGCCAATCCATTTACCCAACACTTTGTTCATATAATTAAAACGGTTTCGGCATGCAGGTCCATCACGCGGAGGATCGAATGAGCAATGCTCATTACAATACTCAGCAATTTTACCCCAATATGTTTCACCTTTCTGGTTTCTCCCGACAACACTGCTTGTTCCAAATTTAATCCACCCACTAATTAGCACCAAATTTTGTTCAGTGTTCCATGCTGGTTGCTGAGTTTTCCTGCTCTTAGGAGTTGAATCCTCTGAATTCGGACCGACTTCATTAGAAACTATCATGCCACCAATAGTTAGTTGTGTTGAAAACTCGGAAAATTCAGGTACACCACCACTTGGAAAATTTGCATTCGCCATTGTCACATAACCATTAAACGGGGGTGTTTGAGATGGATTTCTCGGCATAGATCCATAATATGTTTGAAAGTTTGGAACAGAGGATGTCTGGTTGAAATTTGGTGGAAAACCAAAATTAGGTATGTTTTGAGGATGTTGGTTGGAAAATTGATTTGGATTTTGATAATAGTTGGGATTTTGATAATTGTTGGGATTTGGAAAATTGTTGGGATTTTGGTTAAATGGAAAATTAGCAGAATTTTGAGTGTTAAAATGATTATTGGGATCCATTTCACTAAAAAAAAGACACTTAACTTCAAAATAAACACTAATAATAAAATTAAGATAGTGAAAAACTTAGTTTTTTTTTCTGTGTCCAAATCAAATGAACCAAGTCTCTATTTATAGAGAAAAAAAAATCATGAATTTTGGTAAAAAAAAAAAAAAAATTAATTTGCAACGAAATAATTGAGTTCAAAGTATTAAATGGATAAAAATCTGGTCAGCCAATCAAACACAGCCACGTGGCAGATTAAATGGTGTTGAGTTTTCTCAACATCTCTCTCCTCCAACACACACTCAACACTACATTACACACCCATTGCACATGATTTTGTGGTGTTGACTTTAAATAAATCTACCATTGCACATGGTCTTATGGGAAATTTTTCCAACCTGCCATGTTTTTAAAGGGTATTATCCACAATACCATATTTTTTACTTTAAATCCTATAATGTCATCTTTCCAAACAAAAAAGTTTTTTTTATGGTCTTTGCCGCCCATTGAATGGGCGGCAGTGTATAAAATTTTCTTGTACCGCACAATCAATGGGCGGCAGTGTACAACGTATTTTTTTTTCTTTTTAATTTTATTATGTATTTTTTATAAAAAACAAATTAATAAAAATATTAAAATAATAATATTAATATTAAAAAAATAATAATATTGAATAATAATAATATTAATATAAATATTCAATTACAATAATATTAATAAAAATAATATTGAATAATAACTAATATTATTACAATTAATATTTAATAATAATAATAATAATAATATAAATATTCAATTACAATAATATTCCTCTGATTCACACTCATCCACGACGAAAATCTCACCTCTATACCCTTATATACTAAATATGTTTTGCTTTTAACATAAAAAGAAATAGATATAATATGATATCAATTACATCAATAAATATAACATCAATAAAAAATAAATATAACATGATATCAATTACATCATAATAATGATAATTTACTATATCCTTATAATTAATTGAGAAATTTATTGAGTAAATAATGATAATTTACTATATCCTTATCATTAAATTTGAAATTTGTATTTATTTGATCTTATCTATATTATAAGAAATAAATGATTATGGTTAACACTAATTTAACAGTCGGTACCAAACCAACATAATTTATTTGATGTTATATATATATATAATTAAATTCATTTCTTCTTCTTCAACAAATAATTAAGAGTATTATTTATAATTATATTCAAATAAGAAATTATTCAAAATTATTCATAAAAAATCATTCATAATTATTACTCTTAAAAATAAAAAATCTAAAATCTTTCGTAATTAAATTCAAATAAGAAATCATTCATAATTATTCATAAGATATCATTCATAATTATTACTCTTATATTGAATTAATTAATCTAATCAATATGTTCCTCTAATTGATAAATTAATTAATCCAATCAACACATAATTCTAACCGATTAAAACTATAATTGCATTCTAAATGGAAACTTTCTTATAATGAATAGAGTTTTATTTTAGAAATTATAAAATATTATTGTATAATAATTAAATAAAAATGATGTAAAATATTATTAAAAAAATATTATTATACCTCAATATTTCTCAAATATTTTATTTTCATTGTTTCATTGGGTCCCAAACATCATGTGAAAAGAATTAATAAAAATATATTGATTAATAACTATCGCATTGCTCTCAATCCAATTACTATTGAATTTTATGGCTAATAAAATCTTTATCCGTTATTTTCACATTCATGTCAAATTTTATACAATTTTTTTGTGCGTATATTACATATATTATTATTTTTTAATTTAAAATTTGATTTAATAACAATAAATAAAAAAGTTAAATATATTTTGTATCTTCTAACTATAAGAGAAACAAAATTATTTAGTGTCATCTAAATCATTAATTGAATTATTCACTGATGCGACATGGAAGACAATTAGTTATATTCTATTTTTTCACTGTTTAATAAAAAGATTTTTGAAGTGACACGAGATACAAGACACAACTAATTAAATTCAAATAAAAAATTATTCATAATTATTATATATCTCATATTTTTTCTCATACCCGTGCGGATGCACGGGTTTTCTACTAGTTACATCAATAAATATATCATGATATCAATTACATCAATAAAAAATATTATATTTTTTGATGTAATTGATATTATATTATATTTATTTTTTATTGATATTATATTTATTGATTCTATTATTTATAAATGTAATTGATATCATGATATCATGTTATAAAAAATTTAAAAATTAAATTAAATTGAAAATGTTGTGTTTTATAAAACATTAAATTGATAACACTGTAACTAATATTAATTTAAGATAGGATATTAGTTTTCTTTATTTTCAAATAAAATTTAGTAATATTAAAAATTTCTTTGTCAATATTAAAAATTTCTTTTTCAATATTAAAAATTTAGAAATTTGGTGAAAATTGAATGTGAAGGGGTGTATCCTCTCATTACACTCTTTTCACATAGTAAATCGGATGACTTCTTTCGAGTCTTCATTGTCAAAAGAAATCAAACCGGAAGACTTAATGTAAGTTTTCCGGTATGCACCACAAATATTTTCCAAACCGGATGACTTAGACAATATCTTCTGATATACTAATTACAAAAAATTCCAAACCGAGGGTATTTTATATAATAATTATTATTTATTATTTTTTAATTATATTAATAATTAATATAAACAAAATAAAGAATATTAAAAAAATAAAATAAAAAAATAAATCCGTCTACATTGCCGCCCATTGAAAGGGCGGCATAGATCACTTTTACACATTACCGCCCATTCAATGGGCGGCAGAGACAAACTTTAATTTTTTTTGTTTGAAAAGATGACATTTTTGTATATATGTGGAAAAGTATTGTATTATGGAACTTATTGTTAAAAAGAATGGCAAGACAGTAAAAAATTCCGTCTTATGTTGGTGAAAGCCCTGGTACTAGGGTCCTAGAAGGGGATTTTGTAGCTGAGAACCATGTTAATCAGTCTTATTTCAGTTCTTGTGAAAAAACTCATGTGGAGCCCCGCGTCAGAGAGTTAATGAGGAGTACTCTAGGGACCGGGTGTCTTGTGAATGTCCTTCGGATAATGATGTTATCCCTTTGTTGAACAAAGCTAAAGACTTGATCACTTTCCAAAAAGAAGTAACAGAAGAAGAGGTACCTTATGGAGACTTTTATATGGACTTGAGCATCCCAAGGACTCTATCAGGTCCACAAGGAGGTATGGTTGGTACATCTAAAGGTTGTAAATTCAAGAAAAAAACTATTACATGAGGTATATGATTGTGTAAAAATTCTATACACACCTTCATATTTTTCTTCATTGCTTCATGCTGCCATGAGTAAAAAGCCTGGTAATCTTGGTAAGAAGGTAGTAGTCTCGAAAGGTCATAGAAGACTATCTTCGCATGAATCGTCTGCCTTTTTGCTTTGTTGTGAATCGATCACAGAGACAGATGTTGTTAGAGGTACGAATAGATGCAAAAAAATATCCATGATGGAGTACCAAATAGAGTGTGGGAGTCTATAAAAAAAATTGGGTGTTGAAGGTAACCTTGATGATGAAGGAGTCGTAGATATGCTGAGAAGTTTGGAGAAGGAGGACAAGGATGCAAGGTCTGGTAAGAAGGTTGTAGTTAGGATTGTTCCATGAATATTGTGTCTTCAATGTTCGGGGGTGTTGTAGTCTTCTAAAAAGAAGGAGAATTGCTCAGATCCTTGGTAGAGGTAACGTTGATTTATGTATTATTCAGGAAACTAAGATCAGGAAGATGGATTCCAGGATTACTCAGAGCATGTGGAAAATACCAGATTTAGAGTGGTCAGCTTCCAACTCAAAAGGGAGGTCAGGTGGTATTCTTACAATGTGGAACTCTAAAATTGTAAAGGCTCGATTCAACTTTGGTGGCAAAGGTTTTTTGGGGGTTCAACTATCCTGGAAAGATCAAATTTTGATGGTGATTAATGTTTATTCACCTTGTGGACCTATAGAGAAAAGAAATCTTTGGAGAGATCTGTTATCTCTAAAATCTAGGTATCCTAACCGTCGTTGGATAATTGGCGGCGATTTTAACGCGGTTAAGTATAGGGAGGAGAGGAAAGGAAGAATCGATTCAAATGTGAAGGAAATGGAGGATTTCAGTGCTTTCATTGAAAACATTAATTTGATTGATCTTCCGGTGATAGGCAACAAATTCACGTGGTTTAACTTGAATGGTAAATGCAGGAGCATACTGGACAGATTTCTAGTAGATGAAGATGTGATTATTAAGATGGGGTTGAATTGTCAGTCAGTGGGAGATAGGGATGTGTCCGATCATTGTCTTGTTTGGTTAAAGGTGAATTCAGTTAACTGGGGCCCTAAACCATTTAGGTTCATCAATGGTTAGCTTGATCATGAAGATTTTTTTCCTTTCGTCAGAAAAGCTTGGAGCTCTTATCAGTATTCAGGTTCTGCATCTCATATTCTAATTTGCAAATTCAAAGCTCTAAAGATGGACCTCAAAGAGTGGAACCCTAAGGTATTTGGCTGGATTGACCTTAGCATAGAAGAAAACGTGGATGTTATGAACCAGTGCGACCTTCAATTGGTATCAGATGACAGCGGGATTAATGATGAGAAGGTGAAGGAGAGTCTTAAAGCTCGGGAAGATTTTTGGAAAATGTTACGACTTAAGGAGAACTTAATTCAACAAAAATCGAGATTGAGTTGGATTAAGGATGGAGATCTCAATACAAGATTTTTTTTCATAAGTTCCTTAAAGCCAGGTACATATCTAATGTTGTTTTGGCTATTAAAGTTGGCGAAACCTTGTTCGAAGATCCAGACGGAATCAAAGAGGAAGCAAAGAAGTTCTTCGAATCAAAGTTTAGTCAATTTGGTCGTTTGAAGTTTAAATGTGATTTGGATACAATGTATAAGCTGAGTATACAAGACAGTAATTTTCTGGAGGCCGATTTCACAAATTCATATGTGAGAGTTGTTGTTTTTGCGTGTGGCGATAACAAATGTCCCGGAGTTGATGGTTTCAACTTCAAGATCCTCAAATCCTAATGGGATATTGTGGGGATGATTTCACCAACTGTGTGATTGAAGTCTTTAGAACCGGTTTCCTCCCAAAGACGTCCCTTTCCTCGTTTATAGCTTTGGTCCTGAAAGTAGCCAACCCTCAGAATTTTGAAGAATTTAAACCTATTAGCTTGGTCTGTTGTGTGTCGAAGACCATATCCAAAATGATGGCTTCTAGATTGGGTTCTTTGATTCATAAATTGATTTCCCCCGCTCAAATTGGATTCATCCCAGGTCGGCAGCTTATGGATGAAGTATTTCTTGCAAGTGAGGTTATAAACTATGCAAAAAGGTTCAAGAAGAATTGTTTAATTCTCAATGTTGACTTTGCAAAGGCGTATGATTGTGAATTATTAGAGTCCGTGCTTATGAAGATGGGTTTCGGTGATAATTGGTTGCGTTGGATGCGTGACTTAGTTTTCAAGAGTTTCATGTCTATCTTGATTAATGGCAGCCCTTCTAAAGATTTTATAGCTTCGAAGGGTCTAAAACAAGACGATCCTCTTTCACCCTTTCTATTCACGATAGTAGCAGAAGGGCTTTCTAGTTTGGTTAGATTAACAATTTCTTGCAACTTGTTGTCCGAATTTAAGAGGATTCTCCTTCAGCTAGTATCCTACAGTTTGTTGACGATATGTTGATTTTAGGGGATGGGGTGGTTTATAATATTTAGGCTTTCAAAACCATTCTAAGATCCTTCGTACTAGCACTGGGTTTGAAAATAAACTATGGGAAGAGTTGTCTTTATGGAGTTGGAATGGAAGTTGGAATTCTTGAGGCCGCATCTGATTTTCTTCACTGCAAGTATGCGAATCTGCCGTTTTGATTTCATGGTTTGATGATTGGTGGAAATCATTTTCATATTGCCTTTTGGAAGACGATTGTGGATAGATTGAGAAATAGATTGTATTCTTGGTTAAGTTGTAATCTATACATAGGAGGAAGAGTTGCCTTAATCAACTCAGTTCTAGCTAATATCCTGATTCATCAACTTTCATTTTTTAAGATGCCTAAGAAAGTAGTAAACGAAATTATTGCAATTCAAAGGCGTTTCTTGTGGGCAGGATCTTCGACCAATAACTACATATCTTGGGTAAGATGGAGTACGGTTTGTAAACAGAAAGAAGATGGAAGACTTAGTATAAAACATGTCGGTTTATTTAACAAAGCTCTCATGTCAAAATGGATTTGGAGATTTGTCAGGGAGGGAGAAGAAATATGGAGGACTTCACTTGTTAGCCGCTATGGAAACTTGAGTTTAAAAATTCATAATTTCAAGGATGTTTGTAAGTGTTTTAGAGACTCAATTTGGATGAAGGATCTTTTATCAATAGTAAGTGAAATAGAGCCTACTAGTTTTTGCAGCTTGTTATCTCGCAAGGTAGGTTCGGGTACGAATATGGCGTTTTGGCAATCCCGTTGGTTGGATGAAGCATTTCTTTTTCAAAGGAGTGACTCTAAGAACTACTCTGTTTCTGACATGGGTGAGTGGAAAGCTGGATTTTGGAGGTGGAACAGGAATCTTCTTGTTAGTGATGGTACTGCTGCTATGGAAACTGAAGTGCAGGGTTTATTAAGTTTGTTGGAAGTGCAGTCAATTTCTTGTGGTTCAACAGATGAGTGGTCATGGATACCCGACAAAAACGTTGTTTATTCGGTGAGTTCTTATTACTTGGTTGTTAATTCCATTGCTTCAAATACTGTTTTGGAAGTGAATGTTAAAGATCTTATGGAATCTATTTGGAAGTAGGTTATCCCGTTGAGAATCCAAATATTTTCTTGGAGGTTGGCGTTAGATAGATTACCGACGAGATCTAACTTAGTTATTAGGAATATTATTGTTAATGATATAGATAAGGTCTATTTGTTTTTCTTACATCACTTAGAGGATTCTAATCATCTTTTTTCTCATGCTACAAATCGAAGTCGGTTTGGAATAAAGTGTGTGAGTGGGTTGATATTGGTAGGATAAACGAGAGTGATTGCTACATTCATGCTAAAGCTTGGAATTATAGCCTTAAAGACCAATGAAAATCGAATATGGTGAATTCGATATGGTTTATTTCTTGTTGGATTATTTAGAAAGCAATGAATAATATATCCTTCAATGATGGTAATTGCAACATTGAAAATATAGTTTTTGATATCAAAATTTCATCTTGGAATTGGTTGTCTTTAAGTCGGTTGAATGATAGGAATTGTAGTTTGTACGAGTGGTGTAGTTATCTTATCGAATTTTTGTAATCCCTTAGGTGGAGGTATTTTGTAGGTTTCATATGGGGTTGAAGTATATTTTCCCCCACTTTTGATTTGTAATTCTTCTTTCTTGGAGATTTTCTTTTTCTCCGATTAATACAATTGCTTATCAAAAAAATAATATTGAATAATCTACAAAATGACTAAAACTTGAAAAACTACATCACCATTTTCATTGCCGGCATAAAAATTCAATTATTCTATAGAATACAAGTTACGGTCATTCAAATACATCCACTTCCCAAACTACACTTTCCAAAATATCATACACATAAAGTAAAAGTGAAAAGATATACACCCACATCATAAAAATATCCCCTTCCAAAAACAAAATACACATAAAGTGAAAATTAACACCACCAACATTCATTAGTGACGTTATAATATAAAAAAAGAGAAAACATATGAAATTGGATCGGATACCTACAAAATGTGAATCTTTTGGAGTTTCTGGATTTTTTTAATTCTTGATTTCTTTGCCCTAACCCACCTTCCTTCTTGATTGCTTGAGAGAGAAACAGTGAATGTGAAATTTCTTGTGTGTTTCTCTATTGGAGCTGTGTTTCATGATTAGGGTTTTTGACGATCTGCTTCTTGGTTCTCCATTGAGATTTTGTGGTTATGTTATTTGTTTGTTCGGTTTCTCACTAAAAGGGTTTCACTCTTTCTGTGTGTTTTTTAAATATTATTAAATTAAAAATAAAATTAATTTATAAATGTGAAGGAGATATGAGAGGAAAATAAAAATTAATTTCAAATGATAAGAAGATTAGAGAGGGAAAATGAAAAAAGAATAGATTAACCTTCTTATACTCAAATTAAATATATTTCTAACTCAATCAACATGTCAACAAAATCATCTTCTTAAACTTTGATTTTGTATTATTCAAGTTTATTTTTATCATGTTAATTTTTATCTTAATTATAAGCAATTTTGATCTATCAATATTTAATCTCTTTATATGCATGTATATAAAATAATTAATACATATGTATTATTTTTATATTTTTCATGATTGAATAAACTCATATTTATATTTATTAAATATTTCTTTAATTTATATCTATATTTTTATTTTAAAAAGTAATATTTATAAATAAAATTATAACTAAATTATTATTTATATTTTTTGTTGAATAATATTTATATTTTTCGAACATAGATACCAAGCAATAAATAACTATTTATATGATAAAAAAGCTACAATATTAATAAAACAAAATTTAATTATAAATATAAAAAATAAAATTTGGAATAATTCATTCACAAAATTCGTCATTGATAACATTGTTTGTGAGTGAATGATTAGAGATGGATAAAATTCATTTCAAATTCCCTTACTAAATCTACTCTGATCAGATTTGTGAGAGATTATATCTCCCCTAATTTTCATTCATCTATCTTAATTCGTGAATACAATTTTCTCTCACAAAATTCATTGTGATTAGTGAGGGATTTTCTTCCCTCACAAATTTCCTTCTCTAAATTGTAATTATTCAGTAGTGTTATTTGAATCGTTGTCAGTTTCACCACCAGACTGAAAGTTTCTCCACCATCAATAACAATTTGTTGAGTTTTAATATCACCTATAAGACGGGTCTCTCAAAAGAATCGTCATACTTTTCGTTACGAGTAAAAATCCATATTGTGTAACTATAGATAAAAAAATTCGGTAACTATATATACAAAAGGCTCTACTAATAAGACTATATATCAGGTAACTACATATAAAAAATAACTATGATTATTGCATAATCTATCACTGTGTGTAACAATAAAAGGAATAAAAACCAATAAAAGTATATACACAACTGTTCTGGACTGACATAGCATATTCCCTACGCTAAATTGATGTCAAATCCAGAGTTCAATTGGGATAAGCCCATTAAGGGATCAACAAGGATATGAAAGTTGCAGGGAAAAAGCCGTTGTCATATAGCCGTTGGGGACCTCCCCCTCACGCGCCATAACACCTTCCACGCGGCCAACTACCCATCAGATTTATAGGAGTTAGTTATGCTTAGTCAAAGGCTACACACCCGCTCTTTACGGGCATGTTCCCTTATAAAACCCTCCATCTTTGGAGGGTCAGGTATTTTGTTCTAACCCTCATTTTTCTTACGCTTTGGTTTGTCTTGCACTGAAACTTACTTGAACGTCGGAGTACCATGCAGGTACCCCACCACTTCTCCTACAAACATCATCAGAATCCCAATTGAAGGCCACGAAGACCTGTCTAAATCCTTTCGGTACAGTGGCGCCATCTGTGGGAATGGTGTGGTTATGCCTCCTGATGATGAGTAGTTATCTGGCATGCGTGTCATTTTAGTCTTGGCTTGCGTTCCATTTTTTATAAGTTTTTGTATGGGGGCTTGGTCCCCCTTTTTTTGTAAGTTCAGACAATGTCGATCGTATGGTCGATGATGTTTTGATAATGTTATTTTATACCTTGTTTGTGCATTTTTACTTAAATCGCATGTATGCTTTTATATATTTTTTAAAGTTGAGAACTGGTGAATGCTCGACGAGATATGTTAAACTCGATATTGTGTGGAACTGGTCGAGGGGCGAGATCAGTTCTCGCTAGAATAGTTTGGGAACACGGTCGTGTCCTTGTTCCCTAAGGCTTAGACTTTTCCCATCGTGAGCTAGGGGTCTGCCACGCTGGTATGACAACGACGGAGCTCGTTTAAGGTGTCCCCGTTGGACAATTCAGTTGTCCGAATAAAGGGCAAGTGATCGGCATGTTTATGTTGAGGGTTGTATTTATACCACGATACATTCCAGTGGTCGGGCATCTCTACCCCTATTGGTGGGGTATATTGGCCGGAATCTACTCCATGCTTTGGCTGGATCTTTAGTTGTAATAGTGTTTGTTTTTCAACATTCTATGGTCGAGCAAATGGTTCTCCATTCAGTTCTTCGAGTAATACGCCCCTGTACCCGTTTTTGATTTAACGTGATATGAATCTTCCTAGTTGGCTGCAAGCTTGTCTTTGCGTGAGTCTTTCTAATTTCTGCGTAGGACAAGGTTGTCCACCTGGAATTCTCTTTTTGCGATTATATTGTCATAGCACAACGAGATTTTCTGTTTTAGGGATTCTTCGCGGAGAGTCGCTCCTGAAAAGACCTCCTCCACCAAGTTGAGTTCCTCTATTAAAGTCTCATCGTTGAGTTCTTCTTCTAAAGGGGACTCTGTGCGACGAGAAGGCTCTCTGATTTCCACGGGGATGACTGCCTCTGTTCCGTATGTCATCCGAAATGGGGTCTCCCCGGTAGTCGAGTGTGGGGTGGTCCGGTAGGCCCACAGTACGTTGTGGAGTTCCTCGACCCACCTATTCTTTGCCTTGCCTAGCCTTCGTCTAAGACCCCGTAGAATGACTTTGTTAGCGGTCTCGGCCTGCCTGTTTGTCTGTGGGTGCTCGACGGATGAGTTTAGAGAAGGAAAGGAAGGGATTTGAAAGAAACGATGGATTAAGGAAATCTATAATTAGTTATGGAATAAAAGAAACGTCTAATATCATTTAACTCTTTCTTAAAATTTAAAGAAAGAAAGAAATATATGTCAGCATCATAGTTGCTGTAATATCCATTAAAGAAAAAAACCATACTTATGATAAGTCTAAAATGTATCTCTTTCTTTTTCTAATACTTAATGTGAGTAGTCGTGTACTATACGACTTTTCCAAATTTTGATACTTTTTTCGACTTATATAGTCTTTAAAATATTACATAATAAATAATAAATAATAAGATCTAATTCTCAAAATAATTTTAATGAGTACTATATAAAGAACTTGAAGTTTGCTATGCATAATACTGAACTTGAGTACTATTCAAAGATAAAATCTTCAGAAAAAAATCACAATGCACATTTGCAAACTTTTTCTCTTAGGACTTTTTTGCATTACTTTGGTCCTATCACTTGGTAAGAAATATGAACTTTTTTCTGTAAATTCTATTATGTAAATCATTGTTAAAATATATAAAGAAATTTTGAGTGAGAGTTTTTTTTTTTTAACAGGAGCAAGTAATAATGATATGACAGAAACATGCCTTGGTGGGCAATGTTTAGGTTGTGCCTTTAGATGTTTTACGTTCGGATTTCCGAAAGGTGGATGTAATTCTCGTTTCGTATGTTGTTGTTATAAATAGTTACTAGTTATCATTTTTAAAATAAATTACATTATTATAAATACTTATTAATATTGAATAAAATCAATAAATCTTCCTCCAAAATTTATTTTTATGTTTGAAGCATACACATTTGATGTCTGGTTTGAGCATAGATAAAAGTGGAAGCATACACATTTGATCTCCTCCTTCAACTTAAAGATGGTGAAAATTGGGGTGGAAACTGTTTCCATTTAAATATTATTTATTATGGTTGTAATTATAGTTTATATTCAATAAAATATTACTATTTTATTTTATATTGTTCTTTTTTAAAATTTTGCAACTCTTTTATTATCAAATAAAAATTCTATGTTGCAACATCGATGTATGCTAATTTATATTTTTTTTGGCATGTATTTTAGTTTTTAAAATTTCACTCCATATATATGAATAAGTAGAAGATTGTAGATTCATATTCTATCATATTATGAGAACTATTTGTAACATAACTCTGTATATTAATTTTAAAATTTTAAAACTAATGGTATATGATCCAAAAAATAATAGTTTTATTAATTATTTTTTAATAAGCAAGAGATAATATTAAGACGAGAACTAAGGGTTCTCGAATCATTATGTTTATTTTTTAATTCACTTACCTACAGTAATAGTTGAAAAAAACAATTACAAAATAACTAAAAATCTCATAATTTTGTTTGGGAATTTTGAGGAGAAGGGAAGTGAATGGATTTGAAAAAACGAATAGAAAAATTTAGTTGGGGAGGATTTCTAGAGATTTATTTCTATTAAAGAAAATAAAAATCCCTATAATTTGAGAAAGCTATATTAAAAGACTTCTTTGGGAGGCTTACACAAAATATATATATATATATATATATATATATATATATATATATATATATATATATATATATATATATATATATATATATATATATATATATATATATATATATATATATATATATATATATATATATATATATATATTATAAAATTTCAAAAAAAAAATATAAAATACATTAATAATAAATACTATTTTATTATTTTATACAAAAAAAATTTTATAAAAAATATTAAAGTTTTTTTTGTATTTAAAAAAATTATTTTTCAAAACTTTTCACTTCTCTAATAGTGAATTAATTGAGAATCGAGTTAATTTGGAAAACTCAGAGAGAGAGAGAGAGAGAGAGAGAGAGAGAGAGAGAGAGAGAGAGAGAGAGAGAGAGAGAGAGAGAGAGAGAGAGAGAGAGAGAGAGAGAGAGAGAGAGAGAGAGAGAGAGAGAGAGAGAGAGAGAGAGAGAGAGAGAGAGAGAGAGAGAGAATAATTGACATTACATTCAAATGAGAGCTTACAAGACTTTATATAACAAGTACAAAATGATTGGAAATAACATAAATAACTTATTCAAATAAGCTGAAACTAACATAACTGGAAAAACAAGAATAACACTGCGTTACCGATTACATAATATGCTGTAACCGATTACAAGCTCGTGTCTGCACCATAACCAATTACGCCATATGTGGTAATCGGTTACTACAACTGAAATGTCAAAAACTGGTTTTCAACATACCGCCTCATTTCAGTTGTTCCAAGCCCAACATGCTCAAGCTCTTCTTCAACCTCTTGAGCACGTCATTTACTCTCCCCTTGGTCAACAAATTCACAATTTGGTCCTAACTTCGAAAATATCCTAATCATAACTTGCCCTCACTCACTAGCTCTCTCAAATAATGAAATTGCATCTCTATATGCTTTCTTTTTTCGTGTGCAATCAGATTCTTCAAAAGATTTATTGCATAAACAATATTAACCAGAAGTGTAGTAACCTCACACTTATTACCACCCTACTCCTTCAATAGATTCATGAGCCACAAAGTGACACAAACACAACGAAGCCGCAATGTACTCGGCCTCACAAGACGAGAGTGTAACCACCGATTCCTTTTTCGAACACCAAGAGATTGTTGTTCTACCAAGCATGTTGATGTATCCAGATGTTGACTTTCTATCATCTTTATCACCACACCAATTAGAATCCATGAAACCAAATCAATCTCATTTTGGCACGTATCCAATTCCGAAAAGAGAATTCCGCAACCAAAAGTTCATTTAATGTATCTAAGGATTCTCTTGACTGCTTCCAAGTGAGACACCTTCGGTCTCTCCATGAATCTACTTGCAATAACGACACTAAATGTAAAGTTTGATCGCATATTGCATAAATACCGCAATGATCCAATCAATATCATATTTTAAGTTGAATCCACATCTTGCTCATCTCCACTCTTGGACAACTATAAACTTGCTTCACATGGTGCAATGGAAGCATTACAATCTTCAAGATCGATCGCAAACTTGCTTCACACCTCTTTAAGATCTCAAGAGCATATCTCCTTTGATGCATGAGCATACCCGTTTTTGACTTTTGGAACTCTATGCCAAGGAAATATGTCACTATGCCAAGGTTCATCATCTCAAACTCATCCATAAGTTCACTCTTTTACTTAGATATACTCTTTTCACATCTATCGGTAATTAATAGATCATCCACATATAAGGAAAGGATGATCACGCCATCATTTACATCCGATCTCACATAAACAATGTGTTCGGACACACACTGCTTGAAACCAATATCAACAAGAAAGCCATTAATGCATTTTTCCCACACTCTTGGAGTTTTTTTCAGACCATATAATGTCTTATGTAATTTGTAGTACATCTTCTCTTGATTTTTAACTACAAATTCAGGGGGCTGCTCAACATAAACCTCTTCATCTAGTGGACCATTCAAAAACGTAAATTTGACGTCTATTTTATATATAGACCAATATTTGTTATTATCAATTACAACAACTAATCAAATGGTTTCGATCATATCCACAGGTGCAAATACTTTCTCGAAATATATTCTTTCATGTTGACATAATCCTTTTGCTACTAATCAAGCCTTATGCTTGATCACCACGCCTTTGGGATTTTCCTTCATCTTATAAATCCATCACATACCTATTGGCTTCTTTCAAAGCGGTAAATCTACTAACTCCCAAGTACCATTTTTTCTCAATAGATTATAGCTCCTTCTTCATTGCATAAATCTACTTTGGATCACTTAGAGCCTCTTCCATATTCACCGGTTCGGATTTGGCCATAAGCGCATGCAAAGAAACAAAATCGCCATCATCATTGATTTTGTTATCCTGGAATACTTCACAATCTTGGAGTCTCTGAAGCAAACCTCTTTTCCTTTTTTGGCCGTCTACTGTTTCCTTCGTTTTCGGCTTCAACACGTTGTTGTACATCACCTCCAGCAGGTAGAAAAAACTAATTTTCTTGTTGTTATCAATTACAGGACTTTCATAATCGATTACGGCTTCTGCTATATAAGTTCAATCATCTACATAATAAAAACTTTCATGTGGTAACCTATTATAGATTTTAGCATAATCAATTGTGGGGCCTGCATCAGCAATTTTCTGCTGCTAACCAGCGATCCTCTTGTTTGCAACATCAAACAACTTATAACCTCAAGTAAGATGATAACCAACATGTAACATCATCTCACCCTTGTCGTCCAACTTCTTTCAAAGTTGACCCGAAACTTGTCGAAATTCTATCAAACCAATAACTTTCAAAAGACTTAAGCTTGGTTTAAATCTAGACCACACCTCTTTTGGAGTCACTTTATCAAGCTTCTTTGTATGGAACATATTATACAAATAGGATGTTGTAGAAACGAATTCACCCTATAGCTCATTTGACTGGTCTTTACCCTTTATCATGCTTCTAACCATGTTCATTATCGAACGATTTTTCCTCTCGGCAATACCATTATGTTATGACGTATAGGGTGGCACAATCTCATGCACTATACCCTTTTCGTCATAATATTTCCCAAACTCATTCGAGGTATACTCACCTCCACCATCCGTTCTGAGAATTTTGAGCTTGTGACCACATTGCCTCACCACCACGGACTTAAAATTCTTGAACACATAAAACACCTCATCCTTCCTCTTAATAAGTTAAATCCCTAGTTTTCTACTAAAATCATCGATAAATGTGACAAATTACTTATTGCCACCATACGAGCCAACTTGTATTGGACCGCACACATTTGGAATATACCAACTCAAGGTGATGTTTGGTCCTATGACCTGCATCATTGCTGAACTTACTCTTGTGCATATTCTCTTGCACACACTCTTCACATATCTCACCTAGAAAGTTGATTCCTTGCAACCTGGTTACCATACATTTCCTTTGTAACTCTTCGAGATCACAAAAGTTGAGATGTCCAAGACGATAGTGCCATAACCACTCTTCTCGAATTTCTACTGTAGCTAAGCACTTATGTTTTATAACCTTTAACTCCGCCTTGAAAGTTCTATTGGCAACCATATGAGCCTTAAGAATCAAAACCTCGTTTCGATCAAAAACTCGTAAAATCTTGTCTTTTAAGAAAATTTTATAACCATTCTCAAGCAATTGGCCAATACTCAAAAGATTACACTTAATTCCTGGAATATACAAGAAGCCCTTGATCATAGAATGTATATCATTCTTTTTCTTGATCAAAATATCACTGACACCTTTAGCCAGAAGAGTAGTATCATCCGTGAATTTTACTCTACTTTTTGCGACTTAATTAATTTGAACAAACCAATCCTTTCTACCTGTCATATGTGTTGAATAACCAGAATCTAAGTACTACTCATTGCTCTGAACGCATTTCTGTAGAATTTTTTGAACTACTGTAGTTGTTGTTCCGCAACTTACAACTACTACTGATACTGCCTAACACCTCTTTCATGCCATAATTCTCCTTTGTGATCATAACCAAGAGCGTATTTTCATCATCTACCTCTTTTCTCGCAACCTTTGTTTCATCGTTTTGATTTTTCCTTAGTTTCGCGCGACAATCTCTTGCAATATAACCAAGTTTATGATAGTTGTAACACTCTGCTCTACTCTGGTAATTCTTCTTGAAGTTGTTTCCTTAATCACTATCTTTGGAGTTGCTATCAACCTTTTGCCCCATCGAATTCTTCGAATTTTGTGGATCATTTCCACCCAAATTATGGAAATTTTTCTTTCCTTTTGAAGCCTATTTTCTTTTCGATTTTCTACTCCTCTTATTAAGTTGTGCTTACAAAGCAATCTCCGTTTTAACTTTATCACATCCTCTCTCATCCATTCTTTATTCATGAGCTTCAAGAGAGATTTGAAGCTCTTCTTTTCTCAATGTCACAAGGTCCTTTGACTCTTCGATAGCCACTACAATATTTTTGAATTTTGACGTTACAGAACACATAATCATCAACACATCATTCTGATCCAAACGCGTTGATTTGATTCATCAAACATGTAATACATGTCACATAATCGTTGATCGTTTCCTTATCTTCCATTTGCATTAACTCAAATTGTCTCTTGTGAGTTCCTAACCTCACAACCTTTTTCTTAACAACCCATGCATAAGCTTTCTCCAGGATCTCCCAAGCTTGCTTCACCGACTCGCAATCGCCAACTTTCTCAAAGTTGTCACCATCGATGCAAGAATGAATCAAGACAAGTGCATTATAATCCTTCTTCTTTAATTCCTTGAATGCGGTCTTTTGAGCATTTGTAGCTTCAGCCTCAATTGGTGTAACTCCATTCTTGATGATCTCAAAAGTTTCTTGATACCCAAACAAAACTTTTATTTATTTGGACCACTTGTCATAATTTTTC
Source organism: Lathyrus aphaca (assembly GCA_963966055.1). Taxonomy (NCBI): domain Eukaryota; kingdom Viridiplantae; phylum Streptophyta; class Magnoliopsida; order Fabales; family Fabaceae; genus Lathyrus; species Lathyrus aphaca. Next base: position 246,163,440 of record OZ014525.1, read on the forward strand.
GAATCAAGAATCGATAGGTTGGTGGGGATTCTATCGTTGACAACGATACTTATTGTTACAACGAAATTGGATCAGAATCAGTGCTCTTGATGTCAAATATTAGAACCTATAAAAATCTCTAATGATGAATTAATGGAGAATTGAGTTAATTTGTAGAAGATAAAGTTAAGAAATTGAGAAAAAATAGCGAGAGAGAGAGAGAGAGAGATGGAGAGAGGGAGAGGGAGAGAGAGAGAGAGAGAGAGAGAGAGAGAGAGAGAGAGAGAGAGAGTAACTGAGGGTGAGAAAAATAATTGGCATTACAAATTGAGGGTGAGAAGAATAATCAACATTACATTCAAATGGGAGCTTACAAGGTTTTATATAGTAATTACAAAATGATTGGAGATTTTGGAAAGAAGAACAAATGATACAAAACATTATTTTGTTTTCTTGGTGGTGAATTGGAAAGAAACATAGAGCCCGTGTATGCACTTATCAACTGAAAAACAACGGTGTAACCGATTACACGATATGTGATAATTGATTATCACAACTGAAAAATCAAAAACTAATTTTCAAAATCGGCCACATTGAATCTTTGACAATACTATTTTTCAAAAGAACAATTTATTAATTCTATCAAAACTTCTTAGAAAGGAAATCTATTATTAGTTATGGAATAAGAGAAACGTCTAATATCACTTAACTCTTACTTCTAATTTAAAGAAAGAAAGAAATATATGTCACCGTCATAGTAGTTGTAATATCCATCAAAAAAAGAGAAACTATAATATCATGCATCGATAAATAATATACTTATAATAAGTCTAAAATGTATCTCTTTCTTTTTCTAATACTCAATGTGAGTAGTCGTGTACTATACAAGTTTTCCAAAATTTTGATACTTTTTTCAGACTCATAGTCTTAAAAATATTGCATAATAAATAAGATTTAATTGTCAAAATAATTTTTATAAAAAGAGTACTATATAAAGAACTTGAAGTTTGCTATGCATAATACTGAGAACAAAAGATAATAATAGAATAGAAAGATAAAATCTTCAGAAAAAATCACAATGCACATTTGCAAACTTTTTCTCTTGGGACTTTTATACATTATGTTGGTCCTATCTTCTGGTGAGAAACTATTAACTCAATTATGTAAATTTATAATGAAATATTGAGTTTGAATGTTTTTTTTATTAACAGAAGCAAGTGGTAAGGAAACATGCATTGATGGGCCATGTTTTGGATGCGCCTTAAGATGTTTTCCGTTAGGATTTCCAAGAGGTGAATGTGATTCTCGTTTCATATGTTGTTGTCATTTTTAAAATAAATTATATTATTATAAATACTTAATAATATTGAATAAAATAAATAAATCTTCCTCAAAAATTTTATTTTTATGTTTCAAGTTTCAACCATACACATTTGATGTCTGGTTTGAGAAGAAGTAAAAGTGGAAGAGTTGAAAGAAGAATGATTCTCCTTCAACATTAAGACAGGAAAATTGGGCATTTAAATATTATATATTATGGTTGTAATTATAGTTTATATTCAATAAAATATTACCACTTTCTTTTATATTGTTCTTTTTTTATAATTCTGCTTCTTTTTTTTTTTATTAAAAAGTGTTATGTTGCAACATTGATGCATGCTAATTTATATTATTTTTGACATGTATTTTAGTGTTTAAAATTTCACTCCATAAATATGAATAAATAGAAGATTGTAGATTCATACTCTATCATATTATGAGATGTATTTGTAACATAACTCTGTATTTAAATTTTAAAATTTTAAAACTAATGGTATATGATCCAAACAAATGAATACTCTCATTAATTATGTTTATTTTTTTAATTTACTTACTTACAGTAATGGTTGACACATGACATATTATTAATTAACAAGCAAAAGTTATTCGAAATGAATTACAGAAAACAAACTTAAATTAATCTCAAAGTAATTTTTTTTTTGGCAAGTATAATCTCGGCCTTCACTTTTTGTATTCAGATGGAGATGGAGTACCTTGTACTCATTTAATTATATCCCTCGATTAAAAAAAACTTAAATTCTTTAAAAAAAAATTAAGGAATTAATGTTAAATTTTGCAATTTCCCTTTCATATTCGATTATTATTGATCCAATTTCCAAGTCAACCACCTTAGAGTCTTTATAGTAGTTAACAAATCTTTAACCTCCATTGATAAACAAATTTATATTATTTACATCCTCCTTTTCTATTAAATGAGTATCTTTAGTTGAAATCAAACCCTAAAACCATAATCCAGTGAAAAGTAAAGAGATATCGAAAGAGATATATTATAAATTTCTAGGATGCACCTTTTAAGGAAAATAATTGTGGAACCAAAATCAATTATGATATTCATCTAGTTTGGGAAGCAATGAAAAAGAAATATAAGGAGGATAAAGCCAAAAACTTCATACTTATATTTATTTTCATTGTTTCTAAAACTATATGAAGTTTGTTATCACTGTTGTTTCTTCATTTACTAACATTTTTGTTGTGAAGCTATGAAGAAGAAGAAGTACAAGGTGGATGAAGTTTCCAACATAGTTTCATATTTCTTGTACTTTTTTCCATAGCTACACAAATATTATGTATGATAGCCAAAATATGGTCTTTGTTAAGGTAATGAAGAAGAATCTGAAAAAAAATGAGAACAATCAATAAATATAACATGCAACAAATGGAATAATGGAAAATATCTAACAATAGATGGAAGAAGAAGAATACATTAATGTATGAAACACGAGATTTACAACTAATGGTGAAGAAGAAGAGAAAAAAAGGACTCTAGGGTTTCGCTATGAAGGAAATGATGCTACTATCAATAAGTGAAAGTTAATTCGCTTATATATGGGCAAACTATTTCACAAGAGTTAACAATAACTGTATAGATGGGTATTTATTTATTATAAATATATCACAACGGTTAACCAGAAGAATCGTAGTGATATCTCTTTTATTTGTGAATTTTAAAATAACTAAAAAAGAAAAGGTGTGCATTAACATTAAAGGAATAAAATATTTTATGACGCTGAGGTTCGAACTGATGAAAGTTTGATTGTATCACAACAGTTGGTTCTGTAACCGCTGTTATATTTAAATAATTTTTAATCAAAAAAAATGGTAGCGTCTTAGTAAATATATGTCACCACGATGTAGGGAAATATCGTGGTGACCATGGCGTTGTTCAATGCACATTTTGTAGTAGTGTTATATCCGAAATATTTAGATTTAGGAGCATACATATTCACGCATGAAAATACTTGTGAAATAAGGATTTTTATGGATTTGATTTCTCTTAAGCTGTTATGTTTTGTATAATTTGTTTTATAATATCTTACTATATATATATATATATATATATATATATATATATATATATATATATATATATATATATATATATATATATATATTGATTTGATATGGATGATGGAAGATTTACCCCTTACAACCAACATTTTAGGTTCCAATGGATTTCAAGATGTGAAGGGAAAATTGTGTGATGTTTCACATGATCGTGTGAGAAAAATTGGGTTTTTACTAAACTCATTTGTTTTACTTTAAATTATATATTTTTTTGAACCTTGTAACTGTAATTTTATATTAAAAATAAATTGTAACATTTTTAAAGTAAATATGGTTTTTTTCCTGAATGTCTTGGATCAAAATCTGGGGCGTTACAGTGTGCAACAAGTATTTTGGGAAGAAAGTTGACATGAAGTAGGTGTGATGTTACATTTATCAAGTACCTGGTCATTATGATTGAGATTGTATAAGAAAGAAGGACCCAAGAGAAAAAAAAAATGAAGAAGTGTAATATGTGCATGCAGGAGGTAAAGACTTTGATGATGTGCTACCCATGGTCAATACTCAGTCGAGCAATGAACTTGACAATGTGGTACCTAGATTCGGGATGTAATAATCACATGACTAGAAATAAAAACAGGTACATCGAGTTATATGAATCAGTTTAGAAAAAGATTAAGTATACATATGGAAGACACATCACATCATGTGGAAAAGAAAACATATTTGTGGTTAGAAAGGATGGTCGAAAAGCCAACATCAGAGATGTGTTGTATGTACATTTGATGATAAGTAATTTGACAAACACATGTCAATTGCTTGTAAAAGGGTACAAAATGAAGTTGGAAAACTATCAGATAAATGTGCATGATGGTGAAAGAAGATTGATTCTAAAATCACCATTGGTATATATTATGATATTCAAAGTAAATATCAACACTATGGATCACAAGTGTCTTCCTTCGGCTGCATAAGAATACAAGAATTGGATATGGCATCACAATATAGACATCTAAACTTCAGAAGTTTAGGTTTGCTCAACCTGAAGAAAATGGTGCATGGATTACTTCATGTGAAGGAATCAAGTCAATGTGAGTGCAATATTGCAAAGCAAATCAGGCTAGGAAAGCATTCAAGCATGACTTTCATGTGAAGTCTAAAGAAAAGTTGGATTTTTTTTTATTCTGATGTGTATGGGCCTTTTGAACTCAAGTCGAATGGAAGATTAAATAATGCATGAAGAAACACAATAATGCTCAAATGCATATAATTAACATTATGCACTTAAAAAGATTTTAATATAAAAATGAATAGTCATACAAAAACTTATAAATGAATGAATGTGATAAAGAATAAAAGAAGAAAATAAATAACCATATATAGAACACAATACAAAGAATGATGCTACAAAATATAAGAGTTGTAGAAATATGCCAATCATATTGGTTAAAATATAATATGCTATAAGAAAATTTTAGTGTACAACATAATATAAATAACAAATTGGAGGGAGTTACTTTTAATTCTCTTAGTTTTATTGAGAGAGAGAGAGAGAAAGAGAGAGAGATAAAATTTAGAGAAACCATTCTCGGGGAAGGAGATTAAGAGTGCGGTTTGGGGATGTGAGGGATCTAAAAACCCGTGCCCCGATAGCTTTTCTTTCTTATTTATTAAGAAGTGTTGGAAACTCCTCAAAGGGAATTTTCACCGCTTTTTTAATGAATTTCATAGTGGGGAGATTCTCTCTAATTCCATCATATCATGTTTTCTGACCTTATTCCCTAAACGAGATAATCCTTTGAATCTAGATGATTATAGACCCATTTGTCTTATAGGTTGTTTGTATAAGGCCTTGGCTAAACTTTTGGCGTCTAGGATGAAGATGGTTTTGAACTCCATCATCTCTAGTTGTCAAAGTGCTTTTTTTTCCTAATAAAAAACTTCTAGATGGTGTCTTGGTGGATAATGAATTGGTGGATTTTGTTAGTAAAGAAAAGAAGGTAGTTTCTCTTTTCATAGTTGATTTTGAGAAGGCCTATGACAAAGTTAGTTGGAATTTCCTTAGATACATGATGAGAATAATGGGGTATGGAAATCGTTGGATAAGTTGGATGAAGGCCATGATCTTCTCTAGTAAGATGTCCGTTTTGGTAAATGGTAGCTCGACGAAGGAATTCAAAGTGAGAAGAGGTTTGAGGCAAGGATTAACGGGTTTGGTTAGGAACTCAGAAGGATTAACGGGTTTGGTTAGGAACTCGGTGTAATTGGGGATTTCTCGGGTGTTAATGTCAAATCTAAATGTTTCATTGACATCCTTTAATATGAAGATGATACTATCTTGATTGGTGATGGTAGTTGGAGACATATTTGGGCCATCAAAGCGGTTTTAAGGGGTTTTGAACTGGTCACGGGTCTTGGCATAAATTTCCACAAAAGTAAGTTGATTGGTGTTAATGTTCCACCTTCTTTTCTTAAAGCCGCGACTCTATTCTTGGCTTGTAGGACCGATAGTAAATATTTTCTCTTCTTAGGCATTTAGATTGGTTTCAATCCAAGAAGGTTATCCACTTGGACTCCTCTCCTTTTGAATTTGGAGAGAATACTTAGAAGTTTGGAATGTAGGTTTTTGAGTTTTGGAGGGATACTAACAATGTTTAGATCGGTGCTTACTAGCTTACCCATCTTCCAATTTTCTTTATATAAGGTGTTGGTGTAAGCCCTAGAGGCCAATACTTTTTGGTACTTGTATCGGATTATTCGTTTAATAATAAAAGGCATTTCTTTATTATGTTTGTCTTTCAGAATAATAAAGTCCCTAGAATAGTTAGTCTGTTTAATGAAATGTTAAGTGTGACTTAATCATGAGATCCCATTAAACATAAAGACATTATTCTTAAAATATCCGTAGTCAAGCTTTATTGAAAAGTGGGATAACATTAAAGCATTGAGACTATTATGAAGATAGACGGATGATCACATCTCATGGATCATGGATAAAGAGTTATCAAGTCTTGACATAGGTATAAATATTAGGAGTAATATTTATACCGGATTGACCCGCTATGAGAATACTACATAGTATGTTATGCAAAGTGTCATAAGTTATTCTCATGGTGATAATGGTGTATTACCACCCTTCGACCTGAAACCACTATGGACCCTAGATGTAGAGTCGGGTGCTTTATTGCTGATCAAACATTATCCGTAACTGGATGATCATAAAGACAGTTGATGGGCACTCCACGAAGCATGCTGAGGGACATGAGTGTCCTAGATGGAATTTGCCAATCCTGCATAACAGGAGAAATGTCTAAGGGCCCAATATTGAACTGGACAAGGATGACACAGTGTATGCCTTGTGTTCAATATAGACATAGGGGCAAAAGGGTAATTGTACAAACATATATTATCACGAAAAAGGTTTTGTCAGATCACATGACATTTTCGTGACTTGGGTAGCAGTGATGTGTTGCTAGATACCGCTCACTGTTTATTATGTTAAATATATAATTTAATATAATTACCAACGTTACGAAATCCTACAGGGTCACACACATAAGGACAGTTTGATGAGAGATAGAGAAATCAAAGGAACACCGTAAGGTACGGTGCACTTAAGTGAAAAATAGAAATTCGGATAATATAATAATAATTATTGTTATTTTATAATGGTTATAAAATAATAATAAAATAAATATATTTATTATAATAATAGTTATTATAATAATATATAATATTATTATCGATCATGTGAATTGGGCTTTTAGCCCGCAGCCCACAAGAGAGTCTATAAAAGGAACCCTTGTGATGAAGCTTTTACTTGATGCAATTTCGTTTTTGATTCTCACTCAAATAATTCCGTTCGTAAGCAGCTAGCACTGTGACCGGAAGCTGTTCGTGTGGACTGAGTAGAGGCGTTGCACTTCATCAACGCTTGTGATCGCTGCATCAAAGATCTGAATCGCCACAAAGAGGTAACGATTCTATCACTGACCATGCTCATTCGTAAGGATCACTAAAGGAAAATTTTTGTTTTCCGCTGCGTTTAGATCGCAATTTTCCTTCATAAGGTTCCAATGAAGATTTGGAAATAGATAACTAAGCTCAAATGTGGTTTTCTTTGGGGTAGTTTGAAGGAGAAGAGAAGAGTGCATTGGATCAATTGGGACTTCCTTTGTCTTCCAAAGGAAAGTGGGAGTTTAAATTTTAAAATGATTGAGGACTTTAATGTAGCATTGCTTCATAAGTAGAGATTGAGAATTTTAGAAGGGTCGGAGGAGCTTTGGTTCAAAATGTTGAAAGCTAGACACGGTGATATTTGTCTTCATGTTACGATTAATTGTTCCAATTGTTCTAGTTAGACTTCTTATTCATCATGGTGGATGGATCTTATATCTATCAATAAGACTTACTCGGAAGATATTTTCATCAACAATTGTAAATTTCAAGTGGGAAATGGCTTTAATACCCCCTTTTTGTATGTAATTGGTCGGGTAAAGGAAGGTTTGAAAGTGAGTACCCAGAGTTATTTTCTAGATCCTTGCTAAAAGATGTTTCAGTAGGCAGTTTGGGGGGTTGGGAGGGAGGAAATTGGAGTTGGGGGCCTAGGAACAAGGTCTCATTTGTGTGAAAATTACCCAACTCCAACACCCATAACAGAGGAAGGGTTTAGTGATCAAACTAACAATTTTTTTATTGCAGGTACTTAAGCTGCAAACGATAATGTTACTTTTTTTGGATCAGATTTTTATAAGGAATTCCAACCTTCTTCTCATAGGTTCATGATCAGCTGAATTTTCAAGCACAAAATAGTGCTGATTATGGCAGGAGGACACAACCAAAATATGTTTTTACGGTTGGAGCGGGCCTGCAACACACGAATTCGGTACAACATCCCTTACATTTCTCTCAGAATTCTGGAAACGGTATGCAGGAGTTGGATTCTTCCATCAATAACATTATTTCGGCGACTGGTGCAACATCTGCTATGGAATCCGTGTCTTTCTCTCATCTGTTATTAACCAATGAAATAGCGGAGCTGCAAGAGTTGTGCCATGTTATTGCTCGATTTAAACCTATTAACAATTGTAGGGATAATGTTTCATGGGAATTAGGCGGTTCCTTTTCGATTAGTTCTTTCTATTCCTTATTGAATAATTGTCGTGTTCCTTATGGACCTAGAAATCGATATGATTTGGCTTTCACTTTAAATTGGAAAGTTTTAGTCCCTTTGAAAATCATGGCTTTTGGTTTGAGGTATTTTTTTGAATAATCTCCCATCAAATGACCAACTTGTGCATTATGGCATTATTCCCTCGGACAACAATATTAATTGTTGTTTTTGTGAATCCACCGACGAAACCTTAAAGCACATTATTTTTTATTATCCGGTTTCGAGATTGGTTTGGTTAGAAGTGGAGGAGTGGTTGGGTTTATCTTTCAATGGTGTTATAGATTTCAAAAGATCCTTCTTGGAATGGTTTTCCTTTGGCAAATCTAAGAGAATTAAGGAGGGAAGAGAAGGAAGTTTGTGGTTGGCTACAAGTTGGTCTTTATGGTCAATTAGAAACGATATCATTTTCCAGAAGGTGAAATAGAATGTTTCCGATTTGATTTGGAAGGTGAAATTTATGGCTTGTAGACGGTCTTTTATCGGAGAACTTAAGCATCACAATTGTGTTTTGTATAAATTTATCAAGGACCATTTGTTTTATTTATCTTAGGATCCAATTGGTGGGTAATTTCTTCCGAATTTTTTTGGACGGGGTTTGCATTGTTTTCTTTTGTATCAAGGTTCAAGTACCCTTTGAACTCGTTTTACTATACTTCTTGCTTTATAAAAAATGAAAATGAAATAAGAGTACAAATCTATTTAAAATAAGAAAAATCCAAAATTCCTCATTCCCTATGCATGCCATGAAAAGATTTTTTAGACAACAATTTTGTAACACAATTATCCAACTGGTTTTTCGTATACACACATTCCAAAAATAACATCACATTTTTCAACATCATCCCTATAAAATGATGTCGGATTTTTATATGTTTAGTATGTTAAGGAAGTATAGATTCTTAGTAAGGCTTGTGGCCTTAGTGTTATCGAATTTGATGGGAATTTAACTGAGTTTTATATCGTAATCTAATAATTATTGCTTTAGTAATAAGACTTGTGGACATCAATTACTAGGAGCTATATATTCAACCTTAGTGGTAGAAAAAGCGTCGTTATGGTGCTTCTTACTATGCCAAGAAACCAAACAATTTCCAAACAAATGATAGTTACCATTAGTGTTTTTCCTATCCGACTTAAAACCAGTAAAATCAGAGTCAGAAAACCTACTAAGCTACATTTTCTACCTTTGTAAAAAATAAAAATTGTGATGTGAGATACTGTTAAGATACCTTAAAATTCTTTTTATGATCATAAAGAGGGATTCCCTAGGTGGCCCTTGAAATCTAGAACTCATTTACATGTTAAGAATAATATTTGGTCTACTCGCGGTGAAATAGAGTAAATATTGTGTTATACCTTTATACTTGTTAATGTTGATCTCTACGTCATTCTCATCTTTATCTATCATCACATTTGACGACATATGAATTGAAATGCTTTTCGAATTTTGAATATCAAACTTCTTCATAAGCTTCATGTAATATATCGTTTGGCTTATGAATGATCCATTTCAGCTTGCTTTATTTGCAATCCTATGAGATGGATAAACTCTCTCATAAGATACATTTTGTATATCCATGGGGACGGATAGTATGATATTCGTGTTCGTCCCGTTAGATAAATATGATATCCATATTCGCCCCATATCCATACGGGTATCCGCTAATAGATAATGTGTGGGTTTTAAGATATTCGTGGATATTTATAGATATCCATGGATAACATTTTTTTCAAAATTATATTCTTGAAATATTTTTCCAACTTCTTTTAAAGATACAAGAAATTATTATCAGATTACATCCATACAAATATCTCTTATTTTAACAACAAAATGTTATCACATTAATTTCCTTCATTTTAAACTAAACATATTATACATACATTTCATTTTTACAAAAAAAAAAGGAAGATATTGTGATTGTGAGTTATGGTTAAAAAGCGGACAACTGAGGAGTTAAAAGGAAGTCACCAGTTGGACAGAGAAAATGGTCGGTTGGACGGTCTGATTAAATTGTTGAAGTGAGGTATGAAGTAAAAAATAAGTTTAAATATGAAATGACTAATATGATTTGTATGAAATGTAAAAGATTTTCTTTAGAGAAAACTTCAAAAAATATATATATGAGAAGGCTAGTATTTTAGAAGATAAAAAGACAAAGTATAATAAACTAATATTTAAGTCATTATTATAATTTATTAACGGATATAGATATCCGCGAGCATAGATATCATTAAACTCGTATCTATATCCATTACTAAACGATTATTTAAATATCCATTTATTTTATCCGTGGATATCTATTAAGTTACCCGCCCCGTACCCGTGACAGATATTATCCGCGAGTATGTATATTTTTGCCATCCCTAGTGATGCTAGTAATTATGCCATTGAAATATCTTCACCAAATTTGACATTCCAAGAGTAATTATTAATGATGAGGAAACTCAATTTGTAGTGTTTTTAAGATTTTCTTGAAGAATAAAAAGTGGAGCAAAGCATAAAATTTACACAACTTATCATTCACAATGTAGTGGTAAGGATAAACTTTCTAATATATTAATCAAGATAATTTTAGAAAATGTTGTGAATCATTCTAGGAAAGATTGTGCCAAACACCATTATGGGTCTTTGGAGGTCTATAGAATTTATTTTAAACTACTGCAACATGTCTCTATTCATATGTTCTTACAGATACAATTACAACTTCTAATGAACATAAAGTTATAGAGTTGAAAGGTTAGAAAAAAAGGCGAAAACTTATACACTTGTAGTAATATTATTGTCACTTTCCGATATGTTAAATAATAACATAAGTGATAAGATGATAATTCATCAAGACATGTCCCTTAAAAAGAAACTTCATGTAAAAATATAATTCTAAAGATTCGCTTCTTTCTTTCACTAATTTTTGGATATTTACATGATATGATCATATCAAATATATTGAGTAGTCTCTGTCATACAGAACATATATGAGTAGTGGTGTCATATACGAGTTTCTCTATTTACATTTTGATAGAAATAAATGATTTCTTTTTTAACTAATTTTTTTTCCTAGAAATTATAATCTGATAAATAATTAAATATAATTCTAATATGAATGAATCTTACTGTTACTTTTCAATGGTTTTTTTTAATTAATTTTTACTATCAATGATATATATATATATATATATATATATATATATATATATATATATATATATATATATATATATATATATATATATATATATATATATATATATATATATATATATATATATATATATATATATATATATATATATATATATATATATATATATATATATATATATATATACATATATATATATATATATATATATATATATATATATATATATATATATATATATATATATATATATATATATATATATATATATATATATATATATATATATATATATTACAATAAAAAAGACAATAATATTTTCTAGAAATTCAAATATTCAAAAATAACATTATTTACACAAAAACTCACATTTACTTAAGATAAATTTTTATTAATGTTTATAAAAAAATGAGGTCGATTTTATAAAAATAAGTTAGTTGAGAATTACTCTTGCACACCCGGAACACTCGGAAAACCTTGTGGATCATTTATTACGGTGGATTGACGCATTATTATCGAAGAAGGTAACGCGTAATAACACTACGAGAAAACAACGTAATAGCGTCGGCCAAAAGCCCTCGCTAACAGGTACAAAATCGACGCTACAACGTGTTAGCGTCAGCCTAGCGTCGGAGTCGGGGCATACATTCTAAAGGCGGTAGCAAAGCATAGCTACGAGTCGTCGCTACTATAGCATCGGTTATATGCACCGCTAAGACGATGTTAAAAACACTAAAACCGACGCTAATTTACAATTTTCTTTTAACATTAGTGGCAACTAATATTGACACAACGTTCTACTAGCGGCGGTTAGAAGCGACACTTAAACATATATTCCAATGTATTGGCGTCTCCAAAAGCCGTCGCTACCTGTTATATTTCGCGTTTGTTAGCGTTGCATTTAACTGTCGCTAATATATTTACATGATTTATATATTCATTCTAGCATCGGTTTTTGTTGCCACTAAACTTAATATATATATGTATCTACCGTCGGCCTCAATCGACGCTAATATTTTTTTTAAATAATTTATTTTAAATTTTTTTTTAAAAATTTATTTCTGTTTAAAATCAAATCTATTTGCTATTTTTTATTTCAAACTATTTATTGATATATTATCACATCATAATTCCAACACAAGATAACAAACTTTAAATCCACTACGTTAATTAAGATGTCAAATTTACATCAAAATATTGACAATATATTACTACATAAAAATGTCCAAGACCAACACAAAATATCAAGTCCCAAAACAATAATCATATCTTCTAGATCCAACAGTAATTTGATGATCCAAGTCGATCCCAAAACAAAGAAAAAGAGAATACATATATATGACTAACATCAATCACTCATATCATCTAGATCCAATGAGTGCTCATCAGAGTCATCATCGTAATGCCCATGAGTATTAGGATGGACACTAGAAGCAGGAGCAGTGGAAGGACCCGCCTAAGTCGACTTCCAAGCAAATATCTCTTTCTGAAATTCTTCAAACTTCCTTTTCAATTCTTCTGTCTCGGCTATAGCTCTATTTGCATGTGCATTAGCTAATGCAGCCTCTTCACGTGCTATGGCAGACTTAGCTCTAGCCGCCTCAATCGTTTGGCTCTCCACCTCTCTATTCTGATTAAAAGTTACTTGTGTCAAATAAGACACACCATATTGTATGTTAACCGCCATTCAGGCAGTTCCATAGCAACGACCATGTGTCTTACCGCCGGTAACTTCTTTCCAAATTTGTAACTTCTTTGACCCATCCACATTATTATCAGTTTGAGTGGCTTGAGTCAAACGATTCACATAATCTTTCTGTAAAACATAACACACATAAAATCACATGTAGTGAGCATAAACAATTCCACTAATTCATAACAGTGAGCATAAACAATTCAAACCACTAATTCATAACAGTGAGCATATCTCTGATAAATAATTTTAATTTGATGTACTACCTAAAAAGAATCCAACACTTTGAGAAAAATAACATTCTACTCATACAAGTCTTTAAAAAAACGACTTAACTCAGTTAACGGCTTCCATATCTCAATAGGCAAGGAACGAAAAGCAATTGGAAGCAAACATTCCATGAATACATGACAGTCATGGGATTTCATCCCCTTCATCCTACCCTTGGTGACATCAGCGCACCTAGAAAGATTCGAGGCATAGCCATCAAGCATTTTTAGTTCCTTAATCCATCTACAGGCCAGCTTTGCCTCTTTAGATGTCAAAGAAAACTTTGCCTTTGGCTTAGCCATCTTTCTATTAGGTAGAGGACGCAACCCTAAATCTCCACGTAAACAGTTCAAAGGTAAATCCAATATGGCTTTCTCATTGTCCTTTGTTTTTGCAGGATCATTCATGACAGTGTTAAACGCATTATCAAATACATTCTTCTCTATGTGCATTACATCAAGGTTGTGCCTTAACAAGTTATCCTTCCAATATGGAAGATCCCAAAATATACTTCTTTTGATCCAATTATGTTGTTTCCTATATCCTGGAAATTTGGGGGCCCAGTCACTCACAGTGACTTTTGGAAAATCACGAAAAACTTCCCAGAGATCATGTCCTGTAAACATGTAAGGTGGTCTTTTTTTCTTAATCTTGTTTTTTGTAAATCTCTTTTTACTTTTTCTAAACGGATGATCCATTGGCAAAAACCGACGATGACTATCGAACAAAGAACTTTTTCCCCCATATCGTAAAGTGAAAGCCTCTGTACTATCCATGCAATAAGGACATGCTAATTTACCTTATGTCCCCCATCCAGACAACATACCATATGCTGGAAAATCATTAATTGTCCATATTAAATGCGCTCTCTTACAAAATTCTGCTTCATAGAGATATCATATGTCACAATGCCATCTCTCCTCAAACGCAACAAATCATCAATCAATGGTTGCAAGTAGACATCTATTTTAACTTTTGGGTTGTACGGTCCAGGTACAAGACAAGTCAAAAACATATATGGTTTGGTCATACACATTTCAGGAGGGATATTGTAGGGTGTGACTATTATCGGCCAACACGAATACGGAGAACTAGAGGCTTGAATGTAAGGTGTAAACCCATCGGTACACAAACCCAATCTTACATTTCTTGGTTCACTAGCATAATTGGGATAAACATCATCAAAGTGTTTCCATGCTTTTCCATCAGAGGGGTGACACATAACATTTGGATTGCTTGTGTTCTCACGATGCCATCTCATTTGAGTTGCAGATTCCTTTGAAGCATAAAGTCGTTGTAACCTCGGAATGATTGGAAAATAGAACATTCTCTTCACTGCCACATCTTTGTATTTTCCCATTCCACTCTTTCGAGGAACATACCTAGCATCTCCACAAACTCTACATTGAGTTAAGTGATGTCATCTTTATAATATAATAAGCATCCATTCATACAACAATCAATTTTCTTAACCTCCAATCCCAACATAGACACCAACTTCTTCACTTGGTAATAGTTTTCAGTTAAGCATTGATTTGTTGGACAAACATCCTTAATAATTTGAGTGAAAAAATCCATGGCCTTTTGAGGAACATACCAATTAGACATGGAAGCCAACAACTTAACTGAAATAGATAGTCTGGATTCAAAAGCTCCCTCATAAATAGGTTTGTTTGCAGAGGTCAATACATCATAAATTCGTTGAGCTTCTTCATTTGGTTCCTCTCCCTCACTAACTGTATTGTTTTCCATATTAGCACTCACATTGGGGACATTGACAAATTGTGTACTAGCATCATAGACCATTTCATTCATTGCATCAAATTATTCTTGATTACCCTGATTATTCTCACTAGCATTTCCGCCACTACTAGAATGACCACCAAAATCTACATTATGATTATCTTCTCCATGATGAGTCCATGTATAATAGTTAGGGAAAAACCATCTTTGTACAAGTGATGTCTAACCTCACTAGGTGTTTTCAAGGGAATGCAGACACATTTTACACAATGACACCTTATCCCTCCATCATTTAAAAATTTTGGTCGATTAATGGCTTTATTGACAAAATCTTCAACTCCATTAACAAATTCATCTTTCAAACCATACCTATTGGAGTTTACTGTATCATACATCCAACTCCGATCCATTTTCTACATAAAAAACAAACATAAATTTCTAATTGAAAAAAAACATACACAACAATGGTACACATTTCTATCAAAGCATGTGAACCATGCATTCAAAAATCTGGCAACCCACATAACTTCTAGTACTAATAATTTTGATTAATACTTCCATCCTAACATATTTATCTAAGTTTGGATTTATTAGTACTAATAATTTTGATTAATTAATTGTTGATCTGATTATGTTAGCAGGTGACGTTAATGACTCAGATTCCATGTGTGTCTCTAATTACTCAGTGTAGTAACACATTAATGTCTTCTCATGGTTATTATTGCACATGATTAAGAAACAAACAGAACACATAAACAGAACACATAAAACATGATAATGAATTAAAATCAAATCTATTCACAATAGGAACACAACTTATATTCACATAAATAGGAACACAACTTTTATTCGCATAATTAAAGGTGAAACAAACAAAAACAAGGACAACAATAGGAACACAACTTCTATTCACATAACTTTTATTCCAAACAAGGACAAAAATCTCTTATGCATTGTTGTATTCATGCACTTAGATTCAAAAATTGGCAAATTTTATTTTGATCCACTGTAGTAAATAAAATGGTGCATTCAAAGGTCCAACCACCAACTAAAGAACTCAACATATGCCTCTTAGTTATGTTTCGATTAAATTTCTTGATGATGTTATGTTTCAGTAGTAAATCACTCAAGCTAATAACAAAATAAAAACATAATCATAACAAATATTTTTTTCTTCAACATTTACATTTCAAATATCTGAAAGCTAATAACAGTTTCCCTGAATAAATTTGTAATGTTTAAACTTTAAACTGCAAAATCTAGTTGAGATTGTGAAAAAGATATGATTTTCTTCAACCGACATTTATAATTATGTCTAATTTATAATGTCGAAGTTATTTTCAACGCTTACGTGCTTCATAGGTTAGTAATTAAAATATTTAAAAATTATCTTTAATATTCTTATGTAAATAATGGAGTTGAGGAGAGTTATCTGCATGCATTATAGATGAAGTGAGTGATTGACATTGTTTCTCTTTTTACGGTATTTATTTACATAGCACGGACTACATGCACGTGTGGGAGGACTGAGCTAACTTTGTCAATGGGGCCTCATTTAGAAGCTTAAAATGTAGGACACATTTGAATCAGGATGTTTCAAATGCTGTCTGTGTTGTACCATAACATTAAATAAGCAAAGTGAATTCATTTGTGATGAAAATTGATTTCCATGTAATGATTTTTCTTCTTCAACATTTACATTTCAAATATCTGAAAGCTAATAACAAAAAACAAAAAACCAAATTCACCTGTGCATGCAAAAACAGTTTAATAAAATGGTTCTTACTTCAACATAATAAGGAACATTCAAGAAATACTCTTAACTTTCTCCTATGTTAGTTCAACTTTTGTACATGATTAGAAACAAAATTGTGATGTATCTTCATACTTCTCTAACAATGCATAAAGGTCATGTGATGTTTATTTCCAGAATTATGATTTAATTTCCATGTATCTTCCATAGTGACTTACTAATGATAACAACACAATAACAACACAACAATAAGCAACACATGAATCATTATTTGACTTACTAGTGATTTTACTCCTTAACAATAACAAGCAACACATGAATCACAACAGGAACAATAATTACATAGTAACAATAATAATAACAAGCAGAATGACAGCAGGAACAAGAACAAGAAGAATCACAACAAAAAATTAAGTGTTTACATGAATGTCAACCAACAAAAGAATAATAACAATAACAAATAGAATCACAACAAAAAATCAGTAACAAGTAAACAAGCAGATGAATACCTACAGATGAAATCGTTACCAAATTGAACATTACATAATCGTTCTTCGTTGTTGAAGGTGGAACTCGTCATGCAGCAGAAAGAAGAAGAACTTCCTGTAAATAGAAGAACTTCACAATTAACCAAAAATATAAATAACAGAACTTCAAGGATGCTAATACGCAATGAGAATTTGTTCAAGGATGCTAATACAATTAACCCAAAATATAAATTTGTTCAAGGCTGCTAGTACCCATGCTTGAAAACCAAAGCATTAGAAGTTATAACCATGAATTAATTGTTTTGAGGTTTTATAGCAAGAAGTGAGAAAATACAGAAAGCAAAGCATAATAACAAGGTTTTGCATAAGCTGATACACATATATACATAGACATACTAGCATTAAGCCATTAACTAGTTAGGCTAGATCAATAATCTAGCAATTGTCTACCTGATAAGAACACATTCTGATTTATGAAATTTAGTCATGTGATGTTAAGGTAGTTGCAAAATAATAACCTTACAGTCAACAACCTCACTAGGCACAGTACTTCTTCCACCTAATGCACTAGCTTAGTTAGATGACATGCCCATCACTGAATTTTTTTATGCAAGCTCAACATAATTGTGTAGACAAGGACAAAGCAATACAAATTTTATGCAACCTCACTAGGCACAGTACTTTGTGTCAATGTTGGTGTTCGAAATTGACACCGAAACTTGTTATTACATTTAGTTTATTAATTTTTCAAATTATTACCGGTGTCGGCATATGAATGTCGTATTTTCGGTGTCCTTTCTTCGTAGGTGTAAATTGTCAATGTACTTGATCATACACATAAATATTAACCAAACATATACACAAGGCAGATATAAGATTGGTTAATATTGCAGGCTATCAAGGTTGGTGAGGTGACACACATGGATCAATCAATGGTTCAATCAAAATTAGTTCTAGCAAAAGTAGGCCAAATATAATTATCAAAGGATCATAATCAAATGATTTAAGAACTAAATAAAACATAAAAGCCCATGAGACCTCAACCAGATCAAGAAATAAGATGAAACTAAAATTGAACCACTCATAGCATCGAATTGCTTCCTTCTTCTATTCTGCATCAGTTTTATAGTTACAATATTGTTATCTAGATAGTATAAATCTATCACATTTCAAGCAAGCATGTTATAGATCATCAGTGTTGTGGATATCAAACAAGATAATTAATACATATCAATAGTGTTGTGGATATCAAACCCAATAAGTAATAAACATTGAAATTGCAATGCAGTAATTTAATTTTAAAATCCTAATTAATTCAAACCATGTTCCTTTGAATCCATCTTTCCCAAAAAGACACTACCTTAACCACTTTTCTTCTCACATTGTATTAATTAAAAAATGTAAATTGTGGAAGAGGAATTTACTTTCATAGAACCGAAAATAAGCTTTCAAAATAGCCCTTGTGTATGCATTGAGCATAGTATATAATCGGATCATCATTAGTTGTTCTACTTGCAATAATTTATGTTCGCTCTATAACACCCTAATTTTTGCCCTAAGATTTCTTCGCATTTCATTTGCATTTTGCATACAAACAAGATCGCACTGGTTTCTTGTTTCTCCTCAGATGAAGGGTCCACGCTTCGCAGGGGATCACCATTGTTTTTACTTCTTTATATTTGTTTATATTTACCGACTTCTAATCAAAATACCAAAAATATGTTGCAGTGTTCTTCTTCTTCTTCTCTGTGTTGCAGGATTTCAAAGATAAGACAGTGATTTCAATTCAGATGCGTTTGTTCAGTCACAATTCGATTTCAGATGGATGTTTGACCTAACCTTGGTCAAACTATCAAAAAGACTGTTTCAACTGCAAGATATGTGTACCGGTGTTTGGTTTCTCAGGCAGTGCGTATTCAAAAGTTTAAGTTGTGTTGCGTGCTAAGATCATCGGTTTATCAGGCAGTGTTTTGTGTGAAATTTGGTTCGAATCATCAGTCCATCAGTTCATCAGTGATTCATCTGGGGATTTATTTTCCTCAGCATGAATTCGAATTATCAGGACAATATTCAGATGATTTTAGTGATTGTGGTTGAATTGGCAAGTGGTGTAGTGGTTCAGAATCGGATGTTTTCATTTTAATCAGTGGCTTGTGAGAAAAATCAAGATTTGGTTTTGGGCTAAAATCAAGATTTATTATCCGTTATCAATTCATATTCGTTTCATAAACCATTTTTTTTAGTGCCCATTTTATTTCCATCCATTTTTAATTATCCTTATTCATAAATCACGTCAAGTCCATTTTTTTGTTTAATCCATATCCATTTCCATAAGTATTTAGAATTCCATGATTCACATCCATTTAAAACAAATCTCCATATTCTAATTTTTTTTCTCTCTTCCAATTATCCATCCATTTTCTTTTATTTCTTTTAATCAATTCTCTATCCAATCCATTACATACAAATAATTCCAAAATTATAACCATTATATTTTTTTTTCTTTTCGATTTTATACATTTTTCCCTAATATCAATAAATCCATTTTTTTATATTACCATTGCATAAAATAATCCAATTTATTTTCTCAATTATCTTCCTCTTAAATCCAATACAAGTCCATAAAAAAATCCATATGTTTTTTTATCAAGGTTTATTCCTTTGATCCCATCTCATTAATAAATAAAAAAATGCAAGAGTTGTGTCTTAGGCCCATCGGCCCATTTTACTTCTAGCAAGTTCCCACCCCAAAGCAACATCAACCCAAGCCAGTTATCACATGAATCACCAGCCAGCTTTGCTTTCAAACATCATACACAAACATCAAGCCAAGCCGTACCATGCGTCACTTTCCCAGCCCAGCTCAACAGCACGCAACACACGTGACATCCACAAAGCATCATCAGCCAAGACATCCCACGCCGTAAACCCAGCATCAGCTTCTCACTTCAAGCTACAAGCAAATCCCTCAGTGCCAAAACGCATCAAAATCAACAACAAAACGCAAAAAGAAAGGCAACAAAACGCAACAGACAACAAGCAAAACGCAGCAAGAACTCAGCAAACATGAAAATACCGTGACCTTCAAAACGAGCCCGCGAATTGAACAAAACGGCAATCCATTTCATCCTTCAAATTTGCCTTCACCCATCTATAAATACAGCCCCTCTCACCTTCATTCTCCAAGCTTCAAAAGCCCCTAAAATTTCTGTCAAATTCGAAAACAAATCCTCTCATCTTCATCATTCCAATCCTAAGCCTCTGTTAAATTGATTCTGCTTTCACCTTAAACAGAAAACCAAAGTCTAAATTACAAAGAAGAAGAAGAAGAGTAACGAATCAAAAGAAGGAGAGAGAGATATTCGCGGAAGAGGAAAGGAAGCTGAGATTTGTTGATTGATCTTGAGAGAGAGAGAGAGAGAGAGGAAGCTATCGTGGATCGCTGCTGCTGTTTCGTTCTTGAAAAGGTGAGGAAGGTCCGCCGTGCGGCGTTTTACCGAAGAAGAAGAAGAAGCTTTGTTTGCTTCTGTTTTCTGTGTTTTATTTTTTTAATTTCCTTTATATTTTACTGATTTCTTTTTATAATAAATGTGGTGTGGTTTGGGCCTATGGCCATTGATCTGTTGCTATCCGCAGCATTATCCTCTGCGTTTCCCCCCTCCATTTTGTTAACTTCTTTTTTTTTATATTATTATTATTATTAGCTTTGTTCATTTAAAATTTTGTTTCAAATTCTATTTTGATATAAAATTTAGAAAAAGTATTTCAGAAAAGATTTAGAAAAAGATATTTTAGGAAAAAGATTAAAGAATATTTTGATTTCTTTATGGATTTTATTTTTAGATCCATATTTCTTTTCCATCCTTTTTTTGTTTTGGTCGATGAAAATCTCTGATTCGTAGATTGTTGGTTTTCGAAGATGTTTAATCTTCATTATTTCAAATCTATGGATGAATGATCATTTGGATCATTCTCCATACTTTGAGATCGTGATAGGTTGCCTTCGATAAATTCAACGAAAATCTCGATTAAGATTAGACCGTTCTTTTTTCTTTTCGTGCGACATGTTTTCGGAGAATGATCATAATATCATTTCTCTAACATGTATTAGCACAAATATTTTCCACCTTAATTGGTGGTGGCTGGCCTCATTTGTAGGGTAATCTTTCGTGGTTGTCCCGATTCGGAATAAGATCCACTTGGATCCGGTTGCCTCGATTTTTTATTATCTTTCGTGGTTGTGCTTGATTAAGTTCATCATACCACTTATATGTAAATATTATAATATTATACTAACCATTTAAATTCAATCTCTCGCACCTTATCCTCTTTATTTCAATTTCTCGCTCCTTATCTCTTTTATTATGCTATTATCATATTATATCATATATCATATTGTTCATGTTTATATTGTTGCTTGTGATTTTTCTTTTGTCCATTTGGACACAAAAACATTAATAATGGATTAAACACCTAAAAGACTTGTGACTTTAATTTCGGACTATGGTTACTATCCTTAGCATTGGAGTTTGGACTTAGATTTTAGGATCTCTCCCTTTGCTCAAGTTGTAATTGATTGAAGACCTTGGCCTCAAATTAACTTCATTTGTCTTTGAAGATGGAATTCCGTTTACCTCGAAGAAATGTTCATAATATGGTTTGATCGCTCTTCTCTTAACTTTTAAATTCAAGTATTAGGATAGTCCCTTCATCTCCTCCCACTTCTTAAATTTTCAAATCTTCTCCCTATTTTAAAATCTTCTTCGTTTTCAAACTCCAAACGCTTTCGCAATCAAACCTTGACTTAGGTCAAGTGATTTTATCATTTTCACTTTATTTTCTTAATAAATGTTAATCCATGTAAATATATCAAAATTCTTTTCTTAAGTACTTTAAAAAATCCAAAAACTAACTCAATTGTTTTGTGCCTTTGTGCACTTTTCTTTTCATATGTTTAGATATGATTCATTCTTTATAGCGGAATTATTCGCTAAAGAATGACGACTTATCTCTACATTTTAAAATCCATTCAACTCATTGTTTCTTTTCAAATTTTGTACCACGAACTACGAGGTTTTGATCTCGCATTGCACTTTGTGGGTACGTAGGCATGAGGCGTTAAAACCTCTTCAAACACAAAATCTTAAAAACATTCTTCTCCTCATCCCTTCAATCTTTTTTCAAGCAAACCAATTTCAAACCAAAAAAGCAATAAATATGTCAAAGGGCTCCCGTGGAGTACCACGGACATTTTGGGTGCGTAAAGCCTTCCCGATTTGTAACCTATCCCCTTACCCATTCTCTGTTTGTTTCTTTTAGCTTTTGCTTTTAGATTCATTAGGTTTTATGTCGTTCTTTTTACCTTTTCCATTTGGAATAAAATAAAAGCACGGTGGCGACTCTGTTTACCTTGAGTTAAGTTAATCAATAGCTTACACTCACGATTTTACCGCTACAGAAAAGTGGCGACTCTGCTGGGGAGTAATCTCTAAGTGGATTCAGCCTACTCTGATTTATTTACTGCTTTGGTTTGATTTGTTTGTTATTTGGTTGTTCTGTTTCGGTTTTGGTGATCCTCTGTGTGAGATAGATTCTAACCCGGATCTGAGTGGAACTTATGATAGGACGGCGATATTCGAAGCGATAAGCGATGGAGTAGTCCAAAGCTATATCAATTTGATAATATCCACTCGGTTAGGCTCTCTTGGACTATCAATGTCATGATGAGTAATCATACGTGGTATTATTTTCTGACCTTGAGCTGATCATACTGAGGACCGTAGAACCCTTAACCCATCCAAGCCAATTTAGGAACGTAGTGCGGAAACTGTCTGGGTGTAAACCTAAGGTGGTTGTCACGCGATACTACACTCAGAAGAGATCTATTTTAAGAATGTTATCGGTTGGGGAGTAGTCCAACGTACCGATGATATTCTAAAGATGGCTGTTAACTCCGGGCACCACTGTTAGCACCCTTTTGGTTTTCTGCAGGTACAATGAAGACAAAACCTTAGTACTTACCTGTGTGGGTTGGTGTTCTGTTACCTTGACTTCATGCTCGTGACTTGGAACCTAAGCCCGTGTGCCTTGTGTGATCTTGTTTGTGGTTGTTGTATACATGCCATTATGCATTCATGAGCATTGTGTTTAAGATTTCAAGGGACTTATAAGGAACTTTTGCAAAATTTCAGATGTCCATGGCTATGAATTTTGAAAGGAGGAACACAGAGAAGTACACCTTCAAGAATCCTAATGTAGTAGAGTTGAGAAAGCTATGAGCATTGGTTGTTGATACCCAAGAGTTCCGGAAATGTCATGGGAAGCTCTTGTTTATGTTGGATACCGATGTACCTGAGGGGATTCTCCCTACTTTGGCTCAGTTTTATGATCCGTTGCATCATTGTTTCACCTTTCCTGATTATCAGCTTGTGCCGACTTTGGAGGAGTATTCTCATTGGATAGGTTTACCTATTTTGGACAAGGAATTTCTCTTCAGTGGTTTAGAGAAGGAGCTTACTATCAAGGTCATCGCCAAAGCACTTTTTCTTAAGGAGTCCGATCTTAATGGGAAGTTTCTTCCAAAGGGGAGTGTTCGTGGTATTAATGCTAAGTTATTGATGGGAAAAGCTTCTACTTCACTTACTTTGGGTCATAAGGATACATTTGAGGCTATTCTTGCTTTGCTTATTTACGGGATTGTCTTGTTTCCGAACTTAGATGGTATTGTGGATGAGAATGCTATTCAGATCTTCTTGAAGAAGAATCCGGTGCCTACTTTACTTGGAGATATGTATCATGCTTTTCATTATAGAACCTCCAAAGGTGATGGAGAGATTGTATGTTGTGCGCCTCTTCTTTATAGGTGGTTTATTTCGCACCTACCCAAGTCGGATGTCTTCAAGGACAATAGAGAGAATCGAAGATGGTCTCAAAGGTTGATGTCACTTTCTCATAAGGATATGACATGGTATTGTTCTCATTATGACACTGGAGTGCTTATTGATAGTTGTGGAGAATTTCCTAATGTACCTCTTCTTGGTACACGTGGGGGAATTAGCTACAACCCCATTCTTGCGAGGCGACAGTTGGGATATTGTTTGAAGGACATACCAAACAATCTTTCCTTATCCCGTTTCTTCTTTCTTAATGGTGCTGATCATGTAGAAATGAAGAAAAGGATTGCTCATTCTTGGCATGCAGTTCTGTTGCACCCCAAAATTTTCCCTCACAAGACAATACTTTGTGTACTAAGAGGTTCACAAGGTTCACAAGACATCTTAT
The DNA here is from genome assembly GCA_963966055.1 of Lathyrus aphaca. Lineage (NCBI taxonomy): Eukaryota > Viridiplantae > Streptophyta > Magnoliopsida > Fabales > Fabaceae > Lathyrus > Lathyrus aphaca. Next base: position 246,188,305 of record OZ014525.1, read on the forward strand.
GAGGTTCACAAGGTTCACAAGACATCTTATGAGGTTCACAAGGTTCACAAGATATCTTATGAGGTTCACAAGACATCTTATGAGGTTCACAAGGTTCACAAGACATCTCATGATGTTCACAAAGTTCACCAATAGTCAGAAAGTTTGACAATTCTCTCAGACAATGCCTCCTCCTAAGCAGGGCATCCAAAACTAGGGTTTTGAATTTAATCAGGCTAAATGGACTTCCAAGACTTCAAGTGAGCTTCATAACATCTTATATGTGTTTAAGAATCCCCATGACAAGTTTCAAGACTTTTCCCAAAGGTTTGCTCAGTCAGATGATCAGATAGGTTAAAATCAGTCAAAGCAGTTGAAAAGTCAAACTGAGGTCAACTGTGGTCAAACCAAAGTCAAACTTCATGATTTTTTGCCAACATCAAGTATATGAAGCAAAATTCATCATTTGATCAAGGGTTGATCATGATTCATCAAGGAGATTTCAGATCATCAAGAATCAGGAGTTTCTAAATTAGGGTTTCCTCAAGAAAAGTCAACTGAACTTTGACCAGCCATAACTTTCACATGCTTCATCAAATTTTTCCCATCCAAAGCTCATTTTGAAGGAAATTGAATTCTCTACAACTTTGTGTCTCACAAGCCAAGCCCAAAAATGCTTCATTTGGAGGGTATGAGCTAAGACATTATAGGTCCTTTTGAAAGTCAACAAAAAGTCAACAACTTCAAAAGGGCATAACTTGAGAATGGTAAAAGATATGGACATAAAACCAATGGGGTTGGTTAGAGGACTCTTTAAGCTTTCCAAAATGTCCAAGAACACCCTCATAGCATTAAAATTGAAGGATTTGTGCCCATGCAAAGTTGGGAAATTTTTGGGTGGTTTATGAAGTAAATGGGGTCTTAAAACCATAATTCTTCAAATGGGCTGAACTTTTTGTGACCCAAGGTGTTCCATGACATCATGCACGAAATTTATTTAATATTTTCATAATTTTATTCATTTTATTTTATTTATTATGATTTTTTATATTAAAAATCATTTTAAATTCAAATAAAATATAAAATATGAAGATTTAAAAAATATTTTGATTCTAGAAGGTCATGAAAGTTAATTGGATCAGATTGATTTGAGAATTATGATAATTGTCTTAAAATAGCAAGGTTACATTCAAGAATATTTGAAATTTAAGGCATAATCTTTTTCAATCTTCCATGACCAAAATATCCAAAGGACAGCCCATTATTTTGACCTAATTTCATTCACTACTTATACACAAACACATCACAATGCAATGGACACGATTTTGCTGCCTCAAGAGTAAGTTTCAATCTTCAAAAATTCATCAAAAACTCTCAATTCGGATTCTTCCTAAAAGACACTTTCAAGACAATTTGAAGGTTGCTACATGTTCTTTGGACATCATTGAACCTATTCCAATCCTTAAAAGCATCCAAATCATTACATATTGCTCAAACCGAATCAGTTTTGCTCTTGGTTTTGAAATTTTTGATTCTCATTATTTATGCATTGTAAACTAATTTTGTTTATTGATTCATGGTTAGTTGAAGCTTGTGATGGATTCTGGGCAAAAATCTTGGAGAAACAGTGGATAAATCGTTAGATGCCATCTTAGGGTTCATACCTTATGATTTAGGGTTTTCTGATTTAATGGATATTAATGCATTTTGAAACCATAGATCAATTCAGTGAAGTGCAGGGATCATGTTTGTGCTAACAATTTGACAAAATCATGTGTATTTGGCCGTGTATGGAATTCGCAGGTTCAAGAACGCAAGAAGATCCGTAGGAAATTTCCCAGTAAATTTCGCAGGAAAACCTGCGAAATTCCAAGGAAGGAGATGAAGTCAGCGCGCCAAAATCTTTATTCAAATATTTGATATAATATTTTATGTTTTATTGTTAATATTATTTCAGAACAATTAGCCTGGCTCAATTGGTTTGTGTATGCGCGTTTGAAGTTGATGGTCCTGGGTTCGAATCCCCCAGGCCATTTTGCATTGTTTTGTTTTTTTTAGGATTTTACAGGTGAAGAAACAAAACCTGATGGTACTCACTCCATATCAGATGCGCGCGCATAGCCCAGTGGCTGGCTTCTTGGTCTTGAAGGAATAAAGCCTAGGGCCTGGGTTCGAATCCCAGCCCCAGGTATGTTTTGTTCATATTTTTTTCCATTTTATTTTTGTTTAATATATATTATAATTAATTCAATTAATGTTAAATAATTAAAATAAAATGTTTATATTATTTTGTATGATTTCAAATTCATATCTTGTTTTTTCTTAAAATTAAACTTTATTTAAACTTTATTTTATTGTAAATTATTAGCATTATATGTTTTATGTAAATAAATTAATAAATTAACCCTAATATTTTCATATAAAACCTAATATTTTCCAAACCCTAATATTTTTTATAAACCTTAATTATATTATAATTCTTAATTTATTTATTTGTAAATTTTAATTATGTACATTATTTTATAATTTTGTTTATAATTATTATTAAATATAGCTTTCATATGTAAATGATTTAATTAAAAAGTAAACCCTAATTTATTTATTTTTCTAAATAGTTAAAAAACCTAATTTTATTTTATAAATCTAATTTATTATTGTGTATGTTTATAATCAAATATTTTTATAATATGTGTATAAAATTAAATAATTAGACTATTAATCATATTTTATTAGTATATAATTGTTACTTAAAATTCTTAAAAAATATATTTATTTGATTAATTGTGAATTTTTAATTTATTTCTATATTATTATACTAACCACATTATATTTATTTATTTTATTATTATTAACTTTTTTATATTTTTTTTTTTATTGTTACTAACCCACTTAATTATTTATTTGTTAGCTCATTTAATTTATTTTAATTATTATTATTATGTAATTGTATCCAATATGTAATAGTTGTAGTATTTTTTATTTTTAAATGCTATGGTTAGTAAAATAGGGAGTGTAAAACATGTTTGTATGTAAAATTGAATTTAAATCACTAATCTCAAGATAAATATTTGAATTGGTACACTCACACACATAAGTCGATCCTGGATCGCCATCTCACTTCTTAAGGGTTACCTCTCCAGTTGCCTAAACAAAAGGTCAAGTAAGACGTATAAAGCAAAGTCCCTCATATTATATCATCTAGTCCCTTCATAGATAAAAAGATCAAGTCCCTTCGTGGTTGCCTTCGTAATGATCTTGTCCCTTTCGAATAAAGATGATAAGTCCCTTCGAATTGCTTATACACCTTACAGTTGCCTAAATAACAGTTGTACCTTCACTTGTCCCTCATACATCCAAGGTAATGACTACCTATTCCTTAATAATAGGGATAATCTTACCACTTAAAGGATATTCAAGAACAGAAAAGACGTAACTTAGGGTAGGTTCCTCTTATGTACTTGCTCATTTTTCAAAAACATCTCAAACACTTCACATTTTTCAAACAAATTTTCAAAACAAAGACTTTATACATATCCGTACATGGATCATTATAAAGTACTTAAAGGAAATTTTATTCACACACTACACTTTTCAAAACAATTTAAAGTGAGCTAAGTAACTAAGAGCCCATGGATAACCATGGATGTAAAGGGTGCTAACACCTTCCCTTTACATAACCTACCCCCCGAACCCAAAAATCTTTTAAAGGTCTTTCCTGTTCTTTTATGCCTTTCCTTTGGATAAAATAAAAGTCGGTGGCGACTCTTGCTATCCGCAACATAACTAAAGTCAGTTCTCCCACCGTGTCACAAGTTCATCGGAAAGAGAAAGGCCAATTGGGAAGACAACACCTTTCTCCTTCTGAATGTTACATCTAATGGGTTCGATCTAGGGCTTCCAAGCTCAAGATGCCTTATCCACCTGAGGAGCCTTTGTTTCCCATATTACCATTGTCCGCTTTTCTTCCTCCCGTTGATGAGAAGGTGGCTCTTCAAGAAGAGTTGGACAAGATGAAGAAAGAGAAAGAAGAATGGCTACTTGAGAAGACTACGATGCAAAAGCAACTGAAGGAGAAGGATGATCTCATTGAGTTACTTGAGAGGCATGTTACGAAGAGGCCAATAGAGGATTTATCTTCCTCTAATACTCCATCTACTATTCCTCCTACATCCGGTGCTTGGAAGGCCATTGTTGACAAATTGGCGAAGGATAAGGAAGATATGGAAGATCGGTACAAGAAAGAGATCAAGAGGATTCGCATGAAGTATCAGCCAGGATTCGGAACTTCTTCGGATATGATTCCCTAGGCCTAGTTTACCTTTTCTCTCATGTATTAGGGTTATTGATGTTTGTACTTCATTTGTAATCCTTACTTTGATTTTAATGAGAATGAGTTTTTAAGTACTTCAAAAGTGTCTCTTTATGAATATTGCAAGTTATCTTATAGTCCTTTGAAATCTTTGCATTTGCATACGCATACCATGCATCATACCGGCATTTGTCTTGCTTTTTGAGTGTTCTCCAGGGATCTTATGTTGTTTCTTGGTCTTCATTCAGTTCTCCTATCAAGCTGACTCACTGATTTGATACTCGAGCTAATCGGAGGAAGGTGATGGAAACTTTACAACAAGAGAATCGCGAGCTGCGCGAAGAGGTTACATTTCTGAGGGAAAGCTGGGAAAGAGTTTCTACCATGATGGAAAGCTTGGTGGCTGCTCAGAATCAGCCACCTCCTCCTAATTCTTCTGTTCAGAATACCTTCATCTCCGAGATTGTTACTGCATCAATTCCTGTTGAAACTGTTATCTCTCCTCGCTATCGTATGCCTGCTAGCACACCTTGGGGCATGCCGGTTGATTTTATTCCTGCTGGTTATCGTCCTCCTCCTCCTGAGACTGCTGCATTTAGTACTCTCCCACCAGTGTGGACTACTCTTCCTCCAGTTGTGACTACTGCACCGCCTGTGGTGCACACTATTCCGCACCATGATGAAATGATTTACCATGCTGAGCCCAGTGAAGGCGCTGGAGTGGCTGAAAGACTTGATGATTTCCAGGGACGCTTTGTTGAGATACAGAGGGAGATGAGAGCTTTGAAGCATAAGGATTTGTTCGGAAAAGATGCCTATGATCTTTGTCTGGTCCCTAATGTTAAAGTTCCGTACAAATTCAAGTTTCCTGAGTTTGAGAAGTACAAAGGCAACACTTGTCCATTGAGTCATTTGACTATGTAAGCTAGAAAGATGTCTGCTCAGACAGATAATGATAAGCTGCTGATTCACTATTTCCAGGATAGTTTGACCAGTGCACCCATGAGGTGGTATATGAGTCTGGATAATAGTCAAATCAAGACCTTCAATGATTCAGGAGAAGATTTTTTGAGGCAATACAAGTATAACGTTGATATGGCACCAGATATAGATCAGCTTCGTGCTATGTCCCAGAAGGACAAGGAGACTTTCAAAGAATATGCACAGAGATGGCGTGAGCTGGCAGCCCAGATTGTTCCTCCGCTGGAAGAAAAAGAAATGACGAAGATCTTCTTGAAGACTTTAGGTTCTTTCTATTATGAGAGGATGATAGCCAACGCTCCTTCTGATTTCACTGAAATCGTGAGTATGGGGATGCGTTTAGAAGAAGGTGTCCGTGAGGGACAGTTAAGTCAAGAGAATAGTAATGGCTCAAGCTCTAGAAGGTTCAACTTTGGGAAAAAGAAAGAAGGTGAGACTAATGATGTGTCTCGTGAAAGTTATAGAAGACCCCATGGTCGTGGGAATTTCCATCCGCAGCATGTAGCTTCTGTAACTCCGATGATTAATGCGGCTCCAACTGTGCCAGCGGTTCCAAAGTATCAACCTCGTTATCAACAACCTTCGATGCAACAAGGTGGTAATCAACAAGTTCGGGCTAAGACGAGTTTTGATCCTATTCTGATGTTGTATGCGGACTTGCTTCCATCTTTGATTGCAAAGAATCTTGTGCAAACACGTCCTCCACCTCCAGTTCCAGAGACTATTCCATAGTGGTATAAGCCAGAGGCTCGATGTGCTTTTCATCAAGGTGCCTCGGGGCATGATGTTGAGAATTGTTATCCATTGAAGTTTGAAGTACAGAAGTTGATGAGGAACAATGTTCTGTATTTCAATGATGTTAATCCAAATGTGCAGAAAAATCCGTTGCCAATGCATGGTAATGCGTCTGTGAATATGGTTGATGGTTGTCCTGGTTTGTTCAAAATCTATGAGGTCCGTCATATTCGAAGGTCTTTGGTTGAGATGCATGCTTTCTTAAGTGAATATCACGATATTGATCATGATTGTGCTGGATGTTGTATCTGCTCGGTGAATCCTCGTGGTTGCGTGATTGTTAAGAGAGATATTCAAAAGATGATGGACGATAAGTTGATTGAAGTGACAGCAAAAAGAGATGAATATGAAAATGAAGTGAATGTTATTATGCCTCAGTTCAATCTTCCTGAGAAGGCTGTCCCTAAGAGGGTGGTTATTTCTTTTGATAGTCGCAAAAATGTTGTTACTCTATTGGTGATTAATTTGCCTGGTCCAGTGCCATATGAGTATGATAAAGCTGTTCCGTACCGGTATAATGCTACGATGATAGAAAATGGTAGGGAAGTTCCGATTCCTACTCCAAAGTCTGTAGTTAGCATTACTGATGTGACAAAGGTTACTCGAAGTGGTAGAGTGTATGCTTCAGATCCTCCGAAGAGAGTTGAAGATACAAGTGCGAGTAAGCAGATTATGGATGTTGTTGTCCAATCAGGCCAATCTGGTGATAGTGAAGATGAGGTGCTAAAATTGATAAAGAAGAGTGAGTACAACGTTACTGAGCAGTTGTTGCATACTCCATCGAAGATATCAGTTTTATCACTCTTAATGTGCTCTGAGGCTCATAGGCAGTCTTTGCAGAAGATTCTTGATCAAGCTTATGTTGACCATGATGTGACTGTTGATCAGTTTTATAGTATTGTGGATAATATCACATCATGCAACAATTTATGTTTCTGCGATGATGATTTTCCTGAAGAAGGAAGGAATCATAACTTGGCTTTGCAGATTTCAGTAAAATGTCAGGAAGATGCTATGTCCAAAGTGCTAGTCGATACTGGATCTTCTCTGAACGTAATGCCGAAATCGACTTTGTCAAAGCTTGCGTATCAAGGTGCTCCCATGAGGCATAGTGGGATTATTGTGAAAGCGTTTGATGGGTCGAAGAAGACAGTGATTGGTGAAGTGGATCTTCCTATTCTTATTGGACCATTTATATTCAAGATTACTTTTCAAGTAATGGATATACGTCCCGCTTACAGTTGTCTCCTCGGAAGACCCTGGATTCATGAGGCAGGAGCTGTGACATCCACTCTTCATCAGAAGTTGAAGTTTGTGAAAGAGGGGAAATTGGTGACCATTGGAGGTGAAAGGGCGATGCTTGTGAGCAATTTTTCTTCTTTCTCCTATATTGATGCTGAAGAAGAGGTGGGAACGTCGTTTCAAGCTCTTTCTGTTGTGGATAATGTTGCTAAGAAGAATGTCATGCCTATGTCTTCTCTCAAGGATGCTCTGCGTATGCTTGAAACTGGTCAGTCTGATGGTTGAGGACGAGTTATTGATGCTGTCGACAACAAGGAAGGATTTGGTATCGGCTTTGCACCAGGTGTGGTTCTCAATGATCCGAAGACTATTCAGGAAGGTTTCCGAAGTGCTGGATTTATCAACGATCATTCCGCTGCTGCCATCATTGAGGATGATGAAGATGAAGAAATTCCTGACTTTGTTACGCATGGAAAGATTTGCCAGAACTGGATTGCTGTTGATGTTCCTTTTATTGTTCATGCTTCAAAGTAGTTTGTTTTATTTTATTTCAAAAAAATCCTTTCACTCTGCCCAAGGTGAAAGTGATTTTTGTCGGGCTTTGTTTCAAATTTTATCATCATCAATAAAATGTTATTTTGTTATTTCCATATGTGTTTTTCCTTTTTGCTTTATTCTGAAAAATAGTAATATAAAAAACCCAAAATAATAATGATTGTTTATCTGCATAATGTTTGCACTTTTGTTTATACTCTAAAATAAAAATAAAATCATTGTGCATATTGATTGATAAACCCATTGAAAACAATGATCCTATGCCCTCTCCCAACTTTGAATTCCCTATGTTTGAAGCTGAGGAAGAGGATGTTGAAGAGATTCCTGATGAGATTTCTCGGTTGCTTGAGCACGAGGAGAAGGTTATTCAGCCTCATGGAGAGTCTATAGAGATGGTCAACTTGGGTTCTGAAGATGACAAGAAAGAAGTCAAAGTTGGAGCATTGCTTGGTCCTGATGTTAAGAAGAGGATTGTATAGCTTCTCAGAGAGTATGTTGATGTATTCGCTTGGTCTTATCAAGACATGCCAGGTCTTGATACTGATATTGTGGAGCATAAATTGTCGTTGAAGCCTGAATGTCCACCTGTGAAGCAGAAGCTGAGAAGAACTCATCCTGATATGGTAGTAAAGACCAAAGAGGAGGTTCAAAAGCAGATTGATGCAGGTTTTCTTGTGACATCAACTTATCCTGAATGGGTGGCAAATATCATTCCTGTTCCGAAGAAAGACGGAAAAGTCCGAATGTGCATTGATTACAGAGATTTGAACAAAGCCAGTCCGAAAGATGATTTTCCATTGCCACACATTGATATGTTGGTAGATAATACGGCTAAGTTTGATGTGTTCTCTTTTATGGACGGATTTTACGGTTATAATCAAATAAAGATGGCACCTGAGGACATGGAAAAGACCATATTTATTACACCATGGGGAACATTCTGCTACAGAGTGATGCCCTTTGGATTGAAGAATGCTGGTGCGACATACCAAAGAGCTATGACTACACTTTTCCATGATATGATGCACAAAGAAATCGAAGTATATGTTGATGATATGATCGCCAAGTCAAAGACTGAAGAGGATCATGTTGAACATTTGCTGAAGTTGTTTCAGAGGTTAAGGAAGTTTAAGCTTCGTTTGAATCCGAACAAGTGCACCTTTGGTGTACGTTTGATGCGTGTTTTTCGCAAGTTTACGAACACGTCAGAGTAATATAAAAGATTGTCGAATCCACAGAGACCAAGTGTCAATCTATCGTACCTGTTGTTATGGTGTGTATCTAAGGCAACTAAATATAAGGGTTTTAGTAAGGGTGCAATGGTAAATAAAATTATAATTTTAAATAATAAATAAAAGACAGGCTCGAATGTAATTCACGTAATCAATGATAATCCAGTACTTGTTAATGGAACTACTTATGGGCAATGTTTTCTCCTTTGAAAAGAACTAATTTAACAGGAACTGTCGCTTTCGCGTATTCAGAACCGAGTTGTACTCTCTAATCAACCCCTCCTATTGTCACGGATAAAAAGGTGCGTACTGCGTTAGAGTAGTAAACCTATTTTTAAGAAATGTAGTATCTTAACTAAGTTGAAAAGTATTTTAACCTGGACTTCTTAGCAAAAAGAGGTTCTTATAAACCAGACTCTAAATCTCATAACGCGTCCGAAAATCGTTTTAAAATCTCTTTTCTTTTTAATCTAAAAACTCCTAATGAACTATATAAAGTGCTTTTGGCTGTTTTTGAAATAGTTAAAAACAATTACTTGAATTGAAAGATAAAATAGCCCATAGGTGTTTCCACGAACAATTATACGGATTACTGGTTCAATTACGATCCTTACATTCTAACCTTAATGGAATTAGTTAGACATGATAAAGTAAAGATTCTTTTTATAATTTTTCATAAAAGTAATTTAGTGCGAGTGCGGAAAGTAAATGAATTTAGTGCGAGTGCGAGAAATAAAGTAATTTAAAGCGAGTGCGAGAAATAAAGGAATTTAAAGCGAGTGCGGGAAATAAATAAAGTAAAGTGCGAGTGCGGATAATAAATAAAGTAAAGCAGTGCGAGAAATAAATGAAAGTAAAGCAATGCAGAAATAAATAAAGTAAAATACGAACTTGAATTAAAATGGCGGCAGGATTAACTTCCTCCAGAGTGCTCCAAAACTCGATCACACAGACAGATTACAGACTCGATCACTCGATTGCAGAAACACCCCGATGTGGAATGGTAACTGCTTTATAACTGATATATGCCTAGAGAAATCTAATTCTGGATGAAGAAAAACGAAAATCTAAGGTCCTATTTATAGGAAAACTGAAAGCATGAAAAGACTGGGATGCCCCTCCACTAAAAAGTGGAGGTTACTGAAATTTGCCTTGTGGCGCCCGCCACAAGGTCATGGCGCCCGCCATGGTGCCTACAGGGGATTGGAGAGTGGGGATCGTGGGTCTTGGAGGTTGAGGAGTGGTCTTGAGACGTGGCCACGTCATGGCTAACCCCATGGCGCCCGCCACAGTGGGTGCCATAAGTGCAAAACGCTGAATTTCTAGGTTTTCGTCCGTTTCCACTCCTTTTTCGCTCCTTTTCTCGATTCAAGCCCCGATTATTATAAAAACCTGAAAACATAAGAAAAAAAAGTAATAACATAACAAAACAACAATAAAAGCTAAGAATGCATGCGAAATCGGAGTCAGAAACACGGTGAAATTTAGTGTGATCAAATTCTCCCACACTTAAACCTTTGCTTGTCCTCAAGCAAACATTAAAGCTTAAGAAAATATGGTGTCAACACGTGTCTTTGGGCTAAAGGGATTCTAAGTTCAAGTCAGGATGCAGTGACAGATACTAACTAAGTGAACCAAGGGTGCCATAGTAACACAAACACAAACTTCAATCCTATATTAACCACTCCATATCATCTCACAATACCTAGGCCTATCTTCTCATCTTATTGTGTCCTTTTCATTCAGGCGCAATCACATTAAGCCCGTTATCCGTACATGCTTCATAGTAGAGTGACCGGTTAGTGATTCTGATCCATAACATAAGGTTTCTGGCACATAAGCATGTGTAAACCTGTTTTATTTGGCCTAATTGTAGCTGTGGGGGATCGGATCGTAATCCGCCCTACCAAGTTCAGTGCCAGATACCTCTGAACCAACTAACAATAGGTGACTTGCAATTTTTTCTTTTTGTGGCAAAATTTTTTTTCTTCTCTTTTTTTCGGTTTAAATGACTTTGTGAGGGTCACCTATACCAGAGTTTGCCTTTTTTCTTTCTTTTTTTTTTAGTACTGGATCATTCACTTATGTTCATCGACCCCCTACGTAGAGCATGCTTAGGCCGGAGCTGACTGCTAAAATAAACTACTTAGGACAATTTTTAAATGATAATAAAGGCCATGGTGGTGGGGTTTAGGAGTGATTCCTATATTCAAGAGGTCTATGGTGCTAAAATGGTTCTGATGTTTCAAAAAGTTGACCTAAGTCACCACATCCTAATCTAAACCTGTCTCAAAGCCCAAAAAAACATGTGAAACAACATTATTTTCTTTTTAAAATTTTTTCTGGTAAGGCTAAGGAAATGGGAAAAAATGAAGATGAACTAAAAATACACTATACTGGTGACTCGTCAGACTCATGCATTATCTAAGAAAAATAAATTACTGAAAAGGGAAATAACTGAAAGGAAATAATTAACTAAAAAGAGAAATGACAGAAAGCAATAAAATCCCCTCCCACACTTAAATCGAACATTGTCCCCAATGTTTCGAAATAAGATAAGGGGGGTAACCTGAAAAAGACTATTGAGGAGGAGCACTGGTGCCTTCGCCGTCCTGCTGTGATGGTCGGGAACGACGAGATCTACTACGATGCTGGTCCCTCCGGTCGAGTCGTGCTGATAAAGCAGCCTGAGCACTTCGGACCTCTCGAAGGTTACCTAAGATGGAACCTTGAGTGGCCTCTACAAGCTGGTAGTGTCGGCTGTTGAACTCTCTCTGACGGTTCTGCTCTAATGAGATATCGTTCAAGGTACGGCAAACATTGCTATAAGCACGACCCGAAACCAATCGCGATTGTTGCATGAAGCTCATGTTGTCCGTCAGCTGTTGTGAAATAGTAGAGAGAAGACCATCACGCCTTTCTTCTCTAGCTGTCATATCACGCCACATCTCCTCGGTGACAAAGAATCCAGGAGCAGTACCTGCAACAGGGTTAGAGGAAGATGGTGCGGTGTGTGACTGTGAAGGACGATGGGGGGACATGTGAGGGATGGGAGACTGCTCTCTCTGATCATACTCTTCATCAGTGTCATGTGCCTCCCCATCGGGAATATTAGGAGGAAGTGGACCCAAAACACGTGGAGCATTAAGATCATAGGTCCAGTTCCTTTCATCACGTACATCAGTACGTTTACTGCATGGTAAAGCAACAGATGGGATAGCTACCCCATGAATCATCAACTCATAACCACCTTCTCTCCTCGTTCGACACAATTTCATGTCTTTTAGAAATTTTAAATTAATTGTGCGAGGAGGTAGAGGTTCAAGTGTAGCTATCTCATCGTTCAGGCCAAGAGCCCGAGCAATAGACGTAACAAGCCCTCCAAAAACAATCGGTCCTGTTTTATTAGTAAATAAAGTCATGTGGGCAAGCATAAACGGGACCGGATTGATGTGGGTTCTAGTGAGGCATCCTTGCAAAAATAGGAGTTCACGAGCATTTACCTTGTTTGGACTTTCCCGGCCAAAAATAGTACATTCCAAAAGAAGTCTAAAAACTCTTATGGCCGGGTTGTGAATGGTCGACGCAAGTATCCCTTCAAAAGAATTAATTGAAGTACTTGAAAGCCTTAGCCAGAAGGTAAATACCTCGGCCGACCATTCCGCATCCAAAGGTGCCTCACAAATCGCACCTTCCCTATGAGGGATTCCTAACAAGCCTGCTAGCTCGTTGGTACTGAATTCATATTCAATTCCAAACAGTCTAAAAATAACAGTACCGAGAGTGCTAGCAGTGTTAGGACTGACAGTGTATATCAAAGAACTCAAAAACTCAATTATCAGCCTCTCATAGGTAGGTTCCTGATTAATGAAAATATTATGCAAGCCTAGAAATTCTAATAAATTAAAAACACTATGATAAATACCCAAAGCATACAGACAGTTATCGTCGACGTACCTAGTCGAGAAAATTTCTCGACTTTGAAGCCTCTGAATAATTTTCCGTTGCCTATCGCCCGGTCTTCCATCACGAAGAAGAAATCCGTTGAACTCCATTGTTGATAGCTCCTTAGGTAGTGAAAATGGTAGAAAAGTGGTTTATGAGGGGAATGATAAAGTTTTGATTTTTTTGGTTTTTGGTGGATGAAAATGAAAATGGATGTTGGATATGTTTTATGGATGGAGGGTATTTTGGAAATGGGGGAGCTTTAATGGGGTTCAAGGAGGTTTTGGAAGGTTGCAAAAATGGGTTTTTGGAGAAGAAAGGGATGAAAATGGTGGAAATGGGGATTCAGCCCCGTATATGTTGTTGGTACGGTGTGGCGCCCGCCACAGGGCCTATGGCGCCCGCCACAAGGCCAATTCCTGGGCCTTGGGTTTTTGGATCTTCCTTTTGGGCCTTCCTTGCACCTTTGGTCTTCGGGGGGGGGGGGGGGGGTTTGGATAGCGTTTTCTTCTTCTTTTCAAGGCATGAGGCTTGCATATTTTTTTTGTGAAGACAAAAATGAAAATATTTTTGTCTTATATATTTTTTTTTCTTTGCACGACAAAAATAAAATAATTAAAAATCAAAAAAGAAAAAGAAAGATTAACATTAGTGCATAATATGTATATATATAAGGAATTCAAAGTACATGAAAATATAAAAGCTGCAATAAAGTAATATATGTATGGAAATGCGATAAATAAAATAAAGCGTAAAAAGGAAATTAAATACTAGGGTATCGATGTCAGTGTAGAATGAGTCATGTGGTAGGCTTCTTTTCCTGGCTTGATCCACGAATCTCAGCTATCTCCCTCCGAAGCTCTTCAATCGCCTGATATAGAGCATCGGCCTCTGAGGCATGAGTGAGATCAGAAACCTGCATCTGTAACTCCAAGTCTTCCACTTCCTGCTTGAGCAGGGCAGTCTCCTTAAGGAGCTCATAAATCTGTGTTTGTAGGTCAGGTGGCTGCAGAGACATATTGTTAGACATAACAGTGATTCGGGGAGAAAGAGGTGTAGGAGTGTACTCAGCGGCGGGAGGCGATTTCGGCTCTTCGACAGTCTCTCCATAACCCTCTAGAGCATAACTCCAATTTTAAGGATCATGGACACTGGTCATCAGCTGATCTGGTAATGTAAAATAGTGTATCGCTTCGCCGTCGATCAGCAATCTAAACATGTTGGGCTCAAAAGAAGCCCTTCTCATCAGTCCTCTATCAAGACAAAAATCAATATCCAGGGTGGTGTAGCAGCAGAAGGTCCTGAGGTGCAATAGCTTGCGAGACAGACCCAATGCAGTAGCTATCTGTGTAACAATCCCACCGATATGTATGATGCCTACTGATGATCTGGCAACACTAGCAAGGCCCTTCAACAGAAAGTTGCCACAAGCAACAGGGCGAGACTGAGTCGCACAAAACAGTAGGAAAATCTCCTCTTCACTTAGCAGTGTCTCTGTATCTGGCAAACCTAGGAAAGAATGTGCTAGAATCATCTGGAAGTACCTCAATGCAGGGTTGTGGATTACCTGAGAAAACTGGGTAGAAGGATCTTGGCTCCCTCCGCCTGATATTTTAGTCCAAAATTTTTCCACTTCTCTGCTCATAAAATACCCCATCGGAGTCTCTAGAATAGCATCAGGAGTAGTCTGGAAACCTAGCAAATCACCAAACTCTTTGTGAGAGAATGAGTAGTCAATCCCGAACAACCTGAAAACAGCGAGGCCATCGGGTCCAGCCCAAGGGTCATGATGAAACGAGCTGAGGAACTCAAGAGTCAAGTTCCTATAAGTGTTGTTCCTGTAGTCAAACTGGCCCCAGTGGAGTTGATGGCATAAAAATCTGACGCTTGGCTCTATCCCCAAGGCATCCATGCAGTCATGGTCAGGGTACCTGGTAGGAGCCATAGGGCGTCTCATGTGGACATAGTAACGCTCTCTCTGTGCATCATCTCTAAAGGCCACGTGCATGCCATCAGGGTTCTGCATTCTGTACAAGGTTAGCAAACAAGTCCTGAAAGCACATAAAACATTCAATCGTTAGTCCTGACATAATAATAATAATATAAACAAATTGAAATAAAGTAAAAATAAAAAGTACATAAATAAGAAAACCATGGGTTGCCTCCCATGCAGCGCTTGTTTAACGTCATTAGCTCGACGACCGATTTTTAAACATCATTGGAAGGATATGGTGGATCACTCAGAGTATGGCAGGTGTATGTTGTTGGGATGTCACCTCCTTCGTAGGGCTTCAACCTCTATCCATTGACGATGAACGGTTTACATGTCTGGTTCTTGATTTCAATAGCACCGGATCTCAGGATCTTAGATACTTCGAAAGGGCCAGTCCATCTCGAACGGAGTTTACCTGGAAATAGTCGTAACCTAGAATCGAACAGGAGAAGAGGATCGCCTATTTTGAAGTCTCTTCTTATGATTCTTTTGTCATGCCAAGCTTTTGTTCTTTCTTTGTATATGATGGCATTTTCGTAGGCAGATTGTCTGAGCTCTTCTAATTTGTGGATATCAAGAATACGTTTCTCACCAGCTGTCAAGTAATCCAAATTCAAAGTTTTGATGGCCCAATAGGCCTTATGCTCCAATTCAAATGGTAAGTGACATGATTTTCCATAGACCAGTTGATAAGGGGTTGTTCCTATAGGAGTTTTGAAAGCGGTTCTATAGGCCCATAATGCTTCTTGAAGTTTCTGTGACCAATCCTTTCTAGATATAGAGACAGTCTTCTCGAGAATTTGTTTGATCTCCCTGTTAGATACTTCCACTTGTCCATTGGTCTGTGGGTGGTATGGTGTTGCTACTCTATGCTTAACTCCATACTTGCTTAAAAGTTTATCAAATATTCTCGATATGAAGTGTGATCCTCCATCACTTATGACTAAACGGGGTGTTCCAAACCTGGGAAATATATAATTTTTGAATAATTTGTTGACTACTCTGGTGTCGTTTGTGGGTGCGGCGATAGCTTCAATCCATTTAGACAGGTAGTCAACGGCTACTAATATGTACTGATTTCCAAAAGATGGTGGGAACGGTCCCATAAAGTCTATACCCCATACGTCGAAGAGTTCTACTTCTTGGATATTTCTTAACGGCATTTCATTACGTCTTGAAATATTTCCTATGCGTTGGCATCTGTCACACTTGACAATGAAAGCATGGACATCACGCCACATAGTAGGCCAGAATAGGCCAGCTTGAAGAATCTTGGCGTAGGTCTTAGATGTGCTCGCATGTCCACCATAGGGTGCAGAGTGACAATGCTCAATTATATTATTTACCTCTTCTTCTGGAACACAACGGCGGAAAATGCCATCTTTACCTCTCTTGAAAAGAAATGGTTCGTCCCAATAGAAGTTTCTCACATCACTATAGAACTTCTTCTTCCGGTGGTAGTTTAGATCAGGGGGTATGATGTCAGCGGCTAGGTAATTAACAAAATCTGCATACCAAGGTACATTGCTTATAGCTAAGGATTTATGAAATTGCTCATGAGAGTCTGGGTTATCATCTTCAATAGTTTCTAGTTGGGCTATCAGTCTATCATAGGCAAAATCGTCGTTTATGGGTACTGAATCAGGTTTCAGGTATTCTAGCCTAGATAGGTGATCAGCTACCACATTATCAGTGCCTTTCTTATCACGGATATCCAAATCAAACTCTTGCAGTAATAGAATCCATCGAAGTAACCTAGGCTTGGCATCCTTTTTGCTTAGTAAGTAACGAATGGCAGCGTGGTCGGTATAAACTATAATCTTGGCTCCTACTAGATAAGATCTAAATTTGTCTATTGCGAAAACTACAGCTAGGAGCTCTTTTTCGGTTGTTGCGTAGTTGAGCTGTGCAGCGTCTAGGGTTCTACTGGCATAATAAATGACATGTAACTTTTTGTCTTTTCTCTGACCTAGAACGGCTCCAACAGCATAATCACTGGCGTCACACATTGTCTCAAACGGTTCCGACCAATCAGGGGGTTTCATTATAGGTGCTGAAATCAGAGCTTGCTTCAGAAGATTAAATGCTTCAGTACATTTTTCATCGAAGATGAATTCAGCATCTTTCATTAAAAGACCAGTTAAGGGCTTTGTTATTTTGGAGAAATCCTTGAAAAAACGTCGGTAAAATCCGGCATGTCCAAGAAAACTTCTTATCTCCCTGATAGTCTTCGGCGGTTTTAGATTCTCTATGACTTCTATTTTTGCTTTATCTACCTCTATACCTTTTTCGGAAACTATATGTCCTAAAACAATCCCTTCGGTGACCATGAAATGACATTTCTCCCAATTTAGCACAAGGTTTACCTCCACACATCTCTCCAGGATTTTCTCAAGGTTGACAAGACAATTTTTGAAATCTGATCCACAAACTGAGAAATCGTCCATAAATACTTCCATAATTCCATCCAAATAATCGGCAAAGATAGACATCATGCAGCGTTGGAAAGTGGCAGGAGCATTACAAAGTCCAAAAGGCATTCTTCTATAGGCAAAAGTTCCAACTGGGCATGTAAAGGTAGTTTTTTCTTGATCTTCGGGGTGAATAGGTATTTGGAAGAATCCTGAATATCCATCTAGGTAACAAAAATAAGAGTGTCTGGCTAGGCGCTCCAACATTTGGTCTATGAATGGTAATGGGAAATGGTCCTTCCTAGTTGCTTTATTTAATTTTCTATAATCTATGCACATACGCCAACCTCCATCGGTTCTTTTTGCTACAGGTTCGCCCTTCTCGTTTTGCACGACTGTGATGCCTCCCTTTTTAGGTACTACATGCACAGGACTCACCCATTTACTATCCGAGATCTGATATATTATACCTGCCTCTAGTAACTTAAGAACTTCAGTCTTAACTACAGTACTCATTATAGGATTTATTCTTCGTTGGTGTTCTCTGGAAGGTTTTGAATCTTCTTCAAGCAAAATCCGATGCATGCATACGGATGGGCTTATTCCTTTTAGATCAGAGATCTTATATCCTAAGGCTGAGGGGTACCTACGTAAAACTTCTAATAATTGATCGGTTTCTTCTTGGTTTAAGGTAGCACTGACTATAACTGGACGGTTCATATCTTCATCAAGAAATTCATATCTCAGGTTTTTAGGCAGTTCCTTAAGTTTTACGGTCGGTTTCATAGGGCAAGGCATAGGATCTGGGGTAAGAGATAAACATTTGTGAAGGTTATTATCAATGTAGGGTCTTTTGTAATTGTCATCTTCCAAAATAAGGGTTGATGGCAATTTTATAGATTCAGTTTCTTCTTCTTGTTCTAATTCCCTAATACATTCTTCGATGATATCTAAGGCATAACAAGCATCTCCTATCACAGGTGCCATAAGAAATTTTGAAAGTATAAATTCTATCTTCTCGTCACCTACCTCAAAAGTTAGTTTCCCTTTTTTAACATCTATCACGGCTCCAGCAGTTGATAAGAATGGTCTACCTAGGAGGATTGGTATGTCGTCATCTTCTTTAATGTCCATGACAACAAAATCAGTAGGTATAAACAGCTGACCTATCCTAACAGGGACGTCTTCAAGTATGCCTATAGGATATTTAACGGATCTATCGGCTAATTAAAGTGACATCTTAGTAGGTTGTAATTCTCCTAAGTTTAATCTCTCACAAACTGCTAAAGGCATTAAGCTCACATTAGCTCCTAAGTCTAGAAAAGCTTTTTCGATGACATGATTCCCCAAAATATAAGGAATGGAAAAATTTCCGGGATCTTTATCTTTCTTTGCTAACCTATTTTCGGAAATAGAATTACATTCCACGGGTTTCGGATCTTCAAGTCTACGTTTATTCGTAAGTATGTCTTTGAGAAACTTAGCATAAGAAGGTATTTGGGTGATGGCTTCTGTAAAGGGGATTTCTACGTGAAGTTTTTCTATAACCTTAACGAATTTTTGATATTGATTATCGATTTGGGTTTTCTTTAATCTTTGAGGGTAAGGTATTGGTGGTTTGTATGGCGGTGGCGGTACATAGGTTTTATTTTTAGGTTCTTCTCCTTTTTCTTGACTTTCCGGGGTTTCAGGCTTCTCTGGTTCCTTTTCCTCATTCCTCTCAGAAGTTTCGGGCTCACTTAATCTAGGGTTTAAAGGTTCCTTATAAGCAGTTCCACTTCGTAGAGTAATGGCATTTGCTTGCCCTTTCGGGTTTTGTTGAGGTTGTCCAGGGAACTGTCCTCCAGGTGTAGTCTGTGGGGCTTGGTTTAACGCTACCTGAGAGATTTGGGTTTCAAGCATCTTATTATGAGTGATAATTTGATCAACCTTGGTTCCTAACTTGGTAATTAGTTCGTTAACATGGACGTTTTGGTTCATGAACTCTTTGTTTTGTTGTTTTTGAGCAACGATAAAATCTTTTACAACTTCCTCAAAGCTCGGGCTTGGTGGTACAGGTTGCATAGGTTGATTTGTTCTTGGGGCTTGGTAACCTTGTTGTCTCGGAGGTGCGGTATTTTGAATAGGGTTATTATTTTTGTAGGAGAAGTTTGGGTGATTCCTCCATCCAGGGTTATATGTGTTTGAAAATGGGTTCCCTTGGGTATAGTTCACTTGCTCAGTGTTGGTTTCATTCAACAGATTGCATTCGGCGGATTGGTGTCCTTGCGTTCCACATATCTCACAATTCGGCGAAACTGCGGCTACAGTATTCGGGGTTGTGTACATATGTTCGACTTTAAGGGCCAACGCGTCCATTTTAGCCTGCATCATGTCTATAGAGCTTAGCTCATGTATTCCTCCTTGGGCTTCCTTCTTTTCCACTGTCGCTCGTTCTACTCCCCATGATTGATGGTTTTGGGCCATATCCTCGATAAGGGCACTAGCTTCAGGGTAAGGTTTGTTCATCAGTGCGCCACCAGCGGCAGCGCCGATGGTCATCTTAGTGTTATAATGAAGTCCATTATAGAAGGTTTGAATGATTAGCCAATTTTCTAAGCCATGATGTGGGCATGCTCTTAATAGTTCTTTATATCTCTCCCAGGCTTCGAACAACGACTCTCCTTGGTGTTGGGTAAATCTAGTTATTAGGTTTCGAAGAAGAGCGGTCTTACTTGGGGGAAAATATCTAGCAAGGAAAACTTTTCTAAGGTCATCCCAAGTTGTTATTGAATTGGGTGGAAGGGAATCTAACCATGATAGAGCTTTATCTCTGAGGGAAAAGGGAAATAATCTTAAGCGTATTGCCTCAGGAGAAGCTCCATTGGTTTTAAAGGTGTCTGCTAACTGAAGAAAGTTTTTTAAATGTTGGTTTGGGTTATCAGTAGCGAGACCTGCGAATTGTCTCTGTTGCACTAATTGCAGCAGGGATGGTTTAAGTTCAAAATTATTGGCTGGGATAGCGGGGTTTACAATACTGGAACTAGGTTCCTCGTTTGATGGTTGGGCGAAGTCCTTAAGAGGTCTTCGGTTTTGATCTTCGGCCATAGCTCTCCTATTCCTATGAAAAAACAAACGTGCGCGAGCGTAACGTTCAGGTTCAGCTAGAGGGTCTACTAAACTTCCGGCACTGCGAGTCTTTCGCATTGACCGGTGGGTAACAACCTTAGTCTAAATGGTATAACTACAGGGTAATGAAATTTGACGATATTGGTCCCCGACAACGGCGCCAAAAACTTGGTGCGTGTTTTTCGCAAGTGTACGAACATGTCAGAGTAATATAAAAGATTGTCGAATCCACAGAGACCAAGTGTCAATCTATCGTACCTGTTGTTATGGTGTGTATCTAAGGCAACTAAATATAAGGGTTTTAGTAAGGGTGCAATGGTAAATAAAATTATAATTTTAAATAATAAATAAAAGACAGGCTCGAATGTAATTCACGTAATCAATGATAATCCAGTACTTGTTAATGGAACTACTTATGGGCAATGTTTTCTCCTTTGAAAAGAACTAATTTAACAGGAATTGTCGCTTTCGCGTATTCAGAACCGAGTTGTACTCTCTAATCAACCCCTCCTATTGTCACAGATAAAAAGGTGCGTACTGCGTTAGAGTAGTAAACCTATTTTTAAGAAATGTAGTATCTTAACTAAGTTGAAAAGTATTTTAACCTGGACTTCTTAGCAAAAAGAGGTTCTTATAAACCAGACTCTAAATCTCATAACGCGTCCGAAAATCGTTTTAAAATCTCTTTTCTTTTTAATCTAAAAACTCCTAATGAACTATACAAAGTGCTTTTGGCTGTTTTTGAAATAGTTAAAAACAGTTACTTGAATTGAAAGATAAAATAGCCCTTAGGTGTTTCCACGGACAATTATACGGATTACTGGTTCAATTACGATCCTTACATTCTAACCTTAATGGAATTAGTTAGACATGATAAAGTAAAGATTCTTTTTATAATTTTTCATAAAAGTAATTTAGTGCGAGTGCGGAAAGTAAATGAATTTAGTGCGAGTGCGAGAAATAAAGTAATTTAAAGCGAGTGTGAGAAATAAAGGAATTTAAAGCGAGTGCGGGAAATAAATAAAGTAAAGTGCGAGTGCGGATAATAAATAAAGTAAAGCAGTGCGAGAAATAAATGAAAGTAAAGCAATGCAGAAATAAATAAAGTAAAATACGAACTTGAATTAAAATGGCGGCAGGATTAACTTCCTCCAGAGTGCTCCAAAACTCGATCACACAGACAGATTACAGACTCGATCACTCGATTGCAGAAACACCCCGATGTGGAATGGTAACTGCTTTATAACTGATATATGCCTAGAGAAATCTAATTCTGGATGAAGAAAAACGAAAATCTAAGGTCCTATTTATAGGAAAACTGAAAGCATGAAAAGACTGGGATGCCAGTGGAGGTTACTGAAATTTGCCTTGTGGCGCCCGCCACAAGGTCATGGCGCCCGCCATGGTGCCTACAGGGGATTGGAGAGTGGGGATCGTGGGTCTTGGAGGTTGAGGAGTGGTCTTGAGACGTGGCCACGTCATGGCTAACCCCATGGCGCCCCCCACAGTGGGTGCCGTAAGTGCAAAACGCTGAATTTCTAGGTTTTCGTCCGTTTCCACTCCTTTTTCGCTCCTTTTCTCGATTCAAGCCCCGATTATTATAAAAACCTGAAAACATAAGAAAACAAAGTAATAACATAACAAAACAACAATAAAAGCTAAGAATGCATGCGAAATCGGAGTCAGAAACACGGTGAAATTTAGTGTGATCAACGTTCTGGAAAGTTGTTAGGTTTCATTGTCAGCCAAAGAGGCATTGAAGTTGATCCTGATAAAGTGAAAGCTATTCAGGAAATGCCTGCTCCAAGAACTAAAAAGCAAGTAAGAGGATTCTTGGGCCGTTTGAATTATATTTCGAGGTTTATCTCTCACATGACTGCCACATGTGCTCCGATCTTCAAGTTGCTTCGGAAAGACAAAGGTTGTGTCTGGACAGATGATTGTCAGAAGGCATTTGAAAGTATCAAAGAATATCTGCTTGAACCTCCTATCTTGTCTCCTCCGGTGGAAGGTAGACCGATGATCATGTACTTGACTGTGTTGGAAGATTCCATGGGTTGTGTGCTTGGTCAGCAAGATGAATCTGGAAAAAAAGAATATGCAATTTACTACTTGAGTAAGAAATTCACTGATTGTGAGTCTCGGTATTCCATGCTTGAAAAAACTTGTTGTGCCTTAGCTTGGGCTGCAAAGCGTCTTCGCCAGTATATGCTGAATCATACAACTTGGTTGATCTCTAAAATGGATCCAATCAAGTATATCTTTGAAAAGCCTGTTTTAACTGGGAGGATTGCTCGTTGGCAAATGTTGTTATCATAATATGATATAGAGTACCGAACTCAAAAAGCTATAAAAGGTAGTATCTTGGATGACCATTTGGCACATCAACCGATTGATGATTACCAACCTATCAAGTTTGATTTTCCAGATGAGGATGTGATGTTCTTGAAAGTGAAAGATTGTGATGAACCTTTGATTGAGGAAGGGCCGGAGCATGGATCTCGATGGGTTTTAGTTTTTGATGGTGCTGTGAATGCACGTGGAAGAGGAATTGGGGCAATGATCATTACTCCTCATGGTTCACATATTCCTTTTGCCACGAGGTTGACTTTTCCTTGTACCAATAATGAAGCTGAGTATGAAGCCTGCATTATGGGTCTTGAGGAAGCTATCGATCTGAGGAAGCTATCGATCTGAGGATTAAGCATCTTGATGTGTATGGAGATTCTGCCTTGGTAATTAATCAGATCCTGGGTACGTGGGTAACTCATCAACCCCACTTGATCCCTTATAGAGATTATGCCAGGAAGATATCAACTTTCTTCACTAAAGTTGAGTTTCATTATGTTCTTCGTGATGAGAATCAGATGGCAGATGCTTTAGCAACTATGGCTTCTATGATAAAGGTGCACCGGTGGAATGATGTTCCCATGATCAGTGTGATGCGACTTGAAAGACCAGCTCATGTGTTTGCAGTTGAAGAGGTCCATGATGACAAGCCTTGGTATCATGATATTAAATGTTTCCTCCAGAGTCAAGAATACCCACTTGGGGAATCCGATAAAGATAAGAGGACTTTGAGGAGATTGTCAGGCAATTTCTTCCTGAATGGAAATGTGCTTTATAAGAGAAATTTTGACATGGTCTTGCTCAGATGCGTGGAAAGACACGAAGCAGACATGTTAATGAAAGAAATTCATGATGGATCTTTCGGCACTCATGCTAATGGACATGCAATGGCTAAAAAGATGTTGAGAGCAGGTTACTATGGGTTGACAATGGAATCTGATTGTTGCAAGTATGTGAAAAAGTGCCATAAGTGTCAAGTGTATGCTGATAAGATTCATGTGCCACCAACTTATCTCAATGTGATTTCTTCCCCATGGCCTTTCTCTATGTGGGGAATTGATATAATTTGTATGATTGAACCCAAGGCTTCGAACGGACATCGTTTTATTCTTGTGGGAATTGATTACTTCACCAAGTGGGTGGAAGCGGCATCGTATGTTAATGTGACCAAGAAAGTTGTGGTTCGGTTTATCAAGAATAACATTATCTGCAGATATGGTGTTCCGAATAGAATCATTACTGATAATGGTTCGAACTTGAACAATAAGATGATGAAAGAGCTTTGTGAAGAATTCAAGATTCAACACTATAATTCTTCTCCTTATAGACCGAAGATGAATGGGGCTGTTGAAGCTGCGAATAAGAACATTAAGAAGATCATTCAGAAGATGGTTGTGACGTACAAGGACTGGCATGAGATGCTCCCTTTTGCTTTGCATGGGTATCGTACATCTGTCCGTACTTCAACAAGGGCAACCCCTTTCTCACTTGTTTATGGTACAGAAGCAGTGCTCCCTATCGAAGTTGAGATCCCATCAATGAGAGTTCTGATGGAAGCCAAGTTGACTGAGGCTGAATGGTGTCAGAGTAGATTTGATCAGTTGAATTTGATTGAGGAAAAGAGAATAACAGCTTTGTGTCATGGTCGGTTGTACCAGCAAAGGATGAAGAAAGCTTTTGACAAGAAGGTCAAACCTCGTGTATTCAGAGAAGGCGACCTCGTGCTCAAAAAGATTCAGTCTTTCCTTAAAGATTCTCGGGGCAAGTGGACTCCGAACTATGATGTCCCATATGTTGTTAAGAAAGCCTTCTTTGGCAGTTCATTAATTCTTGCAACTATGGATGGTGAGGAGATCACTCACCCTGTGAATGCAGATGCAGTCAAGAAATACTTCGCCTAAAAAATAAAAGAACAAATCGCTAAGTTGAAAACCCGAAAGGGAGGCTTAGGAAAAAATGAGCGTCTCGGTGGATTGAAAACCCGAAAGGGCGGTCTAGGCAAAAATTAGAGACATAAACAAAAGTAATTATCCCGGTAGATTGAAAACCCGAAAGGGCAATCTAGGCAAAAGTTAGGGATCATGGAAAGTAACTGCGTCGACAGACTGGATCACTTGTAGCAACCAAGGATTTCAGATTCTATCCCTCAGAAGAATTTCCCATCAAAGATTCTTATTCACTCATCCTTGACTGAAGTTTCGGACACAGTGGAGTTCAAAGTTGATAGGGAGAATAATGATCATTGTATCTCAATGTAGCCCTTTTCCATGTATTTACCATTTTTCAAACTTGTAATGATCCATGGAGTCATGCCATTTGCTGACTACCATTCTATCAATGAATTTGAGCTTTTATCCAATTGTTTGCAATTCTTTATATTGTTTCTGTTTACAAAATTTCAATTTATTGTTGATGATGATTTTTGAAACAAATTTAATAAATTTAATCTTTGAAGATTTTAAAAACATTTTTCTTTTGATATATGAACAAAGAAAGGATATCAATAGTGATTCCAAGGATGGTAAAGTCTGGATGTGTGTAACTTGTCTCTCCCAAAGCAGGGTTTGATTCAGTTGTGTCCATGCGAAGTTCCTGAATAGTCTTGACAGGATGATGTTAATGATATTTTGTTCCCCAACAATAAGCATGAGCGGGAATTGTATGATTGTTTTGAGTTCCCATGTTTTCTCCATAAGAGTTGTTGGAAGGGATGTTCTTAAGAATCCCTATCTGAGTTTTGACCTCTTCCTCAGCAAGTTATCTTTAAATTGAGAAGCATTGGGAATCCTCAGCTGAGCTCTTGTTCCTCAGCTTGATTTGTTTGCATCCTTGAATATAGAAGTATTGATATAGCAGTCAGTTTAGAGGTTTTCTTTTACCCAATGGTTGGGTATTGATTTAAAATCCCTCGTAATTGTTTTGGCTATGATGTTAACTTCTGATATCTCATGTGAATCCCCAGTAGGTCTGCATATGTCAGTAGTCAGCAGGTTCCTATGTGATTTTCAACAGGTCTTGCACCCTATCCCCAAGTGGAGCAGGAGTGGTATGACAGTTATTCCTCGTGAAGTTTGATTTTTATCAAGAATACTTCCATCCTCTGCAGATTATTACCTTTCCTCAGCAGGATAATATCCCTAGCAAATGCTATCTCATCATGATTTAAGCCTTGTAGTAGGATTTTATTCCTTTGATGGATTATGATATTCCCCTGCAGGATTTCGAGTTGAATCTCCAGCATGTTTCCCTGCCTTGTTGCCTTGGGATTAGCCGAGTATCCGGTTGTTGTGGTGTTCATGTCACCCGTTTCTTATCTTTATGTCTGTTTTGTCAGCATATTCATAAGCATATTCATACGCATAAGCATAGCATCGTTTGCTTGCATTCTTGCATTTATCATTGTTATCTGCTCTTTGGTGTGGAGTTTCCCCACAAGAGTGTGTGTGTTGTCTTCCTCTCAAGTTTAGAGTGTCGACCATTAAGCAGAAAGTGTTAATCCTTTCTAATTCCCCACTGAGTTTGTTTCTCGTGGATGATTTTGATTCAGTTTCCTCCAGTTTATTATCTGGATGGAATTTCCCCAGTTGAGATATTTCCTCCTCGAGATGAGTCTTGCTTGACCGTTTCTCTCCAATTTGTTCTTGGATTGAACTTTGTTCCCCTTTTGTGAGTAATATTGCTTTGGAATTAAGCTATCATTGTTTGTTAGTGGCAACATTTTCTCCAGCTTGGGTATATTACTTTGGAATTAAGCTATCAGTTAATCGATAGTGGGTAATATCGCCAAAATTAATCAAGTTCTTTTACTTGTACTCCTGCCCAGTAAATCCGGTAGTTGAGATTTCTTCTTACCCAGTAAAAAGGTAATAGAAGCTGTTTCCCTTTGATTGAGTTCCTACCTAGTAAATCAGGTAGTTGATCATGCTCCTACCCAGTAAATCAGGTAGTTGAGAATTTTTTTTGCCCAGTAAAAAGGTAGTGGAGGTTATCCCTCTTTATTTTGCTCCTATCCAGTAAATCGATAGTCGAGTCCTTTATATTTCCTACCCAGTAAACAGGTAGTTGTTAATTCTTATCCAACTCAGTATTTCTCCATTCTTGGACTCGAATACTTTGTTTGGTTGATAGTTCCTGGCAGGGTGTTTACTTTCCCTGGTTGAATATTGCACCCTGATTATATCATACCTGATTCCCAAGTGGAGTCAGCTATCCAGTGATTTATTTTCCTGGTAAACTCTTTGGTTGTCTGTTGTTGTTTCCCCAGTGGAATTTTCTTCTGTGTCCCCAGGTTTTGCTTTCCTCTGGTGTTCATATTTTCCCCACAGAGATCTTGGGTTTGCATATCATATTCATCTCATATCATTGTTCTCTTAGGACAAAAATTGGGTTTTCTGTATTTAAGTCTCTCCCATCTTGTAGAGACGAAGATGTCAATCTTCATATCTTCGGATTGAAGAAACTTAAATAGGGGCAGCTGTAACACCCTAATTTTTGCCCTAAGATTTCTTCGCATTTCATTTGCATTTTGCATACAAACAAGATCGCACTGGTTTCTTGTTTCTCCTCAGATGAAGGGTCTACGCTTCGCATGGGATCACCATTGTTTTTACTTCTTTATATTTGTTTATATTTACTGACTTCTAACCAAAATACCAAAAATATGTTGCAGTGTTCTTCTTCTTCTTCTCTGTGTTGCAGGATTTCAAAGATAAGACAATGATTTCAATTCAGATGCGTTTGTTCAGTCACAATTCGATTTCATATGGATGTTTGACCTAACCTTGGTCAAACTATCAAAAAGACTGTTTCAACTGCAAGATATGTGTACCGGTGTTTGGTTTCTCAGGCAGTGCGTATTCAATAGTTTAAGCTGTGTTGCGTGCTAAGATCATCGGTTTATCAGGCAGTGTTTTGTGTGAAATTTGGTTCGAATCATCAGTCCATCAGTTCATCAGTGATTCATCTGGGGATTTATTTTCCTCAGCATGAATTCGAATTATCAGGACAATATTCAGACAATTTTAGTGATTGTGGTTGAATTGGCAAGTGGTGTAGTGGTTCAGAATCGGATGTTTTCATTTTAATCAGTGGCTTGTGAGAAAAATCAAGATTTGGTTTTGGGCTAAAATCAAGATTTAGTATCCGTTATCAATTCATTTTCGTTTCATAAACCATTTTTTTTAGTGCCCATTTTATTTCCATCCATTTTTCATTATCCTTATTCATAAATCACGTCAAAGTCCTTTTTTTGTTTACAATTTCCAAGGCCAGCTATTGCAGCATTTACAACTTCCAAGGCCACTTCTACACTATATTTAAACGACAAACAAATTGTAAGCCAACATAAACAAAACGAGAAAAGATTTATCGACTATGGCTATGACAAATGTTAGGTAGATTGGTTATGTTAATATGTTTTCCTTCATCGGGATCTGAACCCTGTTCTCTAACATTTTTTTTGTCCTAGCCTAGTAGCTTAAATTTCACCCTATTAAAGACGAATAAGTAGGTTATCGTAGACGCATGTTTGAACTCACATCGCAGCTGCATCAGATCCCTGCACAGCTACCAACTTACTCACTGACAATTCTCTAACTTATTTAACATGAAGAAAACTTGTCCAAGTTCAATAAGGGAATGCAGAAACAAACACACACAAGGTAACAAACAAACCCTTTTCATCATCAACATTTCTACAAACATGTAACATGCGGCGATTGAACGATGCTGACTAATCCTATTTCAATTTTGGAACTTTGTTATTCAATCATGAATATGATGTCTCTTCCTATTCTAGCAACAAACAATAAAAAAAACTAAAATATACAAGAAAAGGGAAAATAGTTTAAAAAACCAGAAAGTTACTCATTCACATTTCAAAATATCAATAACATAAGCAGCATTAACACATTTAGAAACAATCAGGGACTATTTTCAAAAAGGCATCACTAACCCTAAGCAGCATTAACACATTCAGAAACAATCAGGGACTATTTTCAAAAAGGCATCACTAACCCTAACATAAACAACATTAACTCATAACAGAAAGTATTCGACAACGAGCGTATTCCTTAGAAATTGTTAGAATTTGTAGAATTTGGTAAACAACGAACGTATTCGACAAAAACATGATTTGAAACAATGAACTCATTTGACAAATCTAAACGATTTCTGGATATTTACAGAAGAAAAGAAACGACGAACCTGTCCTTGAATGCAGGCCACGTGAACCTCTCCTTGAATAGAAAAGTTGAACTCGTTGGTGATTCTGAATCGCAAAGTGAACTCGCGAACCTCTGATTAAGGGAGTAGGATGCTAAAACGATTGATGATTGAGGGAGAGAAGAGCGATCGTGAGGGAAGATTCTTTGATTTTCAGCTCTGATAAAAACATGGATGATTTAGGGTTGATGATTGAGGGAGTAGGAAGAAAAGAAGTTGAAGTCGTCAGATTCTTTGATTTTCAGTTTATATTTTATTTACTTTATTTACTTTATTTAATAATTTATAATTTTATTTGAAATTATTGGTATAAACAAATAAAATAATAAAAATACTATTATTTTAGAATTTGAGTTTTTTTATTTATAGTTAAAGTATATATATATATATATATATATATATATATATATATATATATATATATATATATATATATATATATATATATATATATAAATAGTTTTTTTAATTAAAATAATAAAATAAGTTCATCTTTTTATAAGTTTAAATTTATAGTTTAAGATTATCTTATTTATTCTTACAATAAATTTTTAAAAGTTTATTTTTGAAATTATGATTTTTATATATTTAATTTTATAAATTTAATTTTTAGTTTTTTTTTTATAATTTATAGTTTTAATAGAAATTATTGTTATAAATAATTAAAACAATAAAAATAGTAACTAAATTTTGGGGAGAGGTGAACTTCTTGGTACCAATATTAGCATCAGTTTAGACCGTCGCTACCATAATAATTATTTAAACAAAATTTGTGGGGAGAAATCAATTATTTTCGCACCAATATTAGCGTCGCTAATAGCCATCGCTTCTATGAAAAAATAACTATTTATGTAAAACAAAAAAAGGGAGGTAACAAAATTTGTGGGGAAAAATGAATTATTTTCGCACCAATATTAGCGTCGCTAATAGCCGTCGCTACTATGAAAAAATAAATATTTAT
Source organism: Lathyrus aphaca (assembly GCA_963966055.1). Classification (NCBI taxonomy): domain Eukaryota; kingdom Viridiplantae; phylum Streptophyta; class Magnoliopsida; order Fabales; family Fabaceae; genus Lathyrus; species Lathyrus aphaca. The sequence continues at coordinate 246,218,387 of OZ014525.1, forward strand.
CTAAAACAAAAAAATGGAGGTAAAAAAATTTGTGGGAGGAAATGAATTATTTTCGCACCAATATTAGCGTCGCTATTAGCCGTCGCTACTATGAAATTTTTTTTTTATCTAAAACAAAAAAAGGGAGGTAACAAAATTTGTGGGGGGAAATGAATTATTTTCGCACCAATATTAGCGTCGCGCCGTCGCTACTATGAAAAAACAATTATCTTAACACTTGAATGAAATTACAAGAATTATTTAAATAAAATCATTTATATCCAAATATAGCGTCGGCTACGACCGACACTACTAATAATGACTTATAAAAAAAATAAAACAAATGTTTATACCCATTAGCGAGTACTTTTCCTGACGTAATGGCAACACTTGTGGATGTGCAGGAATAACATAATATTTAATGATAAATTTTGGGAGGAAGATGTTAATAATATTATTGTTTGGTCTTGTTGGTGGTTAGGGAAGACTAGGAATATAGTTTCGAAGAATATTGGGTGTAATTATTATGAATGGTTTAATTTTTCCATTATGTTATAATAATCTAGATGTTGGATAGGTGAATTTTTGTATTTGGGTTATAGGATATCCCTTTGTATCTTAGAATCGACTTTACTTATTAAAAAAAAGTTAAATTCAATATTAAAAATTCAATAAATTCTCAAAGTTTATCAATTCAAATAAAATCTTATTATATTTACATCATTAGAGTCAATTTCACTATGAATTAGCATTCGATGGTTTGGTCAATTTAAAAATTTATGAAGGATTATGTATTTCAGTCACTTCAAGAAAACATTAAATTTCCAACTATCAAAAGCTCCCACAAACAAAACAAAAAATAGCTAAAGGACGTGCAGAGATGTGTTTCATCCAAGAGACAAAGGTCATTGAAATTTCTGAAAGTAAAATTAAGAGTATGTGGGGTCATAGTAGGAGTGACTGGTCGGCTATTGGCTCTGTAGGCCAATCATGTGGTGTTCTCTCCATGTGGAATTCATATCTCTTTTCCCTATATTTCAGCTTCAGAAGCAATGGTTATTTGGGTATTGCTGGTATCTTTAAAGGTCGTATGTATTTCTTCGTTAATATATATATATATATATATATATATATATATATATATATATATATATATATATATATATATATATATATATTCTTGTGTTACTGTAAAAAAGAGGGAACTTTGGAAAGATTTATTGGAAGTCAAATTAAAACATCCTGGTTGCGATTGGGTGATTACAGGAGACTTCAATTTAATAAAAAACAAATCGAAAAGGAAGGGTTTAGGTAGATTCAATGCTTCTGAGATGGGTGATTTCTCAAGCTTCATAGAATTTATGGAATTTGTGGACCTTCCTGTTATGGGGGAGATATACTTGGTATAAGTCTAGTGGATCGTGTAGAATTCGTCTTGATAGAATTATGATGTTTGAAGCTTTGATCTCATAGTGGAAAGTGCTAGCACAAGTTATAGGTGCGAAAGATGTTTCGGACCATAAGCCTTTCTGGTTGAGGATGAAGGAGATCAACTAGGATCAAAAACCATTTACCTTTTTCAATACCTAGATTAAACACCCTCAATTTCTGAAGTTTGTGGAAGGAGCTTGGAAAAAGTGTGTAGTGACAAGAAGCCTGACCTTTGTGCTAACCAATAAGCTGAAAGTTCTTAGGGAAAGGCTGAAATGGTGGAACAAAAATGTCTTTGGGTGGCTGGACTTGGAGGTAGACACAAGCTTTATGGATATTAATGCCATTGAGAATGAATTGGATGAGGCGTCTAGGGCTGAAAAGGTAGGTGGGCTACAAGCAAGAAGTATTATTGTTGATAAAGTGTGGAAAAATTTGAAATTGAAGGAAAGTTTTATTCATCAAAAATCAAGATTAAATTGGACAACAGAAGGTGATATGCATATGAAAATTTTCCACTCTTCTATGTGTAATAGAATTAGGAGAAACACAATCTTGGCTATAAAATAGCGTAATGTTTTGGTGGAAGAGGCCCCCTTCATAAAGCAAGCAGCGGTGGATATTTTCAGTTGCAAATTCCAAAGTGTAGGTTAAATTAGGCCGACACTGAGTATGCATGACTATCATGTGCTGAATGAGGTTGATAATAGTATACCTACAACACAATTTGAGGAAGCGGAGATCATGGAGGTTATTTCAAATTGTGGGGGAATAAAAGCCCAGGCCCTGATATTCTTACTTTTTACAATCAATGACATATATATTTTTTACAATAAAAAAGAAAATAATATTTTCTAGAAATACAAAAATTCAAAAATAACATTATTTAGAAAAAAGCTCACGTTTATTTAAGATAAATTTTATTAGTGTTTATAAAAAAATGAGGTCGATTTTGTAAAAATAAATTAAAGTCAATTAGTTTGGAAAAGATTATATTCTTAGTTGGGAATTACTTTTGGACACCCGGAAACCTTGTGGATCATTTATTACGGTGGATTGACACATTATTATTGAAAAAGGTATCGTGTAATAAATCAGTGGTTTTATGGTTGATATCTTTGTGGAGCTTGTGTATGTGCAAGAATGACGTAATATTTAATGATAAATTTTGGGAGGAAGGTCATTTTGTTAATAATATTATTGTTCGGTCTTAGTGGTGGATAGGGAAGACTAGGAAGATATGTTCGAAGAATATCGTGTGTAATTATTATGAATGGTTTAATTTTCCCGTTATGTTTTTATAATCTAGATGTTGGATAGGTGACTTTTTGTACTTGGATTAGGATATCCCTTTGTATCTTGTAATCGATTTTACTTATTAAAAAGAAAAGTTAAATTCAATATTAAAAATTCAATAAATTCTTAAAGTTTATCAATTCAAATAAAATCTTATTATATTTACATCATTAGAATCAACTTCACTATGAATTAGCATTTGATGGTTTGGTCAATTTAAAAATTTACGAAGGATTATGCATTTCAGCCACTTCAAGAAAACCTTAAATTTTCTAACTATCAAAAGCTCCCACAAACATGGTAAATATTCATCATGCCAGGCTTGGAAACAAACTTGTTTAAAGTAGTAATAAGTAAAGCTTTGGTGAGGAAATCTTCTAATTGCTCATGTGTTGAAATTGGAAGAAGTCTAAGCAACCCTTGTAATAGCGTTTCACAAACCAGATGACAATCGATCTCTAATTGCTTAGTATGCTCATGAAAGATATGATTAGATGATATATGCATAGCACTTTGACTATCACAATATAGGACAGGTGGCTTGGAACAAGTGACTTGCAAATCCTTCAGCAGATATGTTAACCAAATCAATTCACAAGTGGAAAATGACAATGCTCTGTATTCAGCCTCGGATGACGACCTTGAAATGGTCTGTTGCTTCTTTGCACGCCAAGAAATAATTGAAGACCCTAGGAAGAAACAGTAGTCAGAAATGGATTTCCTTGAATCAAGGCAACCTGCCCAATCTCTGAGAATTCAAGTATTTGCTTTTCAGAAATCCTGGAAAAAAATAAGCCTCTTCCAGGACTACCTTTCAAATACCTTATAACACGACAAAAAACTTGGTAGTGAATCATGGTGGGAGTGTTTAAAAACTGACTAGGTTGTTGAGTAGCATATGTGATGTCAGGTCTTGTTGTATTCAGATATAGTAGTCTTCTAATCAGCCTTCTGTATGCTCCAATGTCCTTAGAAGGCTTGACTCCATCAACATGTAGCTTTATGGATGAGTCAAGAGGTGTGGTTGTTGATTTTGATCCAATCAGACCTAATTCTTGGAGAAGATCACTGAATACTCGTAATGTCCATATTGTGTTCTGAACACCGTCTTATGAATATCCTCATATTTCACTTTAATCCGATGATAGCCCGATCTCAAATCGATCTTGCTAAACATACAAGCACCTACCAATTGATCCATCAAATCATCTATTCTTGGAAAATGATATGTGTTCTTAATCGTCAATTTATTCAATTGTCTATAATCCACACAAAGCCTTATACTTCCATCTTTCTTTTTAACTATCAACACTGGAGCTCCCCACGGTGATACACTTGGTCTTACAAACTTTTTCTCAAGCAACTCTTCCAACTGCTTCTTTAATTAAGCTAACTCAGATGCGAACATCATGTACGGTTCCATATAAACAAGTCTAGTACCAGGTATAAGATCAATCGCAAATTCAACTTCTCTTTCAGGCGGCACATCAGGAATTTCATCAGGGAAAACTTCAGGAAATTCCTTCACTACTCATAACTCTTCAATCTTAGCTTTACCCTCTATTGAAAATGACGCCATCAACGTAAACATCTGGGCTTCCTCTTTCATTAACTTTTGCAACTCCCTAAATGTCAACAATCCCACTCATTCTTCCTCTAGAGTAGAAAACCTCACCGACTTACGAAAACAATTTATATGAACATAGTTATGCTCTAACCAGTTCATACCTAGGATTACGTCCATCCCAGTCAACGGAAAACACACCAAATCAACATAAAAGTCTCTATAAAAAATAAACAATGTACAACTCAAACAAACTAGTGAAATGACCATTTCTCCTTTCAACTCAGACAACTTAAGACCCAACCTCTTAACACAATCAACAACAACAAAACAATGGGTAGAACCGTGTCAATAATAGTAATTAAAGGAATACTATTAATGAAACACGTACCGCTGACGAGCTTGTCCTCATTAGCTGTCTGAGTCCTAGCTAAAACGAACACTTTCCCTCCAGACTTTGCTTTCTTCGGCTTCTGGCATTGGCTACCAATATGACCTTCTTCACCATAGTTAAAACATATCATCTATTTGTGTGTTCAATCAGATATCGCATGTCCAACTTTTCCACAACGGAAGCAACGCTTCACCTCAGCAGTGCACACATTACTCTTGTGTCCAGCCTGTCCGCACTTGAAACAAATAATACCAGTAAGAGCATCACCCCTACTAGTTCTCTGACTCGCAACAACTTTCTATGTACCCTTGCCAGTTGGAGTATCATACGGCTTGCCACGGTTTAGCTGATTCTTGCTCCTCCGATCAGTAACAATCTTGTAGTGAGCATTGTTATCTTCCTCGAAGATTTTGCAACTATCCACCATATCAGCAAAAACATGAATCTTCTGATCCCTCATAGCCTTCTTAATCTCAGAGCTCAACCCATTCTCAAACTTGATTCACTTCGAAAATTCATCCGTCGTTGCATCATGGTGCGTGTAAAACTTCGACAACTCCATGAACTTCGCAGCATAATCTGTCACCGACATATTTCCCTGCTTCAACGCTAGAAATTCAATCTCTTTCTTACCATGCACATCTTCAGGGCAATACTTCCTCATAAACTCCATACAGAAAACAATCCAAGTGATCTCTTTACCAGCAGCTTCCAACCTTTCTCTGGTTTCCAACCACCAGTCATCAGCTTCAACTGACAACATATGAGTTCCATAACGAACCTTTTGTACTAGAGTGTAATCCATCACATGGAAAATCCTCTCAATTTCTTTCAACCAAACCAATGCAGCATCAGGGTCATACTTTCCCTTAAAGGTAGGCAGGGTCTCCCTCTAAAAAGTCGCGAACATGTGAGACTCATCATTCCCGCCAGCATTCGGTAAGTTCTGTACAACCTGAGCCATTGCTTGCATTGCAGCAGCCATTGCAACATTGTTCCTTCCAACCATCTCAACTTAACACTATAACACAACAAAAGTTAGAACCACATAACAATACTCGAATGTTAAATAACTACGACTTGACACTTGGTTATACATACTGACCTGCTCTGATACCACTAATGTAACACCCCATTTCTACCCGACTTTATAAATTAAATCAGAGTTATAAAAGTTCATCAACAAACATGGGATATCACATTTTTCCAACTTTAAAACCAAATAACAACTTCATTAATTTAATTACTTTGAAAAACAACGCAACGGATCAACATGTTTCAATTACTAAACGACTTCAAAGAAATCAACATCAAAATATTTCAACTTGGCTCTTCAACATAAAACAACTTAAAACTAATTCATAAACTTAAACAAAACCCAAAAAGACAAAACATGTGTTCATCCCCCCAAAGTGCTACGTGTCAGAGCGACAAACACCAACTCGAAGCTACTAAGTACTGGACTCTTTGTTACCTGCACGTTACTAACAGAGGGCAACATTCAAACATAAGGGGTGAGATATTGAATAACATAAACAGGATACGATAATCAATATGTAAACAAGATAATCGTACAATCACACCACTTCACACAACAAGCAACAACAAAATACAACTTACATCTAACAAACAACATAAATATTATGCAACTCAATGCGACTCAACTTATATGCATGTTGTACCATTTGGAGTAAACTCCCAACTTAAAACATTGCCAGTTTATCGAGGCATCATCAACTTATTGCCAATCTCGGCCAACTTGAATCGAGCATACGATCCAACTTGAAATATGCACATGTATGCAACTATGAATGGAATACAACAACAACATAATCAACAACTTAACAACATAACAACTTGAACAACTCAGCAACATGAATCAACATTAGTCCTAGGACCTACAACATATTAATATTTCCTAAAATCGGGACAACACAACTTATAACGACTTCAACGTGAAAAATGACATAATTACGGCTTAATCAATTATATTACTAAAATTATCATTTCAAATCTTACAATATACTATATTTAACTTATTTCATGCCTACTTTAAGTCTAAGATCAATCCAACTCGAAACGGATGTGAAAACAGGACGAATCGCCAAAAACTGCATTTTTTCGCACATGCCTCGCCCATGCGCGTATAGCCACCTTGATACGCGTATTGCCCTTGAATGTTACGTGTATGGCCTGTATATAAGGGTCTTGTTACGTGTATTGCCTTGCCTTATATGCGTAATACCAGATATGTTACGCAAATGACCATAACGCCTCTAATTCCAACTCTGCTACGATTTCTCACAATCTCATCATTCTGTTCAATCTTAATTGGGTTTCTACATTGATTTTATCTCAAAAACTCATGTATCTATTCCTCTATCAAATTCTATGATCGATATTTATGAACCCTAACTTCTTATACACGAATTCTTCAACACAGTCTAACAACATCATAGAGAACATATACAACAACGATTAAGTCAGCAATACAATAAGAACAACATGCTTTTTCATCATATATCAACATGAAATCGACAACAACAATCATATCACAAAAAACAGTAATGAGATTACATGAAAATTTCAACCTACATACGATCTCTAGTCCCGGTTATAGAATTCGAACCCCACCCTTACCTTAGATTGAAGGCAGCTCGAATTCACCGCAAAAATTCCTGCGAAAATCTTCAACCTAGCCTCTTCTTGATCTCCCTCTAATACTTGTTCTTCCTCCTCTTACAATTTCTGATTATTCTATCTAATTAGGTTTCTTTTGTCTAATCCTACTAATTTACATTAATCAACCTAATTAATAACGGCCCTAAAACAGCACCCCCAACTTACTACTCTTACACCACAAAACCAAGCCCACTTAATATTACCTCATTTAATTCTTATTTTATTTTACTTAATTAATCCGACTTATTCGACTTAAACAACCCAACCACAACTTAACCCGCAACATAAAAATCATCTTAACAGCTTAAACGACTTAACGACACAAACGACAAAACAACACTTAACAACCTATAATCGGGAAACATACACAATAATATTTAATTAAATTAATCAATTAAATACGGGCGTTACACTTATCACAAGTAACACCTTCAGGTATGGTCATGTAAACATATTCTTGCAAGTCACCATGTAAGAAGGCATTATTTACACCAAGTTGATGTAGATACCAACCATGAATAGAAGCAGCGACAATGAGAGTTTTCATTGTAGTGAGCTTAGAAACTGGTGAGAAAGTATCAAAAAAATTTAAGCCTTCAATTGTCCCATTTGCTTTATGTTTTACTTTATATACCCATCTGCTCCCAATAGGCTTAACATGAGGTGGTAATTCAACTATATTCCAAGTGCCATTCTTGTTCAATGCATATAATTCAGATTTCATAGCCTGAATCCAATGGTTAGACAAGCAAGCTTCTTTATAACTCTTTGGTTCAGTGTGTTGTGTGAGAGAAATGGTAAAAGCAAAATTAGACTCAGATATATGTGATGTAGAATCAAAAGAAGAAATATGATGAAGAGTAAAATTGGTACATGAGGATGTCCTGTCAACTGAACTAAGTAATGAATTGCAAACATAATCAGAGAGATATGTAGGTGCTTGCTTATTTCTAACAAATCTAGGCTGGATAGTAGGTTCAACAACATGTTCTGAATTATCATAATGTTTTTCAGTTTGGTCATGATCGGAATATTGATCATTTAGGTTAGTAATGGTAGGATGTGTTAGGGTATCAAGATTAATGTAAGTATGATTTTGTTCAGGGTTTTGGTCATGTTGAATTGGGATAGCATCGTGAGATGTAAACTCACATTTGAAATCATTTTCATGAGACAAAGGGTTGGAAATGATGTTTTGTGAAGGTGATGTATGTTCATTGTGGTCATTTTGGGTTGTATTTGTAGGTATGTTCCTAAGAGAAGGTTGTGAGCTATTGTGAGAATGGTAATCCCAAAAAATTTGACTACTTCCTGGATAAGGAAACAAATGTTCATGATGTGTGACATTCCTAGAGATGAAAATTTCATGATTATTGATGTCATATAGAACAACTCCCTTCATACCACTTTTATAGCCAAGGAAAACACATTTTCTACTCCTTGGTTCAAGCTTAGTTCTATGAGCTTGAAGAGTAGAGGCATAAGCCAAGTAACCAAAAATTTTAAGACAATGAATATCTGGAAGTTCATTATATAATAAAAGATGAGGAGATTTATTTTTCAAAACAGGTGTAGGAATCTTATTTATGATAAATGTGCCATCAACAACTACATAAGACCAAAAATGTTTTGGCAATTTTGATTGAAAAAGTAAATCTCTACCAATGTTTAAACTATGTTAATGTTTTCTCTCCACTCTTCCATTCTGTTGAGGAGACCAACACAAATGGTTTGGTGGATAATTCCATTAGAAGCATAAAATTCTGGCATACTAAACTCAAGACCATTATCAGTTCTAATGGTTTTGACTTTAGCTCCATGTTGTTTTTCGATGAGTTTAATGAAGTTAATAACATGTTGTCCTGTTTCTGATTTAGATTTAATAGGGTTATCCATGTGAACCTACTATAATCATCAACATAAGTAAGAAAGTATGAATGACCATGTAAAGACTTTATAGTTATGGGTCCCCAAATGTCAAAGTGGATCATATTATAAGGGTTTATTGCTCTATTTACACTAACATTGAATGAAAGTTTTTTTTGTCTAGAAAAGTTACACACATCACAAACATCTTTGTTATTTGTGGGAATGAAAGGAAACATAGAGTGTAAAAGGAGTAATCTACTATGAGATAAGTGTCATAGTCTAAAATGCCATAAGGTTGTGTCTCTGTCAGGTATAGAAACATTGGTTGCCGAAGCTTTATTCATGGGTTTATGTAAGGGCAAATCTCATAAAATTAAGTAATACAACCTGTTGCACCCCAAAATTTTCCCTCACAATACAAGACTTTGTGTGCTAAGAAGGTTCACAAGGTTCACAAGTTTCCCAATGTTTACAAGACCTTTCATGAGGTTCATGAAGTCTACAAGTCACTTTATGAAGGTTCACAAGGTTCACAAGTTTCCCAATGCTTTCAAGACCTTTCATGAGGTTCATGAAGTCTACAAGTTACTTTATGAAGGTTCACAAGGTTCACAAGATTCACAATGCTTACAAAACCTTTCATGAGGTTCATGAAGTCTACAAGTCACTTTATGAGGTTCACAAGGTTCACAATACCTCCCATGAGGTTCACAAGACATTTTATGATGGTTCACAAGGTTCACAATACCTCCCATGAGGTTCACAAGACATTTTATGATGGTTCACAAGGTTCACAAAATTCACAATTGGTCAGAAGAGTTGACAATTCCCTCAGACAATGCACCTCCTAAGCAGTGCATCCAAAACTAGGGTTTTGACTTTAATCAGGATAAATGGACTTCCAAGACTTCAAGTGAGCTTCATAACATCTTATATGTGTGTAAGAACCCCCATGACAAGTTTCAAGACTTTTCTCAAAAGTTTGCTCAGTCAGATGATCAGATAAGTCAAAATTAGTCAATGCAGTTAAAAAGTCAAACTGAGGTCAACTGTGGTCAAACCAAAGTAAAACTTCATGATTTTTTGCCAACATCAAGTATATGAAGTAAAATTCATCATTTGATCAAGGGTTGATCATGATTCATCAAGGAGATTCCAGATCATCAATAATCAGGAGTTTCTAAATTAGGGTTTCCTTAGTAAAAGTCAACTGAACTTTGACCAGCCATAACTTTCACATACTTCATCACCAAGTCTCCACTCAAAGCTCATTTTGAAGGAAATTGAATTCTCTACAACTTTGTGTCTCACAAGCCAAGCCCAAAAATGCTTCATTTGGAAGGTATGAGCTAAGACATTATAGGTCCTTTTGAAAGTCAACAAAAAGTCAACAACTTCAAAAGGGCATAACTTGAGATTGGTAAATGATATGGACATGAAACCAGTGGGGTTGTTTAGAGAACTCTTCAAGCTTTCCAAAATGTCCAAGAACACCCTCATAGCATTAAAATTGAAGGATATGCGCCCTTGCAAAGTTGGGAAATTTTGAGTTGGTTTATGATGAAAAAGGGGGTCTAAAACCAATTTCTTCCAAATGGGCTTGCCAAATGATGACCCAATCCATACATTGACTTCATGCACGACCCAAACCATTAAAAATCAGAATTTTTATTATTTTATTTTTATTTATTTTGATTTAATTCATTAAAAATCATTTTAAATAAAAATAAAATATGAAAATGTAATATTTGATGGAGATTGAGTTTCTAGAAGATCTTAAATGATGATTGGAATTGAAGAGGAATGAAATCACAAGATTGGTCCAAAAATAGTAAGCCTTCATACAAGAATATTGGATTTTTAAGGCATGATCAATTTGAATCTTTTCATATCAAAATTTCCACACAACCATTCAATGTTATGACCTAAATTCATTTACCTATAAGTACTAAACACAACTCAATCACCAAGACAAAAAATTTTCTGCCTCCCAAGAGTAAGTTTCATAAACCAAAAAACCTCTCAAAAACTCACATTCGGTTTCAATCTTCCAGGACATTTGAAGGTAATTTGAGAACACAGCCATGATCCTTGGACCTCATTGAGTGGAAACCAACACTTATTTGCATCCAAAACACTCCATAATGCATGAACCGAATCATCCATGTGCTTCATATATTTTTTTTCGAATCATCATATTTACTTATTGATAATGAATTTTAATGATATATTGATGTTTGTTATTGGCTATAGATGAAGTCTGGATAGTTTGGTGAAGAGTTATGGCCGAATCATGAGTATACCATGTTTAGGGTTTAAAGCTCTAAATTTGGGTTCTTCAATTTACACAATATAAATGAATTTGGTTGACATAATTGGATTGTACAGGTTGCAAGGAAGTTAAAGATGTTTTTAATTTGATAAAATTGTGCTGTTTGAATAGTGTTTGATGTTCGCAGGTTGTATTAGTAGGAATAATCGCAGGAAAAGTTGTAGATAAATTCGCAGGAAAACCTGCGAACCCAAGGTTGAAGATGAAGATCTTCGCGCGCTTCAGATTTTTGAATTTTGATTTGTATATTTATTGTGTTGTTTGTATATTATTTCATAGGATGATAAGTGGCCTGGTGGTTGGTACGCGCATGAAAGAAGCTAAGGACCCTGGTGGTATGGCATGGGTGTTGTCAAGCAAGGCATCCTGGGTTCAATTCCCAGCCAGGAAAGTTTCAATTTTTTTTTTATGATTTCATTGTTTTGTTAATTATATTATAATCATGTAAATGTTTTCTAATTCTAAACTTAGTTTTTTATAATTATACATTTAAAATTAAAAACATGTATATAATAATAATTAGATTTATATTTTGTTGTATATAAAATTTAATTTATTTTTGCAAACTCTAATTTAATCATAATATCTTTCTAAAAAAAACCTAATTGTAATTCTTGTTTATATTTTAATTAGTGAATAAAATTTTATTATAATCTTTAAATTTGTAAATATAATTGTATGATCATATCTTCATTCATGTATCTATCTTATTAAATTTTGTAAATATAATCATAATTGATCCTATTTTTATAATATGTAAATATGACCTACATTGTTTATAATTTAAAATTTTGTACATAAAATCTAAAAATTAAAATGTTTAATTTTTTTTTATAATATGTAAATATTCTATAATTGTTTATAATCTAGTTATGTATGTAAATAATTTTTTTAATATATGTTTTAAAAAATAATTAAAACTTGTTAATTTAATATAATTTATTTTCATAATATGTTTATAATTAACTTAATTTTTATAGCATTTAAGACTTTATGATAATTAATTGTTTATATTTTCTTCGCAATCTTAAATAATAATTGTTCATAAAAATTTGATCTTGTAATTATTATGCTAATATTCTTATTTATTTTATCATTAATGCTATTTATTTTCATATTTATTATTATTATTACTAACCCCATTTATAGATATTGTGATTTATTATTATTATTATTACTAATCCCATTAAATTTGATATTATTTTTCTTATTATTATTTCACTAACCCTATTTAATTTTTTTTATTATTATTACTAACACTTATTATTATTGCTTATTTATTTATTTTTACTTATTTATTTATATTTTGCTTCTATATTTATTTTTGCTATTTATTTTTAATTGCTTATTATAATTATGTAATTGCTTCTTGGTGTAATTTTGTAAATATGTAATTTATTTAATTTTTATGCTATGGTTAGTAATTTAGGGAGTGTAAACATGTATTCTATTTTAAAAATTGAATGTAGATCACTTTAATTATAAGATAAATTAAATTAAACACTCACATACATAAGTCGATTTTTAATCGCCATCTCACTTTCTAAGGCTATCCCTCAATGTTGCCTAATCATAAGGTCAAGTGGGGTGTATAAAGCAAGTCCCTTAAAAGAAAAATCATCAAGTCCCTAATGGTTGCCTTAAAGATCAAGTCCCTTTTCGAATAATGATGATAGTCCCTCCTAAATGCTTAATACACCTCACAGTTGCCTTCATAAACAGATGTCCCTCATATGTCCCTCACATCCAAGGTAATGACTACCTATTCCTTAATAATAGGGATAGTCTTACCACTTAAAGGATAAAGAACAAAAAAGACTTAAACTTTAGGGTAGGTACCTCCTAGTTGCTTGCTCACTTCATTTCAAATTTTCAAACACTTAAAAAATTTCAAACAAATTTTCAAACACAAGTTTTTACGCATCCGTACATGGATCATTATTAACTCATATGAAAATTTTCTATTCACACACTTTACATTTTCAAAAACAATTCAAAAGTGAGCTAAGTAACTAAGAGCCCATGGATAACCATGGATGTAAAGGGTGCTAACACCTTCCCTTTACATAACCTACCCCCCGGACCCAAAAATATCTCTTAAGGTCTTTCCTGTTCTTTTATACCCTTTCCTTTTGGATAAAATAAAAGTCGGTGGCGACTCTTGCTATCCGCAACATAACTAAAGTCAGTTCTCCCACCGTGTTACAGAACTGACGACTCTGCTGGGGACTTAATATTAAAGAGGGGTACCCTTAGGAATTAAATCACTTAAATTGTTTGTCTTGTTTGCTTTATACTTATCTTGTTGGGTGCTCTTATGTGTGAAAGGTCCTAACCCGGATCTAGTGTACCTTAGGTAAATGGCAATAGACCAAGGAAACTGTACGACGTATATCGATACGGTTGATCTGGTGGCCATAGTTAGTGCGACTTCTTGGTTGGTGCTTATGTTCCTTAAGTCAAGTTGAGGATAATATGAGGCTGCCATATGTTGTCAATGCACTAACTAACTTTTAGAACCCTAGTTAACTCATCTTGGCCTTTAGAAAGTAGTGAGGTAACCGGCTTTGGTGCAGACTGAAGTTAGTTGACACTCGATACTACACTCATTGAGATCTTAAACTTGGAGGGTTTTGGTTGGCAAGTAAGTTGCCTTCTGATCAACCACCCTTGTGAAGGATCAATGATATTGAGATCCCTTAGAACCTGGTTACTTTTGTAGGACAGGATGAACCAACCAACTTCAGGGGAGGGTACTTACCTTTGAACCTCATGCAAGCCTTTAAACCTAGGGCTATGGTGTGACTTGTTTGTGTGTGCCACATATTTGTGATTGAGCATAACATCATGACATCATCATGCATCATAAGCATAGCATTTTCACTAACCATTTCAAGGACCAAAGGATTTATCTTTGTTCTTTGTTGCAGGTCATGGCTTCTGCTCGTAGAAACACCATCAGGATCAACTTTGTGGGCATACCTGCTAAGCTTAAAGAGTTGGTTTCTCAAGTGTCTGATCACTCCCAGTTCATCAAGAGACATGGTCACCTATTGGATCTAGTCACTTCAGGGTTCAATGAAGACATGATGAGTGTTCTGTTTCAGTTCTTTGACCCTAAGCACCACTGTTTTACATTCCCCGACTATCAGCTGGTTCCAACCATGGAGGAGTTCTCTAAACTTCTGGGCATACCTGTTCTTGATCAAAGACCCTTCACAGGCCTGGAGAAGGAGCTTAAACCAGAGGTTATTGCTGCAGCTCTACATCTGAAGAAGTCTGACATTGTCCTGGAAACGAGAAGCGGAGTTAAAGGTATTCTTGCTAAGGTATTAATGGATAAAGCTCAAGTGTTCTTGAAGGCCATGAGCTATGATGCTTTTGAGGAGATCTTAGCCCTGTTGATTTATGGCTTAGTATTGTTCCCCAATCCAGATCAGTTCATAGACGTTCATGCCATCAACATATTCCTGAGTCACAATCCAGTACCTACCTTACTTGGAGACATCCTGCATTCTCTTCACACCCGTACTACAAAGGCAAAAGGAACTTTGATGTGTTGCATACCTTTGCTATCTAGGTGGTTTATTTCTCACCTTCCTCGCTCAGTAATGAAGAATGAACAAGGGTTCAGGTGGTCCAAGAGGATTATGTCACTCTCGCATTCAGATATCCATTGGTGCTCCAGATCTATGGAGAATGTCACTATCATTGACCGTTGTGGGGAGTTTCCTAATGTGCCACTGCTAGGCATAAGAGGAGGTATCACTTACAACCCCTCTCTAGCTTTACGACAGTTTGGTTATGCTCGGAGTGATGGTCCACATGACATGTTGATCCAGGGCATTGTGTTTGACCACGACAACGATCTTCAAGGTTACCGTCAGAGATTCATACGAGCTTGGGGAAAAGTAAACAGGGTTGACAGCAAGACACTGGAACCTAAGTACACTATTCCTATGG
Source organism: Lathyrus aphaca (assembly GCA_963966055.1). Lineage (NCBI taxonomy): Eukaryota > Viridiplantae > Streptophyta > Magnoliopsida > Fabales > Fabaceae > Lathyrus > Lathyrus aphaca. Next base: position 246,233,897 of record OZ014525.1, read on the forward strand.
AGGCTTATCTCAGATGGGTGCGATCCCGTGCTCAGACTCTCATGATGCCATATCCTGCTATCTTGCCAGTTACCATGGAACCTGTTGCTGAAGGAGACACTGCTTATACCATCCTTCACCCAGATATGCCTACTGACATGGAAGACTTGCAGAGATCTTGGATCCAACTGAAGGAGCAAAGGGATACTTTTGAGGCTCATTACAAAACAAGCCAAGAAAGAATCCTGGAACTAACAAAGCAACTTCACGAGGAACGGAATCTAAACTCATACCTCAACACAAAGAGGAAACATCCATGGGAGACTTAAAACCCCATTTTTGTACTTATTTCCCTTCATTATAAGCCCAAGGGGAAAAATAATTTTAACATTTACTAATAAAAGTTTTATTTCCGTTTGTTTAACAAATGTAAACTCTGCGGTCCTTGAAAACATTGCATATGCATTCACATATCATATCATTGCATCACAGGTTTATAATTGTGCACGGGTTTCTCATCTTCTCTCTGTTTATTTCAGCAATGGCTCTTGAACAAACAGTTAAGGATCTCCAGGCACAAAATGCACAGTTCCAAGAGCTGATCCTGAACCTGACCAAGGGGCAGGATGAATTGAAGACACTGCTGGCTAAGAGGAAGAATCCTGAGGACAACAAGGATGATCAGCTGAAACAACTACAAGCTGAGATGACAGGAATGAGGATCCAAATGAATGGCCAGGTGGCTCTTATTCAAAGATTAGCTCAGGGGCAAGAAGAGCTAAGAACCTTTGTCCACAAACTTCAAAGTAATAGAGTCAGGGATCTAATTGTCAGTGAACCTCCATTAAAACAAGCTGATTTGGTTGAAAGGAAGATGAGGGTAAAAGAAGGTAAGAAACCGATTGTCACTGATTGTTCTTCAGTTAAAGAAAGAAGACCTGGTAAAGTTAATCCACCTCCACACAAGGGATGTAGAAGACAGATTATCAAATTCATCACTCCAATGTCACAAGTTCTGCAATGTTTGTTGGAGATGAAACTAATTTCCTTGAAAAATCCTCCTCAAAATCCTAAAACTTCCTCTCCTCGCTATAATCCCAAGGCAAGGTGTGGGTATCACTCCAACTGTCCCGGACATGATACTAATAGTTGTTGGACATTGAAGAAGAAGATTCAAGATCTAATTGACGAAGGAATCCTAGAGGTTACTCCAGAAGGTCAAGTAGAGTTCTACTATCGTCCATCAAACACCGAAGCTGCAAGACAAGTTGCCCAAGGTAGCAAGAAAGGAAGCCTACCTATTCCTGTTGAGATATGGGCACCTTGGGACATCCAAGTGGAAAATTTGATTTCATGGTGAAGTATACTGCTCCTCAAAGTTCACAGATTGCAATTGAAGACATTCAACCAACTGGATGGGACAACATTTGAATTTTCATTTGTAATTTCTTTTATTTGTTTAAACACTTACTATTATGTTAAACTTTTGTTTTCATTAATGCATTGCATATGTTTGTCTTGAATTAATCCATTCGTTCCACTATATTTTGAATTGTGCTTCTTATTTCTACCTTGTGATATTTAACTCCTGATAAAGCTATAAGCCTGTAGAGGGAGGATGACGAAAACAATACCATAATCTTATGCAGTATGCTTTTGAACAAACTATGCTGACGATGTACAGGCATTGTTTCAATTCCTAAACAGTGGAGATATAAGGAAGTTAATCCCTAGTCAACCCTTTTGAGCCTATGAAGTAGGAGTTTTTATTCTCGCACAAATTAAAACCCTTATTCATAACCCGGGGCAGGGTAGTTACTCGGTTAACTCAAATATGCCAAATATCTGTGTTGTACACAACTAATGATGGTTCTCTGTAATCATTAAACCTGACAGTCAATATCCAGCAAAAGAAAAACCCACTAAGTCAAAACCTATGAAAGAGACTTAGTAAAAAAAAAATTTAAGACATCATGCTGACTGTAACCTTGAAATAAACAGTTCAGGCAAAAAGAAGATATAACAAAGTCAAAATAAAAAAGAGGTCACTATGAATCTTCAACAAAGAAAGATGACTGAATGTTCAAATAAATTTTTGGTTTCTGAACCATCACAAATGTCAGTGTTACAATTCCAAACTCCTTTGAGCCTTAATGCATAAGTTAACTGAGCATAGGACTGAAGAACATCATGGAGATTGGGTTGGGTACAAATAAAATTTGAGCCTTTATCCTTTGTTTCTTAAACCGTGAACCAGGCCACGTTACAACCATTTAAAAGTCCTAACTGAAGCATGGTTAGTTTGAAAGCGTACTGTTACAAAAAGGTATCCTGACTCCTTTAGGGCTTATTATAAAACTTGAGTTAATATCACAGTTTTCACAAAAAATGTTTTTTCAAAAATAACTCTTTTTCGAAAAACTTCAAGACAGACATAAGCATTGCATTTTTGAATATATTTGTTTGCAGATACCTGAGTGTTTGACAAATGGAGAAACTTACAGGATGAATGTTTAATGAGCCAAAGTCCTTTCGATAAACAAAGTTGCTTCTTGGATCAAAGTCCATGTATACAAAGGGGCATAATTATTATCTCCCAATCAAGGGGGCAGGCCATGATACTGCCTAACTCATGTGGGGCAATCAGGTTCAGATTCAACCATGCTTAATAGCCGGGGCAATTTTCCTCATACAGTTGGATTACTAAAGGTAACATTACAGAGTTCACAATGCCAGGGGCATATGCTTATGGAGCATTCTGCTTGTTTCTCTTGAGTAGAAGCTATTATGGAAATTAATTGTCTATGCCAGTAGCATCAGATGGTGTCAGTATCATGTCTTCATATCCAACTATGAGGATTTCTGGAAAGGTACTCAGGAAAGTTAAGAATCTCAGGAGCTCTAAATCCAATGGGTTATACACTCTCGAAGTTGAAACGGTTCTGTTTTCAAGTTCAGCTTTACTTTTCCCTCTGAATCCTGATTTACTTTTACCCTATTTACATAAGCGAAACGTCCATTGGTTGTGTTTGAATGTATGTATGTTTTTGAATATGATTGATGTTTACAAGAAATGCATGTATGCTTAATATGATTGATGTTTACCAGAAATGCATGAAAATGTAGTAATAGTATTTACTAAGGACGAACGAGGGAAGGATTTCAACGAAGCTTCGCCGGTTCATCTTTACAAGACAGTTACAAACCCTCAGTAGGACGAATCCATCTTCATAAAGTCTCATCTCCCCTGGAATTTATATCCATCTCTTTTATCCTCATACGGATATACGGGAATTTACCTTCCAATAAGGGTACGACGAACGAAGACGGGAGGTTATATCTGCCCTACTATCAAACGAAGACGGGAGGTTATATCTGCCCTACTATCAAACGAAGACGAAGGTTATGTATACCTTACTATCCTCAGCAGACGGGAGGTTATATATACCTTATTATCCCCAGCATACGGGAGATTATCTATACTTTGTTGTCCCTAGCATACGGAAGGTTATGTACAATATCTTATCAAACAAGATGGGAATAAGTTCCTCATATCCTTCAACAACGAATCGGGATTTATTTTCCCTGGCCAGCAGTTGTTATACGAAGATATCCAGACGCTTCAGGCAGCATCATTTCATACATACATCATTTACATCATACCATAACATACATATCCATAAATACATAATACATTTACTTAGGTGCATCATACTATGCATGCATACATATAACATAAACTAATATTCTCCTTGCAGGAAGGTTATATGCAGATAAAGTTATATCAACAATTCACAACAGATCAGAAGTGATCCATACACTACTCAAGATCTCCTTGAATAGCAGGCAAATGGTCTGTAAAAAGATCCATTCCCTGGTTCAAGACATTCCTCAGAAGAACAAATCCTGACGTTCTTTTGAACCTTAAGAGCAAATCCTGACGCTCTTTTGGCCTCTGGTTCAAGACATTTCACTCAGAAGAACAAATCCTGACGTTCTTTTGACCCTTAAGAGCAAATCCTGACGCTCTTTTGGCCCCTTGTTCAAGACTTTTTCAGAAGAACAAATTCTGACGTTCTTTTGACCCTTAAGAGCAAATCCTGACGCTCTTTTGGCCCCTTGTTCAAGATTTTTTCAGAAGAACAAATCCTGACGTTCTTTTGACCCTTAAGAGCAAATCCTGACGCTCTTTTGGCCCCTTGTTCAAGACTTTTTCAGAAGAACAAATCCTGACGTTCTTTTGACCCTTAAGAGCAAATCCTGACGCTCTTTTGGCCCCTTGTCCAAGACTTTTTCAGAAGAACAAATCCTGACGTTCTTTTGACCCTTAAGAGCAAATCCTGACGCTCTTTTGGCCCCTTGTCCAAGACTTTTTCAGAAGAACAAATCCTGACGTTCTTTTGACCCTTAAGAGCAAATCCTGACGCTCTTTTGGCCCCTTGTTCAAGACTTTTTCAGAAGAACAAATCCTGACGTTCTTTTGACCCTTAAGAGTAAATCCTGACGCTCTTTTGGCCCCTTGTCTAAGACTTTTTCAGAAGAACAAATCTTGACGTTCTTTTGACCCTTAAGAGCAAATCCTGACGCTCTTTTGGCCCCTTGTCCAAGACTTTTTCAGAAGAACAAATCCTGACGTTCTTTTGACCCTTAAGAGCAAATCCTGACGCTCTTTTGGCCCCTTGTCCAAGACTTTTTCAGAAGAACAAATCCTGACGTTCTTTTGACCCTTAAGAGCAAATCCTGACGCTCTTTTGGCCCCTTGTTCAAGACTTTTTCAGAAGAACAAATCCTGACGTTCTTTTGACCCTTAAGAGTAAATCCTGACGCTCTTTTGGCCCCTTGTCCAAGACTTTTTCAGAAGAACAAATCCTGACGTTCTTTTGACCCTTAAGAGCAAATCCTGACGCTCTTTTGACCCCTTGTTCAAGACTTTTTCAGAAGAACAAATCCTGACGTTCTTTTGACTCTTAAGAACAAATCCTGACGTTCTTTTGACCTTGGAGAGTAGGCAAACGGTCTGTATAAAGGTCCGCTCCCTAGTCCAAGATATTTCCAGAAGAGATAATTGCCACGAAGATTTCTTTCTACTGGTCCATTCAATAAGTCAAATCATGTTGCATAAATGATTCAGAGACGGCCTATACAAAGACCTAGTACTGAGATCCAGTATCAACACAAAGCTATCATCATATCCAGTTCTTTAGATGGCATCTCTAAGCCCATCTCCAGTTCTTCCAAGTGGCATCTTTAAGCCCACTCAAGTATATTCAACTAGCCATCTGTATTACTCTACGCACTGGTGAGTGCAAATTTTTGGGCTTTTGTGTTCAATCCCCTTCAACCTTCCAGGTCACGACTGGCAAATATACCAATCTAACCCCTCAGGTTTCAGAAAATTGAACAGGGGCAGCTGTTGCACCCCAAAATTTGCCCTCATAATACAAGACTTTGTGTGCTAAGAAGGTTCACAAGGTTCACAAGTTTCCCAATGTTTACAAGACCTTTCATGAGGTTCATGAAGTCTACAAGTCACTTTATGAAGGTTCACAAGGTTCACAAGTTTCCCAATGCTTTCAAGACCTTTCATGAGGTTCATGAAGTCTACAAGTTACTTTATGAAGGTTCACAAGGTTCACAAGATTCACAATGCTTACAAAACATTTCATGAGGTTCATGAAGTCTACAAGTCACTTTATGAGGTTCACAAGGTTCACAAGGTTCACAATACCTCCCATGAGGTTCACAAGACATTTTATGATGGTTCACAAGGTTCACAATACCTCCCATGAGGTTCACAATACATTTTATGATGGTTCACAAGGTTCACAAAATTCACAATTGGTCAGAAGAGTTGACAATTCCCTCAGACAATGCACCTCCTAAGTAGTGCATCCAAAACTAGGGTTTTGACTTTAATCAGGCTAAATGGACTTCCAAGACTTCAAGTGAGCTTCATAACATCTTATATGTGTTGAAGAACCCCCATGACAAGTTTCAAGACTTTTCTCAAAAGTTTGCTCAGTCAGATGATCAGATAAGTCAAAATCAGTCAATGTAGTTAAAAAGTCAAACTGAGGTCAACTGTGGTCAAACCAAAGTCAAACTTCATGATTTTTTGCCAACATCAAGTATATGAAGTAAAATTCATCATTTGATCAAGGGTTGATCATGATTCATCAAGGAGATTCCAGATCATCAATAATCAGGAGTTTCTAAATTAGGGTTTCCTTAGTAAAAGTCAACTGAACTTTGACCAGCCATAACTTTCACATACTTCATCACCAAGTCTCCACTCAAAGCTCATTTTGAAGTAAATTGAATTCTCTACAACTTTGTGTCTCACAAGCCAAGCCCAAAAATGCTTCATTTGGAAGGTATGAGCTAAGACATTATAGGTCCTTTTGAAAGTCAACAAAAAGTCAACAACTTCAAAAGGGCATAACTTGAGATTGGTAAATGATATGGACATGAAACCAGTGGGGTTGTTTAGAGGACTCTTCAAGCTTTCCAAAATGTCCAAGAACACCCTCATAGCATTAAAATTGAAGGATATGCGCCCTTGCAAAGTTGGGAAATTTTGAGTTGGTTTATGATGAAAAAGGGGGTCTAAAACCAATTTCTTCCAAATGGGCTTGCCAAATGATGACCCAATCCATACATTGACTTCATGCACGACCCAAACCATTAAAAATCAGAATTTTTATTATTTTATTTTTATTTATTTTGATTTAATTCATTAAAAATCATTTTAAATAAAAATAAAATATGAAAATGTAATATTTGATGGAGATTGAGTTTCTAGAAGATCTTAAATGATGATTGGAATTGAAGAGGAATGAAATCACAAGATTGGTCCAAAAATAGTAAGCCTTCATACAAGAATATTGGATTTTTAAGGCATGATCAATTTGAATCTTTTCATATCAAAATTTCCACACAACCATTCAATGTTATGACCTAAATTCATTTACCTATAAGTACTAAACACAACTCAATCACCAAGACAAAAAATTTTCTGCCTCCCAAGAGTAAGTTTCATAAACCAAAAAACCTCTCAAAAACTCACATTCGGTTTCAATCTTCCAGGACATTTGAAGGTAATTTGAGAACACAGCCATGATCCTTGGACCTCATTGAGTGGAAACCAACACTTATTTGCATCCAAAACACTCCATAATGCATGAACCGAATCATCCATGTGCTTCATATATTTTTTTTCGAATCATCATATTTACTTATTGATAATGAATTTTAATGATATATTGATGTTTGTTATTGGCTATAGATGAAGTCTGGATAGTTTGGTGAAGAGTTATGGCCGAATCATGAGTATACCATGTTTAGGGTTTAAAGCTCTAAATTTGGGTTCTTCAATTTACACAATATAAATGAATTTGGTTGACATAATTGGATTGTACAGGTTGCAAGGAAGTTAAAGATGTTTTTAATTTGATAAAATTGTGCTGTTTGAATAGTGTTTGATGTTCGCAGGTTGTATTGGTAGGAATAATCGCAGGAAAAGTTGTAGATAAATTCGCAGGAAAACCTGCGAACCCAAGGTTGAAGATGAAGATCTTCGCGCGCTTCAGATTTTTGAATTTTGATTTGTATATTTATTGTGTTGTTTGTATATTATTTCATAGGATGATAAGTGGCCTGGTGGTTGGTACGCGCATGAAAGAAGCTAAGGACCCTGGTGGTATGGCATGGGTGTTGTCAAGCAAGGCATCCTGGGTTCAATTCCCAGCCAGGAAAGTTTCAATTTTTTTTTTATGATTTCATTGTTTTGTTAATTATATTATAATCATGTAAATGTTTTCTAATTCTAAACTTAGTTTTTTATAATTATACATTTAAAATTAAAAACATGTATATAATAATAATTAGATTTATATTTTGTTGTATATAAAATTTAATTTATTTTTGCAAACTCTAATTTAATCATAATATCTTTTTAAAACCCTAATGCAATTTTATAAATTATTAAATCCTAATTATTTTCAAAACCCTAAAATATTTTTCTAAAAAAAACCTAATTGTAATTCTTGTTTATATTTTAATTAGTGAATAAAATTTTATTATAATCTTTAAATTTGTAAATATAATTGTATGATCATATCTTCATTCATGTATCTATCTTATTAAATTTTGTAAATATAATCATAATTGATCCTATTTTTATAATATGTAAATATGACCTACATTGTTTATAATTTAAAATTTTGTACATAAAATCTAAAAATTAAAATGTTTAATTTTTTTTTTATAATATGTAAATATTCTATAATTGTTTATAATCTAGTTATGTATGTAAATAATTTTTTTAATATATGTTTTAAAAAATAATTAAAACTTGTTAATTTAATATAATTTATTTTCATAATATGTTTATAATTAACTTAATTTTTATAGCATTTAAGACTTTATGATAATTAATTGTTTATATTTTCTTCGCAATCTTAAATAATAATTGTTCATAAAAATTTGATCTTGTAATTATTATGCTAATATTCTTATTTATTTTATCATTAATGCTATTTATTTTCATATTTATTATTATTATTACTAACCCCATTTATAGATATTGTGATTTATTATTATTATAATTACTAATCCCATTAAATTTGATATTATTTTTCTTATTATTATTTCACTAACCCTATTTAATTTTTTTTTATTATTATTACTAACACTTATTATTATTGCTTATTTATTTATTTTTACTTATTTATTTATATTTTGCTTCTATATTTATTTTTGCTATTTATTTTTAATTGCTTATTATAATTATGTAATTGCTTCTTGGTGTAATTTTGTAAATATGTAATTTATTTAATTTTTATGCTATGGTTAGTAATTTAGGGAGTGTAAACATGTATTCTATTTTAAAAATTGAATGTAGATCACTTTAATTATAAGATAAATTAAATTAAACACTCACATACATAAGTCGATTTTTAATCGCCATCTCACTTTCTAAGGCTATCCCTCAATGTTGCCTAATCATAAGGTCAAGTGGGGTGTATAAAGCAAGTCCCTTAAAAGAAAAATCATCAAGTCCCTAATGGTTGCCTTAAAGATCAAGTCCCTTTTCGAATAATGATGATAGTCCCTCCTAAATGCTTAATACACCTCACAGTTGCCTTCATAAACAGATGTCCCTCATATGTCCCTCACATCCAAGGTAATGACTACCTATTCCTTAATAATAGGGATAGTCTTACCACTTAAAGGATAAAGAACAGAAAAGACTTAAACTTTAGGGTAGGTACCTCCTAGTTGCTTGCTCACTTCATTTCAAATTTTCAAACACTTAACAAATTTCAAACAAATTTTCAAACACAAGTTTTTACGCATCCGTACATGGATCATTATTAACTCATATGAAAATTTTCTATTCACACACTTCACATTTTCAAAAACAATTCAAAAGTGAGCTAAGTAACTAAGAGCCCATGGATAACCATGGATGTAAAGGGTGCTAACACCTTCCCTTTACATAACCTACCCCCCGGACCCAAAAATATCTCTTAAGGTCTTTCCTGTTCTTTTATACCCTTTCCTTTTGGATAAAATAAAAGTCGGTGGCGACTCTTGCTATCCCCAACATAACTAAAGTCAGTTCTCCCACCGTGTTACACAACCCATTCCCCCTTTTAGCCAAACCAGTTATCTTCAATGAGATTTTGTCCTAAATAAAACATTGGGAACCAGAAAATTGAACATGACAATTAGAATCCTCACACAACTTTGAAATAGATAAAAGATTTAAAGAGAATTTAGGTATAAACAAAACATTTAAAACAAAAAAATCAGGGAAAAATGTAATGGTACTAGAATGTTTAGCAATAAGAATTTGACCATTAGGTAACCTAACACTAATAGGGGAAATAATATCATAAAATTTGAACCAAAGATGAGAACTACATATGTGATCACTAGCACCAGAATCAATAATCCATGTACTAGAATCAGAGAAAATGGTATGAAATTGAGACTTACCTGCTAGTGAATGACCAATAGTGACATGATTAGAAGAAGCTTGTCCAGTACCTTTGGATCCAAGATTTGAATTCTGAAGTAGATCCATGAGAAAATTGAATTGATCTTGTGTTATAAATGAATTACCAGTATTCATGTCAAGAGCATTTGAAGCAGAATTAGGTGTAGATTCATGATTTCCTCCTTCTGATGCAACACTGTTGGCAAAATTAGGAAAATGTTTCTGCATATGGGGTGGAACTCCATGTTTCTTGAAGCAATTATCAACTGTATGATTAGTCTTGTTGTAGAAAGTGCATGCACGATTTCCAGCTTTGGATGAATTGGACTTGGAGTGAGATCTTTTGGAATCAACGACATTAATCAATGTTTGAGATTCATCAGTAACTATTGGTAACTGGTTCTGCCTTTCATGTTGAATTACCATGGAAAATATCTTGTTTAATTGAGGTAAATGATCCATTAACAAGATTTGAGACTTAACAACAACAAGTTGTTCATTGAGGCCAGTTAAAAACATAATGATGTGTAACAGTTTGTGATTGGATCTAGCATTACACATAGTTTCATAAGAACATTAAATTCGACAAGTGCATGTAGGCAAAGGAAAATAAAGATCAAGTTCTTCCCAAAGTATTTTTAGGTTAGAAAAGAATTCAATTACCGTTTTTGTTTCTTGCTTGAGATTGTAGATTTCTTGTTGCAATTCAGAAATACGAATGAGATAACCTTGCGAAAATATTTCTTTGAGGTCGTTCCACACATCCACTGCATTTTCCATAAAGACGATCGATTGCGCAATAGATTTAGAAACAAAATTCATGAGCCAAGAATGTACCAACATGTTGCAGCGATTTCAAGCTCAAAACGAAGGATCGAAATGATCGATTGGTGGAGGAAGACTACCATCGATAAAATAAATTTTGAGCTTTCCACCGAGCGCCCTTTTCATAGAACGTTCCCAGGAATGGTAATTGGATCCGGTGAGCTTCGGAGAAACGGTGAACGAGCTAGGACCATCAATGGGATGTACAAAGAACGACGAATTCAGATCAGATAGCGGATCAGACAGTGGCGGCGCCATGATTGCAGTGGAGAAAAATTCAGAGTTTGACTAGCGGAAGTAGGATCGAGTTTGCGAATGATACCATATTGAGAAATCACAACAAAGCTAAAGAATGAAAAATTAACATAAAGTTTGTTGAGAGTGGAAGAAGTCTTTCATTGAATATGAAAGCTTGACTTCACCAAGAGTGAAGAATCTGCTACTTATACAACAATTTGAAATAGAAAAAGAGGCGAAAAAGTTAAAATGTATTACAATTGATTAGCACACTAAAACTTTATTGAATAGACTAAATCAAAACTATCAAAACTTAACCGTTGCAAACACTAATTTGATATCATCAACCACATATTCATCCATACAACTAACGGGCTTAAACTCCAAAAAATATTGGGATTTTATTACTGTATTCAATAAAAAGTGGTTGTTATATAAATTCAATTTTTTCAAATAATTATAAAATTTTATATAATACTCTTTATGTTTTGTTTATGCTATATAACATTTTCAAAAAAAAAAAAAGAATTATAAGTCATTTTACAATATTAATAAATTATTTATATTATTTTTTTTTCTTCCAATTATTTCAATTTATCTTTTCTATAATATTAATAAAAGATAATTGTAATTTTTTTTTCATAATTTCACTTTTTAATACAGTAGTTATTCAAAATTTTATAACGCAAAAAAAAAATGGTATTACAAATTATAGTAAAACAAACGGAGGTAGATACGATAGAATAAATTAATACTAATTTTAATTTATTTATTTTTCAAATAATTATCACTTTTAAATATTGAACACACAATCTATTATAAAATATATATTTTTCTTGTAAGGATAAAACACAATTCTATATACAATAGACTATTTTGGTTTTTTATTATTATTATTAAATATTGGGTATTTTATAACAATAAAATTGTATATTTTGTAACTTCTTTCCCTAAACATTAACAAAAAAAAAAAAAAAATCACTATTTATGTTTATGCATTACACCTAGCAACACTGTATCATCAAATGAGTGCTATATAAGGAATGTGAATTATTCTCTTCATATTGTAAAAACAAAGATAAGAGAGTTCAAAGATAGAACCTTCACAAAAAATGGCAATGTATATTTACCAATCTTTTCTCATGGGACTTTTTTGCTTTGGGTTGGTCCTGTCTTCTGGTAAGCAACATACAAACTTTGCACGTTAAGTTCTACTTCTTCTAACATTCAATAAATACAAATAATCAAACTATTTATTTATACTTTTCATACAAAGATTTGCTTAGATCGATCATTAAATATATTTAATCCAAAAAAAAAAAAAGTTTGATATAATCTTGTTTATCGTTGTTAACATATAAACCTATAGCTTAAAAAATGAATTTTGATTTAGGAGATTTCATTTTTGTAGCAGGATCAACAACACGAGGTTTGAAGAATGATTCAGATATTAACTCAATTGATTGCATTGGTCATGGAGTTTGTCAATATAATTGTTGTTGCAACGAAAGGTGCACAGGTCAGGGATTTGCAAGAGGAGAATGTATTGGATTGATTTGTTGTTGTTATGATACTATTTGAAATAAATTACATTATTGTAAGAACTTATATTTATATATTTTACTAAAGATTGAAAGATAAACAATATGATAAAAAAAATCGAACAAGTAAAATAAAATAAACATTATTCTAGCTAAATAATTTTGAAAGTAGGGAACAAGCTCAAAGTGAAGTTCAGAAAGCAAGAGGGGCCTATGTGACTTTTAAAGACAGGGCATGGAATTATGCAATAAAGAAGGGATAAAATTTGTGGTTTCTTTTATGTACCTTATTCTAGCTAAATAATAAAAATCATATGTTTAACAATTTGAATTATGCATAATTGATAAACAAGATATATATATTGAGAAGAGTATTAAAGATACTCAAACCTAGATTATAAATGAAGCGAGAGAAAACTCGATCACAACAAAATAGAGAGATTACCTACCAATTGAATCTGACAAATAAAACAAATGGTCTTCGTTAAATTCATACCAATTACATTTGAGATGGGTAATATCTTCTATGAAAGACCATCTCCAAACAAAATGTTTCACCATCCAAACGGTATCAATCACAATCCATCTAGCATTCGAAAAAATAATTTCATTCCTAAGAATCCAAAGACTCCAAAAAACCGCAAGTCAGATACTTCCTTCTCTACCGGATTTGACTTTCTTGAATTTACAAAAAGAGACACTACTAGAAATACACGATTTACCTACGGATTTTCCTGCGGAAAAATATCAGCAGGTAAACCTGCGACATTAGCTGCGGAATTTTGATGTAAAATTTTTTTTTTCTGCGAAAAATAAAGTCGCAGCAAAGTTTGCAGGAATTCCTGAGAATTTCCCTGCGACTTTGCATTTTATAACATTATTCTCATTTTCCTGCGGATTTTACTGCTAGTTTATTCGTAGGAAATATAAAAACTCAAATCCTCCAAAATGTAAGGAATTGCTGCGAATTTTGCTGCGGATTTTGCTGCGATCTTTGCTGCGAGTTATTAATACTGTTTTATTTTTGAATTTTTTTTATATTTTTAATAATTATATATAAAATTATAAAACATTACTTTGATATATTATAATTTCATATTAATTTTTATATTTCTATTTTTTTCCTATATCAATTCTTTTATTATTTTTTATAGAAAATTTAATAATTTAAAAATTTTTCTTAGGATAAAGTAAAATAAAAAATTAACTTATAATTCTTATATTTCTAAACAAACATATTTTAGGAAAAATAATAATATATATAGTATAAAAACAATCATATTTTAAAGAAAATTTGTTTATTTAATGTGAAAATAGAACATGCACTGACAGTTTAAAATAATTTACGTTGTCAACCAATCACTATCATGTATTCAGCCATATCAGATTGTAAATTTTAAAATTGTATGGCATTAAAGACTGATGAATTCATATTGAATGATAGTGTAAAATTATTTTACACCGTCAATACATATCATTAAACTCTTCTTTAATATTTTAAAAAATAAATAAATTTATAGTTCAATCATTCTAAATTATAATTCTATAACTTACTCCATTAAAATTTCCATCCAAATATTTGACCAATTAATCAAAATAAAAAATCAATAATATTTAATTAATTAAAAAATATAAATTTATGATATAATTGATAAAATTTTGTAATTTGATAGTGTCAATTTATAGATAGTCTAAAAAATTTAAAAAAAATATTTTTCGCAATTCCACGATGTTAATTTATAAAAAAAAATATTTATAAATTAACACTATTGAATAAAAAAATTATAAAAATTGAGAGATTTATTTTTTAAAAAAATAAATAATTTATTAATCATAAATAATACACTTAGATTTTTTCCAAAAACTTATTCCTACTTACAAGTTCACACACACTTACACTCAAACTCACACACTCGCAGTCACTCTTTGGAATCACACAAATCTCATAAACAACGAAGAACTGTTGTGTGTGTGTGATACTTGTGATGACGGTGATTTCAATAAAGTTGAAGAAACCCTAATTGCTAGGGAAACAAAGTTGAAGGCGGAAATTGAAGATAAGAAGAGAGAAATACGGTTGTTGAATGAAGAAATTGATTTTCAAAGGATAGAAAAAATGTCGGTTGAATTTGAACTCAAGAGGCTGAAGGAACATATAGACGGAGGAAACATTGCTTGTACTGTTGCTGAAATGGGAAATGTTGGGGTTAATGTTGATTCAGGTACACTCATTCTATCTATTATGTTTACATTCTTAATCTTGCAATGTTACTTTTTTAATATTTACTTGTTTCATCTACTAGTGAAATGGATGGTAATTCTTTGAATTCAGATAAACTATGAAATGGATAGGAATTCTTTGAGCATATGATTAACATGTGCGGTCGAACACGGTCCTATCGAGGTTCTTTGACTTGTTTTGGTTCCGTTACGGATTCTTTTCATTCACTATTTTTTGCAGTTGCAGAAAATCTCGTCGAAGAATAACATAATGGTCAATCGGTGTCAATCAATCGGAACCTAATCGGTGTCACTCACTTTGTTCATTGGTGATTTTCACCCTCCATCGAGGCCATGAGATATAGGTATGAGCTCTAACATTGTTGTTATTCATCTTATAGTTTTGTTTTTAGGCTATCTCTTTTCAAGTTTAGCTTGGACTAAGAAAGCACATGTGATTTTCATGTTTGTATATATAGGTTTAGATTTCTATTGTTGGCCAACTCCTGCTCCCATCGTCGTCGCCACTGCCGATGACAGTGATGATGATTTGGGATTATATCAAGAAGTAACTAAAATTCACCTCCTTTTATAAGTTGGGTTTTTCTTTTTTTTCTTCTAATGTTTTGTGGGCATAATAACTCCTAAAAAAATGAAATGGCTTAGTGAATGCATTGGTGATGAGATGAGAAGTAAGGAGCATTGATGATGAAAAGTAAGGATAGGTGAGTTGCATGGGGCACTAACATGCTCTTCGAAGATAATGCAAGAGAGAAGAAGTATATTTGATTTGTGTATCTTAAGATCATTAATGCATAGCGATTATACTGCTATTACATAAACAAAAGTATTAATATTAAAAATTACACACCTTTTGAAATTAGATGACCATTGTGCTTCTAGCAAATATGTGATATGTCTTTAAATCTGCATAGAGTTGAAAATTTTAGCTTTTTCTTTTTTTTTCTTTTTCATATTGTAGAATACAATGTATAGACCTGATGCAAAAGTGACAAATGAAATCATAGCTACTGATAATAAAAATGTGCTAAAGGTAGAGTTTTGATGTTAAATCAGTTGTGACATTAACATAGTTCTTGTATAAATCAATTCTACATGTTCTGATCTCTCGATGACATTTAGAATACTTTGAGAGAACTTGACCTTCTGTGGACAGATGGAGAAAGACTCCAAATTGAGCACCTAGACATCAAAGATTTGGAGGCTACTGAGAAAAAGGAAATTCATTCTACCAAGCAAGTAAGACTTCATTTATATTCTCTCCTAATAGATTTACTTATCCTTTTTATTATATGCATGAGTAATAACCAGATATTCTACTAATTTATTCATCATATCTCAATCCATTGCTTAATATTACCAATACATCTTACTAAAAGTGATATTGTTTTGTTTTCTCTTTGTCTTTACAATAAGTTCTTTAAGATGATTTCTTAAGTTGTTCATAAAATTTCTCCATGTCGTTTGACAGAAGTTTATGAATGATGAAGTTGAAAAGGTAAAATATTTTCCGCTCGATAAAATTGTGCCATTTCGAGAACGATTGAAAAGATTTTTGTTTATAAAGGGTTTAATTTCTGCAATTTTATGGTACAGGGTGTTTACTATTATTTCTATCAAATATTCAGGAACCGAGCTGAAGCAGCTGCATTAGAGAAGAAAATGCTAGGCAATGGTGATGGTTCAGTTGGAATGTTCTCCTCACTTATTGTTGCTGCTTTATCTGGGTAAAATTTTCTCTGTTTGTAAAGAAAATTACTCAAATTACTCACATGGTATTATGACTCAAATTTTCTTGATAAATCTTCCATGCAGTTGTAAAGACTACCGTTGAAATGCCGCCTGATTTAGATATATGGGTGGAGTCTTTTGGAAAGAAGAAGAAAGGGAGAGTATTTGGTCTTGGAACCTTTGCCAAGACTTTGATTCCATTAGTAGTGAATTTTGATTTGTTGTTTTTTTTGTTAACTAGTATGAAATTTGGATTGTCATTTTCTTATTAATTTGGTTGGATAAGTGATTCTTAGTAGTTTGATTGTATCAAATTTAGTAATGTATTATTGACTTTATAGTAATATTTAGCAACTTGGTGGATTTAATAATTTGAAAGTGATTAGTTTAGAATTGTCTCATTCAAATTAAGTTTTAATTTTTATATTATTGTTACTTTGATATTTAACATATTATAATATTTAAAATATGAATTAGACAAAAGAAATTAAAAATTTTGAGAAACATTTCCTGCGGTTTTTAATTTTCCTTTGACTTTTCCTGCGGAAACTTTAAATACCTGCGGCCTTTTCTGCGGATTTTACTGCGACATGAGACTTTCCTGCGCATTTACCTGCGACTTTACCTGCAAATTTTGTTTCCTGGTACTTTACCTGCGGATTTATATTACCCACGAAGGTTTTAGCTGGGAACAAAAAGTCGCAGGAAACGTGTTTCCTGCGGATTTTTTACTAAAATCCACAGGTAAATCCGCAGGAAAACAGAGTATTTCTAGTAGTGAGAACCAAACCATGAAACTCCCAATAAAATAATCTTCACCAATATAATTGAAATCAATCCAATTGGCAACCTCTTTCCAAACCAACTTTGTCACCGAACAACAAAGAAAAGAATGCCACAACGATTCCGGATGAAAATTGAAAAACCCATAATTGATGTAACTAGATTGAGGGATAATGGCTTTATGCATAAGTAAATCCTTCGTCGGCACCTTGTTCAAGAAGCATTTCCACCCGAATGCTTTAATCTTCAAAGGAGCTACCACTTTCAAACCAACGCGAAGTCAAACCATAATAGGATCTAACCGAAAAATTGAATCCCCCCC
Organism: Lathyrus aphaca; assembly: GCA_963966055.1. Classification (NCBI taxonomy): domain Eukaryota; kingdom Viridiplantae; phylum Streptophyta; class Magnoliopsida; order Fabales; family Fabaceae; genus Lathyrus; species Lathyrus aphaca. The sequence goes on from OZ014525.1 coordinate 246,251,559, forward strand.
ATGGTCCCAACAAATACGGTCGGCTTCTCGCGATAGCGGCTTACAATAAAAAAGAATCAGAGAAAGCTCATCTAAAGCGTCCGCTACAGTCCAAACTGCTAATTGAGGAACATCTGGAAAGTCTGACTGATGCATTGCAGTCTGACTGCCAGAAAAAACACCCGAACCTGTTTCTGTTTCTCCTCTATGAAGATGCATTTCGTCGACAACGAAACCCCTACCAGCATGAGATGCAGAGAACCAAAAATAGGCGTCAGCAAGGTAACTAGAACTACCTTGGGACGGAAGCTGATCCGTAACAGTTGCACCTGTAAATGAAAAATCCAAAACAACAGAAGGCATAATCGTAATAGAATCCTGGACCGTTGGCCCAGTCTAATGAATTGGCCTAATTTTTTATGTTATCATAAGAAAATATGATATGATGTTTTCTAAATTTTAAAAATTAAAAATTAAAACACAAAAATAAGTAAAGTTGTGGTTGCCATTTACGATTTAAGTTTAAAGAAAATGGTAAGCTATTTATTGCAGTCACAAACTTACCACATTTGTATAGAGGTTTTTATCTACACAACACAGATAAGTGTAGAAAGTTTCCTTGTCTGGCGAATTTATCTACACAACACATATAAGTGTAGAAAGTTATACTAATTTTGTGGCCCGTCTCAAAAAGTTTCTTAATTCTATCATCTCTAAAAGTCAAAATGCTTTCGTTCCGGAGAGGCAAATGCTTGACGGTGTTTTAGTTGCAAATGAGATGGTAGATTTTGCAAAAAAAAAAATAATGAAAATAATGCTTACTTCTTAAAGTTAATTTTGAAAAGGCTTACAAAAAAGTTTCTTGGGGCTTCCTAAAGTTCATGCTTAGGAAAATGGGTTTTGAGGAGGTTTGGATGAGGTGGATGGAAGCTTTGATTTTTTCTAGTAAGATTTCAGTGTTGGTGAACGGTAGTCCCACTAAGGAGTTTGTGGTTGAGAGGAGATTGAGACAAGGTGATCCTCTTTCTCCGTTTCGTTTTGTTATTATAGCGGAAGGTATAAGAGGGATGGTGAGAATGTCCGTTGAGATTGGTAACTTCATGGGGTTCAATTTTAGTAGGAATTGCTTTGTGGATATTCTTCAATTCACAAATGATACTTTATTGGTCGGTGATGGTATTAGAGACATCTTTGGGAGATAAAATCGGTGTTGATAGGGTTTGAGTTGGTATCGAGTTTGGGAATCAATTTTCACAAAGGCAAGTTAATTGGTGTGAATATTAGTGAGAAATTCTTGGATGTAGCTTCATATTTTCTTTCTTGTAGGAAGGAATCTAGTGAATTTACTTTCCTCGGTATTCTCATTGGCCAGTCTATAAATAAAGAATCTTTGTGGTCGGAGTTATTTTTGAAGTTGAAAAAGAGGTTATCTTGTTGGAGTAATCGGATGCTTAGTTTTGGCAGAAGGTTAACTCTTTTGAAATCGGTTATGTTTAGTCTTTTTATTTTCATGCTTTCTTTCTATAGAGCTCCATTGAAGATTGTAAAGAAGATAACATCGATTCAAAGTAAATTTCTTTAGGGTGGTTCCGACGAGAAGAAATGTATTCATTGGGTGAGTGGGAATGGGGTGTGTCTCCCGATTGAGAGAGGTGGACTTGGTCTCCGTGGGATTGATGATTTTAATGTGGCGCTCCTTCATAAATGGAGATGAAGGATATTGGCGGAAAATAATTCTCTTTGGTTGGATGTTTTAATGGAGCGTTATGATGATATTTCTTTGAAGTTGGTGAGCTCATAAAGGATTATTCCTCTTAATAGGTGTTCATCTTCTTAGTGGAGGGAGCTTTGAAATTAGGTAATTATTTTCCTCATGATGTTTTTGTCCCGAATTGTTATTTCTCTTTAGGGAAAGATTAATCCATTTCTTTTTGGCATTCTTTTTATATTGGAGACTTTTTCCTTAAGGATAAATTCTTGAATCTTTTTAATGCCTCTTCCCTTAAAGAAGTGTCGGTGGCTTGTATGTGAGGGTGGGATAATGGTCGTTGGGTTCGGGGGACTTTCGGTATCGCGAGTAACATAGTCATTTCTGGGGTGGACTCTCTTATTTTGGAAAGGGAATTCTTGTCCCTTAGGAGCTTGCTCCAAGCGGTCCATCCGGAGCTTGATGAAGTCAACTCTGTTAGGTGGTGGCATACCCGGGGGCGGTTTTTTCAGCCGGGAGATTTTGAGAAATTTCCGGTATTTTTAGAATTCCTTTTGGTCCTCTAAATGCATTCTTTGAAGCTTTCAAATTTATTTGGCAATTGGAGGTTCCTTTTAAGGTAAAATGTTTCGGATGGAGATGTTTTCTTAATAGAATTCCGACTAAATTTTTCTTATCTTTTAGAGGTTGTTCTTTTGAGAATGGTAATCTTGCTTATGTTCTTTGTAGCAATTCTCCGGAAACGGTTGACCATTTATTTTTGTTATATGGTGTGTCTAAGTTGGTTTGGAAGGAAGTTGCGGAGTGGGTTGGATTGGTAGATTTTGAATCTTATAATATTAAAGAGAGTTTTTATTGTGGAGAAATTTTGGTTTGAGGAAAATGTTAAGAAAGGTAAGGAAGGGTGTGTTTGGCTTGCAACTTGTTGGTATTTATGGTTGTTAGGGAATTTGATTATCTTTCGAAATGATTCTTGGAATGTTTTGGATGCGATTTGAGGTATTAAAACTTTGGTTTGGAGATGATCGTTCATCGGGAAGATTACTCACACCAATTGTAACTTTTATGAATTTTACAAATTCCCTTTGTATTATTTATCTTAAGGTTTAATTTGAGTATAATTTTCTTTTCTGAGCTTTGCCTCATTTTGTAAGCAGGTTCGATAATCCTTAGTTCTCCTTATTAATATATATTGCTTATAAAAAAAGAGTGAAATTATATTTAAAATAATAATTTGAATATTAAGTTTAGTTAGAATTTTATATTAGTTGAAATTATTTAGTTAGATTTTTGTTTGAGTTTTTTTGGTTAGTATCTATTACTAGAACTATTTATATACTCTCGTAGAATCACGAACGAAATCAAATGAAAATTTTTTATTTTATGTTTTATCTCTTTCATAGTATGAAATTTATTACATATTCTTAGTTTGTAATGTTCATGTTATAACATTTTATCAATGTGTGCTTTCATTCTCCAGGGAAAATTATATCCATATTATTAGATATAGATGTACATTATATCAAGACCATAATCAGTAGCTAGGGCGACCAGTGTTCCTGGGATCTTGTTTCTAGTAAGAAAATAAAACAAGGAGATTTAGTCAGTCCTGCTCAGGTCGTGGTATATATCTAGATTTGTTATCTTTGTCTCCGACATAAACTCATAGCCTTAGGGTTAGGGGCATTGACATCTGGTAATACCATGAGACCTTGGAAGAACTTGAATGGTGTTATCTCCCTAATTTCGACGCTAACGTAGTTGGAATATTTGGCTTAGAAAAGAGTTTTTTTGTTGTAAGATAAAAGTGAGGTTTTTCGACCTTACTCAATGAAAGGTGTAGGTCGAAGGAACCCTCACCTACAAATTCTGTACTTGGAGAAATTCTGAATTTGGAGTATTTTCGAAGTATTTATGGAATTCGATCATGCATAGTGATCGTACCTGGATATCAGGATCCGATGTGGCCGGCGTCGAACGTGGATGGGGCACGGATTCCGTATTAACCGCTAATAGTTAGGAGCTAGCTGTTGGGGCGCTATTTACTTCGCTCGGCTTGTCAGTTGGTCGGATGGTATTGGTGTCGAGCAAGAGATATGTCGAGCGGCCGTCAACAGGTTATTGGGATGATTGGGAGTGAGAGAGTGCTTGGGCCCAAATCCGTAATTTAGGGCAGTCCGGAATAGGAGCCCCCCCCCCCCCCCAAGTCGTTGTTTCCGATTGAGGAAGCGATGACTTAAGGATGTCTGGCTGCTCAGAGATACCTGTAATGTTGATGGATTGGCTTTTGACCGACAAATGACCTTTCTTGGGAGATTAATGGGGCACGGCGGACGGGCGCCCCATCGTTTGGTCGGCAAAGAGGAAGAAGAAACGAAAAGATGACGTGTCTTGGGACTCGTGTCTATTTAATGTTCTAACGACTAGCCTAGGGGTTATCGTGTAGGCCATCATTACCTAGGGATAGGGGTCACGCTTCAACTACACATGCCCCCTTCCCTATAAATAGGAGGATTATCTCATTTGTCACCTTTCTCGTTTCATCTTCCTTACATTATTCAGATAGACTCTCCGGCAACCTTAGACGATCGTCGACCACCGCAGTTCTTCTGCCGACCACCATGCATATTAACACAAATTCTCATAATCATGTCTCATGCTCCTGGTTAGAGTTCTTTTCCAGTTTTTTGTCTTAGTCTTTCAAGAATAGACATGCATGTGGTTTAGATTTTGTTTTTAGACAATGGATTAGGGTAGTTTCAGATGAATTTTAAGTTGTTGTAGTTACTGTTATGCTGCTTGTTTTGAACCCTAGTTTGTAGTCGGCGGAGACCTTGGTCGAAGCTCGACTAAGGCTTAGGGTTTAGTGATGAGCATCTGTTCATTACGAATCTTGTGTTTTTTATGATTCCCTGTCGAGCGTTGATCGATCGTCTCGAGCAACGACTACTCGAGGGCTTTGGTCGGGGATCCTATTTTCGGGTCGTTGCACGCCCTTTCACCTCATAGGTAGTGGAAGGGTGGATTTGATATTTTAATCGAATTCATTGACACCTTTCCTCTACTTTTCAGGTGAAAATGCGCTCGTCGATCCCTTCGACATTTCCTCGGAGGAAGACACGTCGAAGGATTTGGGCTCTTCGGCAACTGTGACATCCGACCCCGAAGCTCCTCGGGGGACTCAGAAGCAACCAAAATAGATTAGGTGGCCACGATGTCTAGGGGAGAGGCTGGCGCTCCCGTGGTTCAAGAAGAAGACGAAAGGGCTCTTACGCCCGAGGAGTGGGTCGTTGAGGACCTGCTGGATAAAGTTTCATCTTATGCTCGGCTGCGCGAAGATCCACTGCTTGTGATAGGGAATCCTGCCCATTGGAGGGTGACATGTTCGAGCGACGATGACAGAATTTTCTCAGATTTTGGAGGGAGAAAATTCTCAATGTATGAGTATGCTATTTCGACCTTAGGGATCAGGCTTTCATTCAGCGATTTGGTCTGCTCGGTGCTCGGTCACTTGGGAGTAGCGCCCTCGCAGCTGCATCCCAACTCTTATGCCTTTATGAGGGCATTCGAGTTGACGTGTACGCACCTTGCTGCGGAGGCTACCTTTCCTCTCTTTTTCCAGTTGTTCTCTCTGCAACGCCAGGTGGGGCGAGGGAATTCCCGGAAGGGTTTCATCTCCTATAAACAACGGGCCAAGATCTTCAAGGCACATTCGGAGTCCATCCGATCATTCAAGGGCGATTATTTTTTTTATTGAACTTGTGAGTCAAGAAGCTACAAAGTCGATCAACTTTATAGGGGTCGACACCGACGAGAATGATGTACCCAGGCAGGATGCACAAGGGCGTCAGATCCCTAGGAGAATTTGGATGTTTCCTTTCTCATGGGATTACGGTCATTATAGGCGACCTGTGAGCGATTTTGTTTAGATAGGGGATGCTCTGAACGAGGATGATGCAACCAGCTTCGAGGAGTTTCGCAAGCTGGTGTCTTCTTTCACTCTGACCCTGATGCTTGACGGAGAGAGGAAAGTAATGTTAGCTTCTGACGGGGGAGAAGTTATGGATGGTCCGCTGATTGACGTCACTGCTCTCTTGGCTTGTAAAAATGGGCAAGAAGTGTCTGAACTATTTGGTATTTGCGTTACTTTTTTTTTATTTGTCCTGTGATTTTATGTTCGTAGCCGACCTGACCCCTTTCTCTTTCCTCTGTTTTGCAGGTTCTATGGCGAATTCTTTGGACAAGATCCAGGACAAGTTGAGACAAGGAAACAAGAGGAAAGTCAGGATCGTCCAGACCCGACTGGTGGGCAATGATACGAGCGGTTCTAGCTCGAGCCCCGTCGCTCGAGGCTCCCCAGGCGTGACTTTGGGTTCGAGTCTAAATAAAAATAAAGCTAGAACGACTGTTCTAGACTTGACGACCAACGCCCCTTCAAAACCCAAACACGTGTTGCCATCGTGTTTTGTGAAACACAATTTCTTCGAGGATACTTCCTTGGAAGTCGAACGGGCGGACTCTCTGTTTTTTGAGCAGATGGATCGCCCTGCTCGGAGGTTGTCCCTAGCGCAGGATGCCAGTGCTGTCATGCGGGTGATATCCATGACCTCGATGTTAGTCGAGGGAAACTCCGGGAAGGAGCGTGAAATTACCCGCTTGAAGTCCCTCCTAGATGCTTCGAAGGAAAAAGTGAAGAAGGTCGCTGAGGATGCTAAGGCTACGGCCAAAGAGATAACGGTGCGGGCTGACGTGATTGCCAAGCTAAAGGTGGACAAGAGGAAGGCTATCGACCAGAATAAAAATTTGAAATATGTCTTCTTTCCCAAGGAGGATGGGGATGAAGACACCAAGGGTTTGATGAGCAGGGCGCACTTCCTTGCCCGGCTGGATCAGGATCTGGAAGAACTGGGGGACACGACCAAACTAAGCTTTCAAAACGCCGTGGATCAGATCAAGACTCTCCATCCAAAGTTGGATCTTGATACTGATCAGATTAGCTATTTGTACAAGGTCGAGGATGGTCGGATTGTAGTCCCTGACTATATGATCGTTGACGATTCTCAGCCTGGTGAGCCCGATCAGCCAGTTCAGCCTGAAGCTCAGCAACCTCAGAGTGAGGGCCAGCCTGGTGTCCAGGAGGAGGAGGGTAATTATTTTGGCCTGCGTGCCCAAATATATGTAATTTATTGTTTTTGCTCGGGGACTTGGTCCCCGTTTTATGTATTTTAGAACAAGTCGGCCCTTCGGGGTCGCAATTTCTCAATGAATGTTTTCAGCCTGGGTGGTTGTTTTGTTATTTTTGCAGTGTTTTTGTTTCCACATATGACTACCCGTCCGTCGGAGATCTTTTATTTTAAATGTATGATTTCGCTAAGTATTTTATGCTCATCCGACATAAGGAATATGATATAGTGGTTGAATAGGGAGTAAATGCCCGTTAGAAGTTGTGATCCGCCGGTTAAGGGAACGAGTCAGATGTATGGAAGCTGGCTTCGGGTCGGTATCTGGGTCAAGATCATGGATCGGATTCCGTGGCTTGATCATCCCATCGCGAGATGGGGTTCTGCCTGGTTGTGGTACTTAGGCAACGTCAGACTCGTTTGAGTATCCGTCTATGTGATAGTTACCTTCCTCTTCGTGAGGGGGTCCTGTTGATCAAATGTTTTGGGATGCAATGCTTGTACCTGGGCATGCGGGTTTGGTCTGACCATCTGCTCCTTGTTTGGGAGTTTAGCAGGGCGACCTTCATACTAGCTGTAGTATTGCTTGAGTTTCTCGGCGTTCCACGGCCGAGCGAGTTCTTCCCCTTGAAGATTTTCTAAGTAATAGGCTTCATTTTCGGTCTTTTCTCGGACGCGATATGGGCCTTCCCAATTTGGTGCCAGCTTCCCTTCTCGGGAGTCTTTGTGATTTCTCCTCAAGACAAGACTTCCGACTTCGAATGCTCTCTTAATAACCTTGGTGTCATGTTGAGCTGCTATTTTTTGTTTAAGTGTAGTTTCTCGAAGAGCAGCTTCCGATCGGATTTCTTAGACTAAGTCGAGCTTTTCTCTCAGCGTTTCAGAGTTGGTGTCTTGATCCATAGGTGATTCTGTTTGCCTGGACGGTATGTGCATTTCTATGGGGATGACCGCTTCAGTTCCGAATGCCAGCCGGAATGGGGATTCCTCTGTTGTTGAGTGAGGTGTGGTCCTGTAAGCCCAAAGAACGCTGCGTAGTTCTTCGACCCAGCATTTTTTGTGCTCTTCCAATCTTCGTTTAAGACCTCTTAAGATTACCCTATTCGCAGCTTCCGCTTTCTCGTTAGTCTGAGGTTACTCGACCGAGGTGAAGTGTTGTTTGGTTCCCACCGAGGTTATGAATTCATGGAAATGCTTGTTGGTGAACTGGGTCCCATTATCTGTTACAATGGCGAGCGGCACCCCGAATCGGGCGAGGATGTTTCGCTTGAATAAGCGTAAGATTTTAAGTGCAGTGATTTTGGCCAAGTCCTCTGCTTCTATCCATTTAGTGAAATAATCGACGCCCACGATGAGATACTTGTTTTGGCCGGTGCCGATGACGAAGGGCCCTAATATATCTAGCCCCCACTAGGCAAACGACTATCGGGAAGATAGTGATTTCAACTCGGTAGGAGGGTCCACGTGTACGTCACCATGCCATTGGCATTTGTCACATTTTTTAACGTGCTCCTTCGCGTTGTTCTGCATCGTTGGCCAGTAGTATCCTGCTCGTAGGATTTTGCGGGTGAACGATCGCCTACCTGGATGTTGTACATTGATCCCTTCATGGACTTCCCTCAACATGTGTGGAATGTTTTCTTCCTCAACGCACCTGAGGAGTGGCGTGGAGAAACCCCGACGATACATCTTTCCCCCGACCATGGTATACGAGCATAACTTACACCGCATGATGCTGGCTGTTTTTGGGTTCGTTGGTAATTCATCTGTGGTCAAGTAATTTGAATACTGGGGTCATCCAACAGTTAGCATCGCCCACGACATTGACGTCTACCAGGGATGACGATTTCCCAATGCTAGGTCGAGGGAGTATCTCCTGTATGACGAATTTGTTGCCCCCTTTCTTCTTGGTACTTGCTAGTTTGGACAATATATTCGCTCGGGTGTTGTTCTCTCGCGGGACCTACCTGACTTCTAAGGACGTGAATCATTTTAGTTTCTCTCAGACCAAAGCTAAGTATTCATTCATGTTGTCGTTTTTGGCTTGAAAATCACCTCGCACTTGGTTGGCGACCAACTGGGAGCCTGTGCATATTACAATTTCCTCTGCCCCTAGGTCGTCTGCAAGGCGTAAACCGACCAAGAAGGCTTCGTATTTCGCTTGATTATTGGACGTGGGGAAAGACAATGTTAAGGATACTTCGATGATGGTTCCTTCATTATTCTCTAATATCACCCCGGCCCCACTGCCTGCCGTGCTAGACGCTCTGTCCACGAAGATGGTCCACCTAGATGGGGATGTTAAAGTCTTCTCAGTGAAGGTAAGTTCTACTACAAAGTCATCCAAGGCTTGAGCTTTGAGGGTCTGCCTTCCCTCGAACTTTATGTCGAACTCGGATAATTCTAGCGACCATTTTAGCATTTGTCAGACCATATTCGGCCTTCCGAGCATTTGCTTGATGGGTTGGTCCATCCTAACGACAATAGTATGGGCTAAGAAGTAGTGTTGCAACCTTCTTGATGCAAAGAGGAGGGACAATGTTACCTTTTCGATTTGCAAGTATCTGAGCGCAGTGCCATTCAAGGCTTTGCTCGTAAAGTAAATAGGCTTTTGCCTTTCGGGCAGTTCACGAATAAGGGTCGCGCTCACCACCTCATTTACCAGGGCGAGGTAGAGGTATAGTGTTTCACCTTCGTTAGGCCAGGAGAGTACTTAGGGCTCGGATAGTGCTTTTTTCAGGTGGGCCAAGGCTTGTTCGCATTCGTCGGTCCATTCGAAAGTCAATTTTTTGCGAAGGAGTTTGTAGAATGGGAGTGCGTGCTTGGCGGACTTAGCCACAAACCGGGTGAGGAAAGCGAGCACTCCATTTAACGATTATATAGATTTGTTAGAGTTTGGGGTAGTGTCGCTCCCGATATTTTCATCCTAGTACAAACGCGAAAGTGGCGCGGAAAAGGTAGAGTCGCCAGCCAGGCATTTTTATCCCGAAGGAACGGGAAAGGTAATGATGCACAAAACTGAGGAAGAAGGAAAGGACAAGGTCCTATGAACCAAAGATATGGGTTCGGGAGTCGGTTACAATCTGGGAAGTTATTAGCACCCCAGATCGTCCGTCGTACCCGACGGGATCCACGCTTACTTATTTGCTTCAAAGGGTGAGAAATAAGAATGCTGCTGAATAAAACTGCTGACTGGAATAGAACTGAAATGAGAGAGGGAACTGGAAGATAAAAGGAAGGGCTAAATGTAGGGAAAATAAAGAATGTGCTCGAACGGGCCCTACCCCGCTGCCTACGTACCTCATCGGGAAAATGAGGATCAGAGTCGACGTAGTTCGCCTAACTAAGGCGGGAATTATTTGTTTGTGTTTTTTAGGATGACATTGCCATAGCTCTAGCTCAGGTGTTACCGACTCTGACTCGAGGGTGTTTACCGTATCGTTGTTTGAACTATCGAGGCAAGTCGCATTCGTCCGCAAAGATTAGGAGATGAGAAGAGAAGACGCGATGTCTTTGATGGTTGTCTTTTATGAGAAGTGTTTTGGAGTTTATTGTTTGTGAAGATAGCCTCATGATTAGACTTGTACATCATGCTATGCAAGCCCACACTATTCCAAGATGGAATGAATATGAGTGCCCCATGGAATAAGGCTATGCACAAGAGACTATTTCAATCTTTTATTAGGTGTCTTTTAGATTTTGTTTGAAGATGAGAGAAGAAGACTCAAATCGGAAAAAGGACAAAAAACTAAGGGGGACTAAGACCAACCCTAAGTTATTTATTATGCACAAAAGGGAGATCCTAGTGGTTAGTGAGGTTTTCTAATCCTAAGGAGTAAAAGGAAAAGAAAGAAGAAAAAGGATGCAACTTACTTCCTAAGGAAGATAAGTTGATCCTAATAAAGGGGGTTCCTACCAAACACAAATATGGAAGGAAAAAGTGAATTAAATGCATAAAGAAAATGTATAAAAAATAAAAAGGATAAGGTGTAAGGAAACATACCTTTCCCTCCCTACAAAACAAATATTAGTGTGCAATTTATTAAAAAGGAATGAGGTAAACACATACCAAAAAAATCCTAAGGAAACTTGGACCTAAACTAGACTCAATCTTAAGTTTAAGGGTGCCTATACTATGCTAAACTAAAATTCAGCAACTATTTACAGCACTCAAACACACAATCAGCTATGAAAACAATGCATAACACAAATCAGCTTTTTACAGCCAACATGCAGCATGAAAAGGTAGGTGTAAAAAGTCAAATACAACATGTAAACATAACAAACAACATGTATTTTACAGCACCTATATACAAAAACAGCTATGAAATGCAAAATACAGATTTGGTTATTTTCATTTTTTAATGCACAAACTCAATGAAACATGTACAAACTTCATCATGAATATGCATTTGAACATAGGATCATCATACATAATTGAAAGAACATGAGCATTTTTGAGGGATCATGCAAGAATGCATCACATGGTTGATTATGCAACAAGTAATGCAAAAATGTAGCACATGAATATGGCATATGAACATGATGATCATTGATTATGAACATGCAATATGATAGATCAACAAGAATGCCAAACTCAATGCAAAATTCAGAATTGAATTGATATAAATGCTATGATCAAGCATGCAACCAAATGCACATACATACATGATTATACAACATACATTGATACAATGAAACGCAAGATGACTTAATGAAATGCAAAAGATATAAAAACAGAATGCAACATGATTATTCACATGCCAAATGATGCATAAACATGGCAACAAAATACAAGAAATCAGGTTATGCACAAAGGAATACCTAAATGCATAATATGCAACATGAACAAAAACGCACCGAAACGACTCAAAATGGGGGAATGAGCTACTGGAAATGGACCTAAAAATTCCCTAAAATCAATACCTATACATGTATGAACATTAAAGGCAAGAACTAAGTTATCAAATAAGCCAAGATTCCAAAAATTAACAGCGTTAACCGGTTAACCAAACGGTTAACCAGTTAACGGTCCTAAACCTGCACTAATTTGTGGCTAAAACGCAAGCGTTAACCGGTTAACCAAATGGTTAACCGGTTAACATTGATCCAGAATGTGAAAAAAGTTAAGAAATAAGTGCTTTTGGCCACAAACTCACTTCTAATGATCTCCAACACACCTAGGAACATGCTAACACTAATTTCTACTTAATTAGGGCTTATTTACACATGCTAGAATCTATAACTATCTACACCTTAACTTCTAATACAATAAAAATCACAAATCGCAAGCAACACATAACGAAAACGTAATCGATCACAACAGAAAGCAATCAAAGAACGCCAAAAGTGGCAAGATGAAGAGAATAACTTAAAGAAGAAGTGATTTAGATCACCAACCTACGAAGCAGAGAAGTGCTTCGGTGAATTTTGCAAGAATCGGAGCTTGATCGAAGAGAAAACCAAGAAAACTGAGAAACCGCAAAATAAATGCGTTCTTGATGCTTGAACTTTTGTGCACTTCCGATAAGCCGAAATCCTCACAAAAATTAGTAGCTTCTTCTTCCACAATCCTCAAATCAATGGAGGTTGGAGGCTAAGCTTCAAGATCTTCAAGTTTCAATGTGAAACTTGAAGAGCTTCTTCAAAAAGCTTTAGTGAAAAGGGAAAATGGAGGAAAAGTGAGAGAGAAAAAGTGATTGTGTGAGAATTAAAAATTTGGAAACATGTGGGACCCTTTGCATTGAAGTGATTAATGAATATATAGAGACTAGGCTTGGAGTTAGGTTTAGGAATGGAGTTAGGTTTAGGAATGAAGTTAGGTTAGTAGTTAGTTAGGGTTAGGGTTGGAAAGGGAATATTCCTTGGAATATTCCATGGAATACTCTAGAATGTTGTAGATCATGGTAGAAGCATCCAAGGGAAATGAAGTGGAATTGAAGTGGAAAAAATAAGAGGGGAAGAATGAAAGGAAATGTGGAAGGAAAGTGGAAGGAAAATGGATGGAAAAGGTGAAATCTCCTTTGGTTGGTTAGCTTGGAAGTGGTTTGGATTATTTTTGGGATATTATTTTTTCTCTTGAACTCCAATGTTTGGCAAGCCTTGATCGACCACACACCTCATGTGTATGCAAAGGATGATGATTTATTTATTTATTTTTTCAAATGCAATGCAATGATATGCGGAATGATGCGAGAATGAAGCGTAAATCGCTCGAGGTTGATACTAAATAAGAGGGTAAATTTTGGGGTGTTACAGTTGCCCATATTCAATCACTGTAGACTTGAATGGATGATAGCAGTCGCTTTCAGACGTTTGAAGTATGCAGGGATTGAATACTAAAAACAACCTGAAAATTTGCACTCAGTGGAAAAGAAAAGGGAAATAAACCCAACCATCTGAACTCTGCTTGTGGAGAACTCGGATGTGAAGAATAGTAATCTGATGAATGCTTTAGAATAACGCTGGGAGATTGTTGATTTGCCACGCTACGGGTGGACTTTTGCTGGGCTATTAATGACATGCCATACAACGGGTGGTTTTCCGAATGCTTCACCATACTGCGGGGGATTTCAATACTTTGCCACTCTACGGGGATACATTGCTCAGCTACGGGAGACTTTGGAAATATTACCACTCTACGGGGCTACATTTCTCAGCTACGGGAGACTTTAAAAATTCGCCACACTACGGGGGCACATTGCTCAGCTACGGTAGACTTCTGCTCACTACGGGAGAATTCAATGTTTTGCCACACTACAGGGGCTACTGCTCGCTAAGGGAGACTTTGGCTCACTACCGGAGACTTTGAAAATTCTCCACACTACGGGGGAACATTGCTCAGCTACGGGAGACTTCTGCTCACTACAAGAGACTTTTAGAAAATTCGCTACACTACGAGGACACGTTGCTCATCTACGGGAGACTTTCAGAAAATTTGCCACACTACGGGGGCATGTTGCTCAGCTACGGGAGACTTCTGCTCACTACGGGAGACTTTTGCTCACTACGGGAGACCTTTGCTCACTGCGGGAGACTTCAATGCTTTTCCACACAACGGGGGCACATTGCTCAGCTACGGGAGACTTCTTCTCACTACGGGAGACTTTTTCTCACTACGGGAGACTTTAATGTTTTGCCACACTACGAGGGCACATTGCTCAGCTACGGGAGACTTCTGCTCACTACGGGAGACTTTTGCTCACTACGGGAGACTTTAATGTTTTGCCACACTACGGGGGCCGCTGCTCGCTATGGGAGACTTTGGAATTTTCCACCCAGAGGATGGACTTTGGCCAATATGCGGTTGGACTTTGGATAAATTGCCACGCTGCGGGTGGACTTTGGATATCAACCTTGGATTAATACACGCACGTTGAATTGTATGACATGATGCCCTATGATACTAGTGGATAGGTACAAAGGGAATTCCTGACACGGAAATAACAAATCCTTGTTGACGCTGTGGGGAATACAGATGATTGCTGATACTTCTGTTGGAGAAGAGTGTGATTAGCTTGTCTCGACTTATTACCTTTTCCAAAAATAAATTGGACTTTAGATTCGAAGATCCTACTAGGGGATGCCTCAACTGGTGGGGATTGAATTTCACTCCACAGGATTTTGCTGGTGATCGACAACTTTTCGACTTAGCTGGGGGAAGGTCTGCCAAGGCTCTGCTGAGGAGAACTCTCTTGTCTACCCGAATTTTCCAAACCTCTGTATGGAAGGGAACCATTAAGTAAACTACCGGGAATTTCTGGATTCTTGTAAGAAGTGCTTCACTATGGGAAGACGACTCTTGCTAGGGATGATCCTTATTGCTCTGCTGGGGAAGAGAAGGATTTGGTTTGAGATCTGCTGGGAAATAAGATCAAGGAAACCTGCTGAAGAAAAGTTTGACGACTTTACTGGGGATAACTTTCATGCGTCTGTTGGGGATAAAGAAACTGAACTGCATCCTACTGAGGAGGAAAGATTTCAAGTAGTCTCGTGCTAGGGATCATTTTCTTTGATTCGGGCTTTACCTTAAGAGGATTTTACAAAAGACCTGGTGTCTTTAAACTCTTCAGGAGTACAATTGCCCAGGTATTCTGAACTTCTGATTATTTGTCTTCGGGAAAGAATGAATCCTCGTGCGATTGGGGTTGCTTTCCCCAGTATGAGTTTTTGAAGAAATTGCTCTAGGAGAGATCTGAATCTCGAGGTAATTGCCCCAATTTGGCTGACTCTTGAGGATATTGCTTGACATAACTGCCCTAGATTGATTGGCTCTTACCATGACTGGTTGGGAAAGTCCTCACTCAACGGAGCTTTCTCAGAAAAGTGCACCTCGGTGTGACTGTCTTTCAGAAGCTTTAGACTTCTCAAATTAGCAAGCTTAAGCTTCTGGACTGAATTTCCGCATGTGAACCATTTATGATGTCAAACAAATGTATGCAGGCAGAAAATGTTTATTCTTAGAATGAAAATTCTAATGCAACACACATGTTAATCTTGAAGTTTTGAAAAGGTGTCGCAGACCTTTGTGAGCAAATCACTGGTTGAGATATGACATTATTTTTGATTGAGATGAAAGTATGTACATGCAATACCAACCAATATCTTTTAGCACAACTCATAGGAGTCAGGAACGCGGCCTCATGGTAGTATGCTCTCAAAATAACCCTGTTTCAGTTAGGACTTTTGTGGGTTTTATCGTGGCCTGGTTCACGGTTATAGAAACACAGAATATATGCTCAAAGTTTATTTGTGCCCACCCACTCTTCGTGATGTTCTCCATTCCTATGTTCAGCTAATTTTCACAAGCACTCACCTTTCATAAGGGTTTCATGTCGGTTGAGGAACCATTGTTGTTATCGGTTCAAGTACCAATCAGGTTGTCGTTGTGAGTCAGTCACCCTTTTCTCTTTCGTGTCTGTGCCACACGACTATGTTCTTGCTTAAGGATCTTTCTAATGTAATCCTTTCCGTCTTTCGCTTTTGCGTTATTTTGCTTATCCCTAACTTTTGCCTGGACTGATTCTTGTGAATCTTTGATTGTAAAGTCCAGCGGGATGCCCTAACTTTTGCCTAAGTCGCTTGTTTTCAAGTTTCGATTTAGCGGGATTTTTCATTTTATTATTATTTTTTGAGCAAATCGTGTGACACTGTTTGTCTTGATTGCTTTGTGAGGGTTGT
This sequence comes from Lathyrus aphaca, assembly GCA_963966055.1. Taxonomy (NCBI): domain Eukaryota; kingdom Viridiplantae; phylum Streptophyta; class Magnoliopsida; order Fabales; family Fabaceae; genus Lathyrus; species Lathyrus aphaca. The sequence continues at coordinate 246,267,606 of OZ014525.1, forward strand.
GACTGCCTCATTCTTTGGTCGACGAAGGATAACCATTCTGGTTTTCAATCTTTGGACCTTTTGACTTGGATAACCATTGTGATTTCTGGTCTTTGGACCTCCGGATTAGCATGATGGAATGTAATGGATCCCCAAATGCACTCCTTTATGAAAGATTGAACGCTTGGTCCAACTAGCTGACATCTACCCTGCCCTTGGGTTAAACGTAAGGGTTTTTTCATGCGAAAAGAAACTCCTACTTCAAGGCTTAAGGGGGTTAGCGAGGGTCTATCTCCCTTATATCTCCAGTGTTTAGGGATTCAAAACAAAGCATGTACATTGTTAACAGGGTCTTATTCGAGAGCACACAATTAGAGATTTTTGTGTTTTTGTTTCGTCATTCTCCCTTATAGAGTTTAAGCATGACAATTGGTATTGCGATGTACATATACAGAATTATAAGTAAATGCGAATGAATTACTTCAAGAAAAACATGTGAGTTTTATTATTGATAACATTCAAAAGCAAACAAATTTCGTACATGCAGACAAATGTTTTGCAAATAAAAGGAACTACAAATGGAAATGCAGTAAAGAAGCTGAATATTGTCGTTGTTGAGGAGGCTTGACTCCGTCTGGACCTATCAGTCTTGGATACTTTCAGTGATCAATAGCTTTTTTGCAGACTTGTAATCTTCAATTTGCAGCCGTATACCCAACCATGGCAATCATACCTCTTCTAGTTATTCTGACTCTGACACGAGACATCTGAAGGAAAGAGTGAAACTGGAGAGTAAAGTTGTCCTATAAGGTTGCTCGGAAAGACCTGACGATCTTCTTCCTACGTATCTCCATTGACCCATGACCAATGAAGAATCAGAGCGACGCAGTTCTCCTCAATAGGGATGAAAATTCATTTAAGAAAAACAAACAAACAGTTGCCATTGCTGAGAGTATCTGAATACTGATGGCTTTATTTGCTTCCTGAAGATTCCAGCTTAACGTGGACCATCTGGAAAAACAACCGTGACACCGGCTCCGTTGTGATTAGGCATTGGATTCTGGAGTACATTTGGGTGAGGCGCAAAATTGATCGCTTTGGAGTCAATTAGGTTCTATACCTTGTTCTGAAAAGCCAATCATTTCTCAATACTGTGCCCCTGGGCACCCGAATGGAATTTACATATGGGATTTGCATCAAAGTTCTGAGGTAGATTATCAGGAGACGGAGCTCTCATGGTACGAAGCTCGGCCATGTTCAACTTTAGCAGCTCTAGAAGCAATACATCATATGGGCATAGGATGGGATCAAGTCTGCAGTTTCTCGCTCTTGTTCTTTCCTGATTTGGTCGTTGTGCTTGATATTGCTGATCTTGAGGTTGTGGTTGAACCTGAGGAGTAATAGTCACTGCAGCTGTTTGGTAGTAACCTTGAGAACGACCTCTGTCTCGGCCCCTATACACAGCATTGGTCTCGCCTTCTCTTCGTCTTTGGCCATTGCCAAAAGGTTTCTTCACACCAGAAGAACCAGCACTGCTTGCATCCTGGATCTTTCCTAATTTCAGGAAATTTTCTATCCTTTCTCCAGCGAATACAATATCGGTAAAACCGATGGACGGGCATGCGGCCAGACAATCCAAGTATGCACCTTGCAAGGTGCCCATAAACATGTCGGCCATTTCCCGATCAAGCAATGGAGGTTGAACCTGTGCGGCCAGCTCACACCACCTCTGGGCATACTACTTCAAACTTTCCTTAGGTCCTTGAGACAAGTTCTACAACTGAGTGCGGTTTGGAGCCATATCAATATTGTATTGATACTGCTTGAGAAAAGCTTCAGCTAAATATTTCCAACATCGGATAGAGACCCTACTTAGCTTCATGTACCAGTTCAATGAAGCTCCAGATAGACTATCTTGGAGGAAATGCATCCAAAGTTTCTCGTCATCAGTGTGAGCCGAGATTCTTCCAAAGTATGCATGAATGTGAGTTTTAGGGCACGTGTTGCTGTTGTACTTGTCAAATGATGGTACCTTGAACTTAAGAGGGATTCTGACTCCTGGCACTAACCCAAAATTGGTTACATCGATGCCCAGGGAATTCTAACATTCCATGGCCTTAATCTTCTCCGCCAGCTCTTCATACCTTCGATTGTTGACCTTATTCATATTACCCATATTAGCATTCAGTATAGCGAACTAGTCTTCCTGAGTGTCTTCATTACGGGCCGCAATCCCATTTGGATTTGGCCCTCCGTTACGGGCATCGTTAGGATCCCATTCTCAGTCGGTGTTCCAGCATTAGCATTCCCATGGGGTTGCTCAACCATCAACCTGAGATGCTCTTGATTCTGAGCAATGTCGGTCATCGTGTCCATGAACTGATCCATCCTCTATCGGAGCTCATTGAGATCAGTCTGCATTCGTTCAGCCATTCTCACTCAGTTTCTTTTTGTTGGATACCGATGAACGTGTTGACCAGCTATATTGCCTGAAGTTGAATAAGTTAGGAAGTCCGAATAACCTGTAAAAATGCAAAATATGCAAATCATGCAGTACATGCGTATGATATGTTCATGAGGATGCGACATGCGACCCTGCAAATGAGTAAGCATGTGTTAGTGATGCAAGCATGCAGAGGATGTTATGCAATACACTCGCATGTGGTCAAAGGTCTGGCGATCACTGGTCTGACGTTGGTGTTGAGAAGATAGTCATGTGCTATTGAAGCATCGTAATAACAGTACCACCGAAATCCCGGATTTCAAAACCAAAGGACCATGTAGAACCTGATCATAATAATGAACAATGCTGGAAAAACGGGTATGTTGGAGGTTTCAGGGTTCCTGCAAATCTGTAAACCCCTCCCAATCTCACAGATATGCTACACCGAGTCAACATCACGGACTCTCAAAGCCGGATAGCAATAATACGTTCACCATTTCCGAGAAATGGCTCATGACCAAATCAAGGAATCGGTTTGGAATTATGTACTAACTAGGGAGGTCTCAGCTGAGTACGGGGAAAACAAGCATCCCTCATAAGTCCTCAGCTTCAAGCACCGAATTGAGAAACAATAGTACATTCATCTCGAAGGGTACAATACTATCGTCATACGAACAGTTTACCTTAACTGGATTCCTATGAGAGAACCAGGCCATCCTATGCGAGTTCCCAGTGGGCCCTTGGATGCGAGTGGGTTTGCCAACAAATGTGGTATGCCACTGTCATCACTGGAGAGGGATGTTTCCACAAAGGTTTTCAATGATCTGTCCCCTGAATGCACATAACTATCAAGGTTGTGTATTTCCCCAGAAAGATTATGGCGTCAATACATTTCCGAGAAGGTCGCAAGTCAAGGTGTGGAACTCACTACTACCAACATAGCAAGATTCCATGAAGCCAAAGTGACTGTCCACTCTAAGTCCTAGGGTGCACTCGAGCCCCGGTTACGAGCTCATCTCACATTAACCCTGTCCCACAGAAAAAATGAAACCAGCACAGCCAGACAGTCCAGTATAATATGATGCATGGAAAATAAATACTGAAAGCAGTAAATAAAGTTGTAAAGTAAACTGTAAACGAAAACAGTAAATAAACACAACAACACACACATATAAACACCCAAAGAAACAAAAACAAACAAACGCTATGAGTGACTCTACAAGGGAAACCAGAGATTCTGGGTTCGGTCCCCAGCAGATTCGCCAGCTGTCGCTCCCGAGATTTTCATCCTAGTACAAATGTGAAAGTGGCGCGGAAAAGGTAGAGTCGCCAACCAGACATTTTTATCCCGAAGGAACGGGAAAGGTAATGATGCACAAACCTGAGGAAGAAAGAAAAGACAAGGTCCTGCGAACCAAAGATCTGGGTTCGGAAGTCGGTTACGATCTGGGAAGGTATTAGCACCCCAGATCGTCCGCCGTACCCGACGGGATCCACGCTTGCTTGTTTGCTTCAAAGGGTGAGAAATAAGAATGTTGCTGAATAAAACTGCTGACTGGAATAAAACTGAAATGAGAGAGGGAACTGGAAGAGAAAAGGAAGGGGAAAATGTAGGGAAAATAAAGAATGTGCTCGAACGGGCCCTACCCCGCTGCCTACGTACCTCATCGGGAAAATGAGGATCAGAGTCGACGTAGTTCGCCTAACTAAGGCGGGAATTATTTGTTTGTGTTTTTTAGGATGACGTTGCCATAACTCTAGCTCAAGTGTTACCGGCTCTGACTCGAGGGTGTTTACCGTATCGTTGTTTGAATTGTCGAGGCAAGTCGCATTCGTCCGCAAAGATGATGGGCTAAAGACGTACTCTAATATGTGTCTAGAGGTATCTTAACTACAAGTGCACAACCTATCGAAGTAATATTTAAGATTATCGATCCACAGGGACTTTATGATTACTTAGTGCTAGAGGATTTACTAGTTTAGCTAAGGTGAATGGTTGTCACGATTTTTTTGTTGTTTTTAAAGATTAAAGGCGGGAATTAAATTTAAGTTTAATAAAATAATACTAAGGCGGTCGGTATGTAATTATGTTAACTTAGGCGGGTCAATCTAACCTAGGCTTATAAAGATGGTTCACTTAATCTATTCTGTAGAGGTTACCAGTTTAAATATCTTTAACTCACACTCTCGTGGTCTTATCTCAGATCTTATCCCTAAAGCCCTATGCCTGCTCTCGCTAGCCCATAAGTTTTTAGAAATAATTTTTGGAAACTTAGTAATTCTAATTCATTTTAAAGCGCTCTCGCTGTGTTTAAATTAAATGCCTAACTTTAGCTATCTGGTTAAAATCTCACACTCTCGTGGTCTTGACCTAACCTATTGCACTTTCTTTACTCTCGTAACAAAAATATTGATTTTATAATAAAAAGTCTCAGCCAGAATTTTAAGCTCTTAATTATTTTAAGCCTAGAATTGATTTTACCGATTTAGTTGATTTTAATTACATACCGTCCTAAGGTGTTTAGCTACTCATGATTGTTGAACCAGACAGAGGCAGAAACAGAGAAATACAAAATAAAATATGCATAACAGAAAAATAAATGCTTAACATTAATATAAATGCAATTTAAATAAAAACCTGAATAACAATAAAAATGTTAGGCTCCTTCTTCCACAGTCTGGCAAGCTCGAAGTACGGACCAGAATCGGAAATAAAAATTACTAAAAGAATTCTGAAGGCTTTGAAAGAAATTAAATTATAACAATTTCCTAATGTTGGAAATTGTTATATGGTTGGTTGGGATATATAAACTAAAACAAGAACAAATAAATGCTGGAAAAATAAATGAACAGGGTGCAATGAAAATACGGCAGAGCTTCCGCAAGAAAATTAAAAAATAAAAACTCTGTCAATTGTTCTTTGAAACTAAGCTATTTATAGGAAGCAATTTGGGCTTGGCAGTTGGAAATGATGCATGGGCCTCGTAGATGCTGAGAAAATCTAGGGAATAGTTAAAATACTTGGTCTGCGGGAGAATAGGAAAGTTGAATTCACGTAACACACACGTACATGACCAAGTCTCAGCATATTACCCTAAATTCCCCTTGTCACGTTCGTGACAAGGGTGTCACGCTCGTCTCCCGTGTATTATGCGCGTCACGGTCGTGAGGGACTAGTGACGACCGTGACTGCTCCTTTTAGCGTGTCACGGTCGTGACTCCTAGGTGACGATCGTGACTGTTGCAAAAAGTGCAGATTATGCAGAATTCCTCTTTTCTTCTTCTTTTCATGGTTGTTTTTGTTCATTTCACTTGTGACTCATGATTTAGCTCTGTAATTGATATACCTACAAAATGACAAAGGAAACTCGAGGAATTGGGTGTTAAAACGGCAATTATGCGATAAAACGTTATTGAAACATAGCAATAAAAACGATACTTTTTCTCGTTATCAAACTTCCCCAAACTTAAACCTTTTCTTGTCCTCAAGCAAATAGTCGGTTGAAAATTGTCGGACAAGTTTTCATCAACACACACACATAACAAACCTTACGAAGAATCATTTTGTCAGATAAACCGGTACTGGGATAAAACACTAACGATACACTAATGACACAAGCAACAAGCTAAGTCTTCGACTTCCCGTTAAACGAAACATTCGGTAATTGCGTTACGATTCCACCTAGAGTCTTTCGATCTTATTTCACTCGGTTTCATTCTAGCGCAATCACATTAAGTCCTTTGCCTTAGCACGCACGTAGTGGAGTAGCTGGTTAGTGACTTTGATCCTTTATAAGCACGGGGTCTGGTACATGAATGTGGTAACCCTACATATATTATCCGATTTGGAGGTTGTGGGGGATCGAGCCGTAGCACGCCCTACCAAGTTCAGAACCAGTACCTCTGAACCAACCCGCAATGGACTCCTTCTCATATTTCTCGTTTCTTATATGCGACCGTGTACTTTGGTGCAATTTCTTTTCATTGGCATCGAGATATGAAGGATCATTATAGATTAAGCATCAAACACTTATATTCATCGGCTCCCCACGTGGTTTGTGTTCAGACGGTGCTGACTGCTAGTATAAACTACTAGGGGTTACTTTTGAACTGGAACTTAAGGTGTAGTCGTAACAATTATCGGAACGGAATGCTTAAGTGGGAAGTCTAAGGTGTCAAGACTGTATTGATCTTGTTGAATCGTTCTCAGCTTCCTAACTATGATTTCGTAGTGTAAACACCCCAAATTTGCCCTCACCCATTCACACCATGGCTTGTGATCATTTCATATGCATGAACACAATCATACCATCTCATATCCCATTTTTGATCCACTGCATTGGTTCTAAGTCATCTGCATCTAGGGTTTGTGATCTGAGCAATCTAAGAACTTCTTGAGCCTCTCCAAGGGTCATCAATCACTTCAAAGGGGTCTACGTGTGTTCAAGTATCATATTATATCCCCTCAAAGTCAAGAATGCCAAAGAATCACAAGAACTGGGATTGGTATGGAAGCAGAGCCAGGCTTGACTGCACAGATGACCTAAAATTAGGGTTTTGGTTTCAGAGGCCATAACTCCAAATTTTTTGGTCATTCTTGATTCTATTGGTCTCTATATGGTATAGGGAGTATGCATATCAATTTTCATGAAGAAATTCCATGGGGAAGTCATCTGATCAAAAGTTGACTTTCTGGACAAGTCAGTGCAAAATCAGGGCATCTGAGGCCCCCAGTGACCCAACCAAGGGGTGATATTCATCATTTTGAGTGTATATGATCTTTATTTGATCATGGAAGAAGTTGGAAGTTCACAAAATTCAAGAATTTCAAGTCTTTTGCAAAGTTGACTTTTTGGGCAAGTTTGACTTTTAATGAAAATGTCATTTTATGCAACTTTTTCAACCCTTACTTTTTGATCCAAAAAAGCTTCAAATGGAAAAACTTTGGTCATGAAAGTTGTAGATTAGATCTTTCCCTTTTTAAAAATTACAAGAACATGACCTAATTCATTTTGGATCAAAAGTTATGGCTTGTCAAAGTTGGCAAAAATCACAAAATTTCAAAGTTTCTACCAAAGAGGTATTTTGCAAAATGACTTGATCAAGTGTTCTAAGGCTATCAAATGGACTTCTAATTCACATAACATGATCATGTAACATCAAAAGTTCAGAATGGACCAAGTGATTACACATTTGTATGGCTTTTGGAACAAGATCTTTTCATGAGAACCAAAATGAACCAAGTTGCAAAAGTCATCATATCTCCTCACCCACTTGTTGCCTAGCCTGCTGACCAATCCTAGCCTTTCTCCCTCACCTTGCTGCGCAGCCCACTCTCCATGTACTTGGCTAGAAGTTGCCCATGCCCTTCTTACACAAAAGTTGACATTTTGGCAAAAGCAACCATACCTATCACAAAAGGACATGTCACATCTTCTGACCAATAGGATTAGTTTATACAAATCAAATGCAAGTTAAACATCACAAGGAGCCAGCCAGAAACACACAAGAGCACAGCATTCTAATTTTCCACCCTTGGAGCAAAAGCTTTCGAAACTCTTCATACAAGCCGAAAACACTTAAACAAACTTCATAGATCAACTCAACTCCTCATCCTGGCCACAAAGCACCCTTCATCCTTGCCTTAAACGGCCTGAATCCTAAACACGATTCTCACCTGAGCTTGAACAGAACCTGTTCAAACTCTCAAACCAGCTAACACAAACTCCTTCTAAGCATCCAGACATCATCAAGGGACCAAAAGGAGTGGATTGCACAAAGAGAAGAGGCCAGAAAGTTGCAGACTGAAAGCTTCAAAACTCAGGTAGCTTCATGAACTTTTTTCAGAAATGGATTTTTAAGTTCTTAATAGCTTCTATATGCCTCCCTGATCATGAATATGTTGTTGGTTTTGAAAATGGTGAAGAGATGAGAGTTTAATCTGGTTCTGAAACTTTTTGCCCTAAAACTAGTTTGATTCGATTCTCATTGTTTAGGAATGATAAATGTGTTTTGAATGGGGGTTTTGATTCGTTTTTGAGTGGGGATCATTTCTGTTTAATTAGATTTCGTTTTAGATGCGTGTAGGAAGAGTTTAAGGTTTTGGGTGATCGGAGAAGATGACCGGAACACTGTTCCGGTCACCTGAAAGTCATTAAGGGCTGGATTAGGGCTAATTAATTAGGGTTAGTGAGTTTGAATGCTGACCCTTGGATATGGCGCCAGGTCAATGCGCGCGTGTGTGAGTTTGAATCTGGGCCATCAGATTGGATTACTTTCTCTTTTTTCAGTTTATTTCATTTTTATTTTTCATTTAATTACATTGTTTTCTCCATTTTATTAAAAATAGCAAAACCAATTTAAAAATTCTGAAATTTTTTATACAAGTTATTATTCAATTTCAGAACACAAAAATATTTTTATTTTTATTTTTGGCATTTGAAAAGTATTTTTAAATATTTAAAAGTTTATTTTTAATTAATTAATGAGAATTAATTTATTAAAAATACTTTTAGGTATTTAAAAATCACCAAAAAATTCATGAAACCTTTTGAAACATTTAGAAACATTGTCCAACCCTCAAACCAAATTTATTTTTTGATCTTGATGCATTTTGAGGATTTTTCATGGAATTAAAATCATTTTTGATGCATTATTTTGATCCAAACTTCCAAAAATCACTTCTGCCTAACCATGATGAGTTGGACTTTGATTCTTTTTGTATTGTGTTTAGCATATCATGTAGTTTGTGAGATTAAATGGCCATGATTTGATCTTTCATTTTCCATTTGTTTGGCATTTTTCTTGTTAAGGTACCCTAAAACCCTAGAAAACTTAGGAAAATCATAACTTGAATTAGGTTAAGAGTTGGAACTTCTCCTTTGGGCAGTGAGTTAGTATAGGTTTAGGGATCCTTTGAGTGCATTTTCAATTTTTTTTGTATTGATGTTTGCTTCTGATTTTGGTTTGTGTTTGATGCTTTGATCATAAACCCTAATTTAGGCTTCCATATGCATCCATCTTGCATTTGCTTGCATAACTTGACTTGCCTTAGCATTCCATGCATTCTTGTGATCCATTTGACATCATAAGACATATTGAGAGCATGTTTGATCATTGAATCTTGCATTTTCCATGTTGTATGCCATTTGCATCTCATAACTTTTCATGAATGTTCATGCTTCTTAACTTGTTTCATTTGCATCCACAAGCTTGTATGATCATCCCCATGTGTTGTTTCATGTTTGTAGCATCTCATAGCATCATAAACACCATGTATGTGCTTCTGGTTTTGTTTCTCATCATGCCATTTCATTTCATTTTTTGCATTGCATTGCATTTCTTTTCTAACTTTTTAGGTGGTAAGTGACTTTGAGAAGTGAACTTGCCTTCACTTCTCATAATTTCTCCTCATCTTTTTTATGCATCCTTGATGCATTTTTGTATGTGTTTGAGATTGAGCTTGCTCATTCTTCTTCTTCTTACTTTCTTTCCTCAAGTGACTTGTCTTCTTAAATGAAGCAAGTTACTTTGCTTCTCTCTGCTCCTTTCATCTGCTTCCTGGTGGTTCCATTGAAGGCTTCTCTTGTCAACCTCACAAACCTTAGGAACAACCAAGCATGACAATGATTAGGGTTTTTATTAGTCTCCCCTCTTAGTTTTACCTTTGTGTCTCTTTTGAGTCTTCTCTTCTCATCTCACAATCAGGGACTAAACCCTAAAGGCTTTAAGGCTTTGTGACTAAGCTTATGCCTGCATCCTTCTATTAGGATGGAGTGTATAACTTAAGTCCTAAGTGTTAAACCCTTAATGTGTTTAAATCTCTTAATCAATTCACTTAACAATCATCAAGACATCACACTTGTAACTTGGGCCTTGCATTAGGGTTCTAATTCTTCCTTAACTGGTTAAGAAGGACTAACCCTAGTGTTAATGGACAAGTCCCCCTCAAGTTGTCTTACAAACCATAAAAATCATTTCTTAATCATACCATTAACTAAAATCCACTTAATAAAGGCTTTGTTCTGTCATGAGTTTAATCCCTAATCATGGATTAAGTTGAGGAGCTTTCCTCAGCTTAAACACTCTCATCTATTATCCTTCTATTAGGATGGTGTAATGAGTCTGTTTAATCCCTGATTATGGCTTAATCTCATTACTCAACACTAAACAAAAACAACAAAAACATCTAAATAATCACAAGTAGGTTAATGATCTTAATCCTACACCATGATAATTAAGTATGAGAAGCTGACTTCACACTTAAGGTATTCTCATTACCCCTAATCAGAGGGAAGATGTGATGAGTTTACTAAATCCATTGGTTTAGGCTTAAGCTCATTAACTTATGACAAACTTTCAAAAGCAATAAAAGACTGAAAACTCAAAAACAAACAATAATCGTCTCCTCCGGGATTCTTTTCTCACCTCATTCACTCATAAACGGGAACTTGCTTCTTCCGTCTAATGCAAGACAGTTTGCACCTGAGCCAGACAGGTCATACACTTGAGCATAGACAAGTAAGCAGTTCACAGGTCAATTCATCTTTCAGTCTCTTTGGGTCGAACTACGGTGTTCTGACTTCCTCATTGCACGAGAGGATACGTAGGCATAACTTAACAGTTATCGAACAAAAGTCTCTGTATATTCCCCCTCTTTCCAGCCTTATTCTTTTGGCCTCATGATCATGAGCATTTCATTCTTGTTCTTACACTGACACTGTATATATCACACTTCACTTTTCTTTTACACTGACACCTGTATATCCTTTTCCAGCTCCTTTATACACAAATTGCACTGACGCTACCCCTTTAAAGCACAAATCTTTTAAGCGTGGATCCCGTCGAGTACGGCGGACAATCTGGGTGCTAATACCTTCCCAGGTTGTAACCAACCCCCTTTCTCAGTCTCTCTGGTTCGCGACCGTCTTATCCATATCTTTCTAGGTCTATGCAGCATTGCCTTTCCTCCGGGATAAAAATGCCTAGCTGGCGACTCTTTTCATTCCCTGTGTGTTCTCACACCTTCCTCTCGCCGACCGTTCGCGTCTGTACCATATTTGAGCCCCGTCTCATCTTTTGGGAGCGACAGCTTGGCGACTCTGCTGGGGACCCTTATATTGCAACCAGGGCTTCTGGTTCTTTTTGTGGGTTCCTCCTAGCGCTTGATTGATTTGTGTTTACTGGGGTGTTATGTGCTAATTGTGTTTGTATATGTATTTTATTACTTTATGTACAGTTGTTTTATTGCTTTCTTTATAGCTTTATATACATCATAACTGTCATACTGTGCTGGCTGGATTTGTTTGGTTGCCTTGGTGGGTGGGGTTCTATTGAGAGTTGAGGTCCTATACCTGGGACCTGAGTGACACCTAGGCTAGAGTGGTTCATATTCTTTCCCATTCCATCTCGGTCTGGTGCGGGAATATGAAACACGGTTCAGATATGGGTTTCTTCTTGAGAACTCTGTGTTGCAGATTTCCTGCAGTACTAGGGCTATCTGGGAAGCCTGCTAAGTCTGGATGACCTTTAGTATTGACCTTCAGAAACTGAGGTGAATTAGAGGAGGAACTTTTATGGTTATTGTAAACACTGTACCTCCGGGTTAGAAGTGTTTACACTTCTCATAACTGATCCAAGTCTGAGGATCCTTGTTTTAGAACACCACCTGTGAGGGGGTTGGGCTCTTTACAGGTTTGCAGGTACCCTTGACCTCAGCATACCCTGTTACTTTGTTTTGATTAAGAATACTCCATGTTGGAACAGTTCTTGTGATTCTAAACCTTGGACATGTGGCTCTTTATTTGAGTCCCCCACCTTGGTTACTGGACTTATAGACCTCCATCTGGATTTCTTGAACATACATGGACTTATATCAGAGCACTTGATCAGATCCAGCTCAGTCACAAACCCTTGCATATCATTTGCATACATCATCATTGCATCATTTTGACATTTGTTTATTTGTTTTTCAGGGTATCCATCCTCATTTTTGGCTTGGTTTTGACCCCATCATCAGTATAGACCTATCTTCATCAGCATCTGCTTCAGCTATCAGCTACCTGCTTCAGTCACCTGCACCAGCCAGTCAGTGGCCCTTTTTTTTCAGTGTTATCATCAGCACCTGTCTCAACCCTTCTTCAACAGCATGGCACCTAAAAAGAGTAACATCTCCTACCACTTCTTTCAACCTGAGCTAGCTAACATCAGGAGGATTCAGACCCTGATTACTCCAGACCATATACCACTTTTCAGAGAGCACTATGGAGACATACTTGATGTGGTTATGGATTTGGACCCTTCACAGAGGAGCCTGATTCATACTTGCCTTCAGTTTTATGATCCCCCACTGAGGTGTTTCACTTTTCAGGATTTCCAGTTGGGACCTTTATTGGAGGAATACTCATCATTGGTTGGTATACCTATCAGGGGTGGAGTCCCCTTCAACCCTGAGATGGCTTTCCCAAGTAATGAGGAGATAGCAAAGGAATTGCATCTGGAACCAGTTCTGATTGAGCAGCATATGACTACTAAGGCTGGAATCTCTGGCCTGCATCTGGATTTCTGGATCTCTCAAGCTACCCTGAAGGCTTCTTTAGGAGAGTGGAAAGCAGTCTGTGCTTTATTGGCCCTGAGCATATATGGGATTATATTATTCGCAGATGAGCCTAGATTCATTAGCAAGAATGCAATCCATCTTTTCATTCTGAGGAACCCAGTGCCCACTTTATTGGGGGATTTTTACTATTCAGTGCACCAAAGGAATGAAAAGCAGAGGGGAATATTAGTGAGGTGCTGTGCTCCTTTGTTCCATACTTGGCTTCTCAAGCATTTGCCCAAGACAGATGCATTTTTGAATCCTCGTCAGCAGAGAAACTGGGCTAGAAGACTCACTGCTTTGACTTCAGCTGATATCAGGTGGTGCACTCAAAGCACCAAAGGCAGGGATATCATTACCAGTTGTGGGCAGTTTCCCAATGTACCCCTGATAGGAGTGAAGGGCTGTATCAACTACAACCCCCTGCTACTCAAAAGACAACTGGGCTATGCATTGGTCCACACTCCTAAGGCACAAGACTTGGCTGAGACTCTTTACTGTGAGAACAAGCTTGATCTGGCTATTGTCAGGCAGGCAGCCTGGGCCTGGGACAATGTTCAGACTAAAGGAGTAACCATTCTGGGGAAGTGCAACAATGTGGCATCAGCACAGTACTATGAGTGGTCCCATGCCAGAGCTCAATTTTCTGGGATGCCCTTCACCATGGAGGATATGCCTGGATCATCCTCAGCACCACCTCCTGCCACTGTCAGCTTAGAGGAGTTTGAGAGTTTGAAAGAAAGAAATGAGAAGTTGACTCAAGCTCTACAGAAGACCCTATGGGAGAGGAGTAATGGTAGGTTGGATATTGAAAGGTTGGAAAAGTTGAAGGTGGAGCATCTGGCTAAAATTGAGAAGTCTGAGGATTACATCAAGAAGTCTAGGGATGGAGAGCAAATTCTGAAGAATACCTGCAAGGAAGCCCAGTTCCAGAAAGCCAGGACTGATTTATATCTGAAGGAGAGTTAAGCTAGGTGGGTCAGGATCACCGAAGCTCGTACTCTGGAAGATAAGAGGACTCAGGACAAGATCGAGCAGCTGGAAGCTAGTGCAAAAGAGCAACAGGAAGCCCTGGCAGCAGCCCAGAGGGAGATATCAGAGCTGAAGATCAGAGCTGGAGTGAAGAGGTCAAAAGACCAGAGTCAGCACAAGAAGCTAGCTGCAGCTGTTACTACCAGGAATCTCCTTATCAGGAACCTTACAGAGCGTCCGGCTGATCCTGTGACTGAAGCACTTCTCAAGGAAGTTCAGGAGGATGAGTTTGGTCTTGGTGTCTAACTGTTGCTTGTTGTTGCTTTCCTTTCATGTACTTTTATTTTCTTATGTTGTATTTTGACCCCTCAGAGGGGCTTGTGTTTGTAAACAAACTATGTATCGGTTACTTTTTGTAATATATGTATCAGTTTGTTCCATCTGGGTTTCTTTCGAAGCAACATCAACAGTATCTTCAAGGGTCTGGAAAGGTCAAAACCAAGTGCCAAGCCGGATACCTTGGAAACAAATAAGCATACTGCATTGCATACTGACCTTTGTCTGTTTTGTAGGTTTGTTTCGTTTGTTGCTAACTCTGTTGTGATTTCAGGAACTATTGCTCGCCGACGGGTGTTCCCACTCAACCGTCCACACCGATATCCAACCCGTAACAATCTTCGTGGCATACAGATGGACCAGGTACAGCAGGACCTTACAGAGGTCAGGAACCAAATGGCCAATGAAAGATTGGAGATGAGGGCTCAGATGACACAATTTATGGAAGTGATGAACAACATGGCTCAGAGCCAAGAGAGATTAAGAGCAATGGTAGAGAGGCAGAATCAAGAAGACCCCCATCTAGGGACTGCTGGGACAAGCAACAATGAGAGGGTCCAACCTCATGTCAACCCCCCTGTATTTGGACCCCACCTTCATCCAGAGATCAACATTCCTGCTAATGTTCAAGGGACTGCCACTGTAGGCAGAATGCTGCAAGAAGACCCCTAGGAGGATCAGTTCACAGTGATGGGAGCTGGGGAAGAAGCCTATGACAGAAGGCTGGATGAAATTGCTGAAAAATTAAGATCCTTGGAGTCTCAAAACTCTTTGGGCTTTGATGTTATGGATATGGGCTTAGTGGACGGGGTCAGGATTCCCCATAAGTTTAAGCCTCCTTGTTTTGAGAAATACAACGGGACTTCCTGCCCACGGACCCACTTACAATCCTTTTTGGGGAGGTTAAAAGCATATACCATGGACGAGAAGCTATGTATGTTTTATTTTGAGGATAGCTTAACAGGAGCTTCAAGGGAATGGTACTCCCATCTGACTAGAGCGACCATCAGGTGTTGGAAGGACTTGGCAGAGGCCTTCATCAGACAATACCAGTATAATCTGGACATGGCACCCAATAGGACCCTCCTGATGGGGATGTCACAATCATCTAGAGAAAGCTTCCGGGAGTATGCCCAAAGATGGAGGCAGCTGGCTGCTGCTGTCCAGCCACCTATGTCAGAGAGGGAGATGGCAGATATGTTTATGAACACCCTCCAAGGAACATACATTGATAGGCTAGCTGCCTTTTCTTCTACCAGCTTTGCAGATGTTGTTATAGCTGGAGAGAGAATTGAGAGCCTATTAAAGATGGGCAAGATTTCTGACAACGGTGCCAGCTCATCCAGCAACACAAGGAAGCCTTTTGTGGGCCCAAGAAGAACTGGTGAGACCAATGCTATCCACACCAACAGGGGCAGACCCCAATATGTTCATAGGTCCGTGGCAGCAGTCACCATTCCCGCTCCAATTCATCCACAACCAGTTTATCAACCACCACAACAAAATTATCAGCAACAAACTCAGTATCCTCCTCAGAGAAACTACAACAACACCAACAACAACAATCAGCAAAGACCGTTCCAACAGAGACCTTCTCAGGCCAATAGGGTGATCGATCCGATCCCTATGCCATATGCCATATTACTGCCACAACTCCTGAAACTCAACCTGGTTGAGCTAAGGACGTTGGCACCTCCAGATCCCACCAGTCTACCCAGAAATTACGACTCCAACGCCAGATGTGCTTTTCACTCAAATGCACCTGGCCACAGTACAGAAAAGTGCAGAGCTTTGAACATGAAGGTACAGGACTTGGTGGACTCTAAAGCTCTGAATTTTTCACCACCACCGAATGTTAACAAGAACCCTATGCCAAACCATGGAGGTCCCAGAATCAATGCTATTGAAGAAGACAAGCCGTCTTACTTGATAACCAGTGTGGGTCAGATTCGGACACCGTTGGTAGAAATCAAAGCTCAACTCCTTGAATGTCAAATGTTCCCGGGATGTGAGCTAGGGTGTGCTTATTGCAACATTTCAGTGAATGGTTGTGATAACTTGAGAGATGGCATAGATGGTCTCATCCAAAGTGGCTTGCTTCAAATCACAACGTCAATTCCTACCAATCCAGCAATCTCATCAGCAACAATTCCTGTGTCTTCTACAAATACAACAACCATTGTTCCAAGCAACTCTTCAATTTCATCAACAAACGCTTCATCTGTTCTTTCAACGGACCAAGTATCAGCAAACATCCCTTCTACAACTCCAGCACCACTTCATTCAGAATCTCTTACAACAACAACACCCATCCTTCCAACAATGTCTCCTACAACTTCAGCAGCGAATGTCTCAACAGTTACAATTTATTATGATCCTGAAAATGATTCTGCCTACAACTCACAAAGTGCCACTCCTATCAGAGCACCAGTCACAATATACTATGATCCACAGACTATCATGGTTCCTTCTGCAGCTGCCATCAGTCCAGTCACTATCACAGTGCCTGGGCCAATACCTTATGAAAGCAGTAATGCTATCCCCTGGCATTATGGCTCTGATCTATACTGCGGAGGATAGAAAATCACTCTTGAATCATCAACCCCTGCACCACAAATAGATAATGTGGGAGGAGGCGGAGGCTTCACTCGAAGCGGACGTCTCTTTGCTCCACAAATTCAAAGACCCACTGCCGAAGTAGAAGCTGCTGCCAAGGCAAAAGGGAAGAGCTTGGTGCAGGAAGAGCAAATTGTTAAAGAGGCTTTAAAAACACCTTTTGATCAAGAAGTTGATGAGTTCATGAGAATCATCAAGAAAAGTGATTACAAAATAGTGGATCAGCTTCACCAGACGCCTTCTAAGATCTCCATTCTATCATTGCTTATGTGCTCCGAGGCTCATCGGAATGCACTACTAAAAGTCTTGCACGCAGCTTATGTGCCGGAAGAGATCACCGTCAATCAGTTGGAAGCTGTGGTTGGGAATGTTAATGCTAGTCATGGACTAGGGTTCACCAACACTGATTTGACTACGGAAGGCCGCAATCATAACAAGGCTTTGCACATTACCATGGAATGCAAAGGTGCAATTCTTTCCCATGTGCTGGTAGACACAAGATCATCCCTCAATGTCTTACCTAAAAAAGCCCTTGTGAAGCTAGAGTATGACGGATTAGCATTACTGCCCAGCAACTTCGTAGTAAGAGCCTTTGACGGTTCCAAGAGATCAGTTCTGGGAGAGATTGAGCTGCCTATAACGATTGGCCCACAAACTTTCAAAACGACCTTCTACGTGATGGATATACAGCCTGCCTACAGCTGTCTATTGGGTAGGCCATGGATTCACGCTGCTGGCGCCGTGACCTCAACCCTTCACCAAAAGTTAAAATTCGAGTGGGAGGGCCAAGTCGTTACTATCTGTGGAGAGGAGGATATTTTTGTTAGCCACCTGGCTACCTACAAATATATTGAGATGGATGGGGAGATCCACGAAACAATGAGTCAAGGGTTTGAGGCCTTGAACATAAATGAAACATCTGCTGTACCTGGAACCTCAATGACATCTTATCAACAAGCCCGGAAGGTTGTTGAAGAAGGAACTGCCCAAGGCTGGGGCAAACTGTTACCTGTGGAGAAGAAAGAGGATAGATTTGGGTTGGGTTACAAACCAACTCAACAAGATCAAGCAGAGGCTGCTAAGGAGCCCAACTTTGTTAGTGGGGGGATGCTCACCCCCGATGTTGTCAACAATTTGGAAGACGAGGATGAAAGCGACCGCAACCTGGAGAGTTGGATCCGTCCAAAGATCCCGGGGAGCAGTATCTCAAACTGGTCTTCCCAGGAAATTATAAGAGTTACTCCTGCAGAGTAATTATTATTTCCTGTATTTTTATAGCATGCATCAAGTCTTGCATCTTGCCCAAGATGACAAGACTCATTTTGTAATCGAGCCATCTGTACTTTTTGTGCAACAAGATTAATCAATGAAATATCAGACATCTTTTGCAAATGAGTCTTTTTTCTTTTCCGCTCACTGTTTTTCCATTTTTCTTTTTGTACAAAAAATAAATGGTAGTGTTTTCAAAATGACAACTCTATTTCACTTTTCTAAACAAGATTAAAATCAAATCACTAAAATGAGCAAACTGAACCCTTGCAGAGAATGCCTTCCAGACAGCACCGACAACAGCACGGCTATGACTTCGTATGACTTTGACAATCCAATCAATCAAGCTGATGAAGGGGTTGAAGAAGATTACGAGCTTCCTGAAGAGCTAGCCAGATTGTTAAGACAAGAGGAAAAGGTTATCACTCCTCATCAGGAGGAAGTAGAGACATTTAATCTTGGTACAGGTGAAGACGTGAAAGAAGTTAAAATCGGAGCCTGCTTACAAGACTCAGTGAAGAGACAACTGATTGACCTGCTTCAAGAATATGTGGATGTGTTTGCTTGGTCTTATCAAGATATGCCAGGGTTGGACACCGACATTGTTGTGCACAAGCTGCCTTTAAGAGAAGAATGCCCACCAGTTAAACAGAAACTGTGCCGTACTCGCCCAGACATGGCAATGAAGATCAAAGAAGAGGTACAAAAGCAATGGGACGCCGGGTTCCTTGCTGTAACTAGCTATCCACCATGGGTTGCTAATATAGTACCTGTGCCTAAGAAAGACGGCAAGGTGAGAATGTGTGTTGACTACCGGGATCTGAACAGAGCCAGCCCGAAAGATGACTTCCCATTACCTCACATTGATGTATTGGTGGATAATATGGCTCAGTTCTCGGTATTCTCCTTCATGGACGGATTTTCAGGATACAATCAGATTAAAATGTCACCTGAAGACATGGAGAAGACAACCTTCATCACACCCTGGGGCACGTTCTGCTACAAGGTAATGCCATTTGGGCTCAAGAATGCCGGTGCAACATATCAACGGGCTATGGTAACATTATTCCACGATATGATCCATAAAGAAATCGATGTTACGTGGATGACATGATTGCCAAGTCCCTTACTGAAGAAGATCACCTGGTAAATCTGCTAAAGTTGTTCAAGCGTCTGAGGAAGTACCAACTGAAGTTGAATCCCAACAAGTGCACATTCGGGGTGCGATCCGGTAAGCTGCTGGAATTTATTGTAAGCGAGAAAGGGATTGAGGTTGACCCTGATAAAGTCAAAGCTATCCAAGAGATGCCTGCACCGAAGACAGAAAAAGAAGTTCGAGGGTTTCTAGGTAGATTGAACTACATCTCAAGGTTCATATCTCACCTTACGGCAACCTGTGAGCCCTTGTTCAAGCTGTTGAGAAAAGAACAAACGGTCAGGTGGAACGAAGACTGCCAGAAGGCTTTTGACAAGATCAAGGAATACTTACAAGAACCTCCAATCCTTATGCCTCCAGTTGAAGGAAGACCTCTGATAATGTACTTGACAGTATTAGAAGAGTCAATGGGGTGTGTGTTGGGCCAGCATGACGAGTCTGGTCGAAAAGAGTATGCAATATACTACCTAAGCAAAAAGTTTACCGACTGTGAACAACGTTATTCACTGCTCGAGAAAACTTGATGTGCTTTAGCGTGGGCTGCTCGCCGACTGAGACAGTATATGTTGACCCACACTACTTTGTTGATTTCAAAGATGGATCCAGTCAAATACATATCTGAGAAGACAGCACTTACCGGACGGGTTGCAAGATGGCAAATGATCCTCACAGAATATGACATCCAATACACTTCTCAGAAAGCCATCAAAGGCAGTGTATTGTCTGAATATCTTGCTGAGCAACCTATTGATGATTACCATCCTATGAGATTTGACTTCCCTGATGAAGACATCATGTTCATAAAAGCAAAAGATCATGAAGAGCCTGTTCACACCGAAGGGCCCGACCCAGAAGAAGAATGGACTATGATGTTTGATGGGGCTGTTAACATGAATGGTCAAGGTGTTGGTGCAGTACTCATTACACCTAAAGGAGTTCACATGCCTTTCTCGGCAAAACTCACTTTCAACTGCACTAACAACGAAGCTGAATACGAAGCTTGCATTATGGGTCTTGAGGAAGCCATTGACCTCAGGATCAAGACATTGACCGTGTTCGGAGATTCAGCTCTGGTAATCAATCAAACCAACGGCAAATGGTACACCCACCAGGACCATCTGATACCTTACAGGGATTACACAAGGAGGTTATTGACTTTCTTTACAACAGTCAAGCTCGAATATATCCCTCGAGACGAGAATCAGTTTGCAGATGCTCTGGCTACCATTTCGTCCATGATCAAAGTTCAAGCTGCCAACTTTGTACCTCAGATCTCAGTATCCAGACTTGACAGACCGGCATATGTGTTCGCGGCGGAGGTTGTCAAAGATGATAAGCCCTGGTTCCATGACATTAAGTGCTTCTTGGAGGATCAGACGTACCCACCTAGGGCATCTTCCAATGATAAGAAGACATTGAGAAGGCTTGTTGGTAGTTTCTTTCTGAACACTGACGGTTCCCTGTACAAGAGAAACTTTGATATGGTACTCCTCAGATGCGTTGATAAGACAGAAGCAGACTTGTTAATGCATGAAGTGCACGAAGGATCCTTTGGTACCCAGAGGGCATGCCATGGCTAAGAAGTTGTTAAGATCAGGCTATTACTGGATCACAATGGATGCAGACTGTTGTGCCTATGCCAGGAAATGTCATAAATGCCAGATTTATGCGGATAAAGTGCATGTGCCTCCCAATCCTTTGAATATAATGTCTTCACCCTGGCCCTTTGCTATGTGGGGCATTGATATGATTGGCAAGATTGAACCGACTACTTCAAACGGCCACAGATTCATCTTGGTTGCCATTGATTATTTCACCAAGTGGGTCGAAGCAGCTTCCTATGCCAATGTTACAAGACAAGTGGTAGCCAGATTTCTGAAAAGAGATATCATCTGTCGATACGGAGTTCCCGAACGAATCATTACTGATAATGGTTCCAACTTGAACAACAAAATGATGGCAGAGCTATGCCGGGACTTCAAAATTCAACATCACAATTCTTCTCCTTACAGGCCAAAGATGAATGGCGCTGTTGAGGCAGCCAATAAGAATATCAAGAAGATTGTGCAGAAGATGGTAGTCACTTACAAAGACTGGCATGAAATGCTACCATTTTCCTTGCATGGGTACCGCACGTCAATCAGGACATCCACTGGGGCAACACCGTATCAGCTTGTGTATGGTATGGAAGCAGTCCTACCTGTTGAAGTTGAATTACCCTCTCTACGGGTACTGATGGATGTTAAACTGAGTGAAGCAGAATGGGTTCGGGCCCGATACGAACAACTGAGTCTGATTGAAGAGAAAATATTGGCTGCAATCTGTCATGGACAGCTGTATCAGAAAAGAATGAAGAAAGCCTTAGATCAGAAAGTCAGGCACCGAGAGTACCAAGTAGGAGATCTTGTGCTGAAGAGAATCCTTCCTCCTCATACAGACCACAGGGGCAAGTGGACTCCAAACTATGAAGGACCATTCGTGGTGAAGAAAGTTTTCTCTGGTGGAGCACTGATGCTCAGCACCATGGATGGTGAAGACTTCCCGTCCCCTGTGAATTCAGATGCAGTTAGAAAATACTTCGCATAAAACGACCCGCTGGACATAAAACAGAATGTAAGTCCAGGCAAAAATAGGGCATCCCGGCGAGTCAAAAACAGAATAAAATACTCGGGCAAAAATAAGGGAAAATAAACAAAAAAATGTACACCCGCTGAGTTGAAAAGCCGCATTGGACAACTCAGGCAAAAATGGGTATCCCGATGGATTGAAAACCTGAAAGGGCGATCCATGCAAAATAAGGGAACAAGCGAACAACTGCACTCTGAGTTCGTATTACTTACAACTTGGTAGATTTCGAAAGGATCAAGCTTCAATCAGAATCAGCCTTCCTCAGAAAGCAAGACGAGAAGAACGTCAAAAGTCATACGAGTCATAGTGAAAGAGGAAGCTCCTTAAAGCGTCATCAACGTTGCCAGCATTTTGTTTCTCAATTTGTAATGATCTCCTCATTTCAGGAGATATGTTTCTTTGACTGTATCTCGCCAATTCAGGGCACATGAATTAATAAGATCAGATTTCCAGTCACGTTTTGTCTTGTACATTTTATTTGCAAAAATGTCTGATGTCTTAAGAAAAACTGATTGCATAAATACAGATGCTTACCTTCAAAAATATAATAAAAGTCGCATGCTTGCAGGAAATATACTTACTCTCAGAAGTGTCTAAACTCCTATGACGGAATCCAGTAAAGGATACCTCGGGATTACTTGTGCGTTTCTATATCTTTGCAGGATTGCAAGTATCCAGAATGCAACTTGGGGCATGAAAGCTTCACTCCAGCAAGATGACAAATCAACACTCAGCCTTAGCACCCAAAGTATCTTGTCCCCAGCTGATTTTCCACTTGTTACTCCTCCCCATCAGAGTTGCCAGACATCACTTCTCCAACGGGGCGGTACCAAAAGGCGTCCATATCCCCGGCTGAGGCAAGAATCCTCCTCAACAGAATCTCTAAAAAGATCTTTCAATGATCTCTCTTTCCCCCAGCCGAGTTGTCATTTCATCCTCGCCAAACACAAAGTCAGGGAACCATTTCCCCACAGAGATCCAGCCTCTATCCAGAAGAGCAGCGCACGAAGGAATCACAACAGAGTGAAGAAAGCTTCTTCAAAACCCCAGCTGGGTCCCTCAGTACAAGGATAGGTCTATCAATGACCTGTATCCCCAAGCAATAGCATCTCATCAGATCCACCAATGATCTCATCTCCAGCTGGGATGTCCATTTCAAGCAGATCGGCCATAGATCTTCGCAGCAGCGGGATCCGAATCCCGGTTTGGTATCTTTGCATAATCATGGCATTTGCATCATATTCACCCACAAAGCGTAGCATTCCGTCTAATACGGAGCATTATAGCAAAAATCAAACATATTGCATAATCATAAGCCATGCGTTAAATCAGACACTTGGGAATAATAACGATCCATCATCATACAGAATACCCCCAAAATCCCCAGCGGAGATCCCCCAGCAAACACAGTTGCCTCACATCCGCAAACACTAGTATATATACCCTTTGACACCCGTCCGTGTCAATAACTCCCCAGTAAAGTCGCCTGAACACTCTGTGCAAACAATACCACTCGTATTACAGACACTTTTTGACACCCGTCCGTGTCATATCCCCATCAGGAAGCCAAAAACATTCCCCTTTGCACTCACAGATACTTATATATACAATTCCTTGACATCCGTCCGTGTCACCTTCCCCAGCACAGTAACCTAAACACTTTATATGTCAGATATTTTTACATACTATACTCTTCACCTTTTGACACTCGTTCGTGTCACCCTCCCCAACAGTTGAATACTTATCTATACACCACTCATACTTATATAGATACCCGTCCGTATCTTGTATATACCACTCAAGTCCCCTCAGAGTCGACACTCGTCCGTGTTCTTTGTTAACCAGATGATACTTGTCCGTACCATCATCTCAGAACATGTGTCAAGCGTTTGTTTCTACCTGATACTCGTCCGTATCATAGTCTTAAGGATGCTCGTCCGCATCTTTAAATCCATGCGCCGTGTCAAACACTCTTGTCTTCTTGAATTTAGACACTCGTCTGTGTCTACTATTCCCCAGGAGAGTCCCTTCAGGTTCAACACTCGTCCGTGTTCTTTGTTAACCCATTGATACTCGTCCGTATCATCATCTCTGAACACGCGTCAGTATTTGTTTCTATCCGATACTCGTCCGTATCGTAGTCTTAAGGATGCTCGTCCGCGTCTTCTAATCCATACACAAACATCTAAACACTTATACCTTTTTGTTTTCTTGAATGTAAACACTCGTCCGTGTTTACTATTCCCCAGTAGTTCGCTACCAAAGCAAATTTTCTTTTTTATCTGACATTCGTCCTGTGTCATGATAAACCCTGGGAGCAGCCGTACCCTGCTAGGTGGTCTTCCTCCACCTCTTGATGGTCGTCCTCCATCATGCTCATCCGATGGCCGTCCCCATCGTTGATTTTCTATCCGACATTCGTCCTATGTCGTGATATTTAGCAGCCGTCCCCTGCTAGGTGGTCGTCCTCCACCTTTTGATGATCGTCCTTCATCATTTTATCCAATGGCCGTCCCCATTGTTGATGTTGGTTATCTGACATTCGTCCTATGTCATGAAAAACCTTGAGAGCAGCCGTCCCCTGCTAGGTGGTCGCCCTCCACCTCTTGATGGTCGTCCTCCATCATGCTCATCCGATGGCCGTCCCCATCGTTGACCTTTTATCCGGCATTCGTCCTATGTCGCGATACTTTCGGCGGCCGTACCCTGCCAGGTGGTCGTCCTCCACCTTAGATGACCGTCCCTCATCTTAACCCAACAGAGCAGCCGTCCCCTGCTAGGTGATCGTCCTTCACCTTTGATGACCGTACCTCATCATCTGTTTATTTCATTCATTCTTTAACCCGATGGCCGTCCCCATCGTGGTCCCTTTTCAGTTTAACCCGATGGCCGTCCCCATCGATGTTTACTTTACCTTATGAACTTGATGGCCGTCCCCGTCATGTTTCATTAATCCCCAGAGATTTTACAACTTTACTTGATGGCCGTCCCCATCATAATACCTCATATCCCCAGCATGTCGGCCGTCCCCGTCATCGCTTTACTTTCCGCACTTTTTCAGCATGTCGGCCGTCCCCGTCATTGCTCTTTATCCAGCAGTCGTCCTCTGCTCGACGGTCGTCCTCCGTCGCCCACACCTTACAATATACTTTATTTTTCTTTTACAATCTATATCCATTTTCTTCTTCATTCCGTGAGTACAAATTTTGGACTGTCTTTGGTATTCAACCACAAGTTATCTTGTTTGCCTGTTAAGCCGTTGCTTACATCCTGCACAGCTAACTCATGTTTGAATAGGGGAAGCTGTAAACACCCCAAATTTGCCCTCACCCATTCACACCATGGCTTGTGATCATTTCATATGCATGAACACAATCATACCATCTCATATCCCATTTTTGATCCACTGCATTGGTTCTAAGTCATCTGCATCTAGGGTTTGTGATCTGAGCAATCTAAGAACTTCTTGAGCCTCTCCAAGGGTCATCAATCACTTCAAAGGGGTCTACGTGTGTTCAAGTATCATATTATATCCCCTCAAAGTCAAGAATGCCAAAGAATCACAAGAACTGGGATTGGTATGGAAGCAGAGCCAGGCTTGACTGCACAGATGACCTAAAATTAGGGTTTTGGTTTCAGAGGCCATAACTCCAAATTTTTTGGTCATTCTTGATTCTATTGGTCTCTATATGGTATAGGGAGTATGCATATCAATTTTCATGAAGAAATTCCATGGGGAAGTCATCTGATCAAAGGTTGACTTTCTGGACAAGTCAGTGCAAAATCAGGGCATCTGAGGCCCCCAGTGACCCAACCAAGGGGTGATATTCATCATTTTGAGTGTATATGATCTTTATTTGACCATGGAAGAAGTTGGAAGTTCACAAAATTCAAGAATTTCAAGTCTTTTGCAAAGTTGACTTTTTGGGCAAGTTTGACTTTTAATGAAAATGTCATTTTATGCAACTTTTTCAACCCTTACTTTTTGATCCAAAAAAGCTTCAAATGGAAAAACTTTGGTCATGAAAGTTGTAGATTAGATCTTTCCCTTTTTAAAAATTACAAGAACATGACCTAATTCATTTTGGATCAAAAGTTATGGCTTGTCAAAGTTGGCAAAAATCACAAAATTTCAAAGTTTCTACCAAAGAGGTATTTTGCAAAATGACTTGATCAAGTGTTCTAAGGCTATCAAATGGACTTCTAATTCACATAACATGATCATGTAACATCAAAAGTTCAGAATGGACCAAGTGATTACATATTTGTATGGCTTTTGGAACAAGATCTTTTCATGAGAACCAAAATGAACCAAGTTGCAAAAGTCATCATATCTCCTCACCCACTTGTTGCCTAGCCTGCTGACCAATCCTAGCCTTTCTCCCTCACCTTGCTACGCAGCCCACTCTCCATGTACTTGGCTAGAAGTTGTCCATGCCCTTCTTACACAAAAGTTGACATTTTGGCAAAAGCAACCATACCTATCACAAAAGGACATGTCACATCTTCTGACCAATAGGATTAGTTTATACAAATCAAATGCAAGTTAAACATCACAAGGAGCCAGCCAGAAACACACAAGAGCACAGCATTCTAATTTTCCACCCTTGGAGCAAAAGCTTTCGAAACTCTTCATACAAGCCGAAAACACTTAAACAAACTTCATAGATCAACTCAACTCCTCATCCTGGCCACAAAGCACCCTTCATCCTTGCCTTAAACTGCCTGAATCCTAAACACGATTCTCACCTGAGCTTGAACAGAACCTGTTCAAACTCTCAAACCAGCTAACACAAACTCCTTCTAAGCATCCAGACATCATCAAGGGACCAAAAGGAGTGGATTGCACAAAGAGAAGAGGCCAGAAAGTTGCAGACTGAAAGCTTCAAAACTCAGGTAGCTTCATGAACTTTTTTCAGAAATGGATTTTTAAGTTCTTAATAGCTTCTATATGCCTCCCTGATCATGAATATGTTGTTGGTTTTGAAAATGGTGAAGAGATGAGAGTTTAATCTGGTTCTGAAACTTTTTGCCCTAAAACTAGTTTGATTCGATTCTCATTGTTTAGGAATGATAAATGTGTTTTGAATGGGGGTTTTGATTCGTTTTTGAGTGGGGATCATTTCTGTTTAATTAGATTTCGTTTTAGATGCGTGTAGGAAGAGTTTAAGGTTTTGGGTGATCGGAGAAGATGACCGGAACACTGTTCCGGTCACCTGAAAGTCATTAAGGGCTGGATTAGGGCTAATTAATTAGGGTTAGTGAGTTTGAATGCTGACCCTTGGATATGGCGCCAGGTCAATGCGCGCGTGTGTGAGTTTGAATCTGGGCCATCAGATTGGATTACTTTCTCATTTTTCAGTTTATTTCATTTTTATTTTTCATTTAATTACATTGTTTTCTCCATTTTATTAAAAATAGCAAAACCAATTTAAAAATTCTGAAATTTTTTATACAAGTTATTATTCAATTTCAGAACACAAAAATATTTTTATTTTTATTTTTGGAATTTGAAAAGTATTTTTAAATATTTAAAAGTTTATTTTTAATTAATTAATGAGAATTAATTTATTAAAAATACTTTTAGGTATTTAAAAATCACCAAAAAATTCATGAAACCTTTTGAAACATTTAGAAACATTGTCCAACCCTCAAACCAAATTTATTTTTTGATCTTGATGCATTTTGAGGATTTTTCATGGAATTAAAATCATTTTTGATGCATTATTTTGATCCAAACTTCCAAAAATCACTTCTGCCTAACCATGATGAGTTGGACTTTGATTCTTTTTGTATTGTGTTTAGCATATCATGTAGTTTGTGAGATTAAATGGCCATGATTTTATCTTTCATTTTCCATTTGTTTGGCATTTTCTTGTTAAGGTACCCTAAAACCCTAGAAAACTTAGGAAAATCATAAGTTGAATTAGGTTAAGAGTTGGAACTTCTCCTTTGGGCAGTGAGTTAGTATAGGTTTAGGGATCCTTTGAGTGCATTTTCAATTTTTTTTGTATTGATGTTTGCTTCTGATTTTGGTTTGTGTTTGATGCTTTGATCATAAACCCTAATTTAGGCTTCCATATGCATCCATCTTGCATTTGCTTGCATAACTTGACTTGCCTTAGCATTCCATGCATTCTTGTGATCCATTTGACATCATAAGACATATTGAGAGCATGTTTGATCATTGCATCTTGCATTTTCCATGTTGTATGCCATTTGCATCTCATAACTTTTCATGAATGTTCATGCTTCTTAACTTGTTTCATTTGCATCCACAAGCTTGTATGATCATCCTCATGTGTTGTTTCATGTTTGTAGCATCTCATAGCATCATAAACACCATGTATGTGCTTCTGGTTTTGTTTCTCATCATGCCATTTCATTTCATTTTTTGCATTGCATTGCATTTCTTTTCTAACTTTTCAGGTGGTAAGTGACTTTGAGAAGTGAACTTGCCTTCACTTCTCATAATTTCTCCTCATCTTTTTTATGCATCCTTGCTGCATTTTTGTATGTGTTTGAGATTGAGCTTGCTCATTCTTCTTCTTCTTACTTTCTTTCCTCAAGTGACTTGTCTTCTTAAATGAAGCAAGTTACTTTGCTTCTCTCTGCTCCTTTCATCTGCTTCCTGGTGGTTCCATTGAAGGCTTCTCTTGTCAACCTCACAAACCTTAGGAACAACCAAGCATGACAATGATTAGGGTTTTGATTAGTCTCCCCTCTTAGTTTTACCTTTGTGTCTCTTTTGAGTCTTCTCTTCTCATCTCACAATCAGGGACTAAACCCTAAAGGCTTTAAGGCTTTGTGACTAAGCTTATGCCTGCATCCTTCTATTAGGATGGAGTGTATAACTTTAGTCCTAAGTGTTAAACCCTTAATGTGTTTAAATATCTTAATCAATTAACTTAACAATCATCAAGACATCACACTTGTAACTTGGGCCTTGCATTAGGGTTCTAATTCTTCCTTAACTGGTTAAGAAGGACTAACCCTAGTGTTAATGGACAAGTCCCCCTCAAGTTGTCTTACAAACCATAAAAATCATTTCTTCATCATACCATTAACTAAAATCCACTTAATAAAGGCTTTGTTCTGTCATGAGTTTAATCCCTAATCATGGATTAAGTTGAGGAGCTTTCCTCAGCTTAAACACTCTCATCTATTATCCTTCTATTAGGATGGTGTAATGAGTCTGTTTAATCCCTGATTATGGCTTAATCTCATTACTCAACACTAAACAAAAACAACAAAAACATCTAAATAATCACAAGTAGGTTAATGATCTTAATCCTACACCATGATAATTAAGTATGAGAAGCTGACTTCACACTTAAGGTATTCTCATTACCCCTAATCAGAGGGAAGATGTGATGAGTTTACTAAATCCATTGGTTTAGGCTTAAGCTCATTAACTTATGACAAACTTTCAAAAGCAATAAAAGATTGAAAACTCAAAAACAAACAATAATCGTCTCCTCCGGGATTCTTTTCTCACCTCATTCACTCATAAACGGGAACTTGCTTCTTCCGTCTAATGCAAGACAGTTTGCACCTGAGCCAGACAGGTCATACACTTGAGCATAGACAAGTAAGCAGTTCACAGGTCAATTCATCTTTCAGTCTCTTTGGGTCGAACTACGGTGTTCTGACTTCCTCATTGCACGAGAGGATACGTAGGCATAACTTAACAGTTATCGAACAAAAGTCTCTGTATATTCCCCCTCTTTCCAGCCTTATTCTTTTGGCCTCATGATCATGAGCATTTCATTCTTGTTCTTACACTGACACTGTATATATCACACTTCACTTTTCTTTTACACTGACACCTGTATATCCTTTTCCAGCTCCTTTATACACAAATTGCACTGACGCTACCCCTTTAAAGCACAAATCTTTTAAGCGTGGATCCCGTCGAGTACGGCGGACAATCTGGGTGCTAATACCTTCCCAGGTTGTAACCAACCCCCTTTCTCAGTCTCTCTGGTTCGCGACCGTCTTATCCATATCTTTCTAGGTCTATGCAGCATTGCCTTTCCTCCGGGATAAAAATGCCTAGCTGGCGACTCTTTTCATTCCCTGTGAGTTCACTCCTGTGTGTTCTCACACCTTCCTCTCACCGACCGTTCGCGTCTGTACCATATTTGAGCCCCGTCTCATCTTTTGGGAGCGACACGTAGGTAAGTCGGGTAGTGCGAAGAATAAATTAAAGATTTTTTTCCGGTATGGCTAAATAAACGGGGATAATTTGAAACTAAAGAAAATAGCACATATATTACTCTGCTTCATTAAAATACGAAAAGGAAATACAACGGAATGGAAAGTGCGGAAAGGGAAAATGCGGAAAAATGAAAGGTACCTCTCCCACACTATATCAGACATTGTCCTCAATGTTGTGATATAATAGCGGTTAAAGTACAATACAAACAATGGAAAAGGAAAAACATAAACAAAAACTAAAACTAAGGCTGCTGATGACCACGGCCTCGGCTTCTGGTGCGGGAGCGTTTGGTCGGAGTCGCTTCAGGATCAGAACTGGTGCCGGTGAGAGAAGTGATATCAATTCGAAAAGACTCTAGCTCGCTAAAGATCTCTCCGAGCTTCTCATCAGTCGTCCTCTGGTTGGTGGCAACAGCTAGGAGTAATGCATCATGTTGCTCTTTTTGCCTTCGCTCCAGTGCGGCATTCATCTGGTTCTGCTGATGAATCGCACGGAGGACGTCTTCAAGTCTGAATTCCTGTGCAGGAGGCTGTCGGGTGGATGACTCAGGAATGTCCTGTACAGGCTCAGCTGCATCCATGGTGTCTTGCATCTCGTCCACTGGTGGATTGGCCTGCTCATCAATAATGGGGGCGTGGCCGGCAGCATCCGGTAAAGCAAATAGCCAGTTGGCTCGTTTGGACGGATCGATGCGGTCACGGCACGGCAAGATGATGTGGTGATAAACAGTGCCTTGGATAACAGGGCTGTACCTGCCATCCTCTCTCTGAGCAATCAAGTGGGCGGACCTGCAATAATTCTTCGTTAGGAACTCTGCGGCTCTGCGAGGCAAATTGATAACCAAGTCACCAAGCTCCAGCTGAATGGCGAGGGTAGTGACAATCCCGCCTATGAAGAAGGGGGTTGCACCTCTTTGCGCTATGGACTGGATATGGGACAACATGAACGGGGCAGCATTGATGCGCTCGTCATTTAAGGCGCAGTGCAAGAACAAGAGCTCCTTGGAGTTAAGCTTGTGATTGCTCTCTCTTGCAAAAATGGTATTGCAGATGATGCGATGAAAGTATCTGATCGCCGGGTTGTGGATATGCGTAGCATTCAGGCTCTGAAAGGAAGTGGCACGGGTGTTAGTGATGTCGTGCCATAAGGTGAAAGCGGTTTCACTGAAGTTGTCCGGCACGCGGAGATGAGCATCGTCGCCGTGATTGAAGCCTAGCAGTTCGGCGATCCTTGTTTGTGTAACTTCGAACTCCCGACCGAGCAATCTGAACTTAGCAGCGCCGGTGAGTTGACTTTGTGAACCGGGAGGAGTGATATATTGAAACGAGCTCATAAATTCCAATGTCAGGAGCTCGAATGTAATCTGGGGTTGACTGCACAAGTGCCACAAACCAACCTTCCGAAGCAGGTTCTTCACACTGTTGAGCATTCCCAACTCCCTCAAACATTCAGTGTCGACATATCGAGTGGGTTGAACACCACGGTGTAAACACCCCAAATTTGCCCTCACCCATTCACACCATGGCTTGTGATTCTTCTCATATGCACAAATTCAACCGTAGCATCTCATACCACATTTTTGATTCACTGCATTGGTTCTAAGTCATCTGCATCTAGGGTTTGTGATCTGAGCCATCCCTGAGCCATTTGAGCCACTCCAAAGGTCATTAATCACTTCAAAGGGGTCCATGAGTGTTCAAGCATCATATTATATCCCCACAAAGTTAAGAAAGTCAAAGAATCACAAGAACTAAGAATGGCATGGAAGCAGAGCCAAGCTTGACTGCACAGATGACCTAGAATTAGGGTTTTGGTTTCAGAGGCCATAACCCCAAATTTTTTGGTCATTCTTGTTTCTATTGGTCTCTATATGTTATAAGGATCATGCATATCAATTTTCATGAGGAAATTCCATGGGGAAGGCATCTGATCAAGAGTTGACTTCTTGAGCAAGTCAGTGCACAATCAAGACATCTGAGGCCCCAAATGACCCAACCAAAGGGTGTTCTTCATCATTTTGAATGTGTATGATCTTTATTTGGTCATAGAAGGTGATATAAGTTCACAAAATTGCAAAATTTCAAGCCATTTGCAAAGTTGCCATTTTGGGAAAATGACTTGTAATGGAAACTTGCCATTTTGGGAAAGTTTTTCAACCCTTTCTTTTTGATTCAAAAATGCTTCAAATGAGAAAACTTTGGTCATGAAAGTTGTAGAATGGATCATTCCCTTTTCAAAAAGTACAAGAACTCATTCTAATTCATCTTGGATCAAAGGTTATGGCCTTGCAAAGTTGGATAAAATTATTGAAATTTCACTTTTGCACAAAATGGGAAACTTGCAAATTCTCATGGCCAGCCTTTATGTGACTTCAATGTGACCTCTAATCATCATACAAATACAATGCATGACCTAAAAATCAGTTTGGCCCAAGAGATTTCCCATTTCTATGCCTTGATTCTCAAGTAACCATAAGCCATTCTTCATGAAAGTGCAAAGAGGGATTTCTTGCAAAATGATTCTCAAAGGGATTGTATGACCTCTAGCTGGTCTCAAGATATTGCCATGACCTAATGAAGCATCCCACACCAAAAATTCAGCAAGATTTCTCACATGTACATAGCCAAAAATCATGAAATGTGACAAGTTGCCATATTGCAAGAACCCTTCCAACTTATGATCCAAATGCTGCAGTCCTTCATGAATCATCCAAGGGCTATCCTTGACTCAAGCTGAGGCAGGACAAGCCTCAAGATTGCCTCTGACCCGTGCCATGCTTAGGGTACACAATATCTTGACTTTCTTGCAATTTGCCCATACCAATCCCACAGTGCCACACCAACTCTCTGCCCAACCAGAGCATAATATGTGGACATCCAGCAATCCAAAAACACACCATACACAAGCTGAATACTCCCACATTGCAGCACACACAAAATTCTGTCAAAACCTTCCCCTCTTCGAATCACTCAATACATCCATCAAACAACCAAAATTTCTTCACACACAAACCACAAATCATTCATAGAACAAAATCCACCCTCTGAAACTGCTTGAATCACCACATATCTAACTCTCCAAATCTGCTACACCAGGAACAAAACCTTCAAACAAGGCCATACAAACTCATTCCAAGCCTCATTTCATCATCCAGAGGTTCATAGGGGAGGATTTGCAACAAAGGGAAGCCCAGAAAGCTCAGAAACAGAAGGTTCAATCTCAGGTATACTTCATGAACTTTTTTCTCAGAAGCTTGTTTTTAAGTTCCTTTATGATTCCTTGAGCTCCTCTGGTCATGGGGATATGTTTATTTTTGAAAATGGTTGAGAAACCACCATGTATGCAAGCTCTGAAATTTTACCCGTGAAAATGTTTTGCTTCGATTCTCCTTGCTCATGCTTGATAAATGATGTTTGATGATGGATTTGAGTTTAGTTTTGATAGGAGAATGTTTCTGGGCAATTAATTTGGGTTGGGGTAGCTTGTAGTGAAAGCTAGGTTTTTGGTTTCGCCGGAGAAGACGACCGGAACACTGTTCCGGTCGCCTGAATTTGTTTAACCCTAATTGTGTCATTAATGAGACTTTGAATCTGGACCTTAGATGCTGTTGACCCCCGTTGACTCCCGCGCGTGTGTGTGGTCAGGATCTCACCATTAAACCCTAACCCCTGATTAATTAATTAAATCCTGTTTAATTAATTATAAAACCAAAATTAGCCAGATTTGAATCTGGGCCTTTGGATCTGGCGCGCAGTCAACCAGTCCAAACCCAGATCAAATCCTGGCCCTCCTTTTGAATTACTTTCCATTATTTTCATTTTTAATTCATTTTCTTTTCATTTTATTTATAAGAATTATTTAAAATAGCAAAAATCATTTAAAAATTATGAAATTTTTTGTCAAAGATTTCATTAATTTTTAAAACCCAAAAATATTTTTATTTTTATTTTTTGCACTGAAAATTATTTTTAAATCATTTAAATGTTTATTTTTAATTAATTAATGAAAATTAATTAATTAAAAATGCATTTAGGTATTTAAAAATCACAAAAAAATTCACATTGCACTTAGAAACATTTAGAAACACTTTCCAACTCTCAAACCAAATTTATTTTTTGTTCTTGATGCCTTTTGATCATTTTCATTGGAATTAATTTCATTTTAAGGCAATATTTTTGTGCAAACTTTGAAAAATCCCTTCTTCCTAACCATTGAGAGTTGGATGATGATTATTTTTGCATTGCACTCTTCATAACATATAGTTTATAGGATAAAATTGGTTTGAATTGATCTTGCATTTTCAATTTGTTTCGCATTTTTCTTGATGAGGTACCCCAAAACCCTAGTAATCTTAGAAAATTCATAACTTTCACTAGGTTAAGAGTTAGGTCCCCTCCTTTGGGCAGTGAGCTAGTATAGGTTTAGGGTATCTTTGATTGCATTTTCAATTTTTTATCATGTCATTTGCTTTTGATTTTGAATTTTTGCATTGCATGATGCATGTAACCCTAATTTGTGTCTTCCTTTGCATCCATCTTTCATTTGCTTGCATCCAATGACTTGCCATGACATTTTGTGCATCCACATGATTCATAATACATCTTAGGACATATTAGAATCATGTTTGATCATTGCATCTTTCATTTGCCATGTTATATGTCCATTGCATTTCATAACTTTTCTTGAACTTCCATGGCTCAAGCATGCTTCATCTGCACCCATATCCTTGTATGATCATTCTCATGTCTTGCCTTGTGTTTGCATCACCTTTTAGCATCATTAACATCATGTCTATGCTTCTGGTTTTGGTTTGTACCATGGCATTTCATCTCATTTGCATTGCATCTCATTTCTTTTGCTAACTTTTCAGGTGGTAAGTTAATTTTGAGAAGTGAATTTGCCTTCACTTCTCACAATCTCTTTTCATCCCTCTTGTGTATCATTGCTGCATTTTATCTTGGCTTTGAGTGAGATTGCTCATTCATGCTCTTTATTACTTTCTTCCTTCAAGCAACTTGTCTTCTTAAGTGAAGCAAGTTGTTTTGCTTCTCTTTGCTTCTTGCTCCTTTCATCAGCTTCCTTCCTGGTGGTTTCTCTGAAGATCTTCTTGCAAACCTCATTAACCCTAGGAATAACCAAGCATGATAATAATTAGGGTGTGATTAGTCCCCCATTTAGCTTTTACCTTTGTGTCATCTTTGAGTCTTCTCTTCTCATCTCTTAATCAAGGACTAAACCCTAAAGGTTTTAAGGCTTTGTGATTAAGGTTATGCATGTATCCTTCTATTAGGATGGAGTGTATAACTTTAATCCTAAGTGTTAAACCCTTAATGTGTTTAAATCCTTTAATCAATTCACCTAATAATCACTAAGACATCAAGCTTGTAACTTGGGCCTTGCATTAGGGTTCTAATTCTTCCTTAATTGGTTAAGAAGGACTAACCCTAGTGTTAATGGACAAGTCCCCCTCAAGTTGTCTTACAAACCTTAAAAATCACTTCTTCACATTATCATTAATTAAAATCCATTTAACAAAGGCTTTGTTTTGTCATGAGGTTAATCCCTAATCATGGGTTAAGTTGAGGAGCTTTCCTCAGCTTAAATGTTCTCATCTATTATCCTTCTATTAGGATGGTGTAATGGGTCCATTAAATCCTTGATTATGGCTTAAACTCATTACTCAACACTAAACAAAGATACCAAAAACATCTAAGTAATTTCAAGTAGGTTAATGATCTTAATCCTACACCAGGGTGATTAAGTGTGAGGTGTTTACCTCATACTTAAGGTATTCTCATTACCCCTAATCAGAGGGAGGATGTGATGAGTTTACTAACCCTTGGCTTAGGCTTAAGCTCATTTTCCTATGACAAACTCCAAAAAGCAATAAAAGATTGAAAACACAAAAATAAACAATAATCGTCTCCTTCGGGATTCTTTTCTCACCTCATTCACTCACAAACGAGAACTTGCTTCTTCCGTCTAATGCAAGACAGTTTGCACCTGAGCCAGACAGGTTATACACTTGAGCATAGGCAAGTAAGCAATTCACAAGTCAATTTACCTTTCAGTCTCTTTGAGTCGAACTACGATGTTCTGACTTCCTCATTGCACGAGAGGATACGTAGGCATAACTTAACGATTATCGAACAAAAGTATCTGTATATTCCCCCTCCTTCCAGCATTATCCTTTTAGCCTCATTATCTTGAGCATCTCACTCCTGTTCTTGCACTGACACTCCTCTTATACACTCCACACTTCTTTTACACTGACACTTGCATTCTTTTCCAGCTTTGATGCACAAATTGCACTGACACTACCCCTTTAAGCACAAATATTTTAAGCGTGGATCCCGTCGAGTACGACGGACAATCTGGGTGCTAATACCTTCCCAGGTTGTAACCAACCCCCTTTCTCAGTCTCTCTGGTTCGCGACCGTCTTATCCATATCTTTTCTCAGGTTTATGCAGCATTACCTTTCCTCCGGGATAAAAATGTCTAGCTGGCGACTCTTGTCTTTCTGAGTTCACCCCTGTGTGTTCTCTCCTCTTTCGCCGACAGTTCGCGTCTGTACCCCTCTTGACTGGGTGTCATTTGGTGGGAGCGACACACGGTTCTGGAACCTGATGAACTTCTGTCTCTGATTTTCTCCATGCTCACCATCTCTAAACTGAATTTCTTCCATTGCATGCAAGTACGGGAATGGGAGATGAGAGGTTTTTGAGTTTTGTGAGAAAAGTGTAAAATGTGAAGAAAATGGTTCTGATTATAGTGCAAGATGTGAATGTGATAGATTTGGAGTAAATGGAGAGGTTAATGGAGTTTAATTAGGGTAATGGGAGGTTACGGGATTTGGAAGAGATAATGGGGGGTTTCTAAATGTTGTGGAAGTTGAAAAAGAGGAGGTTTCGAAGAAGAACAGTTCTGTTTCTCAGAATTCCTATAACAGGGGTCGTCACGGTCGTGATGAGGGGATGACGGTCGTGACGCGCTAATTAGCTTGTCACGATCGTTAGGGGGTGATGACGACCGTGAGGGATTAAAACATAGAATATTTTCTTCCAGAATGCATTATCTCTCACACGTTCAATACAATTTTTCTTTCTTTAATGATCACTTCTCATTTAAATATAACATAAACAATATATAAT
Source organism: Lathyrus aphaca (assembly GCA_963966055.1). Taxonomy (NCBI): domain Eukaryota; kingdom Viridiplantae; phylum Streptophyta; class Magnoliopsida; order Fabales; family Fabaceae; genus Lathyrus; species Lathyrus aphaca. Next base: position 246,304,975 of record OZ014525.1, read on the forward strand.
ATTTTTAGATCAACATAAATTAGTAAATTTCATCACACAGAAATTATATAAAACATTAATCAATTTAAATATAACAGTAAATGAATTTAAAGCACATAAATTGATTAAATTGGAAAAATTTGTAAAACTAGAAGTGCTTTGCTTTTGATAGAATTGAAGGGAAATTACATTAATAAAAATAAGGTACGAAAATGTTTGCGAAATGTTAAACTAACTAGAAACGAAAACAATAAATAAAATAAGTTAGATCACTACAACATTTTCAAAAGTGCTTCTTCAAATCTTCAATTGCAGAGTTCAGGTGGTAGAATTGCTCACATGTTATGTCAGTTAAACCTATAACGTCCAATCGCATGCTTTTAATCTCATCCTTAACAGTATTTATATCGGCTTGGTAAACTTCAAGAGTATTCATGATTTTCTTTAAGTTGTCAGCATATTCTACTTGATTCACTTCAGGGGTTTCAATCACTTCATCAGTGTGGTCAATGTCATGGTAACCAGGAGGTGTCTCAGGGTCACTTTCTACATCGGTCATTATATCATCCCTTATCTTGTAGGATTGAGGTGTTTCAGGAGTAGATGGATAGTCAGGAGGGGTAAGCTCATAAAGCCAATTATCTTTATTATGAACACTGACTCTAGCATGGTTTGGTAGTGTGAACAGGGTTACTACTTCATTCCTGATTAGGTACTCGAAAGGTGGTTGTCCTAAATTTCTTATGATATGGCGGTTAAAGCAAAAGTTAAGATTCATAGGACGGATGGTACCGAAACAGTTACACCTGTGTAATTGGTATCTAAGTCCTAAGGCATCAGCAATCATGGTGACAAGACCTCCTACTAATATGGGTAGATCAGGTTCTTCTTGGATTCGGGTGAAGGTTTGCATCATGAAAGGTACACCATTGACTGGCTGTCCATTAGTCAGACATGACATAATGAATATCTCATCTTTAGATACTCCGGTAAGGTTTTCTTCTTTTCCAAAGAAGGTGTGGGCAAGGATCTTATGGAAGTAGCGGATAGCAGGGTTATGTATCTCATCATTGTTCATGTTATTTGGTTCAGGATGGTAATTTCCGGTTAAGGTTCCCCAAAAGAAGTCCAGCTCAATGTCCATCAATTCTACCTGTGTGGTAGTAAAAGCAAAGGGTCCACTAGGGAATCCTAATAAGTCAGCTAGTTCTCTATGGTTAGAGTCATATTCTATTCCAAATAGGCGGAAACTGATAAATCCTTTCCTGAATCCAAAACCGCGCTCAGGTAAGTAAACTAAGGAGCTGAGGAACTCAAGGGTGAGCTCGCGGTAAGTCACAAACTTTTGTTTAATCAGTGCATTCTCCCATCCAAGTCGGTTAAACAAGTATAGGATGCTATCATGTATACCTAAGGTTTCTATAGTCAGATCATCCGGGTACAGAGTCAAATCCATTGGTCTTTGTGATAACTCTTCAAATTTCATTCTTTGGTTCCTACCTCTAAATTTGGTTTCCATAAGGTTTATCGGTTGGTTAGCCATAATTTGTGTAAATACGGAGGAAACAAATCAGGGGGAGAAGGAAAGTGGAAAAGACTTTAGAAAATCTGTAAAAGTGATTTAAAAATTAAAATAAGGAAAATAAGAAAATAAATGCATAAATAAAAGCAATAATGGTAATAATGAAATAAAACTATAATAAAATGACAAACAAATAAAAGAATAATAAAATAACGAAATGATTAAATGATTAATTGGTTAAATGATTAAATGGGTTAAATGGGTTGCCTCCCACTAAGCGCTGTTTTTATCGTCAAAAGCCTGACGTAATGCTTAGGTGTAGATTAATCAGGGAAATTAGTGGACAACTCTAAAAGTCTTAGACTATTTTCATAATCCCTATTTTCAACTTTATGGTAATGTTTTAAACGTTGTCCATTTTGTTGGATTTATTAATTCAGCGTCACCCTTAGGGATTCGATGGGCTTAACATCCCAACCCATGGCGCTTAATAGGCGCAGCCCCTTGAAAGACTCTATACTATAAGGAAATAAAGTTGCGCCTTCACTAACAGCAATTGCTTTTAGTGCAGTGGTAAGCGCTTGATCCTACAAGTGGTATCAGAGCCAGGTCATGGGTTCGAATCCCCCCGGCTGACACTGGGGGGGAGATTGTTGGATTTATTAATTCAGCGTCACCCTTAGGGATTCGATGGGCTTAACATCCCAACCCATGGCGCTTAATAGGCGCAGCCCCTTGAAAGACTCTATACTATAAGGAAATAAAGTTGCGCCTTCACTAACAGCAATTGCTTTTAGTGCAGTGGTAAGCGCTTGATCCTACACATTTACTATGAACGGTTCACTATTCCTACCCTTAATTTCTATTGCTCCGCTCGGGAACACTCTAGTTCAAAAATCTTGGAAAGATTATATTTTTGAAAAGCTTTATTACTACTCGTGTGTCATTTGTAGGAGAAGCTATAGCCTCAATCCATTTTGAAACATAATCGACAGCTACGAGTATGTAATTATTACCGAAAGATGATGGGAATGGTCCCATGAAATCTATTCCCCAGACGTCAAAGACTTCTACTTCTAATATTCCTTTTTGAGGCATTTCATCTCTTCTTGAAATATTACCGGTGCGTTGACACTGATCGCAATTTATAACAGCGATGTGGACATCTTTCCATAAATTAGGCAGAATAGGCCGGCTTGTAAGATTTTTGCACAGGTCTTGGAAGTGCTTGCATGTCCACCATAAGGAGATGAATGGCAATGAGCAATGACATCTTCTATTTCTTCTTCGGGAATACATCGACGAAAGATTCCATCGGGTCCTCTTTTGAACAATAATGGTTCATCCCAATAGTAATGTTTGAGATTGTGAAAGAAATTCTTTTTCTGCTGATAGGTTAAATCAGGTGGAAGAGCTCCTGCAGCTAGGTAGTTGACAATGTCAGCGTACCATGGCAGTCCTACAGTTGTTTGGATTGTTTCCACGGATTCTGGTTCATCTATGTCTAACTGAACTGGGTCGCTTCCTATTTGTGCTATCAGCTGTTCATACGGAAAATCATCGTTAATCGGCACTTGTTCTGGTTTAATACCTTCTATTCTAGATAAATGGTCCGCTACGACGTTTTCAGTACCTTTCATATCTTTTATTTCGAGATCAAACTCTTGTAAGAGTAAAATCCATCTCAAAAGTCTTGGTTTAGCATCTTTCTTAGTTAATAGATATTTGATAGCAGCGTGGTCTGTGTAAACGATTATTTTCGCTTCCACTAGGTAAGAACGGAATTTGTCAAGCGCAAAGACAACTGCTAACAATTCTTTTTCAGTAGTGGCGTAGTTCATCTGAGCAGAATCTAAGGTTCTACTGGCATAGTAAATCGCATGAAGTTTCTTTTCCTTCCTCTGGCCTAGAACTGCGCCTACAGCATAGTCACTCGCATCGCACATGATTTCGAAAGGTAATCTCCAGTCAGGGGGTTGCATGATTGGTGCGGTGATGAGGGTTGTTTTTAGAGTTTCGAATGCTTTAAGACAATCTTCATTAAATATGAACTCAGTGTCTTTCATTAATAAACCGGTAAGAAGTTTAGTGATCTTCGAGAAATCTTTGATGAATCGTCGGTAGAAACCGGTGTGTCCTAAAAAGCTTCGTATTTCTCGAACGGTTTTAGGGGGTTGAAGATCTTTTATGACTTCTATCTTAGCTTTATCAACTTCAATTCCCTTGTCGGATATAACGTGTCCTAGTACGATTCCTTCTCTGACCATAAAATGACATTTCTCCCAGTTAAGCACGAGGTTTACTTTTACACATCTTTCTAATACCATTTCTAAATTTGATAGACATCCTTCAAAACTTTGCCCGCATACAGAGAAGTCGTCCATGAACACTTCCATGATGTTGTCTATAAAATCTGCAAAGATTGACATCATACATCTTTGAAAGGTTGCAGGAGTGTTGCATAATCCAAAGGGCATTCGTCTATAAGCGAACGTTCCATAAGGGCATGCGAATGTAGTCTTCTCTTGATCATCTGGGTGGATAGGGATTTGGAAAAATCCTGAGTAACCATCAAGATAACAGAAATATGAATGCTTGGCTAATAGTTCTAACATTTGATCTATAAAAGGTAGTGGGAAATGATCTTTTCGAGTGGCTTTGTTTAGTTTACGATAATCGATGCACACTCTATGTCCTGTCACTACTCTTTGTGATATCGATTTGCCTTTAGCGTTTTTCACAACGGTGATACCTCCTTTCTTTGGTACTACATGTATTGGACTAACCCATTTACTATCAGAGATTGGATATATTATTCCGGCATCTAGTAGTTTCTTAACTTCTTCCTTTACTACAGTGCTAAGGATTGGGTTAATTATTCTTTGAGATTCTCTAGAGGTTTTGCAATATTCTTCTAGCAGAATATGATGCATACAGATTGAAGGACATATTCCTTTGAGATCAGATATGTTATATCCTAATGCAGTTGGATATTTCTTTAAGACATCTAAAAGTTTCTTTGTTTCAATTGTTCCTAAACTGGAATTGATTATAACTGGTCTTGTACATTCAATGTCTAAGAATTCGTATCTTAGGTTCTTAGGTAAAGTTTTTAACCCTAATGTAGGTTTATTATTACTTGGCATGGGATCCGGTGTAAGTGCTAAACTTTCGCTTAGACTATCATCCTGATATGGTTCACGCCAATTATCATCTTCGAAAATCGGAGGGATTTGAATTTTCATAATTTCAGAATAGGTAGTTTCTTTCATTTCCATTTCTCTTACACATTCGTCAATTACGTCCAATAGATAGTATGTATCCTCTATAGCTGGTGATTGTAAGTATTGTGTTAAAATAAATTCAACTTTCTCTTCACCTACTTCAAAGGTTAGCTTTCCTTTCTTTACGTCTATTATAGCTCCGACAGTAGCTAAGAATGGTCTTCCTAGTATGATAGGTGTAGTGGAGTCTTCAGAGATGTCCATGATTATGAAATCAGTAGGGATGTAGAATTGTCCTATACGTACTGGGACGTTTTCTAGTATGCCTACAGGATATTTAACAAAGCGATCGGCTAGTTGAACAGACATTTTAGTTGGTCTTAGGTCTCCCATGTCTAGCCTTTTGCAAATCGTTAAGGGCATAACACTGATACTGGCTCCTAAATCGCATAGAGCTTTGTCAATGACGAATTTTCCTATTACACAGGGTATAGAGAAACTTTCTGGATCTTTTAGCTTAGGAGGCATATTATTCTGAATTATGGCGCTACACTCAGCAGTAAGTGTAACGGTTCCGTTATCCTCTATCTTTTTCTTATTGGATAAAATTTCTTTTAAAAACTTAGCGTACGAGGGCATTTGAGTGATAGCTTCTGTAAATGGAATAGTGATATTCAACTGTTTCAGAAGTTCAACAAATTTCTTAAACTGGCCCATCGTCTTGGAATTGGTTAATCTCTGAGGGTACGGAATTGGTGGTTTATAGGGTGGTGGAGGCACATAAGGCTTTTCTTTCTCCACTGCCTCTTGATTATCATCTTCCTTTTCTTCTGGTTCATTCACCATTTCAGTCGGTTTATCCGGTTTTTGGTACATGGCTGGATTGTCAAGTCTTGGATCGGTAGGTCCGTTAAGTTCCTTGCCACTTCTTAATATCACAGCATTGGCCTGTCCTTTCGGATTAGGTTGAGGTTGTCCAGGAAATACTCCAGCTGGTACAGCGGTAGGTGCTTGTTGTTGAGCTACTTGTGAAATCTGAGTTTCAAGCATTTTGATATGTGTAGCAAATGCATCTACTTTGCTCACTAATTGCTTAATCTGCTCACTAGTGTGTATGTTTTGGTTTAAGAAGTCCTTGTTTGTTTGAGATTGGTTAGCTATGAAGTTCTTCATCATCAACTCAAGGTTCAATTTTCTAGGGACATTAGGAGCAGTCTTTTGATATCCTGGTGGTGTAGCTGGTGCTTGACCTGGTGCGTATAAAGCATTGTTGTTCTTATAGGAGAAGTTCGGATGATTCTTCCAACCTGGGTTGTATGTGTTTGAGTACGGGTTTCCTTAAGCATAATTCACTTGATATGTGGGAATTCCTGTTAATAGTTGACAATCAGGAACATCGTGTCCTGGAACTCCACATAACTCACAGTTAGGTGTTACTACAGCCACGGTGGCTGTTGGTGTTATGGCCAAGTTGTCGATCTTTTGGTTTAGTTGGTCAAACTTTGCATTGACTCGGTCCATACTACTCACTTCATACATACCTCCTTTTGTTAGTTTCTCAGTTGCGACTCTCTCGCTTCCCCATTGGTAATGGTTTTGAGCCATACTCTCGATAAGTGCATATGCATCGTTATATTCTTTGTCCATTAGTGCACCGCCTGCGACAGCGTCAATTGTCATTCTTGTATTGTACAAGAGTCCATTGTAGAAGGTATGGATGACCATCCATTCTACTAATCCGTGATGTGAACAAAGTCTCAGCATATCCTTATAGCGTTCCCAAGCTTCGAAAAGTGTTTCATTTTCCTTTTGCTTAAATCTGTTGATCTGAGCTCTTAGCATAGCTGTCTTGCTAGGTGGGAAATATCTGGTCAAGAAAACTCTCTTTAGTTCCTCCCACGTAGTTACTGAATTCGAAGGTAGAGATTGAAGCCAGGCTCTCGCTATGTCTCGAAGTGCAAAAGGAAAAAGACGTAGTCTAATAGCTTCTTGGGTAACTCCATTGGCTTTTACGGTATCTGTGTACTACACAAATATCGAAAGATGAAGGTTCGGATCCTTGGTAGGATTTCTGGCGAATTGATTTTGTTGCACGGCTGATATCAGCGAAGGTTTCAGCTCGAAATCGTTTCGGTTGATAGCCGGTGCGGCAATGCTGGAATGCGGTTCAGCTTGCGAAGGACTAGCGTAATATTTGAGTGGGTGATTCTGTTCTTCAGCCATCTCTGCATCCTTTGATGTTACGACTGGTTTCGGTGGATCTATTTGAAGATCTGGAATGTTGTAATTTTGTTCGTAATCGAATATCCGTCTTCTTACGTGTAAGAAGCGTTCCGATTCTGGGATTAGAGGTTGCAAGTCTTCGCCTTGAGAGCGAGTACTTGGCATACACTCGGGAATTTAGATTAAGAAAAGAAAATAGTTGTTACCTTAGTCTAGACAATGCCACTCTAAAGTGCACTAGTAACTAAATTAAGGTCCCCGGCAACGGCGCCAAAAACTTGATGGGATAAAGACGTACTCTAATATGTGTCTAGAGGTATCTTAACTGCAAGTGCACAGCCTATCGAAGTAATATTTAAGATTATCGATCCACAGGGACTTTATGATTACTTAGTGCTAGAGGATTTACTAGTTTAGCTAAGGTGAATGGTTGTCACGATTTTTTTGTTGTTTTTAAAGATTAAAGGCGAGAATTAAATTTAAGTTTAATAAAATAATACTAAGGCGGTCGGTATATAATTATGTTAACTTAGGCGGGTCAATCTAACCTAGGCTTATAAAGATGGTTCACTTAATCTATTCTGTAGAGGTTACCAGTTTAAATATCTTTAACTCACACTCTCGTGGTCTTATCTCAGATCTTATCCCTAAAGCCCTATGCCTGCTCTCGCTAGCCCATAAGTGTTTAGAAATAATTTTTGGAAACTTAGTAATTCTAATTCATTTTAAAGCGCTCTCGCTGTGTTTAAATTAAATGCCTAACTTTAGCTATCTGGTTAAAATCTCACACTCTCGTGGTCTTGACCTAACCTATTGCACTTTCTTTACTCTCGTAACAAAAATATTGATTTTATAATAAAAAGTCTCAGCCAGAATTTTAAGCTCTTAATTATTTTAAGCCTAGAATTGATTTTACCGATTTAGTTTATTTTAATTACATACCGCCCTAAGGTGTTTAGCTACTCATGATTGTTGAACCAGACAGAGGCAGAAACAGAGAAATACAAAATAAAATATGCATAACAGAAAAATAAATGCTTAACATTAATATAAATGCAATTTAAATAAAAATCTGAATAACAATTAAAATGTTAGACTCCTTCTTCCACAGTCTGGCAAGCTCGGAGTACGGACCGGAATCAGAAATAAAAATTACTAAAAGAATTCTGAAGGCTTTGAAAGAAATTAAATTATAACAATTTCCTAATGTTGGAAATTGTTATATGGTTGGTTGGGATATATAAACTAAAACAAGAACAAATAAATGCTGGAAAAATAAATGAACAGGGTGCAATGAAAATACGGCAGAGCTTCCGCAAGAAAATTAAAAAATAAAAACTCTGTCAATTGTTCTTTGAAACTAAGCTATTTATAGGAAGCAATTTTGGCTTGGCAGTTGGAAATGATGCATGGGCCTCGTAGATGCTGAGAAAATCCAGGGAATAGTTGAAATACTTGGTCTGCGGGAGAATAGGAAAGTTGAATTCACGTAACACACACGTACATGACCAAGTCTCAGCATATTACCCTAAATTCCCCTTGTAACGTGACAAGGGTGTCACGCTCGTCTCCCGTGTATTATGCGCGTCACGGTCGTGAGGGACTGGTGACGACTGTGACTGCTCCTTTTAGCGTGTCACGGTCGTGACTCCTAGGTGACGATCGTGACTGTTGCAAAAAGTGCAGATTATGCAGAATTCCTCTTTTCTTCTTCTTTTCATGGTTGTTTTTGTTCATTTCACTTGTGGCTCATGATTTAGCTCTGTAATTGATATACCTGCAAAATGACAAAGGAAACTCGAGGAATCGGGTGTTAAAACGGCAATTATGCGATAAAACGTTATTGAAACATAGCAATAAAAACGATACTTTTTCTCGTTATCAAAAGATTAGGAGATGAGAAGAGAAGACGCGATGTCTTTGATGGTTGTCTTTTATGAGAAGTATTTTGGAGTTTATTGTTTGTGAAGATAGTCTCATGATTAGACTTGTACATCATGCTAGACAAGCCCACACTATTCCAAGATGGAATGAATATGAGTGCCCCATGGAATAAGGCTATGCACAAGAGACTATTTCAATCTTTTATTAGGTGTCTTTTAGATTTTGTTTGAAGATGAGAGAAGAAGACTCAAATTGGGAAAAGGACAAAAAAACTAAGGGGGACTAAGACCAGCCCTAAGTTATTTATTATGCACAAAAGGGGGATCCTAATGGTTAGTGAGGTTTTCTAATCCTAAGGAGAAAAAGGAAAAGAAAGAAGAAAAAGGATGCAACTTACTTCCTAAGGAAGATAAGTTGATCCAAATAAAGGGGGTTCCTACCAAACACAAATATGGAAGGAAAAGGTGAATTAAATGCATAAAGAAAATGCATAAAAATAAAAAAGGATAAGGTGTAAAGAAACATACCTTTCCCTCCCTACAAAACAAAGATTAGTGTGCAATTTATTAAAAAGGAATGAGGTAAACACATACCAAACAAATCCTAAGGCAACTTGGACCTAAACTAGACTCAATCTTAAGTTTAAGGGTGCCTACAATATGCTAAACTAAAATTCAACAGCTATTTACAGCACTCAAACACACAATCAGCTATGAAAACAATGCATAACACAAATCAGTTTTTTACAGCCAGCATGCAGCATGAAACGGTAGGTGTAAAAGTCAAATACAACATGTAAACATAACAAACGGCATGTATTTTACAACACCTATATGCAAAAACAGCTATGAAATGCAAAATACAGATTTGGTTATTTTCATTTTTTAATGCACAACAGCTATAACATGTACCAACTTCATCATGAACATGCATTTGAACATAGGATAATCATACATAATTGAAAGAACATGAGCATTTTTTAGGGATCATGCAAGAATGCATCATATGGTTGATTATGCAACAAGTAATGCAAAAATGTAGCACATGAATATGGCATATGAACATGATGATCATTGATTATGAACATGCAATATGATAGATCAACAAGAATGTCAAACTCAATGCAAAATTCAGAATTGAATTGATATAAATGCTATGATCAAGCATGCAACCAAATTCACATACATACATTATTATGCAACATACATTGATACAATGAAACACAAGATGACTTAATGCAATGCAAAAGATATAAAAACAGAATGCAACATGATTATTCACATGCCAAATGATGCATAAACATGGCAACAAAATGCAAGAAATCAAGCTATGCACAAAGGAACACCTAAATGCATAATACGCAACATGAACGGAAACACGTTGAAAAGACTCGAAATGGGGGAATGAGCTACTAGAAATGGACCAAAAAATTCCCTAAAATCAATACTTAAACATGTATGAACATTAAAGGTACTAGAAATAAGAACTAAGCTATCAAATAAGCCAAGATTCCAAAAATTAACAGCGTTAACCGGTTAACCAAATGGTTAACCGGTTAACGGTCCTAAAACTGCACTAATTTGTGGCTAAAACGCAAGCGTTAACCGGTTAACCAAATGGTTAACCGGTTAACACTGATCCAGAATGTGAAAAAAGTTAAGAAATAAGTGTTTTTGGCCACAAACTCACTTCTAATGATCTTCAACACACCTAGGAACATGCTAACACTAATTTCTACTTAATTGGGGCTTATTTACACATGCTAGAACCTATAATTATCTACACCTTAACTTCTAATACAATAAAAATCACAAATCGCAAGCAACACATAACGGAAACGTAATCGATCACAAGTAATGCGGAAAGCAATCAAAGAACGCCAAAAGTGGCAAGATGAAGAGAATAACTTAAAGGAGAAGTGATTTAGATCACCAACCTACGAAGCGGAGAAGTGCTTCGGTGAATGTTGCAAGAATCGGAGCTTGATCGAAGAGAAAACCAAGAAAACCGCAAAACCGCAAAATAAATGTGTTCTTGATGCTTGAACCTTCGTGCACTTCCGATAAGCAGAAATCCTCACAAAAATTAGTAGCTTCTTCTTCCACAATCCACAAATCAATGGAGGTTAGAGGCTAAGCTTCAAGATCTTCAAGTTTCAATGTGAAACTTGAAGAGCTTCTTCAAAAAGCTTTAGTGAAAGGGGAAAATGGAGGAAAAGTGAGAGAGAAAAAGTGATTGTGTGAGAATGAAAAATTTGGAAACTTGTGGGACCCTTTGCATTGAAGTGATTAATGAATATATAGAGACTAGGCTTAGAGTTAGGTTTAGGAATGGAGTTAGGTTTAGGAATGGAGTTATGTTAGTAGTTAGTTAGGGTTAGGGTTGGAAAGGGAATATTCCTTGGAATATTCCTTGGAATATTCCTTGGAATATTCCATGGAATACTCTAGAATGTTGTAGAACATAGTAGAAGCATCCAAGGGAAATGGAGTGGAATTGAAGTGGAAAAAATAAGAGAGAAAGAATGAAAGGAAATGTGGAAGGAAAGTGGAAGGAAAATGGAAGGAAAATGTGAAATCTCCTTTGGTTGGTTAGCTTGGAAGTGGTTTGGATTATTTTTGGGATATTATTTTTTCTCTTGAACTCCAATGTTTGGCAATCCTTGATCGACCACACACCTCATGCGTATGCAAAGGATGATGATTTATTTATTTATTTTTTCAAATGCAATGCAATGATATGCGAAATGATGCGGGAATGAAGCGTAAATCGCTCGAGGTTGATAATAAATAAGAGGGCAAACCGGGTTGAGATCAGTATAATCAACGCACATTCTCAACTTTCCATTAGATTTTTTCATAAGTACAATGTTAGAGAGCCAGGTTGTGTACCTGGCCTATGTTACAAAGTTTGCCTCTAGGAGGGCTTCTACAACTTTTTCGGCCGCTTTAGTTTTTTCGGTCAACTTTTTCCTCCTTCGTTGGGCAACGACTTTGTGATTAGGATCAATGGAGAGATGGTGGTAGGTGTCTCTCCCACCAAATGAAGCCGGGTCAAATGGGGTACAGACGCGAACGGTCGGCGAAGGGAGGGTGCGAGAACACACAGCAGTGAACTCACAGGGAATGAAAAGAGTCGCCAGCTAGGCATTTTTATCCCGGAGGAAAGGTAATGCTGCATAGACCTAGAAAGATATGGATAAGACGGTTGCGAACCAGAGAGACTGAGAAAGGGGGTTGGTTACAACTTGGGAAGGTATTAGCACCCAGATTGTCCGCCGTACTCGACGGGATCCACGCTTAAAAGATTTGTGTTTAAAAGGGGTAGTGTCAGTGCAATTTGTGTATAAAAGGAGTTGGAAAGGGTGTACAGGTGTCAGTGTAAAAGAAGTGCAAAGTGCGATATATACAGTGTCAGTGTGAGGATGAGAGTATTCTCAAGATCATGAGGCTTAAAGAGTAAAGCTGGAAGAGGGGAAATATACAGAGACTTTTGTTCGATAACTCTTAAGTTATGCCTACGTATCCTCTCGTGCAATGAGGAAGTCAGAACACCGTAGTTCGACCCAAAGAGACTGAAAGATGACTTGACTTGTGAACTGCTTACTTTTCTATGCTCAAGTGTATAACCTGTCTGGCTCAGGTGCAAACTGTCTTGCATTAGACGGAAGAAGCAAGTTCTCGTTTATGAATGAATGAGATGAGAAAAGAATCCCGGAGGAGACGATTATTGTTTGTTTTGGGTTTTCAGTCTTTTATTGCTTTTGAAAATTTGTCATAAGTTAATGAGCTTAAGCCTAAACCAATGGGTTAGTAAACTCATCACATCTTCCCTCTAATTAGGGGTAATGAGAGTACCTTAAGTGTGAAGTCAGCTTCTCAAACTTAATCACCTTTGGTGTAGGATTAAGATCATTAACCTACTTGTGATTATTTAGATGTTTTTGTTGTTTTTCTTTAGTGTTGAGTAATGAGATTAAGCCATAATCAGGGATTAAACAGACTCATTACACCATCCTAATAGAAGGATAATAGATGAGAATGTTTAAGCTGAGGAAGACTCCTCAACTTAATCCATGATTAGGGATTAACCTCATGACAAAACAAAGCCTTTATTAGATGGATTTTAGTTAATGATAAGATGATGAAGTGTTTTTTAGGGTTTGTAAGACAACTTGAGGGGGACTTGTCCATTAACACTAGGGTTAGTCCTTCTTAACCAATTAAGGAAGAATTAGAACCCTAATGCAAGGCCCAAGTTACAAGTTTGATGTCTTGATGATTATGAGATGAATTGATTAAAGGATTTAAACACATTAAGGGTTTAACACTTAGGATTAAAGTTATACACTCCATCCTAATAGAAGGATGCAGGCATAAGCTTAATCACAAAGCCTTAAAGCCTTTAGGGTTTAGTCCCTGATTATGAGGTGAGAAGAGAAGACTCAAAGAGACACAAAGGTAAAACTAAGTGGGGGACTAAAAAAAACCCTAATAATTGTCATGCTTGGTTGTTCCTAAGGTTTGTGAGGTTAACAAGAGAAATCTTCAATGGAACCACCAGGAAGCAGATGAAAGGATCAGGAGAGGCAAAGTAACTTGCTTCATTCAAGAAGTCAAGTCACTTGAAGAAAGAAAGTAAGAAGAAGAAGAAAGAGCAAGCTCAATCTCAAACACAAAGTAAAATGCAGCAATGATGCATAAGAGAGATGAAAGTAAATTGTGAGAAGTGAAGGCAAATTCACTTCTCAAAGTAACTTACCACCTGAAAAGTTAGTGAAGGAAATGCAATGCAATGCAAAATGAAATGAAATGGCATGATGCAAACCAAAACCAGAAGCATATATGAGATGATAATGATGCTATAAGATGATGCAAACATGAAACAAGGCATGGGTATGATCACATGAACAAATGGATGCAAATGGAGCATGCTTAGAACCATGATCATACATGAAAAGTTATGAAATGCAAATGACATACAACATGGAAAATGAAAGATGCAATGATCAAACGTGCTTCTAATATGTCTTAAGATGTCTAATGAATCAAATGGATGCACAAAATGCTATGGCAAGTCATGTTATGCAAGCAAATGCAAGATGTATGCAAAAGGAAGCCCAAATTAGGGTTTATGACTAATGCATCAAACAAAAACCAAAATCAGAAGCAAACATCAAGATAAAAAATTGAAAATGCATTCAAAGCAACCCTAATCCTATACAAACTCACTGCCCAAAGGAGGGGTTCCAACTCTTAACCTAGTTAGGGTTATGAATTTCCTAAGTTTTCTAGGGTTTTAGGGTACCTTAACAAGAAAAATGCCAAACAAATTGAAAATGAAAGATCAAATCATGCCAATTTAATCTCACAAACTACATGCTAAACAAAATGCAATGCAAAAAGAATCAAAGTCCAACTCTCAATGGTTAGGCAGAAATGATTTTTTGAAGTTTGGATCAAAATAATGCCTTGAAATGATTTTAATTTCATGAAATATTCTCAAAAGACATCAAGATCAAAAAAGAAATTTGGTTTGAGGGTTGGACAATGTTTCTAAATGATTATGAAGGTTTCATGAATTTTTTGGTGATTTTTAAATACCTAAAAGTATTTTTAATTAATTAATTCTCATTAATTAATTAAAAATAAACTTTTAAATGATTTAAAAATATTTTTTAATGCAAAAAATAAAAATAAAAATGTTTTTGGTTTCTGAAAATTAATAAAAGTGTGTATAAAAATTTTCAGTATTTTTGAAAAGGTTTTACTATTTTTAAATAAATGTGGAAAACAAATCAAATAAAAAGAAAATAAAATGAAATAAAATGGAAAGTCAAACAGATCAATGGCTGGTATTCAAATGAAATGCGCGCGTGTTGACTGGCGCCAGATCCAAGGGGGGAGATTCAAACTGGCCAGATTAATTATAAACTTAATTAATTAAGGTAATGACGTGGATTAGGGTTAAGTGAAGCAATCCAGGCCATTGAACGCACGCGGGAATTGACCAAGTCAGCTCATCCAACGCTCAGGATTCAAACTCTCATTAATTACAGGGATTAGCCCTAATTATTTTCAGGTGGCCGGAGAAGACCTCCGGTCGTCTTCTCCGGTGGGAATCCCACCTGAAAATCTCTAAAATCATCAAAACTTCACCAAAATGAAAACTAAAAGCCCAGAAATCATCCCCATACATCACTGAATCAAAACCCCTAATCAAAACTCATTTATCTTTCACTAATCATGCGAATCGAAACCAAACATTTTTAGGTCAGAAAAGTTTCAGAACAAGATTAAATGCTTATTTCTCAATCATTTCAGAAAGTAAAAGCACCAGGGTGATCAGCAAGACATGAGGAACAACTTAGAAACTTAAAAATCCATTTCTGGAAAAAAAGTTCTTGGTATACCTGAGCTTTGAGCTTTCTCAGTTTGCAACTTTCTGACCCTCTCTCTTTGCGCAAACCACTTCTTGTACTTTTTGAAAAGGGAATGATCCATTCTACAACTTTCATGACCAAAGTTTTTCCATTTGAAGCTTTTTTGAATCAAAAAGTAAAGGTTGAAAAAGTTGCCTAAAATGACAATTTCATTAAAAGTCAAACTTGCCCAAAAAGTCAACTTTGCAAAAGACTTGAAATTCTTCAATTTTGTGAACTTCCAACTTCTACTATGATCAAATAAAGATCATATACAATCAAAATGATGAAGAATGCCCTTTGGTTGGGTCATTGGGGGCCTCAGATGCCCTGATTTTGCACTGACTTGCTTGAAAAGTCAACTCTTGATCAGATGACTTCCCCATGGAATTTCTTCATGAAAATTGATATGCATACTCCCTATACCATATAGATACCAATAGAAACAAGAATTACCAAAAAATTTGGAGTTATGGCCTTTGAAACCAAAACCCTAATTCTAGGTCATCTGTGCAGTCAAGCCTGGCTCTGCCTCCACACCATTTCCAATTCTTGTGATTCTTTGCCATTCTTGACTTTGAGAGGATTCAATATGATACTTGAACACACATAGGCCTCTTTGAAGTGATTGCTGACCTTTGGAGTGGCTCAAGAAGCTCTTGGATTGCTCAGATCACAAACCCTAGATGCAGATGACTTTGAACTAATGCAATGAATCAAAAATGTGATATGAGATGGTATGATTGAGTTTATGCATATGAGGAGATCACAAGCCATGGTGTGAATGGGTGAGGGAAAATTTGGGGTGTTTACAGTAGGCCACATCCGGGTCAAGTCCGGGCATCTCCGTTACACTCCATACGAATAAATATGCATTTCCTTTCAGGCACGCCTCTAGTTGTTTCTTTGCCAGGTCTGAGAGGTGGGCCCCGATATTCACGCATCTGTTCAGGTCTTCCCCTAGAGGGATCAGCTCGAACTCACCGTCGGGGATTGGTCGAGCTAACGAAGTGGATGGCTGCTGGGAGCTTTCGGTTTCGTCCGGAAACCTGAAATCTAGGTCGATGGAGTCGACCCGAGGGAGAGGCATGGGTGCTTCTGTGTTTCCGGAGGATGTTGAGGCGGAAGCTTTGGGCTGGTATGATATCGAGCTAAGGCCTTTAGAGGCTTCCTCGAAATAGCGACGGACAGCTTCACATCATCGTGCAAGGTGGCCACTCTTCTCGACGTCGTGTAGTACTTCATCTTCAGATTGAAAGTTGATGGAACGCCCATGAGGTCGGCCAACGTTGGTCGACCGAGAATGCATTGGTACAGGGAAGGGAAATCGACGACCAGAAATTGGACGCGGACTGACTGGGCGGTTTCTGCGGCCCCAAAAGTGACTATGAGGTCGACATAACCCCATGGCCGAGATACTGCCCTGTTGAAACCCTTTAGATCGGATCCCATGTACGGTGTCAGATGGGTCTCGTTCAGCTGAAGTGTCGCAAACCGTTGCGAATACATGATATAGCATGAACTGCCCTGATCGACTAGTATTCTTCAAACGTCGAAATTAGCCATTTGGGCCCGAATGAGCAATGGAATGCTAGCTTTAGGTGCTCCCCCCAGTAGTTCCTCCTTATAAAAGGAGATGGGCATTGAGTTTTCTCTGGGTGGGTCTAATGTAGCATTCAGGGTCGGTCCCTTTGCGATTAGTTGGTCGGACTTCCTTTTCACGGAACCGACCGTGATCTTGTTAAATCCTCCACCTGAAATCACCATTACGGAAGGGAATGCTTCCCATGGGCTATGGGAAGACAGATAGCCCAGACTTCTTTGACAATCGGGAAGAAAGAAATATTCAGGGCGGTAGATGTTGAGAGCGACCTACATATTGGTGTCTGCGGGCACCACCACCGCTTCCTCGATTTTTATGGTCTCATACGCCTTCGGCCTGGAGGTTTCTTTGGATTTCTTGAATTGTTTGAGGTGGCCGTCTTTTATGAGTATTTCGATTACGTCCTTTAGATGAATGCAATCCTCAGTATTGTGTCTGTGGCTTTTGGGAAACCTACAATACCTGGTTTTGTCAGTGCCCGGCTTGGTAGGCAGCTGCTTGGGGAAGCAAACCCCCATTTGCTAGAATTCTGAATTGGCGCACTCGGACAATATTTTCTCCTTTGACACCGAGAGAGGAGTATAATCACTAAAGCGACCTACTGGTCCTCTTTGCTCCCGCAGTTCATGGGGGCGATCTTCCATTCTTTTGTCACCTCCCCGACGAGATGTCGAGGGCTCATCGTCTTTGGAAGGGTTGACGTCTTCTCTATGCCTGGCATCATCTTTGCCTTGGATAATGGCTTTGAGCGATGCCTCCGTCTTGGGATGGCGTCTGGAGGCAGTGAAATGCCTGAAAAAAGTTCGACCGAGTTGTCTCCAGGAAGTTATGGATTCGGGCTCAAGGCTTTTGTACTAAGTTATCGCCCATTTCCTTAAGGTGGTCGGAGAGAGACGACATTTGATTGCTCCCCAAACGCCCCTATAATCAAGCAGGGCGTCGATGTTCTCAATATGTTTGTCAGGATCCATCGTTCCGTCATACGAACCTAGGGGTGGGGGTTTCTCGAGCCCTCTTGGTAGCTTGGTAGCCATAATCTCAGAGGAGAGGGGACCTCTGGTATCTTCGTCGTCATTGGAGGTGAGCGAATGGGATCTTGAACGGAGTTTTCTGTTCCGTCGCGGGGACGGAGAGTTCGACCTGTACTTTCTTGATCGTCTTGGAGATGGTGATCGGGATCGTCGCCTTTTCTGGGGAGGAGAATGTCGATCATCATCCTGCGGACCTTGACGAGCCTTGGTTAGTGCAAGGGAGCAACGTCTACGAGGAGGTGAACGATCTCGATTCCTGATAGAAGATTCATCGTGGTGGCATTTATCCTTCTTTCTATGGGGGGTAATGAGGGCACCATCAACAGTCCGGGCTTCGCAAGGGACGTCGTGAGCGTCCATGGATCTTTTTGGATAGTAAACTTTGATTATTGAGATTCTTTGATGAAGAAGAAAAGGGAAGTTGAGTTTCCCACAGACGGCGCCACCTGATCGTACCTGGAGATCAGGATCCGATGTGGCCGGCGTCGAACGTGGATGGGGCACGGTTGATGATGGAGAAAAAGGGGTGTACCTGCAGAGGCACTCTGATGCTAAAGTCAGAGAGCGAGCAACGAGTGAGAAAGTATGAGGTTTTGGGTCGAGATTTGAATACCTGACCCTCTTATATGAGAGGATTTTTATATTTGTCTAAATGGATGGTCATTGGTCCGTATTGTTGGGCGTGGATCACAGATTCCATAATAACCACTAACGGTTAGGAGCTAGCCGTTGGGGCTCTATTTACTTCGCTCGGCTTGTCAGTTGGTCGGATGGTACTGGTGTCGAGCAAGAGATATGTCGAGCGGCCGTCAACGGGTTATTGGGCTGATTGGGCGTGAGAGAATGCTTGGGCCCAAATCCGTAATTTGGGGCAGTCCGGAACACATAGTTTGACTAGAAATGGCAGTTACTCAGATTGCATGCTCTAAAGCTTTAAAGGGAAAATGTGTAACCTTCAGTTCAAAAAATAAGGACAAGTGGCGCAAGATGAAGCTTCTTCAACATGTAGCGTGACAAGTGTCACAATCTTGGAATAAAACTGTCAAAAGCGGTTACATTATATTTCTATAAATAGCTTGATCTAGTGTTAGAATAAGTGTGTGGACATGTTGTACTAGTAACTCCGTAAACACTCAAAGTACCCATGTGTAGAGAAACGAGTGAAGTGAGAATGTACGTGATGTAAACACCACCATTTTTATCTTTAATGTCATTTATCCTTCAAGTCATTTATCTTTCAAGTCTTTCATGTTAAAGCACTTTACATTGTTTCTTCATTTACTTTTAAAGTAATTTACTACCTTTTGTTCTACATTTTCTGCCCTTTTAACATTCTTGTCTTGCATTTATCATTTCATTTACTTTGAAAGTTTTCTCTTTTATCTTATCTTCTTGTTTGTATTACTTTCTGAGTCATGTCGAAGGAATCATGATATTTTCTCAAAAACATTATAATCAACAAATTGTTAGAACATGTCATAGGATCAATCTGGTCGATCTTGTGAGTAACTAAGGGTGTTTTAGTATCCTTAGAAAACAAGTGGTTGTTTACCAATTTTGGGGGTAAACAAAATGGCTCGCCCAGTGGGACGGTGCTAATCAATTTTGGGGGTAAACAAATTGGCACGCCGTCTGTTGGTAATGTGCAGGTAATCCAGATTAGAGTTGCTTGCCATCGTTAGTTCGAGACGGTGTCATTGCTCTGATATGTAACACTTGGGGGTTTAACGATTGTTGTTTCGATGTTGTTTTTATTCCGTTGCTGAATTTAAAGTTGAACTCGAAATATTACTTGTACTTTGAAAGTTGTTTTAAGTTCAATAAAATTGCGGTATCACTAAAGTTGAATATTGTAAATTCTCTGCTTAGTAATAAAGTTGTTATGTTTTAAAGACTATTGGTAGCTGTTATTTTGTCACTCGATGTTTTAAGTATTATGTATCCTTGTTATGCGATAAAAGTCGTTGTTTTCAAGTTGTGAATATGGAATTCCATTTTATAGTTGAAATTTTGTAACTCTTGTTTTATTGAATTTGTTGGGTAGAAATGGGGTGTTACATTCGGTGTCGACTCCTCTGTTCATATTTTTTCGCTGGTTGTTTTTCACGTAGCGACAATATTCAAAATAGATATTAGAATAGAAAAAGTTAAAGTGGAGGATGTAGATAGTTTCAAGCACTTCATGGCATTTCTTTATCAATTATAGATATTAGAATGCCATTATAATGGAAATTTTGTAGGTTTCACACAGATCATTAATGGTGGTGTCTTGAGCGTTAATAATCATGAAATAAACAATAAATATATGTTTACGAATGGTGATCAATATCTAAAATTATCACGCTAAGTTATCCCCTTAGTTATGTTAAAAATCGAGGTGAACATGATTTTTTTTTAAAATTTACATTTTTTTGACAAAATATTGAAAAAGAATAATACAACAAAAGAAACATTTTAGTGTAAGGAGTTATGTGTTCAAAATATTGCATGCATCCAATTTCTAGGAGTTATATGTTCCATTCATTGAAGGCATCCAACTTCTAAAGGAATTATCTATTTCAAATTTGAAAAAATATTTTTGTGCACTTGCAATCTATTATAGAGAACAACAACAACAACCTTAACACCATTTTTTGAGATGGATCCATTAAGAAGATGGGTTTGAGTTTTGAGCGGCTATATATAAGTTAGTATTAGGGTAAAATATGTTTAAAGGGTGATTTTATAGAAAAATCTGATTATCTTATCCCTCGGTTATTATGGAAATTGACAAGATATATCATTTAGTTTAAAAAATATATATATAATAATAAAAAGGTTCCTGAATTATTTTTCCCCTCGGATTTTTTGAATAACCGAGATAAAAAACGAGGTAATATGTGGTTTCTATTTATAAATAAAAATAAACCATGGTGCCCATTGGAATCATATCACTAGAATAGAAATGATCATCCATATTAAAAAATGTAACATATCTTTTGGATTTTCAAGGAGACACTTGAACTTATCTGATTATTTCACTTCCTATTCTCCACTTTATTTAAACATTATTCCTAGTTTCAACGTCTCATTTTCAACTATTTGTGTCTTCAAACCTAGTTTCAAAGTTTTTTCTTTTCTTCAAAAATGTCTGCAACAACCTTAGATAAACATCTTTTGTTCGTTATCGATGAAAACTTTGTTGATTTCAATGATTTGAAAGACAAAGGTTTTGATCTTAGGAAAATTACTCGCAAACAAAAATTGAATGATTATTTTGACATTCTTCATGGACCAATCTACATTAATCACGTTAAATAGTTATGATTAAATGTCTTTGTTTGGCCATATGGTCATGATGCTTAGTCAATCTAGTCCTATGTAAATGGCTCTCCTATCATAATTACTCAATCACTTATTGCTCAGACAATAAACTATGAAGAGGAAGGTTGTTCTGTTGAACATTATAGATTCAACAATGCCTACTCAGATCACCTTCGCATAATTTATGCCAGCAACTGGAAACATTTTGTATTAACTTCTAGTGTCAAATATCTGTTCAAGAGAGAGATAATTGGAAATGCTTATTTAGGGTGACAAGCATCTATTATTATTCCTTACCAAGAACATCAGAGTTAATCTTCCTCTTACCATTCTTAACTTCTTAAAAGAGATAATAATCATCTCTAGGGAGGAAATGACTTTCCGCATACCATATGGAAGAGGTCTTTCTGAACTTTTCTTTTTGTTAGAGATAGTTAATAGTGATGCTATTGAAGTTGAATGGAATTAGAAATTTGAATATGTGGAATAGTTATTTGTTGTCTTATTTTTAATTAATGAAATATTTCCTTTCATATTATTGCATATTTGTTTTTATTTATAACAATTTTTTTGAGAATTACTAATTAACAAGAAAAAATAGAGAAAAAAAAATTAACTAAGAAAATAAAGGAAGATTGGAAGGTGCAAAGTGAGAAATCATTGAAAAAAACATTAAATGCAATTACAGGGATTCAGAGCGTGTTCCCTTATAGCTATATTCCCTTGATTTTCAAAAACACCGAGATAATAGGTTTATTATTTTCTTAGGGAGAAAAAGGGTCGCTCACTTATAGCTATGTTACCTCGATTTCTTATAAAACTGAGGGAAACGGTTGTTTTTTTAATCAAAAATGTCACTTCAAGGACATTGATCAGTGTATTTTGATGCATATTCTGCTATGTTTACACTTATGCATTTTCATACTTTACTTTGGTTATTTTTCTATTTTAATGTGTTTTTAAAAATTAGTTTATTTTTGCACTTATTTGATTTTCGCACTTTATTTTCAGCATTAGTAGTCTGCACTAAAATGATCATAACTAGAGCTACGAGAATTGGCTTGAGACGTTCTATCGGTCGATGGAAAGCTAAGACATAGATCTACAACTTTCATGTTTTATGAAAAATCTGATTCGGAGTGCATGATTCTTAAATTAGTCGTGGAAGTCAGAATCCGAATTCTGAGTTTTAAAAATAATTAGTTTTGGGTTGGGTTTGTTATGTTTTGACCCAATTGGGTTAGAAAGGGAATTTGTGGTACTTTGCTATACCTAACAGCCGTGTCTTCTGGACCAAAACCTTTTTTTTCCTTTTTCACTTTTCTTTTCACAAATTTTATTTTTTCTTTACAATTCATGGATAACTAATTCCAAGGCAGAATCCTGCTGATTACAGGTTCCATCATACTTTGAGGTTATAATAATTTTCAATCCAAATTATATTCCTTTTAATGTTGTTATGTGATCATTGTTTGCTTAATTCGATTATCATATATTAGTGTTGATTTAATTTGATTGTTGTATGATCCTTGACCGTAGTCATGTTAGCGTTTGCTTAATTCGTTATCGTGTTTGATTAAATTGTGTTTGCTTAATTAACGAGAGTTTAAATCTGTTTGCTTAATTCAGATAATAGGAACATACATCACATAAAACAAGTTGCGCTTGTCAATGAGTTTTATAATCGAATAGGAATAGATAATCTGCTTTGGAGATTGAAATTATAATAACCGATGATAAGTCGGAACCCAAATCAGTAGGATTAACCATTTTAGCTTATTTGTTAATCACTTATTTTAATCCGTTTTTATAATTCGGCCTTAAAACAAACCCCCTAATTCAATTTACCTTCGATTAGTAATAATCAAGAATCTTTGAGAGACGATATTCGAGTCATTGTCGCTATACTACGTTTTAAAGAAAATTACTCGTTTTCGATTCGTGCGTGACACGCGGATCAGACATATACCCTCGATTTTTTGCATGTTCGAGGTGAAAGTCTCGTCATAAAAAGTGTTATTTACCTTAGTGGGTGGAGTGTTTTAGGTAAGAATCTTTATCATAATTTTAATTTCCAAGATTATTTAATTGCTCTCATTGATTGTCTTTTGTGATCTTTTTATTCTTTAGGACCCCTAGTACTCTAATTAATTCCCTTTTTTTATTATAAAAATATAGATAATTGTTGGTAAACAAGTGTGAGTTGTGTTAAGAAAAAAATGTGAGTTCTAAGTCCCATATTACTTAGAAATGTGAAGGTTGAACACTTTATAAGTAAGATGACTCATACACCTATCACCTTAAGGTTTTGGGTGAATATGTAGTGTCTCTCTCACTTGTTTGGGTGAGTCTTTGATATTTAGGTGAGTATTTGACACAATGTGAATGCTCCCCCCTCATTATGGCCCAATAGTGGTATCATAACCGATGGTTCAAGTAAGAGGTTAAGCACTTTATAAATAAGAGGACTCATACATTTATCACCTTAAGATTTGTTGTGAATATATGGTATTTATCTCACTTGTTTGGGTGAGTTTTTAACCTGTAGGTGAGTGTTTGATCCGGTGTGAATGCTCCCCTCATGATGGTCCATCAATTTTATCAACGATATACTTTAGTAGTATAATCGTCACTTTTACCTCTAAGGGTGAGAATCACCATTATCATCTTCAAAACGTCTCTGCAACTCCTCCAAAATATCTTTTTTTAAATCCTTATCTTACTTCTCATTAAGTGAGTGGTATATTGGACTCTTATGGTTAGAAAATAGTGATAAATAGCCTACTTTTACAATGAGTACTAGAAATACATGTATTACCTGCAGATTTTTCTGCGGAAAAAATATCGCAGGTATAACTACGATTTTATACTGTAAAATATTATTTACCTACGAGTTTGTAGTAACAGTAAATTTCGCAAGAATTCCTGAGACTTTACTTGCGATTTTGAATTTTAAAATAATATTTCAATTTTACTGCGGATTTAACTGCGATTTATTTCTTAGGTAACCAACGACACCACACCTCAAAAGCCTTTGAAAATTTTGCAGGAATTGCTGCGAAATATGCCGAGGAATTTGCTGTGAAACTTTCCTGCGAATTATTCCGTACTATTTTTTAAAAATAATTTAATTATATTTTTACTATTAATAGATAAAATTAAAAATAATAATTGATGATATGTTTAAGAGACATTTTTTAATTTTATATTAAATTTTACTTTTTAAATTTTTTTTTACTATATTAATTGAGTTTTTTTTTAGTTATTTCTTAAAGAAATTTTATTTATTTAATATTATTTGAATTGTTGTAAAAATTAGAAAAATGAAAAATATAAATTTATGGTATAATTGATGTGTAATCCTTCATATTGTAATTTTTAAAAACATATAAGATTTTGAAAGACAGCAAAATAACCCTTTTATTCAATTGATAACATATATTTTTTATATTTTTTATATTATTTTTTATTATATATAATTATCATATTCATTTTTTGTATTAAAATATTTTGGTGAAATAATTAAATTATTAATATAGAGATCCATTTATTAATTTGTAATTTAATTTTACAATTAAAAACATAATAAAATAAAATACTCATTTACCATCATAAAATTTTGAAATAAGAGAAAAATAGATTTTAAACAAATTGTGAGTTGGAATAGTATTGGCAAAAAAACCAACACAATGAGGTGTATCAAAATAATATAATATTATATTATAAAATAATGTATATAATATAAAATATTATAAAATAATATTATATAAAAAAAGCAACACAACGAAGTGTTACAAAATAAAATAATATTATCTCCTATTAAAAATATATATTAAAAAGTTAAAAAATTAAAAAATTTCTTATTATTTTTTCTCTAATTACTTACTATCTAGATACATTTCATCTTATTATTTATTTCTAAAATTTAAATTTAATCTCATTCATTTAATATTCATTTTATGTTATAGAAAATTTTATTTGATCTCTTGTTAATTATTATAAAATTTTAATTTTTAGAAATCCTAATTTAAAGATAATTTGTTATAGGAAGTAATATTTTTAATCTTTTGTTAAAATATTAAATTTTATAAAGAGCTTTAAATATATAAATACTTATATTTTTAATTGTTTATTTTGAACTAAAATAAATTATATCATATTTATTTATTTATTTTTTATTTTATTTTATATTTTAATAGAAATAATTTAATAAATATTAAAAGTATTTTAGTTTTATTATTTTCTAAAAAATAAATTATTAGGTATCCATCATAAGTAATTGAGTACCGGTACTTCTAATTCAAATTATGAAATTATTTTAATTTATTTTAAAATGAAATACAGGACATTGAATCTTAGTTTTTTTTTATAAGAAACATAGTTAACTATTTGCATTGTAGTAACGTAAACGCGGAAAAGTTCAAAATCATGCTTCTCATAAGCGATCCTTAAACGGAACACCATGGATTCTCACAAATTTTCGCTCTTCTCTCTCAGACAACGATAACGAGATAACAACAGATTATCTCTCTTTGTTTCGGTTCAACATCACAATTGGACTCATAATCAGTTTCAAATTCGAAGTTCTGCTTGTGTGATTTTGGTTCAAAATTTCGTTCGGATTCAGAATTGCATTTTGCTTATGATCAACTCAGAAATGGTTGTATTCAACTCAGTTTGGAGTTGTTTCGCGATTCTCATGCAAAATTGTTTCAATCACGACTCTGTTTTGGTTCTAAGTTCGGATTTTTTGAGTCGGAATTTAAAAAAACATGTTATGGGGTATGTGATTAGGTAGTAGTATTGTCAATGTGATGAAGGCAAATAGCTTTAATTCAAGGCTTGTCCTTTCATAGTTAATTTCTACTGCAATATCTTTTCATTTCATAATACAATTGTGATAAAATAAATCACCCATGGTATCTTATTATTCATTGCAGTTCTAGAATTTATCATGTTATGACTAATACTTTTATATTTAAGTTGAAATTAATATTTCTAGTATTGATATACTTGCAAGGTTTAGTTTGGATGAGATTTCTAGTTTATAGAAGTTTTCTGACTAAACCATGATTGAAGTTCTTTAGTTATAGAAAAGTTGGTGTGAGGTTGTAGTTGTTTCTAGAGAAAATAAATGATAGAGTTCCTGAGAAATTGTGATGTGAAAACCTTAAATTATTGCAGCATCCTTTTGTTATTATACCTAAATCTGAATTTGATGGATTTCATTATCAAATGCAGATTCCAATCTTCATCGTGATTTTGTTCAGGGGTGATTTTCACCCTCCATCGAAGTTAGTCCTCAAGCTTCACTCCAGACCAAGGGTTAGAATATACAGTTTTCTTATTTCATCCTTTATTTCATTTATATAGTTTCTTAACCAATAAGTTTTTATGTAGGAAAGCCAAAGCTGAAGATAAAAACTCAGGCCTAGGCTTGGGCAATGTGTTGTGAAAGACAAGAAAAGTTTGGACATGTGTTATAACTAGGATTGATAGGCCTGATGCTGACAAAGTTTTCGTTAAATGCGGTGAAAATTGCACATGTACATTGTATGTATTGAGTTATTCATCTCAAGATACAATCAATTCGAGAGTTATGTAATTCTTTTTTTTTAAGAATTTTAATATGTTTTGCATTTGTGAAATTCTAACGGGAGTTGACAAACTTTGATGCAGTGATGGTGGAGTTGTGTCACCTAAAATTAAGATTAGTAGTGACACTGGCAGTGAAATTTTCTGCAAGTGTGGTGAAGGTTGAATCAGATGAAGACATTAGTGAACACATTAGTAGTGAATTTTGATTTGAATTTTTTTTGTTAACTTGTCTGAAATTTGGATTATTTTTTCTTATTAATTTGGTAGGACAAGTGATCATTAGGTGCTTGGTTGTGTCATTTTTAGTAATGTAACTCTATAAGTATTTGTTATTGACTTTATAGTAATATTTAGCAACTTGGTTGCTTTAAAAATTTGAATGTGAATAGTTTTGAATTGTTTTATTCAAATTAGATTTTTATTTTTATATTATTGTTATTTTGATATTTAACATTAATTATAATATTAAAAAAATGAATTATACAATTAAAAAGTTTAGAAAGAAATTACATGTGAATTTATCAGCGGATTTTAAATTTCCTACGACTTTTCCTGTGAATATTTCAATTATCTATGGATTTACCTGCGATTTGAGGTATTTCCTGTGGATATTTTCTATGACTTTACCTGCGATTCTTTCCTGTGACTTTTACTTCCGACTCTTTCCTGTGACTTTACCTGCTAAAATAATTACCTATGAAGGTCTTAGCTTGGAACAGAAAATGGTAGGAAAAATCGTAGATAACATATTTCCTGCAGAAATTTTCTCAAAATCCGTAAATAAATCCGCAGATAAATTGAATATTTCCAATATTGAATGTATAGTATGTGTTAACGCTCGTGAGTTTTTTTTTCAAAATTTTCATTTACCATTAGTTTTATTTCATTTTAATTTTCATCACTTCAGAAATTTGGTAACAGTTCATATAAGGGCAAGGGTAATGGATATGGAGGAGCAAGAGGGCCTAATCGAATTTGCACTCATTGTGGAAGAAACAATCATACAGTAGAGACTTGTTTCACCAAACATGGATATCCACCTGGATTTAGAGGTAAAGGCAAATCCACAAATTCTAATTCCCACTCTCAATATGTTGCTTCTGTTGAAACAGGTCAAGCATCTCCAAATTAGGATTCAACACATTCCATCAGTGGCTTCACTCAAGAGAAATATCAAAGCATCTTGGACTTAATTCAACATTCGAAGACCAACCCTACAGCCAATTCCATCTCAACCTCCCCATTTGTCCTGAATTCTCACTCAAGTCATGATCCTGGTAAGAATTCCCATCTATGGATTCTTGACACAGGTGCCACTGATCATATAACATTTGATTTGTCTTGTTTTAGCTCATATAAAACTATAGTTCCTATTCATGTTAGCTTACCAAATAATTCTATACGGCCTCTATTTCTGGTAGTATTGTCATCTCTCCTACTTTGATCCTTCATAATGTGTTACATATTCCTAGTTTTCATGTCAATTTACTCTCTATTGCCAAACTTGTTCAGAACAGTGATTGTGTTTTTAACTTCACTGATAATTCATGCCACATTCTGCAGAATCATTCCAAGGAAATGATTGGTACATCTAATCTCCAAAGAGGTCTCTATTTGCTTGATTCCTCTCAACATGACCATGCTTGTAATTCTTCCATAATAGATAATTCACATCTTTGGCATTTAAGACTAGGACACATTTCTACTATAGGTTTGCAAAATGTATAAAAAAAAATTCCCTTTATTCCTTCAAAATGTAACACTCATTTCCCTTGTGATCCTTGTCATTTTAGCAAACAAAAGAGATTATCATTTCCTCATAGTATTACTTTATCTAAGGCCCCTTTTGAATTGTTACATGCTAACCTATGGGGACCATTTTCTACTATTTCAATGCTAGGACATAGATATTTCATTACTCTTGTTGATGACTATAGTAGATATACTTGGGTAATTTTCATCAAAACCAAAGATCAGACCAAAAATAGTATAATTCAATTTCTAGCTTTCATTGAAAATCAATTTCATACAACTTTAAAACAGTTCAGATCAGATAATGGTACTGAGTTCACTGCCTTATCTGAAGTTTTCTTATCTAAGGGTATTATCCACCAAAAGTCATGTCCTTACACACCCCAACAGAATGGAATGGTGGAAAGAAAACACCAACATATCTTGAATGTAGCTAGATCTCTTTATTTTCATTCCAAAATTCCCATTAATATGTGGAGTTTTTGTGTCCAACATGCCATTCACATTATAAACATATTTCCCACCCTCTTTTAAAACTTAAATGTCCATATGAAATCTTACATGGTCAGCCTCCTTCTCTCATTCATCTAAAGGTGTTTGGTTGTTTAAGCTATGCTGTCTCCAATCAAAGTCATAAAACTAAGTTTGATCAAAGGGCAAGGAAAATTGTTTTCTTAGGATTCAAGGATGGAACCAAAGGTTATATTCTGTATGATCTACAAACTAATAATATCTTTATGTTTAGGCATGTGACATTTTATGAAAATGTTTTTCCTTTTGATAGCACACATCAAAATCCTACTTAGTCCCCACATCCTAGTAATACTACTCAAACTGTCCCACACATTTATGTTGATGTTGACTTATCACACCAGCCCCCTACCTCTACTGAACAATTGTCCAATTATCCTAGCCTTGACAGTTATAATAGTGCCCATTCCTCATCACCTTTACAGCAGAGCAGTCCTACTAACATTGTTCCTTCTGATGTAGGTAGTCACTTCAACCCTTTATCCACTGAACCTATTGTTTCTACACCAGTTCTTAATCCTAGCCCCCTCACCATTCCATCTAATATACATAACAATTCTGAAAATCTTACCACCATATCTCAACCTAATCTTAGGCATTCTAATCGTGTTTCACATCCACCAAGGTATTTAGCAGAATACCATTGTTACCACACTACTGATAATCCCTCTACTACATTTTCTCATTCTAATAAGTCTTCTATTCCTTATCCTCTTTCTACAGTCATATCATATGAGCAATGTTCTCCCTCATATAAAATTTTTTGTTGTTCTATTTCATTCATCTCTGAACCCACCACATATAAACAAGCCATTAAACATGACTGTTGGGTTAATGTCATGGATGTGGAGCTTAAAGCTCTTGTAGAGAACCATACATTGGTTTTGGTGGATCTTCCTTCTGGTAAGGTGCCTATTGGTTGTCGTTGGGTGTATAAAGTTAAACATAAAGCAGATGGATCCATTGAAAGATACAAGGCCAGGTTAGTAGCCAAAGGCTGCACTCAAATGGAAGGTATAGACTATTTTGATACATTTTCACCTGTAGCCAAGTTTACCACTGTTAGAGTCCTTCTTTCTCTTGCAGCTATCAAAGGATAGTTTCTTGAACAGTTAGATGTTAATAATGTTTTTCTCCATGGAGATTTGCATGAAAAAGTCTATATGAATCTTCCTCCTGGCTTATTTGGTTATGATTCATCCAAAGTTTGCAAGCTACAAAAATCATTGTATGGCTTAAAACAAGCAAGTCGACAATGGTATTCCAAATTATCTGCTTTTCTCATCTCTCTTGGATATACTCGGTCACAGGCTGATTATTCTCTCTATGTCAAAAATGATGCACCCCATTTTACTGCCCTATTGGTCTATGTTGATGATGTTATTTTAGCAGGAAACTCTTTAGCTGAGATTAAACTTGTGAAGAGTTTGCTACATGAAAAGTTCAAAATTAAAGACCTAGGCCAACTTAGATATTTTTTGGGTTTTGAGATTGCCAGATCTAAAGATGGCATATTTTTGAATCAGAGGAAGTATACTCTTGAGTTATTATAAGATGCTGGAGTTCTTGCAGCAGAACCTTCTTTAGTTCCTTTTGATCCTAATATAAAATTATCTTCCAATGAAGGAGAAGACATAGAAGATCCTTCAACTTATAGAAGGTTGATTGTAAGACTCATTTACCTCACTAATTCAAGGCCAAACATCTCATACTTTGTTCAACATCTCAGTCAGTACATGTCTCATCCTAAAGTTCCTCATTTTCAGGCTGCCATCAGAATTTTGAGGTACTTAAAATCGGTTCCAGCCACTAGTATTCTGTTTTCTGTTTCTTGTGACTTAAAGTTACTTGGATTTGTTGATTCAGATTTGGCTAGATGCCCTGACACTAGAAAGTCTATTACAGGATATTGTGTAATGACAAGACCATTCTTATTGTGTTGGAAGTCAAAGAAACAACACACTGCTTCCAGATCTTCCATTGAAGCTGAATATAGGGCTTTGGCCTCTATTACTTGTGAAATACAGTGGTTACAATATTTGTTTCATGACCTTCTTGTTGATTTTCATCAGCCTACCTCCATTTACCGTGATAGCAAGTCAGCAGTGTATTTGGCTCATAATCCAACATTCCATGAAAGAAGCAAACATATTGAATTGGATTGTCATGTGGTTAGAGAGAAAATACAATCCAAACTTATTCATTTGCTTCCTATTTCAACTCATGACCAGTTGGCTGATATGCTAACCAAGCCACTACATTCTCCTGCTCTAAAGAAGACTTTGGCCAAGTTGGGACTTTGTTCTATCCACAGTCCAACTTGAGGGGGGTTGTTAGTCTAGATAGTATAGTAGTTTTATTCTTTTGTATTTTTGTACATGTATTCTATACATTTGCCACATCAGCTTTGTACATAGTATAGGCTAGTGTGTACAGATATATATACACTCTTGTAAATGCCTTATCTAACCAATGAAGATAGAATCCGTTTCTGCTTAACAACTTTCTGTTATCTTCTTCTTGCTGCAACATTCTGTTAGCTCATGCTTCTTGCTGCAACTTTACCTTCATTCAACATGAAGATTCATGGTGAGTTTACCACCATTAACAATATGTATTGAGTCCAGACTACAACATAGGCTACAAGATTAAAAATATAATGATAAATCTAATGATATTTGTTTGATTAATAAAAAAATACAAAGAATTTTAAATCGTTTTTAATTACAGATATTAAGAAATGAAACATTATCAGCCACAATTAAATTTTAATAAGGTTGTGTTTGACACGATAATTTTTAACCTTATATCTTATAATCTTATATGATAATAAAATATTTATTTGGTAACCATCTTTTTCATCATAAATTTATAAGAAAAAATCATTTTTTCTATTTTTGGGTCACATTTTCAAAAATACCATCTCTTTTTCTTAATTTTTCATATAATAACTAATTTCCTTAATTTTTCTATCTAACATACCATATAATCTCTTTTTCTATCATATTTAAAAATGATTTTAATTTCTGTTTGCAATACGAAGAACTGAAATTAAATATTTTATAATACATTACATAAATAAACTTTAATATAAATTACCATTCATTTGTAGCGACCAGGTGACCCAGGTAGTTCATTCAAGCCAAAGGATAAGATCTAGCAAATAAAGAAATACCAAAGGATAAGACAAAATACGTCACTATTATATGTAAAGAATGTAAGAAAGTATTTTTTTAAGGTGGGAATAAAAAAGTAAAAGAAAAATATTAAATGTTAAATTTTTAAGTGTTATAAATTTATTAAAGAAAACATTTTAATAAGTTTTTTCTTAAAAAACACAGTTGAGTATTTTAAGAAAAAAATCTTATTAAAATTAATTGTGTTTTTATTATAAAAAAAAACTATTAATTTTCTAATTGATTATTAAAAAGATAAAATTTATAAAATTAGTACTATATAATATAATGAGCTAGACGTTTGGTGATAATTATAAATATTACAAGAACAAAAGTGTTCTAAATTCTTTAAAAATGACTAAGCACATTTGCCAATCTTTCCTCTTGGGACTTTTATGTATTGGATTGTTCCTGTCTTCTGGTAAGAAACATGTTAATTTTGCTACATTTTTGCATTAAATTAACAAAAAATATTATAATTTTCATATTATTTTGAATTTTTGGATTCAAACTTTATAGCAGGACCAGCAGTAGCAGATTTAATCGATCCAAGTCTTGACTGCATTGGTCATGAAGGACCATGTGAAGATTGCAAAGAAAGGTGTGTGACTCAAGGATTTAAAAAGGGAGGTGCATGTTTGGGAATGGGGTGGCCTCTTTGTTGTTGTGAAAAGAATTGAATAAAATTACTTTGAGGAGTAAGAAGCATCTTTCTCCATTGTTTTATCTAAACTTAATTTCTTAATTAATATATGTAATATGAAATAAAATCTTCATATGTGTGTATGAGTTTTTCTTTTTTGGAACAATGGAGTGTATTTTCTTTAATTATGAATAAGAATGTTGAAATAACAAAAGTTAAGAGATATAACTATTTAGAGGGATAAGTCTTTACAGTTATGTGACGACGAATATTAAATTTCTACCTAAACATTTTAGAATATAATTATGCAATTAATTAGGGTAGCAAGTGTTTGGATTTAAAGAATTATATATTTAATAAAAAAAATTTATTTAGCACAAAGCACTACTTTGTAAATGCATATTTGAAATTGATGGTATATATTAGATGGAAAACACATAAAATTATATGTTAGTTGCAATATATTTACTCATTAAAATCAAATTGTTTTATGTTATTTCCCCCACTAATAAGAAGTAGCATCTAGATTTTACGTTTTTAGGTCGGTATTTGATGTTAAAATTGTGATTTAAAACTTAAATTCTTAGATTTTACGTTTTTAGGTCGGTATTTGGTATTAAATCGTATGTAAAATCGTTTTTAAGTAAAATCGTATACTTTAATAATTTTACACAATTTAAAGACATGTTTGAATTGATTTTCAAAAAGTATTTTAGATTTTAAAAATTAAAAAAAAAAAAAAAAACACTTGTTCGGACCTACTATTTTACAGAACTCTTTTTAAAAACTTTTTAAATTTACTGTTCTTAAAAGCAAAAAAGTAGAACAACTAATATATGTTTTTGTTTTCTACTTTTCAATTTTTAAACTAAAATTCTGAATGAAAACATGCGGAAAAGTTACTATTTTCATTAAGGAAAATGTTTAATAGTAGAAAAGGTGAAAACAAGAAATGTAAGAATAAATCTCAATTATTCATTATCACCATAATCCCTATTAAAAAGAAAGTTAAATTTAAAATCAATTTAAAATTAACTTTTAAAATAGTGACATTCTTACATTTCTTCTTCAAATTTATTATTACTAAATAGCATTATTCTTTCATTAATGACAATTTTGTAATTTTTTGCAACTCATTATAAAACTTCAAATAATTATATAACAAAGCATGTAGATGATATTGTTTCATCAATACACATGCAAGGTACCAGTGCAAATAATTTTAATTTAAGTTTTAAAAATTTGATAAATTAAAATATCATTTAACTTATTTATAAAATAATAAATAACATTAATTCACTAAGTGACAATAAATTTTATTTAATTATTATTTAAACACATAATTTCTTGCTTATAATAATGTAAATCCATTTATGTTTATGTGTTTATGTTTTTATATAAATAAAATTAAATAATTGAATTAACATTAATTTTCCATTCAAATATTTATTAAATTAATATAATTTATCTTTTTAAAATATTTTTAATTTATATTTCTATTCAATTTAAAATTCTATGTTTAATTTTTTTCTATAAATGTATTTAATTTTTCTGTATCATGTAGAAAGAAAAATATTCAGGTTAACAAATTATATTTTAAAAACAAAATATCAAAAAAATTTCTATTTTCTCATTTTTAAAACAGTTTTCAAAAATTAAATTATCAAATAGATTTTTTTATAATTCTTTTTTTAGAAAACAATTTTTAAAACTGATTTTTAATACAATTTTTGAAAACTAAAAATTAAAAGTGTTTCAAACAGGTCTTAAATCTCTTAGAAATCTGTAAAATCGTGTAAAATTTTTGGATTTTACTCTTTGACTTAATTTTACAT
Source organism: Lathyrus aphaca (assembly GCA_963966055.1). NCBI lineage: Eukaryota > Viridiplantae > Streptophyta > Magnoliopsida > Fabales > Fabaceae > Lathyrus > Lathyrus aphaca. The sequence goes on from OZ014525.1 coordinate 246,339,700, forward strand.
TTTTTCTTGAAATTTTAAAAAACTCAGCCTAATAAATCTTCTTCCACTATATTTTTTTATTCAATATAAATAATTTTTTTTTTCAATAAACATTAGACTTTTTATTTACTAGAGCAATTAAAATTAAAAACTTTTGAAGTCTATCGTCACTTCACTTGTATGACGTTCAGAACGAAACTTCAATAATAATATTTTGTGAGCTTTCTTATTTAATAGCAAATCTCTATTTAAAATTTCAAATGTATCGTAGAACCAAAAGAAATATTAAAACTTGTCTTTTCCAACTACTATAATTCTTACATGTTGTTGGATATTTATATACAAACACATCTATTAATATTATTTTAATATAAGATAAATACTATGATTTTACGTTTCGATTCTATCTAATCAAAACGAGTACTCGATCCTGACAATCTTGAAGTCAATGTCTGATAATAGGTCTTTTGCCTTTGTCGTATGACAATTTTTGAAAAATGAAGAAAAAAAAGTTTTGATTCCTTTCTTTATGAAGATTTTCTTGTTTTGACTCTTCAAAAAACTTATTCAAGTGGATTGTCAAATTGATATTTTTTTCTAATTTATTTTTATATTATGTTTCTAAAAATCCATGTGACTTTTATTTTTGATTATTTATATGTTTGAAAATTTTAAAAGCTTAAAAGTCCAAAATTTGCAACAAAAGGGACTTAAACTCAAGAATTCTCATTCAATTACACTCCACCTTAACACTAAACCAAGCTTTTTGCCTTGATAAGTTTTCTCACTAAATTTATATATCACGTAAACAACATACCACTTTTAGTACGGGTATCTTCCATCTTCATCAACAACAATTTCACTATTTTCATCATTTCAACAACACAACAACACATAAACTTAGATTTTTATCATGGAGTTTCATCAATATTAACAACAACATAAATCCATCATTTTCATCATCATAACAACAACCCATAATTTTAGAGTTTCATCATCATCAACATCAACACATAAATCAATATTTGTTAACAACTCCTCATTTTCATCATCATCACGACAAATTCAGCATTTTCATCATCATCATCATTATCATCACGATAACACAACAACACATAAATTTAGAGTTTCATCATGGATTTTCATCATCAGATAAATTCATTAATGCTTGAGGAGTCGAATACAACATTGAATATCTTACCAAAACAAATACGACACTAATTATGTGTATTTGTGTTGTTGATGATGAACCTCCAAGTTTATGTATTGTTGTGTTGTTGTGACGATGATGATGATGATGAAAATGGGGAAACTCCATAGTTTATGTGTTGTTGTTTTGTTGTGATGATGATGATGATTTTTTTATAAGTAGGGGATTTTAATAAACGGAGTACAAAGGGAACTCGACCTGATTACAAAAAGGAGCATAAGAAAATACCGATCCAATTACAACTAAGATAAATACAACAACGGAAACTTGTCGAATTCATAAAGCTTACGATTGGAGTATGTAATTTCTCCGATAAAAATTCACCTCCACACCAACAATTTCACCCTCCAAACGATATCAATGATATTCCAACTAGCACAATTAAATATGATATCATTCCTAAGCATCCAAATATTCCAACAAATAGCTAACCAAATAATTTCTTCACTTCATCTCTTAAACATTTTGGTTATGCCAAAAGAACACCAATCCACAAAACTTCCTTTGGCACAACACCAAAGAGCACCGGGAAAATAAATTCAATCTGAAACTTCTTTCCAAACCAACCTAACCGCCGAACAAGAAAAAAAATAAATGATCCAAATCTTTCGGGCAAGAATTACAAAGGACACATAAAGAATTACAAGACGGAGACAAACTCCCTCTAATCGAAAAATTGTCCTTTGTCGGTAATCTATTCCAAAAACACCTCCATGCAAACGCTTTAATTTTCAACGGAGTCAACGCGTTCCAAATTAAACTAAAAGCGTGATCATACTTGTCCATTGGACCAAACCGGATATGATAATAATTAGTGAGGCAATAAAAGGAACTTACCGAAAATAAAGAGTTTGAATCCGACTTCCAAAAGATGTGGTCCTTGCCAAAAGAATTCGACGAAAAATTCCCAATAAAATCTGTAAAAACTGTTGTAGTGATACCACTCCGACTCCGCCCAAAAACAATCGGCACAACCGAACTGGCAACAACAGTGTTGCCTGAAACAATCCATCAGTGGAAGTCGTTGATGCCTGCCCAACAACAATGATGCTGCTGGCGGAAATCTCACCTTGGGGGATACCAAAATCCCCCCATTCCCAAACATCATTATTTCATCCACCCATGCATGCTACCGACACGGTTTTAAGAAGAGAAACCTCGAATAACTCCGGGAAAATCTCCCCCAAACAACCCGATCCAGCCCAATCGGCATTCCAAAAAGAAGTATCAAAATCATTTCCAATTTGAAAAAGGAAATTATCAATAAAAATATCTTCTTGATAAGAATTAACAATAGAAATCAAATCAGACCACCAAGCCGATTGTGAACTCCACTTGGGAAGAAAAGCACCTTTGCAAGATATATGTAATTTAATGTCCTCGTACCGAGCTTTCAAAATCCGAAACCACAAATTATTTGATCCCTCCAAAATTCTCCACCTCCACTTGTGAAAAAGAGATAAATTGAAATCTTTTATCCTTCTAAGATTTAACCCTCCTCTTTCATAATGACAATGATGAGGAGGAAACTCCATAAATTATGTGTTTTTGTGTTGTTGTGATAATATTAAAATGAGGAAACTTCATAGATTATATGTTGTTGTGTTGTTATGATAATGATTAAAATGAGGAACCTCCATGATAAAATTCCATAATTTATGTGTTGTTGTGATGATGATGAAAATGAGTAGTAGTTAACAAATATTGGTTTATTTGTTGTTGATGATGATACTCCAAATTTATGTGTTGTTATGTTGTTGTGATGATGATGAAAATGATGGAGTTTTTGTGTTGTTGATGGTGATGAAACTCCATGATAAAAATCCATATTTATGTATTGTCATGATGATGATGATGAAAATGATGGAGTTATTGTTGTTGTTATTGATGATGATCTATGATGTGGATATTTTCACCTCAAGCGGAAGTAGCAGGTAATATGTTATGGTGCAAGTTAATATATATATATATATATATATATATATATATATATATATATATATATATATATATATATATATATATATATATATTGTTCCGGACTGGCCCAGCCCTCGAGATTGGGCCAAATCTATCTCGCGGCCCAACGACCCAATGACTCCACGATGCTCGGAATCTTGAGGACCAATTGCTCGACAGACCCCTTGCTCGATGCTAAGGATATCCGACCAAGGATAAGTCGAGCAGATCTATTCTTGCCCCAACGGCTAGTTTCTAACCGTCAACGATTATTACGGAATCCGAGATCCACACCCAACAATTTGGTCCAATAACCATCCACTTGGACTAGTATAAAAACCCTCTCATTTGAGAGGGTCAGGTATTCAAATCTTGACCAAAAAATTGTACTTTCTCACTCGTTGCTCGCTTTCTGACTTTAGCATCGGAGTGCCTTTAAAGGTACACCCCCATATTTTCTCCATCATCAATATCATTCATCCACGCTCGATGCAGCCATATCGGATCCTGATCTATAGGTACGGTCAGGTGGCGCCGTCTATGGGAAACAAACTTCCCCGTTCTTCTTCACCAAAGAAATTTAAGAACCAAAGTTACTATTCATAAAGATCCATGGCCGCTAACGACATACCGTGCGAAGCCCGCACAGCTGATGGTGTCCTCATTACTCAACGGGGGAGCAACCTCTTCACCCCCTCACACGAAGAAACCGTCCAAGATCTTCGGGACGGAAAGACTGCTTCACCATCTCCCGAGCATGACCAACCGCTCGAGAGCCAACCAGAGATCATACCTTCTGTGGCTGCACCCACCAGATCAGACTTCACTGCATTGGTTGAAACAATCAATCAAACACATCTCCTGCTCCTAGCACACGGTGCCAAGATAGCCCGTCTGGAAGATGTCGATCGTCGATCATCTCGATCACCCAAAAGGAACTGAGGCCAACGTAGCCTTTCCCCCTGAAGGAAGAAAGATAAGGGCCACCACGACGAATCCTCTATCCGGAACCGTGGTCGGTCACCTCCACGAAGACTCGTTCACTAGTACCGACCAAGAGTCACTACAGGTCACAAGAGGACGATCGTCGTTCCCCTCCCCAAAGAGGAAGACGATCTAAATCTCCATCCCCGAAACGATCAAAGAAGAGAAGATCGAATTCTCCGTCCCCGCGACGAGACCGGAAACGTCATTCAAGATCCCGTACGGTCACCTCTAGCGACGATGATGTTATCAGAGGACCCCTATCCTCTGAGATCATGGACGCCAGATCCAAGAGGACTCGAGAAGCCCCTTCCATTGGGTTCGTACGACAGAACGGCCGACCCTGACGAGCATATTGAGAACATCGACGCTTTACTCGACTACAGGGGCGTCCGAGGAGCAATCAAGTGTTGTCTTTTTTTTACCACCTTAAGGAAAGGGGCGATGACTTGGTATAAAAGTCTCGAGCCCAAATCCATCACTTCCTGGAGATAGCTTGGTCGAACCTTCTCCAGGCACTTCACCGCTTCCAGACGCCATCCAAAGACGGAAGCATCCCTAGAGGCCATAATCCAAGGAAAAGACGAACCCCTCAGAACATACATCGAGAGGTTCAATAAAGAAGTCATCCAGGTCTCAACCACGGACGGCATGAATAAATATTTGCTGGAACGTGGATTACGCCCATCTACCGACTTTCACCGAGCAGTGGTGTCGCTCCCACCAAATGACACCTCAAAGGTCAGAAGGGGTACAGACGCGAACGGTCGGCGAAAGAGGAAGAGAACACACAGGGGTGAACTCAGAAAAGAAAGAGTCGCCAGTTAGGCATTTTTATCCCGAAGGAAAGTTAATGCTGCATAAACCTGGAAAGATATGGATAAGACGGTTGCGAACCAGAGAGACTGAGAAAGGGGGTTGGTTACAACCTGGGAAGGTATTAGCACCCAGATTGTCCGTCGTACTCGACGGGATCCACGCTTAAAAGATTTGTGTTTTAAAGGGGTAGTATCAGTGCAATTTGTGTATCAAAGCTGGAAAGAATGCAAGTGTTAGTGTAAAAAAATGTGAGGTGAAATATATGAAGTTTCAGTGTAAGAAAAAAGTGAAATGCTCAAAATACATGAGGCTTAAAGAATAGCTGGAAAGAGGGGGAATATACAAAGACTTTTGTTCGATAACTGTTAAGTTATGCCTACGTATCCTCTCGTGCAATGAGGAAGTCAGAACACCGTAGTTCGACTCAAAGAGACTGAAAGATAAATTGACTTGGGAACTGCTTACTTGTCTATGCTCAAGTGTATGACCTGTCTGGCTCAGAGGTAAACTGTCTTGCATTAGACGGAAGAAGCAAGTTCTCGTTTATGAGTGAATGAGATGAGAAAAGAATCCCGAAGGAGACGATTATTGTTTGTTTTTGTATTTTCAGTCTTTTATTGCTTTTTGGAGTTTGTCATAAGTTAATGAGCTTAAGCCTAAACCAATGGGTTAGTAAACTCATCACATCTTCCCTCTGATTAAGGGTAATGAGGATACCTCAAGTGTGAAGTCAGCATCTCACACTTAATCACCATGGTGTAGGATTAAGATCATTAACCTACTTGTGATTATTTAGATGTTTTTTGTTGTTTTTGTTTAGTGTTAAGTAATGAGATTAAGCCATAATCAGGGATTAAACAGACTCATTACACCATCCTAATAGAAGGATAATAGATGAGAATGTTTAAGCTGAGGAAGACTCCTCAACTTAATCCATGATTAGGGATTAACCTCATGACAAAAAAAAGCCTTTATTAAGTGGATTTTAGTTAATGATAAGATGAAGAAGTGAGTTTTATGGTTTGTAAGACAACTTGAGGGGGACTTGTCCATTAACACTAGGGTTAGTCCTTCTTAACCAATTAAGGAAGAATTAGAACCCTAATGCAAGGCCCAAGTTACAAGTTTAATGTCTTGATGATTATTAAGGTGAATTGATTAAAGGATTTAAACACATTAAGGGTTTAACACTTAGGATTAAAGTTATACACTCCATCCTAATAGAAGGATGCAGGCATAAGCTTAACCACAAAGCCTTAAAGCCTTTAGGGTTTAGTCCCTGATTATGATATGAGAAGAGAAGACTCAAAGATGACACAAAGGTAAAACTAAGTGGGGACTAATCAAACCCTAATCATTGTCATGCTTGGTCATTCCTAGGGTTAATGAGGCTTAAGAGAGAAAGAAATCTTCAAAGGCCACCAAGGAGGAATCAGATGAAAGGAGCAAGAAACAAAGAGAAGCAAAACAACTTGCTTCACTTAAGAAGTCAAGTTGCTTGAAGAAAGAAGGTAAGATGGACAAGAATGAGCAAGCTCAATCCAAAGCACAAGATAAAATGCAGCAATGATGCATAAGAAAATGAAAAGAGATTGTGAGAAGTGAAGGCAAATCCACTTCTCAAAACAACTTACCACCTGAAAAGTTAGTAAAAGAAATGAAATGTAATGCAAATGAGATGAAATGTTATGGTGCAAACCAAAACCAGAAGCATGAGTGTGATGTTAATGATGCTAAGAGATGATGCAAACATGAGGCAAGGCATGAGAATGATCAAACAAACATATGGATGCAAATGAGGCATGCAATGAACCATGAATGTTCATGAAAAGTTATGGAATGCAAAAGACATATAACATGGCAAATGAAAGATGCAATGATCAAACATGATTCTAATATGTCATAAGATGTATTATGAATCAAATGGATGCACAAAATGTCATGGCAAGTCATGGTATGCAAGCAAATGGAAGATGGATGCAAAGGAAAGCATGAATTAGGGTTTATGATCAACACACAAAGCAAAATCCAAAACCAGAAGCAAATGACATGATAAAAATTTGAAAATGCAATCAAAGGAACCCTAAACCTATACAAAATCACTTCCCAAAGGAGGGGATCCAACTCTTAACCTAGTGAAAGTTATGAATTTCCTAAGATTGCTAGGGTTTTAAGGTACCTTGACAAGAAAAATGCAAAAACAAATTGAAAATGAAAGATCAATTCATGCCAATTTTATCCTATAAACTACATGTTATGCAAGATGCAATGCAAAAAGAATCATTGTTCAACTCTCAATGGTTAGGCAGAAATGAATTTTTGAAGTTTGTCACAAAATATTGCCTTGAAATGAAATTAATTCCATTGAATATAATCAAAAGGCATCAAGAACAAAAAATAAATTTGGTTTGACGGTTGGACAATGTTTCTAAATGTTCCTAAATGCAACATGAATTTTTTTGTGATTTTTAAATACCTAAAAGTATTTTTAATTAAATAATTTTCATTAACTAATTAAAAATAAACTTTTAGATGATTTAAAAATAAATTTTAATGCAAAAAATAAAAATAAAAATATTTTTGTGTTCTGAAAAATAAAGAAAACCTTGACAAAAATTTTCATAATTTTTAAACATTTTTTGCTATTTTAAATAATTCGTACAAAATAAATCAAAACAAATGAAAATAAAATGAATTTAAATGAAAAATGAGAAAGTCAGCCAATCTGATGGCTGAGATTCAAACTCACAGGGGCGGGAATTGACCTGGCGCGCTAATGGACGACTCACATTCAAACTTGCCTAATTACGTCATTAAGCCCTAATCTGAACCCTAAACACTTTCAGGTGACCGGAACAGTGTTCCGGTCATCTTCTCCAGCCAACCAAAATCTCAATCTCTCTCAAAACGTATCAAAACCTCACAAAACTCTCCAGAATCAATCTATGATCATCACTAAACATAAACCCTAACACAAACAACATTTATTTTTCGTGAATCAAAGGAAACAAGCAAAAACAATTTCACGGGCAAACTTTCAGAACATCATAACATGTTTGTTTCTGGATCATTTTCAAAAATAATTAGATCCCCATGACCAGGGAAACATACAGAACAACATTCTAACAAGAAATCAAAGTTCTGGAAAATTTGTTCATCACGTTACCTGAGTTTGAGCTTTCAGTCCAGGAGCTTTCTGCTTGCCTCTTTGCCTCAAAATGATCCCAATGGTCCTCCTGATGAAGTTATGAATCTTGGTTGGAGTTTATAATGGTTGGTTTGTGAGTTTGCAGAAGTTCTGTTCAGGAGGGGGGAGGAATCGTGATTTAGTTTGAGGGGGTTTCAGGGATGAATGAGGGTATGGAAATGATCAGGGGAGTGTGCTGAGTGATCCTATGGAGTTTGTTTCTATGTTTGATGCTTGTATGATGAGTTTCGAAGGAAGTTGCATAAGAGGTGGAAAATGAGAATGCTGGCTTGTGTGTGTATTCAGGCTCCAAGATCATATGAAATGGCTTGCTTTTGGTGTGTTTGTAAAGTCTTGGTTGGTCAGAATAGTTGTTGTGTCACTGTGGGATTGGTATGGATTTTTTTGCAAAAAGTCAAGTCTAGGTGTACTTAAGGTATGGGCAAGTGTGAGGTTGTGATAGGGGCATGGTTGAGTTCAGCAAAAATCATGGAGTTCATATGGATCAGATTCTATGAGCTGTAACAAGTAGAGGCATGACTTCATGAGTTTTTGCAAGTTGGTACATGTTTGCCCCCTTTGGAAATTCATGAAGTTCAAGGCACCAAAATGCAATATTCTTGGGCCAATTCTGACTTTTAGAAGTCACATGATCATATTGTGAAGAGTTTGTGCACATTTGAAGTCTTTAGAATGCTTGATCATACCATTTTGCAAAATGCCTCTTTGGTGCATATCTTGAAATTATGTGATTTTTCCCAACTTTGACAAGCCATAACTTTTGATCCAAAATGAATTAGAATGAGTTCTTTTACTTTTTTAAAAGGGAAAGATCTATTCTACAACTTTCATGACCAAAGTTTTCCCATTTGAGGCATTTTTGAATCAAAAAGCAAGGGTTGAAAAAGTTTCCCAAAATGGCAAGTTTCCATTATAAGTCATTTTCCCAAAAAGTCAACTTTGCAAATGGCTTGAAATTCTTCAATTTTGTGAACTTCCCACATCTTCTATGATCAAATAAAGATCATACATAATCAAAATGATGATGAACCCCCTTTGGTTGGGTCATTGGGGGCCTCAGATGCCCTGATTTTGCACTGACTTGCTTAAAAAGTCAACTCTTGGTTAGATGCCTTCCCCATGGAATTTCTTCATGAAAATTGATATGCATGATCCCTATACCATATAGAGACCAATAGAAACAAGAATGACCAAAAAAATTGGAGTTATGGCCTTTGAAACCAAAACCCTAATTCTAGGTCATCTGTGCAGTCAAACCTGGCTCTGCTTCCATGCCCATCTCAATTCTTGTGATTTTTTGACATTATTGACTTTGAGAGGATATAATATGATGCTTGAACATACATGGACCCCTTTGAAGTGATTGATGACCTTTGGAGTGGCCCAAATGGTTCTTGGATTGCTCAAATCACAAACCCTAGATGCAGATGACTTTGAACCAATGCAGTGAATCAAAAAATATGGTATGAGATGCTATGATTGAACTTATGCATATGAAGAGATCACAAGCCATGGTGTGAATGGGTGAGGGCAAATTTGGGGTGTTTACAAGTGGGTATTGAGACGCCCGCTACTCTGGATACGTTCCTCTTGAAAGCTCAAGTGTATATCCAATACGAGGAAAAGCAGGCAGCTAGTTCCGTCCGGGATGCTCGACGTCGAGAGGACACAAACCTTTCCAAATCAGATGAACCTTCGACATCTTGTCGGGGAAGCGACAAAAGAAAGGAAGATCGCTCCCGTGAACCGCGGGAGTAAAGAGGACCGTTAGGCCGATTTCGTGAATATACGCCTTTGCTGGTGTCGAGGGAGAAAATATTGTCCGAATGTTCTAATTCGGAGTTCCGCCAAGCGGGGGTGCACTTCCCCAAGCAGCTACCCGCAAAACCGGGCACCGATAAAACCAAGTATTGTCGGTTTCACAAGAGCTATGGGCACAACACCGAGGATTGCATCCACCTGAAGGATGCGATAGAGATACTCATCAAAGATGGCCACCTCAAACAGTTCACAAAATCCAAAGAGACCTCCAGGCCAGAGATGCAAGACGCCATCAAAATCGAGGAAGCAGCAGCAGTCCCCGCGGACACCAATATGCAAGTGGCCTTCAGCATCTATCACCCGGAAGACTTCTTTCTGCCCCACCGTCCGGCGAGTGCCTTTCCTTCCTCCATGGTGATCTCAGGCGGGGGATTCAACAAGATCACGGTCAGTTCCGTAAAAAGGAAGTTCGACCAGCTAATTGCGAAAGGGCCGGCCCTGAACGCCACATTGGACCCCCCAGAGACAATTCAGTGCCCATCTCTTTCTATAAAGAAGAACTATTTGGAGGATCTCCTAATGACAGCATTCCACTGCTCATCCGAGCCTATATGGCCAACTTCGACGTCCGCAGGATACTGGTCGACCAGGGTAGCTCATGCGACATCATGTATTCGCATTTATTCGTTACACTTCAGCTGAACAAAACTCACCTGACATTTTACGTAGGATCAGACCTACAAGGTTTCAACGGTGCAGTATCACGACTGTGGGGTTACGTCGATCTCATAGTCACGTTCGGAGCCGCAAAGACTGCCCGATCAATCCGCGTCCAATTCCTAGTCGTCGATTGTCCTTCTCTATACCAATGCATTATGGGTCGACCAACTCTGGCCAACCTCCTAGCCGTCCCATCCACCGTCCATCTAAAGATGAAATACTACACCACTTCAGGAAGAGTTTCCACCCTGCATGGTGACGTGGATGCCGCCCGTCGTTGTTTCGAAGCAGCCTCTAAAGGCCTTAGCTCGATATCTTACCAGCCAAAAGCAACCACTTCAACTTCCTCCCTGAACACTGATGTACCTGCACCTCTTCCCCGGGTCGATTCCATCGACCTCGATTGCAGGTTTCTAGATGAGGCCGAGAGTTCCCAGCAGCCCTCCTCTTCATTAGCCCGACCTATCCCCGACGGAGAATTCGAGCTGATCCCACTGGGGGATGATCTAAGCAGATGCGTGAAGATCGGAGCACACCTCCCAGAATTAGCAAAAAGACAACTGGAAGCATGCCTGAAAGGGAACACCAACCTATTCATATGGAGTGCAGCATAAATGCTCGGACTCGATCCAGACGTAGCATGCCACCATCTATCCATCGACCCAGATCAGAAGGCCTTCGCCCAACGGAGGAGAAAACTGTCGACCGAAAAAGCTAAAGCGGTCGAAAAAGATGTAGAAGACCTCCTAGAGGAAAACTTTGTAACTGAGGCTAGGTACACCACTTGGCTTTCCAATGTTGTACTTGTGAAAAAATCTAATGGAAAATGGCGAGTGTGCGTTGATTATACCAACCTTAACCGGGCTTGCCCGAAAGATGCTTACCATTTGCCAAATATTGATAAATTGGTCGACAACTCGGCCGGTTTCAAAATACTATCATTTATGGATTCTTATTCAGGATATAATCAAATTCCCATGGTCATGGCCGACAAAAAACACACGGCCTTCATGACCGAATCGGGCAACTACTACTACAACGTTATGCCCTTCGGTCTAAAAAACGCGGGCGCCACTTATCAGCGCATGATGAACAAAGTTTTCCGAGATGAAATTGGGGACATGCTCGAAGTATACATGGACGACATGATAGTCAAATCTTAGGAAGAAACGGATCATGCTTCCCACCTACGGAAGGTGTTCGACCAAGCTCGAAAATGCAAGATGTGTTTCAACCCTGAAAAATGTACATTCGGAGTTCGAGCAGGTAAATTCCTCGGGTTTTATTTAACCGAGCGAGGAATCGATGCCAACCCGGATAAATGTCGAGCATTCACAGAAATACCTACCCCAAACTCTAAATCCGCCCAACACGCGCTCTCATTCTACAAGCTCCTCCACAAAGAGTCAGCTTTCGAGTGGACCGAAGAATGCGAGCAAGCCTTGGCTTACTTGAAAAAAGCATTATCCGAACCACCAGTACTTTCCAGGCCCAATGAAGGTGAAACGTTATACCTTTAGCTCGCCGTATCGAACGAGGCGGTTAGCGCAACCCTTATTCGAGAGCTTCCCGAGGGGAAAAACCCATATACTTCACGAGCAAGGCATTGAACGGACCCGAACTCAGGTACTTACAAATCAAAAAGGTAGCTCTAGCCCTAATCTTCGCAGCAAGGAGGTTACGACACTACTTCTTGGCCCATACTATCGTCGTCGGAACAGACCAACCCATCAAAAAGATGCTCGGAAGGCCAGACATGGCCGGACGGATGCTTAAATGGTCGTTAGAATTAGTCGAGTTCGACATCAAATACGAAGTACAACAGGCCCTCAAGGCTCAAGCATTAGCTGACTTCGTAGCAGAACTTACCTTCAACGAGAAAATAGTAACATCTCCATATAAATGGACCATCTTCGTCGATGGAGCATCCAACTCGACAGGCAACGGGGCCGGGGTGATGCTAGAGAACGAGGAGGGAATGCTCATCAAAGCATCCTTAACCCTGTCTTTCCACACATCCAATAATCAGGAAGAATACGAAGCTTTTTTGGCCGGTTTACGCCTTGTAGACGACCTAGGGGTAGAAAAAATAATAATATGCACGGACTCACAGTTGGTCGCTAACCAAGTACGAGGCAATTTTCAAGCTAAGAACGACAACATGGCCGAGTACTTAGCCTTGGTCAAGGAAAAACTAAAACGATTCACATTCGTACAAGTCAGGCACGTCCCGCGCGAGAACAACATCCGAGCGGATATATTGTCCAAGTTGGCGAGCACCAAGAGAAAGGGGGCAACAAATCCGTCATACAGGAGATACTCCCCCAACCCAGCATTGGAAAAACGTCAACGCCAAGAGACATCAACATCATAGGCGACACTAACTGTTGGATGACCCCGGTATTCAATTATCTGACCAAAGACGAGTTGTCGGTAGACCCAAAAACGGCCAGCACCATACGGCGTAGATCATGCTTGTACACGATGGTCGGAGGGAAGATGTACCGTCGAGGCTTCTCCACACCACTCCTCAGATGCGTCGAGGAAGAAAATGTCCCACACGTGCTGAGAGAAGTCCACGAGGGGATCAACGCGCAATACCCTGGCGGAAGATCACTCGCTCGTAAGATCCTACGAGCAGGATACTACTGGCCGACGATGTAGGACGATGCAAAGGAGCACGTTAAAAAATATGACAAATGCCAACGACATGGTGACGTACACATAGTGCCCCCTACTGAGTTAAAATCATTGTCGTCCCCATGGTCATTTGCCTGGTGGGGACTAGACATCTTAGGGCCCTTCGTCATCGTGTAACACGGTGGGAGAACTGACTTTAGTTAAATGTTGCGGATAGCAAGAGTCGCCATCGACTTTTATTTTATCCAAAGGAAATGGCATAAAAGAACAGGAAAGACCTTAAAAGATTTTTTTGGGTCCGGGGGGTAGGTTATGTAAAGGGAAGGTGTTAGCACCCTTTACATCCATGGTTATCCATGGGCTCTTAGTTACTTAGCTCACTTTAAATTGTTTTGAGAAGTGTAGTGTGTGATTAAAAATTTTCTTAAGTACTTTATAATGACCCTTGTACGGATATATATAAAGACTTTGTTTTGAAAATTGTTTAAAATGTAAAGTGTAATGAAGTAATTTGATGAAAAAAATGAGCAAGTACTTAAGAGGAACCTACCCTAAGTTAAATCTTTACTGTTCTTAAATATTCTTTCAATAGTAAGACTATCCCTATTATTAAGGAATAGGTAGTCATTACCTTGGATGTTATGAGGGACAAGTGAAGGGACATCTGTGATTAGGCAACTGTAAGGTGTATTAGCAATTCGAAGGGACTTATCATCTTTTATTCGAAGGGACAAAATCATTTACGAAGACAACCATGAAGGGACTTGATCTTATAATTCTTTAAAGGGACAAGATGATATTAATAAGAGAGGGGACTTTGCTTTATACATCTTACTTGACCTTTTATTTAGGCAACATGAGAGGTAACCCTTAAGAAGTGAGATGGCGATCCAAGATCGACTTACGTGTGTGCGTGTACAAATTCAAGTATTTATCTTATAATTAGTTATCTAAGTCCAATTTTAAGATACAAACATGTTTGCACTCCCTAGTTTACTAACCATAGCAATTTATAAATAAATAAACAATAAAAAATACTACAACTATTACATGGCTTGTACAATTAAAATATAATAAAATAATTTAAATAATAAGCATATAATAAATAAATAAAAGGTTAGTAATAATAAGAAAATAAATATAAGAGAAAAAAAAGAAATTAGCACAATAATATACACTATAAAAATCAAATTGAAAATTTAAAATAAAATAATCTTTTTTTTTTTTTAGAATTTTAAGAAGAGGAATAAATAATAATAATTATATACTCATAAACATGATTAATAGTTTAATAATTTAATTATATATATATATATATATATATATATATATATATATATATATATATATATATATATATATATATATATATATATATATATATTAAAACTATTATTTAATTATAATTAAACAAACATAATAAAATAAGAAATTATAATTGCAAAAGAAAAATTAGGGTTTAGAAAATAAATTAAGGTTTATAAAATAATTAGGTTTTATATAAATATATTAGGGTTTTTTAATTTAATATCAATTTAATAATATATACATATTCTAATTCAAACAAATAAGAAATTAGTTTTAGAAAATATTTTTGAGAATTTTTTTAGAACATATAAATATTAATTTAGAATTATTTACATATTAAACATAATTATATATTTTTTATAATAAAATAATTAAACAAAAGAATTTAATAAAACAAATCACAAAATAAAAAAAATTGCAACTTACCTGGGGCTGGGATTCAAACCCAGGCCCTAGGCTTTACGCATCCTGGACCAGTCTCCCTTCCACTGGGCTATGTGTGCTTTGGTGATATTGAATGAGCAGCAAAACCTTTTGTTTCTTGCCTACAAAAATCATAAAAAAAACAAAACAACACAAAATGGCCTGGGGGGAATCGAACCCAGGCCAAAGAGTCTCCAAGCACACGCCTCCACCATCTGAGCTACCAACGCATTTGTGAAACAAAACCTAAACAATTCAATAAAATATTAAAACAAATTTTGAATTTAGAAAACGCGCGCTGCCTTCGTCTTCTACCTCCAGACCTGCAAACTTTCCTGCGAATTTTGCTATAAGTTTTCCTGCGAATTTTCATTTGCAGCAAACCCTACGAAATTCAATCATCAATAAAACAGTAAAATTTTATCAAATTGAATATACCAACACAATCCAGAGGTTAATTAGAGTTGATCCATGGTCTTAGAATTCATTTATAATTGATAAATCATAAAACTCTAAAACGGCCGAAGAACCCTAGCCATGGTGATTTCTCCATCTTGTACCTAAAATCAAATTAATTTATCCAGAAAGCATCCAAACATCATCATAAACACAAACCAACAGTTAGTTTTCATTATCAATGTGTAAATCATTCAAATCGAAAAATTTTAAAACATGAACAATGTGCATTCGGTTTTCACGATTTAGTGCATGAATGGATGATGTTATGATCCAGAATCAATCAATGAACCTCAAGGAACAATTTGCAACCTTTGGTTTGTCTTGAAAGGGGCTAAAAATACCAAACCGAATTGGAGTTTTTGGTGAGATTTTTGAAGCTTGAAGATGATATGAGGAGGCTGTGGATTCATGACCTATTGTTGCTCCCACCAAATGACACCTCAGGTCAGAAGGGGTACAGACGCGAACGGTCGGCGAAAGAGAAGGAAATGAATAGAGTCGCCAGCTAGGCATTTTTATCCCGAAGGAAAGGTAATGTTGCATAAACCTAGAAAGATATGGATAAGACGGTTGCGAACCAGAGAGACTGAGAAAGGGGGTTGGTTACAACCTGGGAAGGTATTAGCACCCAGATTGTCCGTCGTACTCGACGGGATCCAAGCTTAAAAAATTTGTGTTTTAAAGGGGTAGTGTCAGTGCTATATGTGTATCAAAGCTGGCAAGAATGCAAGTGTTAGTGCAAAAGAAAAGTGTAGTATATAAGTGAAGTGTCAGTGTAAGAACAAGGATGAAATGCTCAAGACCATGAGGCTTAAAGGATAATGCTGGAAGAGGGGGAATATACAGAGACTTTTGTTCGATAACTGTTAAGTTATGCCTACGTATCCTCTCGTGCAATGAGGAAGTCAGAACACCGTAGTTCGACCCAAAGAGACTGAAAGATAAATTGACTTGTGAACTGCTTACTTGCCTATGCTCAAGTGTATGACCTGTCTGGCTCAGGTGCAAACTGTCTTGCATTAGACGGAAGAAGCAAGTTCTCGTTTATGAGTGACTGAGATGAGAAAAGAATCCCGAAGGAGACGATTATTGTTTGTTTTTTTGAGTTTTTAGTCTTTTATTGCTTTTGAAAGTTTGTCATAAGTTAATGAGCTTGAGCCTAAACCAATGGGTTAGTAAACTCATCACATCCTCCCTCTGATTAGGGGTAATGAGAATACCTTAAGTGTGAAGTCAGCATCTCACACTTAATCACCCTGGTGTAGGATTAAGATCATTAACCTACTTGTGATTAATTAGATGTTTTTGTTGTTTTTGTTTAGTGTTGAGTAATGAGTTTAAGCCATAGTCAAGGATTTAATGGACTCATTACACCATCCTAATAGAAGGATAATAGATGATAGCATTTAAGATGAGGAAGACTCCTCAACTTAATCCATGATTAGGGATTAACCTCATGACAAAACAAAGCCTTTATTAAAGTGGATTTTAGTTAATGGTAAGATGAAGAAGTTATTTTTATGGTTTGTAAGACAACTTGAGGGGGAATTGTCCATTAACACTAGGGTTAGGCCTTCTTAACCAATTAAGGAAGAATTAGAACCCTAATGCAAGGCCCAAGTTACAAGCTTGATGTCTTGATGATGATTAGATGATTTGATTAAAGGATCTAGACACATTAAGGGTTTAACACTTAGGATCAAAGTTATACACTCCATCCTAATAGAAGGATGCAGGCATAAGCCTAATCACAAAGCCTTAAAGCCTTTAGGGTTTAGTCCTTGATTATGAGATGAGAAGAGAAGACTCAAAGATGACACAAAGGTAAAACTAAATGGGGGACTAATCAAACCCTAATTATTATCATGCTTGGTCATTCCTAGGGTTAGTGAGGTTTGCAAGAAGAATCTTCAAAGAGCCACCAAGGAGAGAAGCAGATGAAAGGAGAAGGAAGCAAAGAGAAGCAAAACAACTTGCTTCACTTAAGAAGGCAAGTTGCTTGAAGAAAGAAGGTAGGGGAGAGCATGAATGAGCAAGCTCACTCTAATACACATACAAAAATGCAGTAAAGGAAGTATGAAAGAGATGAAAGGAGAATGTGAGAAGTGAAGGCAAATTCACTTCTCAAACAACTTACCACCTGAAATGTTAGCATAAGAAATGAAATGCAATGCAAATGAGATGGAATGTGATGATGCAAACCAAAACCTAGGAGCATAAACATGATGTTAATGATGCTAAGAGATGATACAAGCATGAGGCAAGTCATGGGAATGATCAAACAAGCATATGGATGCAAAAGAAACATGCTTTGAACCATGGATGTTCATGAAAAGTTATGAAATGTAATGGACATACAAGATGGCAAATGAAAGATGCAATGATCAAACATGATTCTAATATGTCCTAAGATGTATTATGAATCATGTGAATGCACAAAATGTCATGGCAAGTCATGGTATGCAAGCAAATGAGAAATGGATGCAAGGGAAGGCACAAATTAGGGTTATATGTATCACACAAAGCAAAAATTCAAAACCAGAAGCAAATGACATGATAAAAATTTGAAAATTCAACCAAAGATACCCTAAGCCTATACAAGTTCACTGCCCAAAGGAGAGGATCCAACTCTTAACCTATTGAAAGTTATGAATTTCCTAAGATTGCTAGGGTTTTAAGGTACCTTGTCAAGAAAAATGCAAAACAAATTGAAAATGCAAGATCAATCCAAACCAATTTTACCCTATAAACTAAATGCTATAAAAGATGCAATGCAAAAAGAATCATCATCCAACTCTCAATGGTTAGGCAGAAAGGAATTTTTGAAGTTTGAAGCAAAATATTGCCTAAAAATGAAATTAAATCCAATGAGAATGATCAAAAGGCATCAAGAACAAAAAAGAAATTTGGTTTGAGAGTTGGACAATGTTTCTAAATGTTTTTAAATGCTATGTGAATTTTTTTGTGATTTTTAAATACCTAAATTTATTTTTAATTAATTAATTTTCATTAACTAATTAAAAATAAACATTTAAATGATTTAAAAATAATTTTTAATGCAAAAAATAAAAATAAAAATATTTTTGTGTTCTGAAAATTCATGAAACCTTTGACAAAAAATTTCATAATTTTTAGATGATTTTAACTATTTTTAAAAATTCGTATAAATTAAATATGAAACAAATGAATTTAAATGAAATTTAAAAGAAAAATGAGAAAGTCAAACAGATCAAAGACTGAGGTTCAAACTTGGGGACGCGGGAATTGACCTGGCGCGCAAACGAACGGCCCACATTCAAACTGGCCTAATTAAGTCATTAGCCCTAATCCTAGCCCTAATCACTTTCAGATGACCGGAACAGTGTTCCGGTCATCTTCTCCGGCAAGGTGTTCATGCTATCTCCCCCCCTACGCATCAAAACTTCACCAAAATCTCCAGATTCAATCCTTAAACATCATTAAACCTAAACCCCACCCCAAAAATCATTTATTTTCACTGAATCATAAGAATCAAAGCAAAACTCAATTCACGGGCAAAGTTTCAGAACAAGCATACATGGCCATTTTTCACTCATTTTCAAAACAAATCACATCATGATGATCAGTGAAGCATAAGGAAGCATTTAGAAACTAAAAATGGAAGTTCTGGAAAAATAAATGCCATGGCTACCTGAGCTTGAGCTTTCGAAACAGGGACTTTCTGGCTGCTTCTTTGGTTCAAACAAGCTCCAATGATCCTCCTTTGAAGCTTTTGACACTTAGCTAGAGTTTATATGGCCTCCATAGAAAGTTGGCAGAAGCTCAGGTCAAGGGAGTGTGGAAATCGTATTTTTGGTTGTGGTGGTTTCAGGAACAAGTGAGGGGTGGGAAATGATCAGTGGATCAGGGTGAGTTGATTAGTGAAAGAATTTCTAAGTTCTTGTGGCTGAGTTGAGAGATTCGATAGAAAATGCAAAGGGAGTGATTTTTGTGTATGCTGGCTTGTGGGAGAGATCAGGATGAGTTGTGTGATGAAATGGCTTGCTTGAAGTGTGTTTGTAAAGTCTTGATTGGTCAGAATAGTTGGTGTGGCACTGTGGGATTGGTATGGGGTTTTTTGCAAAAAGTCAAGTCTAGGTGTACTTGAGGTATGGGCAAGTGTGAGGTTGTGATAGGGGCATGGTTGGGCTCAGCAGAGATCATGGAGTTCATGTGGATCAGATTCTATGAGCTGTAACAAGTAGAGGCATGGCTTCATGAGTTTTTGCAAGTTGGTACATCCTTGGCCCTTTTGGAAATTCATGAAGTTCAAGGCACCAAAATGCAATATTCTTGGGCCAATTCTGATCTTTAGAGGTCATGTGAGTATGTTGTAATGAGTTTGTGCACATTTGAAGTCTTTGGAATGCTTGATCATATCATTTTGCAAAATGCCTCTTTGGTGGAAAACTTGAAATTATGTGATTTTTCCCAACTTTGACAAGTCATAACTTTTGATCCAAAATGAATTAGAATGAGTTCTTTTACTTTTTGAAAAGGGAATGATCCATTCTACAACTTTCATGACCAAAGTTTTCTCATTTGAAGCATTTTTGAAAAAAAAGAGAGGTTTGAAAAAGTTTCCCAAAATGGCAATTTTCCATTACCAGTCATTTTCCCAAAAAGGCAACTTTGCAAATGGCTTGAAATTCTTCAATTTTGTGAACTTATAACATCTTCTATGATCAAATAAAGATCATACACATTCAAAATGATGAAGAACACCCTTTGGTTGGGTCATTGGGGGCCTCAGATGCCCTGATTTTACACTGACTTGCTCAAGAAGTCAACTCTTGGTTAGATGCCTTCCCCATGGAATTTCTTCATGAAAATTGATATGCATGATCCCTATACCATATAGAGACCAATAGAAACAAGAATGACCAAAAAATTAGGAGTTATGGCCTCTGAAACCAAAACCCTAATTCTAGGTCATCTGTGCAGTTAAACCTGGCCCTACTTCCATGCCTTTCTCAGTTCTTGTGATTCTTTGACTTTCTTGACTTTGTGAGGATACAATATGATGCTTGAACATACATGGACCCATTTGAAGTGATTGATGACCTTTGGAATGGCTCAGGGATGACCCAGATCACAAACCCTAGATGCAGATGACTCTGAATCAATGCAGTGAAGCAAATATGCAATATGAGATGCTATGATTAAACTTATGCATATGGAAAGATCACAATCCATGGTGTGAATGGGTGAGGGCAAATTTGGGATGTTTACAGCTGCCCCTATTCAAGCACGAGTTAGCTGTGTAGAATGTAAGCAACGGCTTAACAGGAGAACAAGATAACTTGTGGTTGAATACCAAAGACAGTCCAAAATTTGCACTCACAGAATGAAGAAGAAAAGGGATATAGATGGCAAATGAAAATAAAGTATGTTTATGAAGTGCGGACGACGGAGGGCGACCGTCGAGCAGAGGACGACTGCTGGGGGAAAAAGGCAATGACGGGGACGACCGACATGCTAGGGATGTAAGAGGTTATGATGGGGACGACCATCAAGCAAAGATATAAGGCTCTCTGGGGATTATGGGTAAAAACAGATGATGAGGTACGGTCATCAAAGGTGAAGGACGATCACCTAGCAGGGGACGGCTGCTCTGTTGGGGATAAGATGAGGGACGGTCATCTAAGGTGAAGGACGATCACCTGGCAGGGTACGGCTGCCGAATGTACCACAACATAGGACGAATGTCGGGTAGAAAGGGTCGACGATGGGGACGGCCATCGGATAATTATGATGAAGGACGATCATCGAGAGGTGAAGGACGATCACCTAGCAGGGGACGGCTGCTCTTAGGGTATCATGACATAGGGCGAATGCCAGACAACAGGATCAACGATGGGGGACGGCCATCGGATAAAATGATGAAGGAGGATCATCGAAAGGTGAAGGACGATCACCTAGCAGGGGACGGCTGCTAAATATCACGACATAGGACGAATGCCGGATAGAAAAGGGTTCCAATAATGGAGACTCCGCTGGGGAAAGGATGAGGGACGGTCATCCAAAGGTGAAGGACGATCACCTGGCAGGGTACGGCTGCCAAACGGGTATCATGACATAGGACGAATGTCAGATAGAAAGGAAATAGTTCACTGGGATTTGCTGGGACAAGTCAACACGGACGAGTGTCTATATCCAAGGAATGAGAGGTATTAGTGTTTGGGTATTGTGCATAGACTAAAGATGCGGACGAGCATCCCTAAGACTATGATACGAACGAGTATCGGTAGAAACAAACGCTTGACGCATGTTCAGAGATGATGATACGGACGAGTATCAACTGGTCAACAAGGAACACGGACGAGTGTTGATTCTGAGGGGACTCTTCTAGGGAATAGTAGACACAGACGAGTGTCTAAATTCAAGAAGACATGAGTGTTTGACACGGTGTGTAGATCAAAGATGCGGACGAGCATCCTTAAGACTATGATATGGACGAGTATCAGGTAGAAGCAAACGCTTGACGCACGTTCTGAGATGATGATACAGACAAGTACCATCTGGTTAACAAAGAACACGGACGAGTGTCGAATTTGAGGGGATTTGAGTGGTATATACAAGATACGGACGAGTATCTGTATGAGTAAAAAGTATGAAAGGTGTATAGGCGAGTGTTTAACTTGCTGGGGAGAGTGACACGGACGAGTGTCAGAAAGTGTAATATAAACAATTGTATTGTTTACAAAGTGTTTAGGTAACTATGTTGGGGAAAGTGACACGGACGGGTGTCAGGGAATTTGTATAGATATGTATCTATGAGTGCAAAGGGGACGCTTTGGCCTTTCTACTGGGGATATGACACGGACGGGTGTCAGGAAGTATCTGTATTTTTAGGGAAAGTGCTTTGGCTCCTTGCCGGGGAGTCTGGGGAGTTTTCTGTATATCGTTGATGGATCGCTAGTATTCACAAGTGCTTGATTCAGAACATGGCTTATGATTTATGCAACATGTTTGATTTTTGCCGTAATGCCTCGTATTAGACGGAATGCTACGCTCTGCGGGGAGAATATGATGTGAATGCTATGATTATGCAAAGATACCGATCCGGGATTCGGATCCCATTGCTGCGAAGATCTCTGGTTGATCTGCTTGAAGTGGACATCCCAGCTGGGGATGAGATCATTGATGGATCTGACATATATGACTTTGCTTGGGGACGTAGGTCACTGATAGACCTATCCTGGTAATGAGGGACCCAGCTGGGGTTTGTAGAAGCTTTCGTCACTCTGTTGTGAGATCTTCAGGTTATTGCTTCGCCGGATAGAGGTTGAGACTCTGTGGGGAGATGATTCTCTGGCTTTTGTACTTGGCTGAGGAGGAAATAACAAATGGCAACTCAGCTGGGGGGGAAACACCTCCGGTGTTAAGACTGAGTAGATAATGATTTGCCAGCTTGCCGGGATGAAGTTTTCATGCCCCATGTTGTGCTTTGAATACCTGAAATCCTGAAAATTCGGAGAAACGCACAAGCAATCCCGAGGTATCCCTTACTGGATTCCATCATAGGAGTTTAGGCACTCCTGGGAGTGAGTATATTTCCTGCAAGCACGTATTTTTTAGAAGAGAAGCATCTGTATTTATGCAATCAGTATCTTAAAGACATCGGACATTCTTGCAAATGAAAAGTACGAGACGAAGCATGACTGAAAATCTGATTTTATTAATTCATGTGCCCTGAATCGGTAAGATACAGTCAAAGAAACAAATCCCCTAAAATGAGGAGATTGTTACAAATTGAGAAAATAAAAGATGTTGGCAATGTTGATGACGCTTTAAGGAGCTTTCCTTTGCTATGACTCGTATGACATTTGACGTTCTTCTCGTCTTGCTTTCTGAAGAAGGCTGATTCTGAAAAAAGCTTGAACCTCTCGAAGTTTACCAAGTTGTAAGTGATACAGATGAATTCAGAGTACAGTTGTTCGCTTATTCCCTTATTTTTCATGGATCGCCCTTTCAGGTTTTCAATCCATCGGGATACCCTTTTTTGCCTGAGTTGTCCAATGTGGCTTTTCAACTCAGCGGGTGTACATTCCTTTATTTATTTTCCCTTACTTTTGCCCGAATCTTTTATTCTGTTTTTGACTCGCCGGGATGCCCTATTTTTGCCTGGACTTACATTCTGTTTTTATGTCCAGCGGGTTATTTTTATGCGAAGTATTTTTTAACTGCATCTGAATTCACAGGGGACAGGAAGTCTTCACCATCCATAGTACTGAGCATGAGTGCTCCGCCAGAGAAAACTTTCTTTACTACGAATGGCCCTTCATAGTTCGGAGTCCACTTGCCCCTGTGGTCTGTATGAGGAGGGAGGAGTCTTTTCAGCACAAGATCTCCTACTTGGTATTCTCGGAGCCTGACTTTCTGATCGAAGGCTTTCTTCATTCTTTTCTGATACAGCTGCCCATGACAAATGGCAGCCAATCTCTTTTCTTCAATCAAATTCAGTTGTTCGTATCGGGATCGGACCCATTCTGCTTCACCCAGCTTCACATCCATCAGTACCCGCAGAGAGGGTAATTCAACTTCAACAGGTAGGACTGCCTCCATACCATACACAAGTTGATACAGTGTTGCCCCAGTGGATGTTCTGATTGACGTACGGTATCCATGTAAGGCAAATGGTAGCATTTCATGCCAATATTTATAGGTAACCACCATCTTCTGCACAATCTTCTTAATATTCTTGTTAGCCGCCTCAACAGCGCCATTCATCTTTGGCCTGTAAGGAGAAGAATTGTGGTGTTGGATCTTGAAGTCCCGGCACAGTTCTGCCATCATTTTGTTGTTTAAATTGGAACCATTATCAGTAATGATTCGCTCGGGCACTCCATACCGACAGATGATGTCTCTTTTCAGAAATCGGGCTACCACTTGCCTTGTAACATTTGCATAGGAAGCTGCTACGACCCATTTGGTGAAATAGTCAATGGCAACCAGGATGAATCTGTGGCCATTCGAAGCAGTTGGTTCAATCTTGCCAATCATATCAATGCCCCACATGGCAAAGGGCCAGGGTGAAGACATCACATTCAGAGGATTGGGAGGCAGATGTACCTTATCCGCATAGATCTGGCATTTATGGCATTTTCTGGAATAGGCACAACAGTCGGCATCCATTGTGATCCAGTAATAGCCTGATCTTAGCAACTTTTTAGCCATGGCATGCCCTCCTGCATGGGTACCAAAGGATCCTTCGTGCACCTCGTGCATCAACAAGTCTGCTTCTGCCCTATCAACGCATTTGAGGAGTACCATATCAAAGTTTCTCTTGTACAAGGAACCATCAGTATTCAGGAAGAAACTACCAGCTAGCCTTCTTAATGTCTTCTTATCATTGGAAGATGCCCCGGGTGGGTATGTCTGATCCTCCAAGAAGCATTTGATATCATGGAACCAAGGCTTATCATCTTTGGTAACATCTGCTGCAAATACATATGCTGGTCTGTCAAGTCTGGACACTGAAATCCGAGGTACAAAGTTGGCAGCTTGAACTTTGATCATGGATGAAATGGTGGCAAGAGCATCTGCAAATTGATTCTCGTCCCGAGGGATATACTCAAGCTTGACTGTTGTGAAGAAAGTCAATAACCTTCTTGTATAATCCCGATAAGGTATCAGATGATCTTGGTGTGTGTACCATTTGTCGTTGGTTTGATTGATTACCAAAGCTGAATCTCCGAACACAGTCAAAGTTTTGATCCTGAGGTCAATGGCTTCCTCAAGACCCATAATACAAGCTTCGTATTCAGCTTCGTTGTTAGTGCAGTTAAAGGTGAGTTTTACCGAGAAAGGCATGTGAACTCCCTTAGGTGTAATGAGTACTGCACCAACACCACGACCATTCATATTAAAAGCCCCATCAAACATCATAGTCAATTCTTCTTCTGGGTCAGGCCCTTCAGTGTGAACAGGATCTTCATGATCTTTTGCTTTTATGAACATGATATCTTCATCAGGGAAGTCAAATCTCATAGGCTGGTAATCCTCAATAGGTTGCTCAGCAAGATAATCAGACAATACACTGCCCTTGATGGCTTTCTGCGATGTGTACTGAATGTCATATTCTGTGAGAATCATTTGCCATCTCGCAACTCGTCCGGTAAGCGCTGGCTTCTCAAATATGTACTTAACTGGATCCATTTTTGATATCAATAAAGTAGTGTGTCGCTCCCCGGATTTCCATCCTGGTACAAACGCGAAAGTGGCGCGGAAAGAAGAATAGAGTCGCCTGCCAGGCATTTTTATCCCGAAGAAAGGGAATGGTAATGCTGCACAAACCAGAAGAAAAGAAGAGGAAGAACACGGGTCCTATGAACCAAAGAGACTGAGTTCGGGAGTCGGTTACGACCTGGGAAGGTATTAACACCCAGATCGTCCGCCGTACCCGACGGGATCCACGTTTGCAAAAGAAAATGTTTCAAAGGGTGAGGGTATGAAAGCTGCAGCAAAAGAAATGAAAATGGAAAGAAACTGGAACTGGAAAAGAACTGAAATAAGAAAACAAAGGAAAAATGTAGGGAAAATAAAGATTGTGCTCGAACGGGCCCTACCCCGCTGCCTACGTACCTCATCAGGACAATGAGGATCAGAGACGCCGTAGTTCCCCTAACTAGGGGTAACAAAGGAAAATTGCTTGTGAATTAAAGGCTTGAACTGCCTATGCCATTGCTCAGGTGTTGTAGGCTCAGACGACGAGTGCGTTACTGTCTTGCAAAGTGACAAGTAGGAGCAAGTTCGCGTACGGAGCGAATGAGATGAGAAGAGAATTCCCGAAGGAAAGACGCTTATTGTTTGTTTGTTTTTTTAGAAAGCTTTTAGGAGTGTGTCACAAGGAAGTGAACTCAAGCTCTTTTCCATGGAATGTGCACTTGTCACTACATTCCAAGATGGAATAATAGAACAAGCACACTCAAGTAAGGAGAAGATCCCCAAAACTTGAACCCAAAGATTAGGGCTTAGGCTCACTAACCTGCTTAATTATTAAGTGTTTTTGGTTATTTACATGAAGAAGTGTTTTTTATGCTTTTCTCTTATGAAGAAGATACCTTGATCAGAGTTGTGCGTCACAAGATAAACATGTACTATCCCAAGATGGGAAGACTACAAGCATACCTCATGGAATAAGGCTATGGATCAATGCATCACTTAAAATTTATTAAAGTGTTTTTTATGATTATGAGATGAGAAGAGAAAGAGAACCAAAGGTGCAAAAGGAAAAAAACTAGGGGGAAGTTTCTATCCTAAGTTAGCATGCATGGAGTTCCTAGGGTTTGTGAGGTTTTTCTAACCTAAAAAGGATCTCAAGAGAAGAAGAAGAATATAAGAGGAGAGGTGATAAAGGCCTAAGCACAACAAGAAGGTGTTAGTCCATATAAACAATATGAGAGGAGATGAGAAATGGAGATGTGGAACTCAATTCCCACATCTCAACCTTACCATAGCCCCTGCAAGATTAGTGTAACAACATAAAATCAAGGCATGAACCAACAAGTCAGAAACTACACAAGCATATAGACATGGCAAAGAGTTCATAAGATGATAAGCAAAGCAACACAAGATCATATTGAGATGATTAGAAGTGAAACAAATGCAATGAAGGCATGCTTAACACTTAAAGAAATAAAGCACATAAAAAGAGACCCAACACCAAGACTCAAAGAGACTCAAACCCTATCCTAAGACCAGGAGCAACCATAGACCTCTAAAGGACCCCAAAAGATGAAGAGAAGTTGGCACAAGTGCCCTTCTAAACTTAAAAGAGACTAGAAGACTCAAAGAATGCAAAACTAGGCAAGGTGAGGAAGAAAATACCCAAGAAAAAGATCCAAGCACTTATAAATTCTACCCAACCAGAAAAGCACTCCCCAAACACAAGGAAATGAGAATCCAAAAGGGTTTGCAAAAATACAGCACCAAACTAGGTCAATGAGGCTCAAGGATGCAAGGTATCACCATTTAGGGTTTTGAAAATTAAGGCACAAGTAACTAAAGAAAAGTCCAGCAAAGAAGTTTGTGAAAAATCCAAGATAAATTATGAAGATAGTAGAGTGTCTTAGGATTTGAATGCAAAAAGAATGGGGTTCATAGCTTAAAGGATGAGAAAAATAGAAATTGGACAAGGCAGATTGGTCTATGAGAGTCCACAAGAAAGCAATGCTCAATGTTGAATTTATTTGGCCACGTGGGATGAAAATAAAAATCTAGAAAAATTATGATAAAATACTAGATGAATCAAGGAGTGCATATGAATTTTTTTGGATTTTTTAGAGTTAAAGAAATATTTTAAATGAACTAAAAGCAAATGGAATAAATTGGTAAAGGAAAAAAAAGAAAATAAAGCAAATGGGCCAAGGGGGTGTGAAGAGCAACTATGCTTAGTTAAAAAACACAATGGGCCGCACATGGGGGGGTGCAGATAGTGCTGAATCTGCATCTTCTTCTTCATGAAAACAAAACCTAACTTCTCACCACCATTAATGAACAAACCCTAACCCTAACTTCATGGAATCTCAAACCAAGCCACGGCCGGCCATGAAACTCTCCAGAATACATAATCTAACATCACTAAACACAAATACATGCTTGGATTGAATTAAAACTCAAAGAAACTCAAGATATGAATGAAAATAAAATTGTCCATGAAACTTTAAATCACCATAACTTTGTGAATACTCAACCATTTCACAAACTACAAAGAGCATTGTAACCAGCACAACATGAGGATTCTAAAACACACAACCAAACACATTTATATGAGATTCGAAATTTGAGTGTACCTAAGATGTTGTCCAAAATTTGAAGTCAAGAATGGTGTAAAATGATGGCAAATGATCTCCTTATCCCTTTAGATGCAAAATAAATGCATCTAAGGCTTTGCAAGCTTGTAAATCCAGCAATGTGCTTCCTTGTGCTTCAAAGCTTCTCAAATGGACACTTGAACAAACTTCACTATAAATCTAGATTCATGGGTGCTTAATGATCCTTGAGATGAGAGGAATATGAATGTGGTATTGGATTGAAGAAAGCTTGCCTAGATAAAAAGTTATGGCACAAAATGCAAATGTGCACAAGGAATGGGAAATGGATGATTCTTGAAGAATAATCCAAACAAATGGTGTGGAAATGATCTATGAGTGATGAGGATTAAGAATCCAGCAAGATTTTTGTGAATGAATTCTTGTAGCAAGAGTTTGTGGAGAATGAGCAATTTTGCATAAAAGATGAGAATGAGAGAATGGGTGTGTATTCTGGCTGCCTCTAACCCTAATTCTGATTGTTATGGAATATATATGGCAATGCAAAAGGGTTAGAACAAATGCACGTGAGAGAGGGCTGATTTTTGTGAAAATGCAATTTTGGCCCAAGTGTGCCATAGGCATGCCAAGCTCATGATTTGCTGGCCTCTATTGCATGTGCATTCACCATCCCACCAATGATTCCCAGAAAACAACTTCAGCCCTTGGATGTAAGCTATCACACAATTGCCATGCCTTGTGCAAATTCAAGTGTAAAATGCAAGTTTTATGGAACTTTTTCATGTGCATGAATTTTTCCACTTTTCTTTGAGCCAAATGACCTAAATGGGATGCATTTTGATTGTGTAAACTTACTTTGGACATAGAATAGCAAACTATCCATTTTTGAGCCTTTGTGCAAATGGCTTGGCCTTGAAATTTTGGAATTTGCCCTAGAATGTTCAAATTTTCGAGGGACTTATAGAAAAATCTATAAATCTCCAGAAAATTCTCTTGTACTTTTTAAAAATGGCAGCCCTTACTATCCAACTTTCATGTTTACTTTGGGTCCATTTGAAGATTTTTTGATCAAGTTAAGGCCTTGTGAAGTTTTAGGTCAAAATAGCCAAAAATATTAACTTTTTCATGACCAACTTTGTGCACTTTTGCCAAAATCCCTCAAACCACCAAAATTCTTGTACTTTAAGCTCACCAAACATCTTATAACATTGAATAGACCTCATTTGGCCAAAAAAATTGGGTTGGACCCTTTGGAATGACACAGTTGACTTTTTATGGGCCCAGTTGACTTTCTACTTCATCTGCAAGTAACTGAAGCAATGACTGACTTCCACTTGGAATTTTTCCATGAAAATTGACATGTAGGAACCTCTTATCATATATAAAACATTGCCCAAAAGATTTGGCAAAAATTATGAGGTTAAGGCCCTTGAAGCCAAAACCCTAATTTGGTTGCACTGCTTAGGAGCCTTGCATTGTCTTGAAACTTGTGATGATTAAGCAATCTTCTGAGCTTTTGCAGGTGAACTTGGCCTTGCCAAAGGAGTCTAGACTCATCATAGGCCTCCCACAAATCCATTGGAACCCTTGCCTTGGCTTAAATGGCCTTCAACAGCTCCCCAGATGGCCATATGCCTCATGCTAGGGCTTGATGCTTGTCATGCTTTATTTTTCTATGCTATAATGCTATATATATGATATGCTTATGATGCAAATGGTGTATTATGATGATTAAAATGAAGAGGGCAAATTTGAGGTTTTACAGCTGCCCCTATTCAAGCAACCGTTGATCTGAAAAGGACGATTGCTTCCGCTTTCGACCGTTCAAGATAAACTGTGGTTGAATACCCAAGAAAAAACAGAAATTTGCGCTCTGATGCAGAAAACAAGAAATGGGAAATAAACCCAATCCAATGACATTGCCACTGAGCTGAGAGGTGAGCAGACGAGCTCCTTCTAACGAAACCCAAGGTTCTGATGAAACATGAAACGGACGAATCTTCGAATGACCTGTGACGCCAGGTGCATAGAGCGGACGAGCCCTTAAGAATCTTCAAAGTAACCTGAGATAGACGAATCTCCTTCACTAATCCTTACGCAGATAAGTGGAATAAGACGGACGAGTCTTCTTCGGATAACCCTTACGCAGGTTCCGGGAATGCATATAAGTCTGTGGGATAGACATGCAACTAGGATGGACGAATCCTCTTCACGAATCCTTACGCAGATAAGTGGAATAAGACGGACGAGTCTTCTTCGGATAACCCTTACGCAGGCTCCGGGAATGCATATAAGTCTGTGGGATAGACATGCAACTAGGATGGACGAATCCTCTTCATAAATCCTTACGCAGATAAGTGGAATAAAACGGACGAGTCTTCTTCGGATAACCCTTACGCAGGTTCCGGAAATGGTTTTGACGTTTTAATCCCACCGTCAGGGTTTTCAACCTCTTCACGAATTCTTACGCAGATAAGTGGAATAAGACGGACGAGTCTTCTTCGGATAACCCTTACGCAGGCTCCGGGAATTGTTTTGACGTCTTAATCCCACCGTCAGGATTTTCAACCTCTTCAATGCGGACGAGAATTGGAATGATCATCAAAGAAACACAGACGAGTGTCATAAGTCGACGATACAGACGAGTACCGAACGATGATCCAAGAAACACGGACGAGTGCTTCTGATATTGATACGGACGAGTATCAGCTTATTCCAGACGATCTTCAAAAGAAAATACCAAACACAGACGAGTGTCGGGGCATGCAGACGAGCACTAGATAAGTAATAGACACGGGCGAGTGTCGAAGGATGCGGACAAGCAATCTTCAAAGGAGTAACAAGCACGTACGAGTGCTAAGAGATGCGGTCGAGCATCAAATAAAGATGCGAGTACGGACGAATACCGGCGACTTTCTCGAGAATATGCCTCAAATAAAGAGGAATCGAAAATAAAATGCACGCACGAGTGCTGCAGGGATGCGGACGAGCACCAAATAAAGATACTAGCACGGACGAGTGCTGGGGAATACCTCAAATAAAGAGGAATCGAAAATAAAATGCACGGACGAGTGCTGCAGGGATGCGGACGAGCACCAAATAAAGATACTAACACGGACGAGTGCTGGGGAATACCTCAAATAAAGAGGAATCGAAAATAAAATGCACGAACGAGCGCTGAAAGAGGATGAGCATCAAATAAAGATGCGAGAACAGACGAGTGCTAGTAGATATAGACTTTACTAGGGAAAGTGCACAGACGAGTGCTAAAAGAGGATGAGCATCAAATAAAGATGCGAGCACAGACGAGTGCTAGTTCTTCTGGAGACTGCGGATGAGCAAACTGAATCATCAGATAAGTGTCTAAGAGTGCGAATAAACACTGAATAAGTATCAACACAGACAAAGGCTAATTATGTTGGGGAAGTAGACAATTCCACTTTGGCTGGGGAATGAAGTCCTGGCGACCTGTGGGAGAAGATTCCGGCAACCTGCTGGGGACTCAAAGCTTTTAACTCTGATGGAAACGAAGTGTTGGCAACCTTATGCTTGCCGGAGAAGATTTCACTAGAAGAAAGACGACTCTGCGTGAGGTATACTTCGTTTAACTGCTTTGAACATCTGCTGAGGATCTGATCATCCTGCTCTGACTCCACTGGGGATAATTTCTTCTTGCTCTGCTAGGGAAATCCCTTGGGAATGAGAATCCCGATAACTCTGTGGGGAAATGAAGTTACCTGCAACTCTGCTGAGCAAGGAGAACTTCTAGCGATTCCGTTGCGGATAATAAACTTCTGACAACTCCACTGTGGAATGGAGACTTCTACTAACCCCTGCTGGGGATTGACCCGACTTCTAGGGAGTGCAGGTGTTCAGATACCTGTTGAGAATAAGTCACTTATAAACAGGCGCTCTACCGGGGAAATACCTCTACTTGGAGAATAACCCTCTGCTGCTTGGGGATACGGTGATAACCTGCAAATCCTGCAATAACAGAATACACACATATGCACCAAGATTGGTACGGCCTGATCTATTCATCTGCTGTCACCTGACACTCAAAGCGATGTTAAGTGTCTCTGCAATGTCATTTTTATCAGTTTGAAAAGCAACATGTTTCGCATGCAATGTTATTTGTCAAAAATTCAGGACATTTTTGTAAACAAAATAAACATAACACGGTGTTTGACTGAATATTCTTTTTATTGATTGGCTTCTGAATAGGCAAAATTTTACATCAGGAAGTAACCACCTGGAAAGAGGTAGCTACTGTAAAATTGAGAAAAGAAACTATCCTAATGGCAATGGCACGACATTCCAAAGAGTTTCCTTCCTGCTATGACTGGCATATCCTCAAGACTTTCCGTTCCGTCTTCGGCCTTCTGAAGAGAATGAGGGGGCTGATCTCTACGCTTCTGATATGGTCAAGTTTGAAGCGTTGATGTGGTTCAGATAAACCGGAACGCAGTTGTTCGCTTATTCCCTGATTTTGCGTGGATCGCCCTTTCGGGTTTTCAATCCACCGGGCTACCCTTTTTTGCCTGAGTTGTCCGATGTGGCTTTTCAACTCAGCGGGTGTACACATTTTTTTTAATTTTTCCCTAATTTTTGCCCGAGCTTTTATTTTGTTTTTAGCTCGCCGGGATGCCCTTTTTGCCTGGACTATAATTCTGTTTTTGTGTCCAGCGGGTCTTTTATGCGAAGTATTTTTTAACTGCGTCCGAGTTAACAGGGTATTGGAAGTCTTCGCCATCCATAGTGGCGAGCATCAGTGCTCCGCCTGAGAATACTTTCTTCACTATGAATGGTCCTTCATAATTTGGGGTCCACTTGCCCCTGTGATCTGAACTGGGAGGAATGATCCTCTTGAGTAGAAGCTCGCCTACTTAGTACTCCCGAGTACGTACTCGCTGATCGAAGGCTCGCTTCATTCTCCTTTGATAAAGCTGGCTATGACAGATAGCTGCTAATCTCTTTTCCTCAATTAGGCATAGTTGATCGTATCGAGCATGTACCCACTCAGCCTCATCAAGCTTGACATCCATCAGCACCCGTAGTGAAGGGATTTCCACTTCAACAGGCAAGACTGCCTCCATGCCGTAGACTAAAGAGAAGGGGGTTGCCCTAGTCGACGTCCTGACTGACGTTCGGTACCCATGCAACGCAAACGGTAGCATCTCATGCCAATCTTTGTAGGTGATAACCATTTTCTGTACAATCCTCTTGATATTCTTGTTAGCTGCCTCTACCGCACCATTCATCTTTGGTCGGTAAGGAGAGGAATTGTGATGCTGGATTTTGAAGTCCCGGCACAGTTCTGCCATCATCTTGTTGTTCAGATTAGAACCATTATCAGTAATGATTCGCTTGGGCACTCCATATCTGCATATGATATCTCTTTTCAGGAATTTTGCTACCACCTGGCGAGTAACATTGGCATAAGACGCAGCTTCTACCCATTTGGTGAAGTAATCAATCGCGACCAAGATGAAGCGATGTTCGTTTGACGCCGTTGGTTCAATATTGCCAATCATATCAATGCCCCACATGGCAAAGGGCCAGGGTGAAGACATCACATTCAGAGGATTTGGAGGCACATGCACTTTATCCGCATAAATTTGGCATTTATGACATTTTCTGGCATAGGCACAACAGTCTGCATCCATTGTGATCCAGTAATAGCCCGATCTTAGTAACTTTTTAGCCATTGCATGCCCTCCAGCATGGGTACCAAAGGATCCTTCATGCACCTCGTGCATCAGCAAGTCTGCTTCTGCCCTATCAACGCATCTGAGAAGTATCATATCAAAGTTTCTCTTATACAGGGAACCATCAGTGTTCAGGAAGAAACTACCAGCTAGCCTTCTTAATGTCTTCTTATCATTGGAAGATGCCCCAGGTGGGTATGTTTGATCCTCCAAGAAGCATTTGATGTCATGGTACCAGGGCTTATCATCTTTGACAGTGTCTGCTGAGCACACATATGCTGGCCTGTCAAGTCTGGATACTGCAATTTGAGGCACAAAGTTGGCAGCTTGCACTTTGATCATGGATGAAATGGTAGCCAGAGAATCTGCAAACTGATTTTCGTCTCGAGGGATATACTCAAGCTTGACTGTTGTGAAGAAAGTCAACAACCTCCTTGTGTAGTCCCGATAAGGTATCAGATGATCTTGGTGTGTGTACCATTTGCCATTGGTTTGATTAATTACCAGAGTTGAATCTCCGAACACAGTCAAAGTCTTGATCCTGAGGTCAATGGCTTCCTCAAGACCCGTAATGCAAGCTTCGTATTCAGCTTCGTTGTTGGTGCAATTAAAGGTGAGTTTTGCCGAGAAAGGCATGTGAACTCCTTTAGGCGTAATGAGCACTGCACCAACGCCACGACCATTCATATTAACAGCCCCATCAAACATCATAGCCCATTCTTCTGCTTGGTCAGGCCCTTCAGTGTGAATAGGCTCTTCACGATCTTTTGCTTTTATGAACATGATGTCTTCATCGGGGAAGTCAAATCTCATAGGCTGGTAATCATCAATGGGTTGCTCAGCGAGATAATCAGACAATACACTGCCTTTGATGGCCTTCTGAGAGGTGTATTGAATATCATACTCTGTGAGAATCATTTGCCATCTTGCAACCCGCCCGATAAGTGCTGGCTTCTCAAATATATACTTGACTGGATCCATCTTGGAGATCAACAAGGTAGTGTGGGTCAACATATACTGCCTTAGTCGGCGAGCAGCCCACGCTAAAGCACATCAAGTTTTCTCGAGCAGTGAATAACGTTGTTCACAGTTGGTAAACTTTTTGCTTAGGTAGTATATTGCATACTCTTTTCGACCAGACTCGTCATGCTGGCCCAGCACACACCCCATTGACTTTTCTAATACTGTCAAGTACATGATCAGAGGTCTTCCTTCAACTGGAGGCATAAGTATCGGAGGCTCTTGTAAGTATTCCTTGATTTTATCAAAAGCCCTCTGGCAGTCTTCATTCCACCTGACCGTTTGTTCTTTTCTTAATAGCTTGAACAAGGGCTCGGAGGTTGCTGTAAGATGAGATATGAACCTTGAAATGTAGTTCAATCTACCTAGGAACCCTCGAACTTCTTTCTCAGTTTTTGGTGCAGGCATTTCTTGAATGGCTTTAACTTTGACAGGGTCAACTTCAATCCCTTTCTCACTTACAATAAATCCCAGCAGCTTACCAGATCGTACCCCGAATGTGCATTTGTTGGGGTTTAGCCTCAATTGGTACTTCCTCAGACGCTTGAATTACTTCAACAGATTTACCAGGTGGTCTTCTTCTGTGAGGGACTTGGCAATCATGTCATCCACATAACATTCAATTTCTTTATGTATCATATCATGGAATAATGTTACCATAGCCCGTTGATAAGTGGCACCAACATTCTTCAGTCCGAATGGCATCACCTTATAACAGAATGTGCCCCAGGGTGTGATGAAAGTTGTCTTCTCCATGTCTTCAGGTGAAATTTTGATCTGATTGTATCCTGAAAATCCATCCATGAAGGAGAACACCGAGAACTGAGCCGTATTGTCGACCAATACATCAATGTGAGGTAAAGGGAAATCATCTTTCGGGCTGGCTCTGTTCAGGTCCCGGTAATCTACACACATCCTCACCTTGCCATCTTTCTTTGGCACTGGAACAATGTTAGCTACCCACGGTGGGTAGCTAGTCACGGCAAGGAACCCGGCGTCCCACTGTTTCTGTACCTCCTCTTTGATCTTCATCGCCATGTCGGGGCGAGTTCTTCTTAGTTTTTTCTTAACAGGAGGACAGTCTTCTTTTAACGGTAGTCGATGCACAACTATGTCTGTATCCAACCCTGGCATGTCATGATATGACCAGGCAAAGATGTCAACATATTCGCGCAACATTTCAATCAACCCCTTCTTAACTTCAGTCTGCAGGCTGGCACCTATCTTGATTTCCTTCTTAACCTCTTCTGTGCCGATGTTGATAACCTCGATTTCCTCCTGATGAGGCTGAATAACTCTTTCCTCTTGCTTCAACAACCTGACCAGTTCTTCAGGGAGTTCATAATCCTCCTCAACATCTTCATCAGCTTGGTAGATTGGATTGTCGAAGTTATGCTCAGTCATAGCAGGAGAGTTGTCAATGGAATCCGGTTGATCGACACTGCACAAGTGATGTGCTCATTCAGAATCTGTTTAGAGAAAACGCACACCAAAAGCAAGAAAGAAAAACACATTGCCATTTTCTTTATTTGTGCAAAAAATTAAAATTGAAAGAAAAGGAACGATCTGATTGAAAAATGTCCTTTATTTATGACAAATAAATGTTTTCAAAACATGGAGGCCCATACAATAGATCCTTGTACCTTGGGCAGAGTACAGGATTTGACATGCAGTATGTAGAAAAATGACAAATAAACAATTACTTTGTGATCCAGGTGACTTCGACGATGTCTTCCGTAGACCAATTAGGCAGCTCCTCTCCCGGTGCACATGGGCGGATCCAATTATCCAGATCGCACTCGCTATCTCCGTCTTCACTGGTAGCACAGATATGGTTGCGGTCCAACAACCCAGCACTAGTAAAGGTAATGGTCTTGTTGTCTGATGAATGGACGAGCCCATCAGGCTGATACCCAAGCCCAAACTTGTCTTCCTTCTTTTCCAGCTCCAGTAATCTGCCCCAGCCCTGGGCACTGCCTGATTGCACAACCTCCTTGGCCTGCTTGTAGGAGGTAATAGACGTACCTTCTTTATCTTCAGCTTTACTCAGAGGAGACAGGGAACTAACATTCACTGCTTCGAATGCCTGACACAGGGTTTCATGGATTTCACCATCCATCTCCATGTATTTGAATGTAGATAGATGGCTCACAAATATGTCCTCTTCACCGCACACAGTCACAACTTGAACATCCGCTACGTACTTGAGCTTCTGGTGCAAGGTTGACGTCACAGCCCCTGCGGCATGAATCCATGGTCAACCAAGTAGACAGCTATAAGCAGGTTAGATGTCCATCACGTAGAACGTGCTCTTAAACACTTGCGACCCAACCTTGATTGGCAACTCAACCTCCCCAAAGACAGGCCTCCGAGAACCGTCGAAAGCCTTCACCACCAAATCACTTGGCCTCAAAACAACCCCTTCCACATTGAGTTTCATTAACGCCTTCTTCGGCAAGACATTAAGAGATGACCCAGTATCAACCAGGACATGAGACAGCACAGCCCATTTGCATTCAATTGTGATGTGGAGAGCCTTGTTATGATTCCTCCCTTCAGTAGTAAGGTCCCTATCAGTAAAGCCCAGACCATGGCTCGCATTCACACTTCCCACCACGGCTTCTAACTGATTCACGGTAATCTCCTGAGGAACATACGCCATCTGCAACACCTTCAGAAGGGCTTCTCTATGAGCTGGTGAGCACATCAGCAGCGACAAGATAGAGATTTTGGAGGGAGTTTGATTTAGCTGCTCGACTACCTTGTAATCGCTCCTCTTAATAATCCTCATGAACTCCTCCATTTCCTTCTCGAAAGTACTTTGACCAGTAGCGGGAGTGGCATTATCGTCAGTTGCTATTTGCTTCCCTTTGGCTTTAGCAGACGCCTCAGCATCAGTGTCTCCCCTCAAAGTTTGGGGAGAGAATAAGCGACCACTCCTCGTGAAACCTCCACTTCCCCCAACATTCACCACAGCTGGGTCCATGGTTACTGCCCTATCTTCCACTTTCTGTCCTCCGACATACACTTCTGATCCGTAATGCCACGGAATAGCCTTCTCATCTGAATACGGAATAGGCCCAGGCACCGTGATGGTGACGGGACTTACTTCCGGGACATAAATAGTAACCAACTCTCTTTGCGCTGGCATTTCAGCAGGATCATAGTATATGGTCACCGTTGACACTTCATCAGTCCTCTTATCAACCCTGTCGAACTGTAACAACCCATCATCCATCAGTCTTTGTAAACCAGTCTTCAATTTGTCACAACCATTCTTCGACTCAACACAGTCTTCGCAATCAAGTCCACAACCCGGGAAAACCTGACCCTTCAACAATCTCTCCTTGACCAGCAACAAGGAGGTCTTCACTTCTTCAACCCTCTCCACCAAGTTCAACCTCTCCTCCATCTCAATAGCATTAATCCTGGCTCCCCCATGATTAGGGATAGGGTTATTCGTGACATTCAGAGGCGGCGCAAAATTGATTGCTTTGGAGTCGATCAATTCCTGAACTTTATAGTGCAAAGCCCTGCACTTCTCTGTTGAGTGCCCGGGTGCCCCAGAATGGAAAGCACATCGAACATTGGCGTCGTAACCTGGAGGAAGAGTTCCAGTAGGTGGAGCCAAGGTCCTCAGTTGAATTAAGTTCAGTTCCAACAATCTCTGGAGTAAAGATGTGTAAGTCATTGAGATCACATCAAAAACCCTATCAGCTTGGCGTGACTGCCTCTGTTGATACGGTCTCTGTTGATAGTTGCGCTGCTGTTGTTGCTGAGGCTGTTGTAGAGCCTGTTGAGCTGGTTGAATTGGTGTAGTGGGAATTGTGACTGCAGCTATCTGATTGTATTCTCGTCTATAACCTCTGCCTCTGCCTCGGCCATATACTGCGTTAGCTTCCCCTTCTCTTCTTCTAGGAGGTCCGCCAAAGGCTTTCCTCGCTCCCCTAGAGCTACCAGCAGTATTAGGGTCCTGAATCTTCCCCGTCTTTAACAGAGTCTCAACTCTCTCTCCAGCAATCACTATATCATTGAACTTGGTGGCCGAGCTAGATGCCAACCTCTCTAGAAAAACACCTTGGAGAGTGCCCATAAACATGTCGGCCATTTCATCCTCTAAGAGGGGTGGTTGCACCCTGGCAGCTAGCTGGCGCCACCTCTGGGCATATTCTTTGAAACTTTCTTTTGCCGCCTGAGCCATGTGCTGCAACTGCGTGCGTTTCGGAGCCATGTCCATGTTATATTGATACTGCCTCACAAAGGCTTCAGCTAAATCCTTCCAACTCTTGGTATTGACCCTATTGAGCTTCATGTACCATTCAAGAGAAGCTCCCACCAAGCTATCCTGAAAATAATACATCCAAAGTTTCTCATCTTCTGTATGAGTAGCAATTCTCCCGACAAATGATTGCAGATGGGTCTTCGGGCAAGTAGTGCCATCATACTTCTCAAAGGTTGGAACTTTGAACTTATATGGGATCCTGACCCCAGGAACCAAGCCCAAGTCGGTTTTGTCAAATCCCAAAGAGCTTTGGGACTGAATAGCTTTGATTTGCTCAGCCATCTCTTCGAACCTCTTGTTCATCTCTGCTCCTTGACCTTCAGTTTCATCAAGTAGAGTGAATTGGTCGTCATGATTGTCCATCTGAAGGTTGCGCAACCCATCGTTGATTATTGTCACTCCTGGCTGTGTAACGGGAGGTTCAACCTGACGTGCGCCCGCACCGGTATGATTGTCAGCAGTAGCAGCAGCCGCAGTGTTCCTATTCTGATTCTCAACCATCTCCCGCAGACGCTCTTGGTTCTGCCCCATGCTAGCCATTAGTGTCATAAAATTATCCATCCTTTGTCTCAGATCTGTCAAGTCCGCTTATAACTGGTCCATGACTCGTTCTCTGTTAATCTTGGTTGGATATCTGTGTACTGCTGGTTGTCCTCGAACTTTACGAGGAGCTATAGTGCCTGAGATCACAAAACACGTTAGTAATTGAGACAACACCTGCAAAACAAACAAACAGGTTATATGCAATGCAATGTAACTGTTCATGTTCCCAATCTTAAGCATTTGGCATGCCCCAGTTCTGGCATCTATCTCGGACAATCACTTTCAGTTCTTAGCTTTCAAACTTTCTTTTTAATAAGTGTTCAGACATTAGCAGTATCCAGACAAACGAGTCTTGCGCATTCAAAATGGTAATTTGCACATTAATACTGAACGTGAACAAACCACTGTAGGCTAAAAGTCAGAATACAACCAGAAATATTCCCCGAAGGGTTACATGTCAGTACATAAAGACAAACGAAATAAAAGCAAGACTCCTACAACAAGCCTGTAGGTAGCCTGAACAATAAACAACTAAGCCAAGGACCCAGGATCTGCCACCTCTGCCCTGCTTTTCTTGACACCTGCTCTCAGCTTGAGCTCTTCGATCTCTTTCCTTGCTTCCTCCAGAGCTAGTTGGCTTTGGGCTAGCTGTTGGGTCTTCTCTCTCCGGATGGCATGGACTTGCTCCATTTCCTCCTTCTTGAAAGCCATTTGAACTTCAAAGAACTCTTCCTTCTCTTTGAATTTCTTTTGCTCTTCATCTCTTTGGCCTTTCATCCAAACAATGGACTGTCGAGCACTCTTGAGAGTCTTTAAAGTCTCCTTGCGCTTAGCTTCTCTTTGAGCTTCCATCATACCCAATCTGTGGAAATGGGCTTCTCTACCGGCAAAATCCTTCTCTTTGTTTTCTAAAGAGGCTTGGAGCTTCTGCAGCTTGTCTTCAGCTTCCTTCTTGGCTCTATTGGCCTGGTGGTATAGGCTTACCATCTCAATATTCTCTACTCTGAATTCATGCAGCTGAGCTTCTAGCTTCTTGTACTCCTCCAAGGAAACCGTACTGCTCGGACTTGGTACCTCTCGGGGATAAAGTGGAGCCTCGACTGAAAAAGGCATGAGAAATGACTCGATATGTCTTTGCAACCATTCGGCATATGATGGATATGTCTTGGGATCAACTCGG
Organism: Lathyrus aphaca; assembly: GCA_963966055.1. Classification (NCBI taxonomy): domain Eukaryota; kingdom Viridiplantae; phylum Streptophyta; class Magnoliopsida; order Fabales; family Fabaceae; genus Lathyrus; species Lathyrus aphaca. The sequence continues at coordinate 246,380,697 of OZ014525.1, forward strand.
CCGAAGTCTTTCTTCCCCTTTTTTATCCTGTGAGCCTAGGATTGGACAGCTTGTTGAACTAACTCTCTGTTTCCGTCAGCAGGAAAATACAAAGATTCAACAAACAATTCCATCTGAGGAGGATCTTTCAAAGGGTAGCCAATACATCAATGTGAGGTAAAGGGAAATCATCTTTTGGGCTGGCTCTGTTCAGATCCCGGTAGTCCACACACATCCTCACCTTGTCGTCTTTCTTAGGCACAGGTACAATATTAGCAACCCACGGTGGGTAACTAGTCACAGCAAGGAAACCGGCGTCCCATTGCTTTTGTACCTCTTCTTTAATCTTCATTGCCATATCTGGGCGAGTACGACGCAGCTTCTGTTTTACCGGTGGGCAGTCTTCTTTTAAAGGCAGCTTGTGCATGACAATATCGGTGTCCAACCCTGGCATGTCCTAATAAGACCAAGAAAACACATCCACGTATTCCCGAAGCATATCAATCAATTGCTCTTTTATCGAATCTTGCAGGCAGGCCCCGATCTTAACCTCTTTCACATCTTCTTCCGTACCAAGATTAACCGTTTCGACCTCCTCCTGATGAGGAGTGATAACCTTCTCCTCTTGTCTTAACAACCTGGCTAGCTCTTCAGGAAGCTCATAATCTTCTTCAACCCCTTCATCAGCTTGATTGATTGGATTGTCAAAGTCATACGAAGCCATAGCTGTGTTGTTGTCGGTGCAGTCTGAAAGGCACTCTCTGCAAGGGTTTAGATTGTTCATTTTAGTGATCGATTTTAATCTTGTTTAGAAAAAGTGAAATGAAGTTATCATTTTGGAAAACATTGCCATTTTATTTTTGTACAAAAAGAAAAAATGAAAAACAGTGAGCGAAAAAAGGAAAAAAAACTCATTTGCAAAAGATGTCCGATATTCATTGATTGATCTGTTTGCACAAAATTACAAGATGGCCCGATTATAAAATGAGTCTTGACATCTTGGGCAAGATGCAAGACTTGATGCATGCTCAAAAATACAGGAAATAATAATTACTCTGCAGGAGTAACCCTTATAATTTCCTGGGAAGATCAGTTTGAGATATGGCTCCCCGGGGTCCTTGGACGTATCCAGCTCTCCAGGTTGCGCTCATCTTCCGACTCATCTTCCAAGTTGTTCACAGCATCTGGGGTGAGCATTCCCCCGCTGACAAAGTTGGGCTTCTTGGCAGCCTCTGATTGATCTTGTTGAGTTGGTCTGTAACCCAACCCAAATCTGTCCTCCTTCTTCTCCACGGGCAGCAGCTTGCCCCAGCCTTGGGCAGTACCCTCTTCAACAACCTTCCTGGCTTGCTGATAAGACGTCATGGAAGTTCCTAGTACAGCAGATGCTTCATTAATGTTCAGGGCCTCAAACCCCTGGCTCATGGTTTCATGGATCTCTCCATCCATCTCAATATACTTATACGTAGCCAGATGGCTAACAAATATGTCCTCTTCCCCACAGATGGTGATGATTTGGCCTTCCCACTCGAATTTCGGCTTCTGGTGAAGGGTAGACGTAACAGCGCCAGCGGCATGGATCCAAGGTCTACCCAACAAACAGCTGTAGGCCGGCTGAATGTCCATCACATAGAAGGTAATCTTAAAAGTCTGCGGCCAATCATCACAGGCAGATCAATCTCCCCAAGCACTGATCTTTTAGAGCCATCGAATGCTCTTACCACCAAATTGCTTGGACGCAATGCCAAGCCATCATATTCCAGCTTCACTAAGGCTTTCTTTGGTAGAACATTGAGTGAATACCTAGTGTCTACCAGTACATGGGATAGAACAGCACCCTTACATTCTAGAGTGATGTGTAAAGCCTTGTTGTGGTTATGTCCCTCAGTTGTTAAGTCAGCATTGGTAAAGCCCAGTCCATGACTGGTGTTGACATTTGCTATCACGGTTTCTAGCTGATTAACAGTGATCTCTTCTGGCACGTATGTTGCGTGCAAGACTTTCAATAATGCATTCCTGTGAGCTTCAGAACACATCAACAGGGATAATATGGAGATCTTTGAGGGAGTTTGGTGAAGCTGATCCACCACTTTGTAGTCACTTATCTTTATGATTCTCATAAACTCGTCTACATCTTGCTCAAAAGATGTCTTCTGAGTTTCTTTGATGATTGGTTCTTCAGGTACCACACTCTTCCCCTTTGCTTTTGCAGCAGCTTCTGCTTCGGGATTAGGTCTTTGCAATTGTGAGGCAAAAAGGCGTCCGCTTCTGGTGAAGCCTCCGCCTCCCCCAACATTATCAATCTGTGGAGAAGAGGTTGAAGAATCCAAAGTGATTTTCTCCCCGTTGCAGTAGAGATCAGAGCCATAATGCCAAGGTATGGCATTACTGCTTTCATATGGAACTGGTCCAGGCACCGTGATGGTAACCGGACTGACTGCTGCAGAGGAAGGCACTGAGATGGTGTACGGATCGTAGTAAATGGTGACTGGTGATCTGGCAGGAGGTGCCACTGTTTGTTGCTGAAAGTTGTTGTTTGGAGGAACGTCTGATGGATCATAGTAAATGGTGACTGCTGAGATATCTTCATTCATTCCTGTTGGCGTTGTAGAAGATTCTGCTGAATAAATGGGTGCTAATGTTGTAGAAGACAGGGTTGTTGACATCTGGTTTGCTGAAGTGATGGACGGAGCCATTGTTGATGATATCGATGAATTGGTCGGAATGATTGTTGTTGCAGTTGTAGAAGAGTCAGGAATTGTTGTCAAAAGGATTGCTGGATTTGTAGGCGCCGTTGTTGTGATCTGAAGTATACCACTTTTGATAAGACCATCTATGCCGCTTCTCAAGTTATCACACCCGTTGATCGAAATGTTGCAATAACCACAACCGAGCTCACACCCGGGGAACATCTGGCATTCTAGGAGCTGAGCTTTAATTTTGACCAGAGGCGTCTGAATCTGCCCAACACTGGTTATCAAGAAAGATGGCTTGCCTTCCTCAATGGCATTAATTCTTGGCCCTCCATGATTGGGCATGGGATTCTTGGTGACACTTGGAGGGGGTGCAAAGTAGAGGGCTTTGGAATCCACCAGATCTTGGACTTTCATTTGTAAAGCCCTGCATTTCTCAGTATTGTGGCCAGGTGCATTGGAGTGAAAAGCACATCTGGCGTTGGCATCATAGTTTCTTGGCAGATTAGAGGGATCTGGTGGTGCCAATGTCCTTAATTCAACCAAGTTGAGTTTCAGGAGTTGTGGCAATAAGGCAGCATAAGGCATAGGGATAGGGTCAATCACCCTATTTGCTTGTGATGGTCTTTGCTGAAAGGGTCTTTGTTGTTGATTGCTGCTGTTGTTGTTGTAGGTCCTTTGTGGCGGGTACTGAACTTGCTGTTGATAATGTGGTTGTTGTTGTGATTGATATGTTGGTTGCTGAGGAATTGGAGCTGGAATTGTGACAGCTGCTACTGATCTGTGGACATACTGAGGTCTGCCCCTGCTGGTATGAATGGCATTTGTCTCACCGGTTCTTCGAGGTCCCCCAAAAGGCTTCCTAGGATTACTTGACGAACTTGCACCATTATCAGAAATCTTACCCATCTTTAGAAGGCTTTCAATTCTTTCTCCAGCTATGACTACGTCTGCGAAGCTGGTGGAAGATAAGGCAGCTAGCCTATCAATATATGTTCCTTGCAAGGTATTCATAAACATGTCAGCCATTTCTCTTTCCGACATGGGTGGATGGACAGCAGCAGCAAGCTGTCTCCACCTCTGGGCATATTCCCTGAAGCTTTCCCTGGAGGATTGAGACATTCCCATCAAGAGGGTCCTGTTAGGAGCCATGTCCAGATTGTATTGGTACTGTCTGATGAAAGCTTCAGCTAAGTCCTTCCAGCATCTGATAGTGGCTCTGGTCAAGTGAGAGTACCACTCCCTTGAAGCTCCAGTCAAACTATCTTCAAAATAGAACATCCACAGTTTTTCATCCATGGTGTATGCCTTAAGTCTTCCCAGAAAAGACTGCAAGTGAGTTCGTGGACAGGAAGTTCCGTTGTACTTCTCAAAGCACGGGGGTTTAAACTTGTGGGGAATCCTTACCCCGTCCACTAACCCCATATCCATAACATCAAAACCTAGGGAGTTTAGAGACTCCAGAGATCTCAACTTCTCAGCAATTTCATCAAACCTTCTGTCATAAACTTCATCCCCAGCTCCCATCACAGTAAACTGTTCTTCTTGGGGGTCTTCCTGTAAGATCCTACCTCCAGTAGTATTTCCTTGCACATTACCCGGGATGTTGACTTTCGGATGTAGATGAGGCCCATATACTGGTGGATTAACATGAGGCTGACCCCTTTCATTGTTACTTGTTCCTCCGGTTCCCAGATGGGGTTCTTCCGGGGTTTGTCTTTCTACCAATGCCCTTAACCTCTCTTGACTTTGAGCCAAGCCATTCATTACTTCCATGAATTGGGTCATTTGGTTTCTCATTTCCAACCTTTCGTTAGCCATCTGATTTCTGACCTCTGTCAGATCTTGCTGTACTTGATCCATTTGGATACCAGGAAGGTTGTTGCGGGTAGGATACCGGTGCGGACGGTTGAGAGGGAACACCCGACGGCGAGCAATAATTCCTGAACCACAACAGAGTTAGAAACAAACAAAACAAAAACCTACAAAACAAAACAAAAGTTAGCATGCAATGCAGTATGCTTATTTATTTTCCAAGGTATCCGACTTGGCTCTTGGTTTTGACCTTTCCAGACCCTGAGGAAGATGTTTTGATGTTGCTTGCGAGAAAGAAAACTCAGTGAAACAAACTAACAAATACATTACAAATGATGAATAATACATAGTTTGTTTTTACAACATATTCCCCTGAAGGGTCAACATACAACATAAAAGAAAAGTACATCAAATGGAAATAACAACAAGCAAAGAAGTCAAACATCTAATCCAAACTCATCCTCCTTAACCTCCTTCAAAAGTGCTTCAGTTACAGGACCAGCCGGATGCTCTGTAATGTTTCTGATGAGAAGGTTTCTGGTGGCAATAGAAATGGTCAGCTTCTTGTGCCTGTCTTGGTCCTTTGACCTCTTCACACCAGCCCTAAGCTTCAATTCTGAAATCTCCTTCTGGGCTGCCAGCAAAGCTTCCTGTTGCTTCTTTTCATTGGCCTCCAACCGCTCAATCCTGGATTGAGTTCTCTTATCTTCTTGAGTGCGAGCTTCAGTGATCCTGACCCACCTAGCTTGACTTTCTTCTAGATAGAGATCAGTCCAAGCCTTCTGAAACTGGGCCTCTTTACAGGCATTCTTCAATATTTGCTCTCCAGCTCTTGATTTCTTGATGTAGTCCTCTTCTTTCTCGATCTTGGCCAGATGCTCCACTTTAAGCTTCTCCAACCTCTCAATGTCTAAACGACCATCACTCCTCTCCCAGAGGGTCTTCTTCAGAACTTGAGACAGATTCTCATTCCTTTCCTTCAGCTTCTCAAATTCTTCCAGGCTGACAGTAGCTGGAGGTGGTACTGTGGATGGTCCAGGTGCATCCTCAATGGTGAAAGGCATCCCAGAAATCTGAGCCCTAGCATGGGACCATTCATAATACTGAGCTGAGGCCATATTTTTGCATCTCCCAAGAATGGCCATCCCCTTTGTCTGGATGTTGTCCCAAGCCCAGGATGCTTGTCTGACAACAGCTAGGTTAGGCTTTATCTCACAATACAGGGTTTCAGCCAAGTCTTGCACTCTAGGAGGGTGGACCAAAGCATAGCCCAATTGTCTCTTAAACAGCAAAGGATTGTAGTTGATGCAACCCTTCACTCCCACTAGAGGTACATTGGGGTACTGCCCACAGCTTATGTCCCTGCCTTTGGTGCTCTGGGTGCACCATCTGATGTCATCTGAAGTCAAAGCAATAAGTCTCTTAGCCCAATTCTTCTGTTGGTGAGGATTAAGGAAGGCATCAGTCTTGGGTAAGTGTTTAAGCAGCCATGTGTGAAATAGAGGAGCACAGCATCTTACCAACTTTCCTCTCTGCTTCTCATTTCTTTGGTGAACAGAATAATAGAAATCTCCCAGCAAGGTGGGTACTGGGTTCCTCAAAAGGAAGAGATGAATGGCATTCTTGCTGATAAACTTGGGCTCATCTGCAAATAGTATAACCCCATATATACTGAGGGCTAAAAATGCACAAACTGCCTTCCATTCCCCCAAAGAGGCCTTCAGGATGGCCTGAGAAGTCAGAAAGTCTAAGTGCAAACCAGGGATTCCAGCCTTTGTTGTCATGTTCTGCTCAATCAATACAGGCTCTAAATACAGTGCTTTTGCCACTTCTCCATTACTGGGAGAAGTCATCTCAGGGTTGAAGGGGACACCACCCCTGACAGGTACTCCAATCAATGATGAGAACTCCTCCAGCAGAGGTCCTAACTGAAAGTTCTGGAAAGTGAAGCATCTCAAAGGAGGGTCATAAAACTGTAGGCATGTGTGGATCAAACTCCTCTGAGAAGGGTCTAGATCCATAACCATATCAAGGATGCCTCCATAATGCTCTCTGAATAATGGGATGTGGTCTGGAGTGATAAGTTCCTGGACCTGCCTGATGCCAGTCAACACAGGCTCAAAGAAATGATATGAAATGTTGTTCTTCTTGGGTGCCATGACTGCTGATGGAGAGCTGAAAACAAATGCTGATGATGAAGACTGGTGCTGGAGATGAGCCACTGATAGGCTGAGGCTGGTGATAAAAGTAGCTGAAGCAGGCAACTGATGAAGATAGCTAAAGCAGATAGCTGATGAACAGGGGTCTAAGCAGATGAAGGGGTCAAAACCAAGCCAGATGCAATATGGATACCCTGAAAAACAAATAAACAAATGTTAAATGATGCAATGATGAGTATGCAAATGATATGCAAGGGTTTGTGATCAAGCTGGATCTGATTACTTCCTTGATATAAAGGTCCATGTATGTTTAAGAAGTCCAGATGGAGGTTCAGAAGTCCAGTAACCAAGGTGGGGGACTCAAATAAAGAGTCACATGTCCAGGGTTAAATCACAAGAACTGTCCAAAGTGAAGCATTCTTAAACAAAACAAGTAACTGGGTATGATGTGGCCAGAGGTACCTGCAAACCTGTAAACAGCCCAACCCCCACAGGTGGTGTTCTAAAACAAGGATCCTCGGACTTGGATCGGTTATGAGAAGTGTAAACACTTCTAACCCGGAGGTACAGTGTTTACAATAACCATAAAAGATCCTCCTCTAATTCACCTCAGTTTTTGAAGGTCATAATAAAAGGTCATCCAGACTTAGCAGGCTTCCCAGATAGCCCTAGCACTACAGGAAATCTGTAGCACAGGGTTCTCAAGAAGAAACCCACATCTGAACCGTGTTTCATATTCCCGCACCAGACCGAAATGGAATGGGAAAGAACATGAACCACTCTAGCCTAGGTGTCACTCAGGTCCCAGGTATAGGACCTTAAACTCTCAATAGAACCCCACCCACCAAGACAAAAAACCAGATCCAGCCAGATAACAGTATGACAATATGATGTATATAAAGCTGTAAAGAAAGCAATAAATAACTGTACATAAAGCAGTAAATAAAGCAACTATATAAACAAAATTAGCACATAACACCCCAGTAAACACAAATCAAACAAGCGCTAGGAGGAACCCACAAAAAGAACCAGAAGCCCTGGTTATAGTATAAGGGTCCCCAGCAGAGTCGCCAAGCTGTCGCTCCCACCAAATGACACCTCAGGTCAGAAGGGGTACAGACGCGAACGGTCGGCGAAAGAGAAGGAAATGAATAGAGTCGCCAGCTAGGCATTTTTATCTCGAAGGAAATGTAATTCTGCATAAACCTAGAAAGATATGGATAAGACGGTTGCAAACCAGAGAGACTGAGAAAGGGGGTTGGTTACAACCTGGGAAGGTATTAGCACCCAGATTGTCCGCCGTACTCGACGGGATCCACGCTTAAAAAATTTGTGTTTTAAAGGGGTAGTGTCAGTGCTATATGTATATCAAAGCTGGCAAGAATGCAAGTGTCAGTGCAAAAGAAAAGTGTAGTATATAAGTGAAGTGTCAGTGTAAGAACAAGGATGAAATGCTCTAGACCATGAGGCTTAAAGGATAATGCTGGAAGAGGGGGAATATACAGAGACTTTTGTTCGATAACTGTTAAGTTATGTCTACGTATCCTCTCGTGCAATGAGGAAGTCAGAACACCGTAGTTCGACCCAAAGAGACTGAAAGATAAATTGACTTGTGAACTACTTACTTGCCTATGCTTAAGTGTATGACCTGTCTGGCTCAGGTGCAAACTGTCTTGCATTAGACGGAAGAAGCAAGTTCTCTTTTATGAGTGAGTGAGATGAGAAAAGAATCCCGAAGGAGACAATTATTGTTTGTTTTTTTGAGTTTTCAGTCTTTTATTACTTTTGAAAGTTTGTCATAAGTTAATGAGCTTGAGCCTAAACCAATGGGTTAGTAAACTCATCACATCCTCCCTCTGATTAGGGGTAATGAGAATACCTTAAGTGTGAAGTCAGCATCTCACACTTAATCACCCTGGTGTAGGATTAAGATCATTAACCTACTTGTGATTAATTAGATGTTTTTGTTGTTTTTGTTTAGTGTTGAGTAATGAGTTTAAGCCATAGTCAAGGATTTAATGGACTCATTACACCATCCTAATAGAAGGATAATAGATGAGAGCATTTAAGCTGAGGAAGACTCCTCAACTTAATCCGTGATTAGGGATTAACCTCATGACAAAACAAAGCCTTTATTAAAGTGGATTTTAGTTAATGGTAAGATGAAGAAGTTATTTTTATGGTTTGTAAGACAACTTGAGGGGGAATTGTCCATTAACACTAGGGTTAGTGAGGTTTGCAAGAAGAATCTTCAAAGAGCCACCAAGGAGAGAAGCATATGAAAGGAGAAGGAAGCAAAGAGAAGCAAAACAACTTGCTTCACTTAAGAAGGCAAGTTGCTTGAAGAAAGAAGGTGGGAGAGAGCATGAATGAGCAAGCTCACTCTAATACACATACAAAAATGCAGCAAAGGAAGTATGAAAGATATGAAAGGAGAATGTGAGAAGTGAAGGCAAATTCACTTCTCAAACAACTTACCACCTGAAATGTTAGCATAAGAAATGAAATGCAATGCAAATGAGATGGAATGTGATGATGCAAACCAAAACCTAGGAGCATAAACATGATTTTAATGATTCTAAGAGATGATACAAGCATGAGGCAATGCATGGGAATGATCAAACAAGCATATGGATGCAAAAGAAACATGCTTTGAACCATGGATGTTCATGAAAAGTTATGAAATATAATGGACATACAAGATGGAAAATGAAAGATGCAATGATCAAACATGATTCTAATATGTCCTGAGATGTATTATGAATCATGTGAATGCACAAAATGTCATGGCAAGTCATGGTATGCAAGCAAATGAGAAATGGATGCAAGGGAAGGCACAAATTAGGGTTATATGTATCACACAAAGCAAAAATTCAAAACCAGAAGCAAATGACATGATAAAAATTTGAAAATGCAACCAAAGATACCCTAAACCTATACAAGTTCACTGCCCAAAGGAGAGGATCCAACTCTTAACCTATTGAAAGTTATGAATTTCCTAAGATTGTTAGGGTTTTAAGGTACCTTGTCAAGAAAAATGCAAAACAAATTGAAAATGCAAGATCAATCTAAACCAATTTTACCCTATAAACTACATGCTATACAAGATGCAATGCAAAAAGAATCATCATCCAACTCTCAATGGTTAGGCAGAAAGGAATTTTTGAAGTTTGAAGCAAAATATTGCCTAAAAATGAAATTAAATCCAATGAGAAAGATCAAAAGGCATCAAGAACAAAAAATAAATTTGGTTTGAGAGTTGGACAATGTTTCTAAATGTTTTTAAATGCTATGTGAATTTTTTTGTGATTTTTAAATACCTAAATGTATTTTTAATTAATTAATTTTCATTAACTAATTAAAAATAAACATTTAAATGATTTAAAAATAATTTTTAATGCAAAAAATAAAAATAAAAATATTTTTGTGTTCTGAAAATTCATGAAACCTTTGACAAAAAATTTCATAATTTTTAGATGATTTTAACTATTTTTAAAAATTCGTATAAATTAAATATGAAACAAATGAATTTAAATGAAATTTAAAAGAAAAATGAGAAAGTCAAACAGATCAAAGGCTGAGGTTCAAACTTGGGGACGCGGGAATTGACCTGGCGCGCAAACGAACGACTCACATTCAAACTGGCCTAATTAAGTCATTAGCCCTAATCCTAGCCCTAATCACTTTCAGATGACCGGAACAGTGTTCCGGTCATCTTCTCCGGCAAGGTGTTCATGCTATCTCCCCCCCTACGCATCAAAAATTCACCAAAATCTCCAGATTCAATCCTTAAACATCATTAAACCTAAACCCCACCCCAAAAATCATTTATTTTCACTGAATCATAAGAATCAAAGCAAAACTCAATTCACGGGCAAAGTTTCAGAACAAGCATACATGGCCATTTTTCACTCATTTTCAAAACAAATCACATCATGATGATCAGTGAAGCATAAGGAAGCATTTAGAAACTAAAAATGGAAGTTCTAGAAAAATAAATGCCATGGCGACCTGAGCTTGAGCTTTCGAAACAGGGACTTTCTGGCTGCTTCTTTGGTTCAAACAAGCTCCAATGATCCTCCTTTGAAGCTTTTGACACTTAGCTAGAGTTTATATGGCCTCCAGAGAAAGTTGGCAGAAGCTCAGGTCAAGGGAGTGTGGAAATCGTATTTTTGGTTGTGGTGGTTTCAGGAACAAGTGAGGGGTGGGAAATGATCAGTGGATCATGGTGAGTTGATTAGTGAAAGAATTTCGAAGTTCTTGTGGCTGAGTTGAGAGATTCGATAGAAAATGCAAAGGGAGTGATTTTTGTGTATGTTGGCTTGTGGGAGAGATCAGGATGAGTTGTGTGATGAAATGGCTTGCTTGAAGTGTGTTTGTAAAGTCTTGATTGGTCAGAATAGTTGGTGTGGCACTGTGGGATTGGTATGGTTTTTTTTTTGTAAAAAGTCAAGTCTAGGTGTACTTGATGTATGGGCAAGTGTGAGGTTGTGATAGGGGCATGGTTGGGCTCAGCAGAGATCATGGAGTTCATGTGGATCAGATTCTATGAGCTGTAACAAGTAGAGGCATGGCTTCATGAGTTTTTGCAAGTTGGTACATCCTTGGCCCTTTTGGAAATTCATGAAGTTCAAGGCACCAAAATGCAATATTCTTGGGCCAATTCTGATCTTTAGAGGTCATGTGAGTATGTTGTAATGAGTTTGTGCACATTTGAAGTCTTTGGAATGCTTGATCATATCATTTTGCAAAATGCCTCTTTGGTGGAAAACTTGAAATTATGTGATTTTTCCCAACTTTGACAAGTCATAACTTTTGATCCAAAATGAATTAGAATGAGTTCTTGTAATTTTTGAAAAGGTAATGATCCATTCTACAACTTTCATGACCAAAGTTTTCTCATTTGAAGCATTTTTGAAAAAAAAGAGAGGTTTGAAAAAGTTTCCCAAAATGGCAATTTTCCATTACAAGTCATTTTCCCAAAAAGGCAACTTTGCAAATGGCTTGAAACTCTTCAATTTTGTGAACTTCTAACATCTTATATGATCAAATAAAGATCATACACATTCAAAATGATGAAGAACACCCTTTGGTTGGGTCATTGGGGGCCTCAGATGCCCTGATTTTACACTGACTTGCTCAAGAAGTCAACTCTTGGTTAGATGCCTTCCCCATGGAATTTCTTCATGAAAATTTATATGCATGATCCCTATACCATATAGAGACCAATAGAAACAATAATGACCAAAAAATTTGGAGTTATGGCCTCTGAAACCAAAACCCTAATTCTAGGTCATCTGTGCAATTAAACCTGGCCCTGCTTCCATGCCTTTCTCAGTTCTTGTGATTCTTTGACTTTCTTGACTTTGTGAGGATACAATATGATGCTTGAACATACATGGACCCCCTTTGAAGTGATTGATGACCTTTGGAATGGCTCAAATGGCTCAGGGATGGGTGAGGGTAAATTTGGGGTGTTTACACCTATGATTGTCTTTGTGTTTGTTATATATGAGTGACTGAATTAGGTTAAAAACATTGCCAATTTGATGGATATTTGGATCATTGAAGATTGAAAAAGATTGACTTTTAAAACTTGAATATTCTTGATACAAGCTTGCTATTTTGGGATGATTTTCATAACTCTTGTATCAATTAGATCCAAATAACTTTTATGACATTCTAGAAGCAAAATAATTTTAAATCTTCACTATTTCATATTTTATTTGAATTTAAAATGATTTTTAATATAAAAATCATAATAAATAAAAATAAAATGAATAAAATTATGAAAATATTAAATAAATTTCGTGCATGATGTTATGGAACATATTGGGTCACAAAAAAGTCAGCCCATTTGAAGAATTAAGGTTTTAAGACCCCATTTACTTCATAAACCACTCAAAAATTTCCCAACTTTGCAAGGGCACAAATCCTTCAATTTTAAAGCTATGAGGGTATTCTTGGACATTTTGGAAATCTTAAAGAGTCCTCTAACCAACCTATTTGGTCTCATGTCCATATCTTTTACCATTCTCAAGTTATGCTCTTTTGAAGTTGTTGAATTTTTGTTGACTATTAAAAGGACCTATAATGTCTTAGCTCATACCTTCCAAATGAAGCATTTTTGGGCTTGGCTTGTGAGACACAAAGTTGTAGAGAATTCAATTTCCTTCAAAATGAGCTTTGGATGGAAAAAATTTGATGAATCATGTGAAAGTTATGGCTGGTCAAAGTTCAGTTGACTTTTCCTGTGAAAACCCTAATTTAGAAACTCCTAATTCTTGATGATCTGAAATCTCCTTGATGAATCATGATCAACCCTTGATCAAATGATGGATTTTACTTCATATACTTGATGTTGGCAAAAAATCATGAAGTTTGACTTTGGTTTGACCACAGTTGACCTCAGTTTGACTTTTTAACTACTTTGACTGATTTTAACCTATCTGATCATCTGACTGAGCAAGTCCTTTGGGAAAGTCTATGAATCTCACTTGAAGTCTTGGAAATCCATTTATCCTGACAAAAGTCAAAACCCTAGTTTAAGACGCATTGCTTAGGAGGATGCATTGTCTGAGGGAATTGTCAAATTTTCTGACTAATTGTGAACTTTGTGAACCTTGTGAACCTCATGAGATGTCTTGTGAACCTTATGAACTTTTTAAACCTCTTAGTACACAAAGTATTGTCTTGTGGAGGGCAAATTTTGGGGTGAAACAGCTGCCCCTGTTCAATTTTCTGAAACCTGAGGGGTTAGATTGGTATATGTGCCATTCGTGACCTGGAAGGTTGAAGGGGATTGAACACAAAAGCCCCAAAATTTGCACTTGCCGATGCGTAAAGTAATACTGATGATTAGTTGTATATACCTGAGTGGGCTTGAAGATGCCACTTGGAAGAATTGGAGATGGGCTTATAGATGCCATCTAAAATATCATAATGTGATGATATCTGTATGTTGATACTGGATATCAGTACTAGGTCTTTGTATAGGCCGTTTCTGAATCGTTTATGCAACATGATTTGAATTGTTGAATGGACTAGTAGAAATAAATCTTTGTGATGATTATCTCTTCTAGAAATATCTTGGATTAGGGAATGGATCTTTATACAGACTGTTTGCCTACTCTCCAAGGTCAAAAGAACGTCAGGATTTGTTCTTCTGAAAAATGTCTTGAACCAGGGAATGGATCTTTTTAGAGACTGTTTGCTTGCTATTCAAGGGCCAAAAGAACGTCAGAATTTGTTCTTCTGAAAAATATCTTGAACCAGGGAATGGATCCTTGTACAGACCGTTTGTGTGCTATTCAAGGGCCAAAAGAACGTCAGGATTTGTTCTTCTGAAAAATATCTTGAACCAGGGAATGGATCTTTTTACAGACCGTTTGCCTGCTATTCAAGGGCCAAAAGAACGTCAGGATTTGTTCTTCTGAAAAATATCTTGAACCGGGGAATGGATCTTTTTACAGACCGTTTGCCTGCTATTCAAGGGCCAAAAGAACGTCAGGATTTGTTCTTCTGAAAAATATCTTGAACCAGGGAATGGATCTTTTTACAGACCGTTTGCCTGCTATTCAAGGGCCAAAAGAACGTCAGGATTTGTTCTTCTGAAAAATATCTTGAACCAGGGAATGGATCTTTTTATAGATCGTTTGCCTGCTATTCAAGGGCCAAAAGAACGTCAGGATTTGTTCTTCTGAAAAATATCTTGAACCAGGGAATGGATCTTTTTTTCAAACCGTTTGCCTGCTATTCAAGGGCCAAAAGAACGTCAGGATTTGTTCTTCTGAAAAATATCTTGAACCAGGGAATGGATCTTTTTACAGACCGTTTGCCTGCTATTCAAGGGCCAAAAGAACGTAAGGATTTGTTCTTCTGAAAAATATCTTGAACCAGGGAATGGATCTTTTTACAGACCGTTTGCCGGCTATTCAAGGATATCTTGAGCAAATGTATGGATCATTTCTGACCCGTTGTAAGTTATTGATATTGTTTTACCTGCATATAACTATCCTGCAAGGAGAATGTTAGTTTATGCAATATGTATGCATGCATAGTATGATGCACCTAAGTAAATGTATTATGTATTTATGGATATGTATGTTATGGTATGATGTAAATGATGGATGTATGAATCATGCAGCCTGAAGCGTCTGGATATCTTCGTATAACAATGCTGGCCAGGGAATATAAATCCCGATTCGTTGCTAAAGAATATGAGGGACTCGTTCCCGTCTCGATAATATAGTATTCATAACTTCCTGTCTTCGTTCGTCGTACCTTCATTGAAGGAATAAGTTCCCGAATATTCGTCTGAGGATAAAAGAGATGGATATAAATTCAAGGGGAGATGTAACTCGAAGTATCTATGATGATAGATTTGCCCTACTGGGGGATTTGTAGCTGTCTTGTGGGGATGAACCGGGGAAGCTTCGTTGAACTACTACCCTCGTTCGTCCTTAGTAAATACTATTACTGCATTTTCATGCATTTCCGGTAAACATCAATCATATTAAGCATTTTATGCATTTCTGGTAAACATCAATCATATTCAAAAGCATACATACATTCAAACACAACCAATGGACGTTTCGCTTATGTAAATAGGGTAAAAGTAAATCTGGATTCAAAGATGAAATTTTATTTATATCACAAAGTGACCTATCCATAGGCAAGTTTGTACAAGGAGACAGAAATCCTAGTAAGAGGAATTTGTCATAAAATTTTTACAAAACAAAGAAAATCAGCTATGTGGGGAATAATCCTATTGAGTTTCAATTCTACTATTGCCATTATCTTCAAGTATCTCATCTTCTGCTGTTGAGACAGAAACGATTGGATTGATCTTTATCTGTTCGAATTCGGGTTAAGTAACACAGCTGGTTGGGGTTACATGGGTGATCCAAACGAGACATAGTCATACGCTTTAATCCCTAACTTTTGCCTAGATTGCCTTTTCAGGTTTTCAATCCACCGGGATACCCTTTTTTGCCCAAGCCGCCCTTTCAGGTTTTCGACTTGCCGGGTGTATATTTTTTATATATATATATCCCTAATTTTTGCCCGAACCCTTTTGGTTTGCCGGGATGCCCTTATTTTTTCCTAGGCCAGTCAACCTAGCGGGTCTCTTTTTATGCGTAGTATTTTTTTAACTATGTCTGCGTTTACAGGCTGCGGGAAGTCTTCACCATCCATAGTAGTAAGCATCATGGCACCTCCTGAGAATACTGTTTTGACTACAAATGGTCCTTCATATGTAGAAGTCCACTTGCCCCTAGGATCACCCTGTGGTAATATGATACCCTTAATTACCAAGTCACCAACCTGATATACCTTTGGCTTAACCTTCTTATTAAAAGCCTTGATCATCCGTTTCTGGTACATCTGGCCATGACAAACAGCTGCCAACCTCTTCTCATCAATCAAATTTATCTGGTCAAGTCGAGTCTGAATCCACTCATCTTCATCCAAGCCTGCATCCTTTATGATTCTTAAGGAAGGGATCTGAACTTCAATGGGCAGAACTGCTTCCATACCATAGACTAATGAGAATGGGGTTGCCCCTGTTGAAGTACGTATTGTAGTACGATAACCATGAAGAGCAAATGGTAACATCTCATGCCAATCCTTATAAGTAACAGTCATCTTTTGTATAATCTTCTTAATGTTCTTATTAGCAGCTTCTACTGCCTCATTCATCTTTGGACGATACGGAGAAGAGTTGTGGTGCTTAATCTTGAACTGTGTGCAGAGATCAGTAATCATAGTGTTGTTCAGATTAGGGCCATTGTCAGTAATAATCCTTTCAGGGATGCCATACCTGCAGATGAGATTATTCTTAATGAATCGGGCCACCACATTCTTGGTAACAGATGCAAATGAAGCCGCCTCCACCCACTTTGTGAAGTAATCAATAGCAACCAGGATGAAACGATGCCCATTAGAAGCAGTAGGCTTGATCTCACCAATCATATCAATTCCCCACATGGCAAAAGGCCAAGGAGCAGTCAACACATTCAATGGTGATGGAAGTATATGTACTTTATCAGCATAGATTTGACACTTGTGACACGTTCTGGAATGTTGATAGCAGTCAGCTTCCATAGCAGACCAATAGTAACTCGTTCTCAATATCTTCTTTGCCATAGTATGACCACTAGAATGAGTGCCAAAGATCCCATCATGCATATCGTCCATAATCTTTGTTGCTTCCTTCTTATCCACACAACGAAGCAAAGTTGAATCATGATTGCGCTTGTACAAAATTCCATTACTCAAGAAGAACTTAGCAGAAAACCTTCTCAAAAACTTCCTATCTTTGACAGATGCCCCTTCAGGGAACTCTTGAGCTTCAAGATATCTTTTCACTTCATAGAACCAAGGCTTCTCCTCTGCTTCGTCAGCGTCAATCTCATTGCAGTATGCAGGCTTCTCAAATCTATCAATAGTAATCTTGGGAGCTTCATCATCCCAGTTGATCTCAAACATGGATGCCATGGTGGCTAATGCATCTGCCAACTGATTTTCTCTTCGTGGAATATGCCCAAAGGTAATCTCTTCAAAATATGGGATCAAAGACAAAACATACTCTCTGTAAGGAATGAGGTTATCATGCTTGGTATCCCAATCTCCTTTGATCTGACTTACTACTAGGGTTGAATCTCCATACACGTCAAGGAACTGAATCTTCATATCAATGGCAACTTTGATACCCATGATACATGCCTCATACTCAGCCATGTTATTAGTATAATAGAAACAAAGTCTGGCAGTAATCGGGGTATGACAACCTTCAGGGGAACTGATCACAACACCAACACCATTACCAAGTGCATTAGAAGCTCCATCAAAAACCATAGTCCATCGGGATCCTTGTTCAGGTCCATCATATTGTCCAGGTTCTTTGGTAATAATCATAATGTCTTCATCAGAGAACTCAAAACTCATTGATTGATATTCATCCACTGCTTGATGAGCCAAATGATCAGCTACAACACTTCCTTTAATGGCCTTCTGAGTAGTATACTGTATATCATATTCTGTTAAGATCATTTGCCATCTCGCTATTCGTCCGGAGAGAGCAGGTTTCTCGAATATATACTTGATTGGATCCATCTTCGAAATCAACAAGGTAGTATGAGTCAACATATACTGTCTTAGTCGGTGAGCAGCCCATGCCAAAGCACATCAAGTTTTCTCGAGCAGTGAGTATCTTGTTTCACAGTCGGTAAACTTTTTGCTAAGGTAGTAGATTTCCTGCTCTTTTCGACCAGACTCGTCATGTTTCCCCAACACACACCCCATTGAGTTGTCTAATACTGTTAAGTACATAATTAAGGGTCTTCCATCAACTGGTGGCATCAAAATTGGAGGTTCTAAGAGATATTTCTTAATTTCATCAAAGGCTGCCTGGCACTCGTCATTCCATTCCATTACCTGATCTTTCTTCAACAACTTAAAGATTGGCTCACAGATAGCAGTTAATTGGGAAATAAATCTTGCAATGTAATTCAATCGTCCCAAGAAACCTCTAACTTCCTTCTCAGTACGGGGAGCTGGCATCTCTTGTATAGCTTTCACTTTTGCAGGATCCACTTCAATACCTTTTCCACTAACAATGAAACCCAGGAGTTTACCAGACCTAACTCCAAAAGTACACTTGTTTGGGTTCAATCTCAACTTGTATTTCTTCAACCTGTCAAAAAATTTATGCAGGTGATCAAGATGTTGATCTTCATTCTGGGACCTGGCTATCATATCATCCACATATACCTATATCTCATGATGAATCATATCGTGAAATAAAGCCACCATAGCACGTTGATATGTTGCCCCGGCATTCTTCAAACCAAATGGCATCACTTTATAACAAAAAGTACCCCACTGTGTAACAAATGTAGTCTTCTCCATATCTTCTGGTGCCATCTTGATTTGATTGTAACCAGAGAAACCATCCATGAAAGAGAATACTTTATGCTGAGCAGTGTTGTCTACCAGAACATCAATATGAGGAAGTGGAAAGTCATCTTTGGGGATGGCTTTGTTCAAATCCATGTAATCCACGCACATACGTACCTTACCATCTTTCTTAGGTACCGGTACCACATTTGCAACCCACTGAGGATAAGAAGTTACAACTAAGAACCCTGCATCAAACTGTTTCATTACCTCTGCCTTAATTTTCTTTGACATTTCAGGACGCATGCGATGAACCTTCTGCTTCTTTGGACGACAATCTTCTTTTACCGGTAAACGGTGAACCACAATGTCTGTATCCAACCCTGGCATATGTTCATAAGACCAAGCAAAGATCTCCACATAATCATGTAACATCTGAATCAACTTGCTCTTGACACCATCTTCTAGTTCAGCCCCTATCTTGACCTCTTTCCTGTTTTCTTTAGTCCCCAGATTCACAACTTCGATTGGCTCTTCATGTTGCTGTATAGCTTTCTCTTCTTGTTGTAACAACCTAGCAAGCTCTACAGGTACTTCACAATCGTCCTCCTTTCCATCCTCAGCTTGATAGATCGGATTCTCGAAATTATAATTGGCAATAGTAGAACTGTTATCAACAGGATCCAGAGTGGATGAGGATCTGCATTTTAGTGATGTGGGTGTGTGTAAGAACACATAGCTGATAAAACAAAAATAAAATAAAAGAGAAACAAGGAACACAATATTTACGAAAACGAAACGTCCACTGATTTTTATTGAATGAAGTATGCAAATGAAATGACATCCCGAAACAAGCATACCATTGTGCCCCGGGTAAGGCACAAGGCTTAAGAGTTTAATTGTTCAAAAATTACAAACTTAAAAGTAATAACACAGTAATAGTATTTACTCCTGACTAAAGGAGATAGGAATAATATCTTCAGCTTTCCAGTTATTGAGCCCATCGCCCACAGTAGGAAAAATCCAAACATCTAAGTTGTAGTCTTCATCATAGTCATCCACAGCATTGATCTGATCTTTCATAATCCCTTGATTGGTGATACGAACAGCGCGAGCACGACGAACAGTCTTCTGGGACTCTGTAGTGAAACCCAAACCAAATTTGTCAGACTTGTAAGGAATGTCAGGAAGCTGACCCCAAATAGTACAACCACCTTCGTCAACCACAGCTCTAGCATCCTTGAGGGAGGCCATTGTAGGAGGTACTCTGGTGACCACAGGAACTTTCTTGACAACAGGAGGAGCTTCAAAATTAGGAACAACCCAAGGAACTACTTCAAACGTCTGGCACGGAGTTTCAACATATTCACCTTCCACTTCAAGATATTTAAATGTGTTCACATGGCTAATCATATATCCTTCCTCTCCGTAAACAGTGACAACCTTTCCCTCTACTGGATATCTCAGCTTCTGATGTAAGGTGGATGTCACAACACCTGCCCCATGGATCCAGGGGCGCCCAAGCAAACAAGAATACGAAGGACGAATATCCATTACATAAAATGTAGCGTTGAAGACCTGAGAACCTACTTTGATTGGGAGATCGATTTCTCCGTGCACCACTCTTCTTGAACCATCAAAAGCCTTCACCACTATATTACTGGGCCTTAACACAGCATCTTCAGGACTAAGCTTATTCAGAACTTCTTTGGGCAACACATTCAGCGAGGAACCATTGTCTATTAACACATGTGACAGGGTAGTGCCCCTACATTCAATAGAGATATGTAGAGCCCTATTATGATCCCTCTTGGCAGGAGTCAAATCAGCATCGGAGAAACCTAACCCATTATCATAGGTCAAGTGTGCAACACAATTTTCAAACTGGTCTACAGAAATCTCATTTGGTACGTGAGCAGTCTTCAAAAATTTAATCAAGGCTTTAGCATGAGCCTTAGAACACAACAATAAAGACAACATGGAAATCTTGGAGGGAGTATGCCCCAATTGATCAACAACGTCATAATCACTCTTGCGAATGAACTTTAGTACTTCTTCCATCTTCTTAGAAAGATCATCAGCAGTTGGTGCATCAGTTTGTATAGGTTCAATAACAGGACCTTTGCCCCGAGCATCAGTAGTGGAGGTAGTAGTTGGAGTAACTGTATTCTTGGAGGTAACCGGAGGAGAGAAAACTCTTCCACTTCGTGTGATCTTACTAGATCCCGCAATATTATCAACATCCAGATTTTCATCAACAACAGGTGCATCAGCTAAGGATTCCTGCTTAACACCATGAATATAAACATCGGAGCCATAATGCCAAGGCACCGCTTTATCAAAAGTATATGGAATAGGACCCGGAGTGGTAATGATCATAGGAGCCGCTCTAGCTTCAGCAACAATCTTCACAGGGCCTTCAGCAGTAATCTTAATTGGACCCTTATGAGTGATTTTGACAGGACCCTTGGAAGTAATCCTTACCGGCACTTTATCAACCATGTCCACCTCTTCAACTTTCGCTCCTTGAGTTATATGTTCAACCATACTCTCTACAGAAGGTGTCCTCTCAAACAATATGGTGTAATTTTCCATGAGGCGTTGAATACCGTCCTTCAACTTCCATCAACTATCCGGTTTATAAGCACAATAGAAACAATCTTCATTACAACCTGGAAAGAACCCAGCTTGTACCAACTTCTTCTTAATAACAGACAATGGTGTAGTCACATCTGCAACTGAGGAAATATGTGAAACTTCATCAATGGAATTGACAATCTTCTCATGATTTGGCATGGGAGCAGTAATCACATTTGGAGTACCCGGAGGGTCAAACTCAATTTCTCCAGCATCAATCATATCCTGAATCTTATTCTTCAATATCCAGCAATTATTGGTATCATGTCCCTGACAATTAGAATGATATGCACATCGTGCATTAGGATTGTACCTGGGAGAGGTAACATTAGGATTCTGGGGAGGGTCCTTCAAAGTGATGAGTTCACCCTTCAACAAGTGTTGCAAGGCTTGGGCCAGTGACATGTTGAACTTGGTGAACTGTCTTCTAGGTCTCTGCTGATTGCTCTGTGGTTGTTCTGGTGTTGCAGGAGTAGGATTGGAGATATGAACTGCACTCACAGATTGGTGCCTCCTATTACGATCAGGTTGACCATAAACAACATTTGACTCTTTCTTCCCACTAGGGGGATTCTTTGTAGTACTTGATGAAGAAGCACCCACTTGTATCTTGCCACTCCTTATACCACTTTCTACGCGCTCTCCTATCATTATCAACTCAGTGAAGCCAGATGATGAGCTTCCAATGAGATGACTATAAAAAGGACCATTCAACGTACACATGAACATATCCACTAACTCCCTGTCAGTTAGAGGAGGTTGTACTCTACCAGCCAAATCTCTCCACTTCTGGGCATACTCTTTGAAATTCTCTTTAGCACCCATAGACATGCTTTGTAGTTGCATGCGAGTAGGGGCTAGATCAGCATTGTATTGATATTGCTTATAAAAGGCCTCAGCAAGATCATTCCAATCACGGATGTTGACACTCTCCAACTGATAGTACCATTCCAATTGAGCTCCAGACAAGCTCTCTTGGAAGAAATGGATCCATAACTTTTTATCAGCAGTATGGGGTTAGATTCTCCGGACATAAGACCTCAGATGCAGTTTGGGACAAGAAACACCATCATACACTACAAAAGCAGGGACCTTGAAACCAATGGGTATAACCACCCCAGATATCAAACTCAGGTCTTCAAAATCCATCCCAGAAGACTTTTGCAATTCCATAGCATCCATTCTATCCACCAGCATTTTGAACTTATCTTCATTAGGATCATGATAATAGTTAGCTTCAGAATCAGAATCCCCCATTGTATTATGGAGACTGCCTCCCTCTTTCTCAGACTCCTCAGACTCATAATCTTCAACCTGTTCCTTGGTCTTGACAGGACCTTTGAACCTTCTTCCCATGTTGATTAGGCCTCCTGACCTTCTAGTCTTCTTAGTCTTCTTAGCCAGCAATGTTTTCAATTCAGTTTGCCCCTTGGACAAGTTCAGGATCAGTTCTTGGAACTGTGCATTCTGTGCCTGGAGATCTTTAACTGTTTGTTCAAGAGCCATTGCTGAAATAAACAGCGAGAAGATAAGATACCTGTACATAAAAAACATGTGATGCAATGATATGGTACGTAAATTTATATGCAATGTTTTCAAGGACCGCAGGATTTAAATTTGCTTAAACAATCAAGAAAGTAAACTTTTATTAGTAGTAAATTTGTTTGCCCCTTAGGCTTACAATAAAAATGAAATAAATACAAGAAATGGGGTTTTAAGTCTCCCATGGACGTTTCCTCTTTGTGTTGAGGTATGAGTTGAGATTCCGCTCCTCATGAAGTTGCTTTGTTAGCTCCAAGATTCTTTCTTGACTTGCTTTGTAATGAGTCTTAAAAGTATCCCTTTGCTCCTTCAACTGGATCCAGGACCTCTGTAAGTCTTCCATGTCAGTGGGCATGTATGGGTGAAGGATGGTATAAGAAGTATCTCCTTCAGCAACAGGCTCCATAGTAACTGGTAGGATGGCAGGATATGGCATCATAAGAGTCTGAGCACGAGCTCGTACCCATCTAAGATAAGCTTCCATAGGAATAGTGTACTTGGGCTCCAGAGTCTTGCTGTCAACCTTGTTCACTTTCCCCCATGCTCGTATAAACCTTTGATAGTAACCTTGCAGATCGTTGTCGTAGCCAAACACAATACCCTGAATCAACATTTCATGAGGACCATCACTCAAAGCGTAACCAAACTGACGTAAATCTAAGGAAGGGTTGTAAGTAATGCCTCCTCTTATGCCTAGAAGTGGCACATTAGGGAACTCCCCACAGCGGTCAATGATAGTAACATTCTCCATGGATCTAGAGCACCAATGAATATCTGAATGAGAAAGTGACATAATCCTCTTGGACCACTTGAACCCTTGTTCATTCTTCATCACTGATCGAGGAAGGTGAGAAATAAACCACCTAGACAATAGAGGTATACAACACATCAGAGTTCCTCTTGCCTTTGTAGTATGGGTATAAAGAGAGTGTAAGATGTCTCCAAGTAATGTAGGCACTGGATTGTGACTCAGAAATATGTTGATGGCGTGAATGTCTATGAACTGATCTGGATTGGGGAACAATACTAAACCATAAATCAACAAGGCTAAGATTTCCTCAAAAGCATCAAAGCTCATAGCCTTCAAGAACATTTGAGCCTTCTCTATGAACACCTTAGGATGAATACCCTTAACTCCGCTTCTCGTTTCTAGAACAATGTCTGACTTCTTCAGATGTAGAGCTGCAGCAATGACTTCAAGTTTAGGCTCTTTCTCCAAGCCTGTGAAGGGTATCTGATCAAGGACAAGTATACCCAGAAGTTTAGCGAACTCTTCCATTGTAGGAACCAGCTGATAGTCGGGGAATGTGAAGCAATGGTGCTTAGGATCAAAGAACTGAAACAGAACACTCATCATGTCTTCATTGAACCCTGAAGTGACTAGATCTAGTAGGTAACCATGCCTCTTGATGAACTGAGAGTTTTCAGAAACTTGAGAGACTAATTCCTTAAGCTTGGAAGGTATTCCTACAAAGTTGATCCGGATAGTATTCCTACGAGCAGAAGCCATGACCTGCAACAAAGAACAAAGATAAATCCTTTGGTCCTTGAAATGGTTAGTGAAAATGCTATGCTTATGATGCATGATGATGCTATGATGTTATGTTCAATCACAAACATGTGGCACACACAAACAAGTCACACAATAGCCCTAGGTTTGAAGGCTTGCATGAGGTCCAAAGGTAAGTACCCTCCCCTGAAGTTAGTTGGTTCATCCTGTCCTATAAAAGTAACCGGGTTCTAAGGGATCTCAATATCATTGATCCTTCATAAGGGTGGTTGTTCAGTAGGCAACTTATTTGCCAACCAAAACCCTCCAAGTTTAGAATCTCAATGAGCGTAGTATCGAGTATCAACCAACTTCAGTCTTCACCAAAGCCGGTTATCTCACTACTCTCTAAAGGCCAAGATGGGATGACTAGGGTTCTAAAAGTTAGTTAGTGCATTGACAACATATGGCAGCCTCATATTATCCTCAACTTGACTTAAGGAACATAAGCACCAACCAAGAAGTCACACTAACTATGGCCACCAGATCAACCATATCGGTATACGCCGTACAGTTTCCTTGGTATATTGCCATTTACCTAAGGTACACTAGATCCGGGTTAGGATCTTTCACACATAAGAGCACCCAACAAGTAAAGTAAAGCAAACAAAGCAAACAAGTTTAAAGTGATCTAATTCCTAAGGGTACCCCTCTTTTATTAAATCCCCAGCAGAGTCGCCAGTTCTGTAACACGGTGGGAGAACTGACTTTAGTTAAATGTTGCGGATAGCAAGAGTCGCCACCGACTTTTATTTTATCCAAAGGAAAGGGCAAAAAAGAACAGGAAAGACCTTAAAAGATTTTTTTGGGTCCGGGGGGTAGGTTATGTAAAGGGAAGGTGTTAGCACCCTTTACATCCATGGTTATCCATGGGCTCTTAGTTACTTAGCTCACTTTAAATTGTTTTGAGAAGTGTAGTGTATAAATAAAAATTTTCTTAAGTACTTTATAATGACCCTTGTACGGATATATATAAAGACTTTGTTTTGAAAATTGTTTAAAATGTAAAGTGTAATGAAGTAATTTGATGAAAAAAATGAGCAAGTACTTAAGAGGAACCTACCCTAAGTTAAATCTTTACTGTTCTTAAATGTTCTTTCAATAGTAAGACTATCCCTATTATTAAGGAATAGGTAGTCATTACCTTGGATGTTATGAGGGACAAGTGAAGGGACATCTGTGATTAGGCAACTGTAAGGTGTATTAGCAATTCGAAGGGACTTATCATCTTTTATTCGAAGGGACAAGATCATTTACGAAGGCAACCATGAAGGGACTTGATCTTATAATTCTTTAAAGGGACAAGATGATATTAATAAGAGAGGGGACTTTGCTTTATACATCTTACTTGACCTTTTATTTAGGCAACATGAGAGGTAACCCTTAAG
The DNA here is from genome assembly GCA_963966055.1 of Lathyrus aphaca. NCBI lineage: Eukaryota > Viridiplantae > Streptophyta > Magnoliopsida > Fabales > Fabaceae > Lathyrus > Lathyrus aphaca. Next base: position 246,406,360 of record OZ014525.1, read on the forward strand.
AAGTGAGATGGCGATCCAAGATCGACTTACGTGTGTGCGTGTACAAATTCAAGTATTTATCTTATAATTAGTGATCTAAGTCCAATTTTAAGATACAAACATGTTTGCACTCCCTAGTTTACTAACCATAGCAATTTATAAATAAATAAACAATAAAAAATACTACAACTATTACATGGCTTGTACAATTACATTATAATAAAATAATTTAAATAATAAGCATATAATAAATAAATAAAAGGTTAGTAATAATAAGAAAATAAATATAAGAGAAAAAAAAAAGAAATTAGCACAATAATATACACTATAAAAATCAAATTGAAAATTGAAAATAAAATAATCTTTTTTTTTTAAAGAATTTTAAGAAGAGGAATAAATAATAATAATTATATACTCATAAACATGATTAATAGTTTAATAATTTAATTATATATATATATATATTAAAAGTATTATTTAATTATAATTAAACAAACATAATAAAATAAGAAATTATAATTGCAAAAGAAAAATTAGGGTTTAGAAAATAAATTAAGGTTTATAAAATAATTAGGTTTTATATAAACATATTAGGGTTTTTTAATTTAACATCAATTTAATAATATATACATATTCTAATTCAAACAAATAAGAAATTAGTTTTAGAAAATATTTTTGAGAATTTTTTTAGAACATATAAATATTAATTTAGAATTATTTACATATTAAACATAATTATATATTTTTTATAATAAAATAATTAAACAAAAGAATTTAATAAAACAAATCACAAAATAAAAAAAATTGCAACTTACTTGGGGCTGGGATTCGAACCCAGGCCCTAGGCTTTACGCATCCTGGACCAGCCTCCCTTCCACTGGGCTATGCGTGCTTTGGTGATATTGAATGATCAGCAAAACCTTTTGTTTCTTGCCTACAAAAATCATAAAAAAAACAAAACAACACAAAATGGCCTGGGGGGAATCGAACCCAGGCCAAAGAGTCTCCAAGCACACGCCTCCACCATCTGAGCTACCAACGCATTTGTGAAACAAAACCTAAACAATTCAATAAAATATTAAAACAAATTTTGAATTTAGAAAACGCGCGCTGCCTTCGTCTTCTACCTCCAGACCTGCAAATTTTCCTGCGAATTTTCATTTGCAGCAAACCCTACGAAATTCAATCATCAACAAAACAGTAAAATTTTATCAAATTGAATATACCAACACAATCCAGAGGTTAATTAGAGTTGATCCATGGTCTTAGAATTCATTTATAATTGATAAATCATAAAACTCTAAAACGGCCGAAGAACCCTAGCCATGGTGATTTCTCCATCTTGTACCTAAAATCAAATTAATTTATCCAGAAAGCATCCAAACATCATCATAAACACAAACCAACAGTTAGTTTTCATTATCAATGTGTAAATCATTCAAATCAAAAAATTTTAAAACATGAACAATGTGCATTCGGTTTTCACGATTTAGTGCATGAATGGATGATGTTATGATCCAGAATCAATCAATGAACCTCAAGGAACAATTTGCAACCTTTGGTTTGTCTTGAAAGGGGCTAAAAATACCAAACTGAATTGGAGTTTTTGGTGAGATTTTTGAAGCTTGAAGATGATATGAGGAGGCTGTGGATTTGTGACCTATGATTGTCTTTGTGTTTGTTATATATGAGTGACTGAATTAGGTTAAAAACATTGCCAATTTAATGGTTATTTGGATCATTGAAGATTGAAAAAGATTGGCTTTTAAAACATGAATATTCTTGATACAAGCTTACTATTTTGGGATGATTTTCATAACTCTTGTATCAATTAAATCCAAATAACTTTGATGACATTCTAGAAGCAAAATAATTTTAAATCTTCACTATTTCATATTTTATTTGAATTTAAAATGATTTTTAATATAAAAATCATAATAAATAAAAATAAAATGAATAAAATTATGAAAATATTAAATAAATTTCGTGCATGATGTCATGGAACATATTGGGTCACAAAAAAGTCAGCCCATTTGAAGAATTATGGTTTTAAGACCCCATTTACTTCATAAACCACTCAAAAATTTCCCAACTTTGCAAGGGCACAAATCCTTCAATTTTAAATCTATGAGGGTGTTCTTGGACATTTTGGAAAGCTTAAAGAGTCTTCTAACCAACCTCTTTGGTCTCATGTCCATATCATTTACCATTCTCAAGTTATGCTCTTTTGAAGTTGTTGACTTTTTGTTGACTTTTAAAAGGACCTATAATGTTTTAGCTCATACCATCCAAATGAAGCATTTTTGGGATTGGCTTGTGAGCCACAAAGTTGTAGAGAATTCAATTTCCTTCAAAATGAGCTTTGGATGGAAATATTTTGATGAAGCATGTGAAAGTTATGGCTGGTCAAAGTTCAGTTGACTTTTCCTATGAAAACCCTAATTTAGAAACTCATGATTCTTGATGATCTGAAATCTCCTTGATGAATCATGATCAACCCTTGATCAAATGATGAATTTTACTTCATATACTTGATGTTGGCAAAAAATCATGAAGTTTGACTTTGGTTTGACCACAGTTGACCTCAGTTTGACATTTTAACTACTTTGACTGATTTTAACCTATCTGATCATCTGACTGAGCAAATCCTTTGGGAAAGTCTTGAAACTTGACATGGGGTTTCTTGAACACATATAGGATGCTATGAATCTCACTTGAAGTCTTGGAAATCCATTTAGCTTGACAAAAGTCAAAACCCTAGTTTAAGATGCATTGCTTAGGAGGATGCATTGTCTGATGGAATTGTCAAATTTTCTGACTAATTGTGAACTTTGTGAACCTTGTGAACCTCATGAGATGTCTTGTGAACCTTATGAATTTGTAAACCTCTTAGTACACAAAGTATTGTCTTGTGGAGGGCAAATTTTGGGGTGCAACACATCGGCACCGGCCAAAACAAGTATCTCATTATAGGCGTCGACTATTTCACCAAATGGATCGAAGCAGAGGCCCTAGCCAAAATAACCGCAATGAACATACTACGCTTCTTCAAGAGAAACATCCTCGCTCGGTTCGGAATACCGCTCACCATTGTGACGGACAACGGAACACAGTTCACCGACAAACACTTCCAAGAATTCGTATCCTCAGTGGGAACCAAACAACACTTCGCTTCTGTCGAACACCCCTAGACTAATGGGCAGGCTGAAGCTACTAACAGAGTAATCTTGAGGGGCCTCAAACGAAGATTAGACGAACACAAAAAACGTTGGGTCGAAGAGCTACACAGCGTCCTTTGGGCATACAGGACCACGCCTCATTCGACGACCGGACAATCCCCGTTCCGACTGGCATACAGAACCGAAGTTGTCATCCCCATAGAGATGCACATACTATCTATGCGCACAGAGTCTCCCATGGACCAAGATACTAACTCGAAAACGCTAAGAGAAGAGCTCGACTTAGTTGAAGAAATCCGATTGGGAGCAGCTCTTCGAGAAGCCACACTCAAACAAAAAATTGCAGCTCAACATAACGTGAAAGTTATTAAACGAGCGTTCGAAGTCGGGAGCCTCGTATTGAGAAAAAACCACAAAGACTCCTGAGAAGGGAAGCTAGCACCAAACTGGGAAGGCCCGTATCGCATCCGAGAAAAGACCGAAAACAGAGCCTACTACTTAGAAAATCTACAAGGGGAAGAGCTCGCACGGCCATGGAATGGCGAAAAACATAAACAGTACTATAGTTAGTATGAAGGTCACCTTACCCCCTACGAAGGACGAAAGGCCCGACCAAACCTGCATGCCCAGGTACAAGCATCGCAGTCCAAAACGTTTGACCAACAGAACATCCTTGTCGTACCGGGGAAAGTAACTGTCGCACGAACAAATACTCAAACGAGCCCGATGATGCCTGAGTACCACGACCAGGAAAAACCCCAGCTCGCGATGGGACGTTCAAGCCACGGATATCCGAGCCACTAACTTGGCCCGAATACCGACCCTGGATCAACCTCCAAACATCTGATCGGTCACCCAAACCGAAGCATCACACCCCCTACGAGCATTTATCCCCGTTTATCGACCATTACATCACACTCCTCGCATCAAACGAGCGCAAAATAGTTAACAAAAATAACGTTTAAAACGAAAGTCCTCCGACGGACGAGCAATCATACACATAATTAAAAACGCGGCATAAATCGTAAAACGAGCACCAAGGCTGGAAATGTTAATTAAAAGAAGGTGCGACCCCTAAAGGCCGACTTGTTCAAGATTACACAAAAAGGGGACCACGTCCCCCAAACAAAGATTTAAAATTACAAGTAATTTAGGCTCGCAGGCCTACCTAATTACCCTCTCCCTCTGGCACCCTAGGCTGATGTTCGTCCGGAAGTTGTTAGGCGGCTGGCCTGATCGGCTGTTCGGATTCCCCAGGTTGAGAATCATTCACGACCATGTAATCGGGGACCACGACCCGACCATCTTCAACTTTGTACAAGCAGCTGATCTGATCGGCATCAAGGTTCAGCTCAGGATGGAGGGCCTTTATCTGGTCCACGGCATTCTGGAAACTCAACTTGGTCGAGTCCCTCAGATCCTCGAGATCCTGATCCATTCGTGCAAGTAAACGCGCCCGACTCATCAACCCTTTGGTATCCTCATCCTCATCATCCTTGGGGAAGAAGGTGTCTCTCAGCTTCCTGTTCTGATCGACGGCCTTCTTTTTGTCGACCTCCAGCTTAGCAATCACATCTGCCTGCACCGTCAACTTCGTGGCCGTGGCCTCAGCATCCTCGGCGGCCTTCTTGGCTTTTTCCTCCTAAGCAGACAGAAGAGCCTTCAAACGGGTTATTTCCAGCTCCTACCCAGAGCTCCCCTCAGCAAACATCGACGCCATCGACAACACCCTCGTCACTGCTGTTGCACACCAAAATTTGCCCTCCACAAGACAAGACATTGTGTACTAAGAGGTTCACAAGGTTCACAAGGTTCACAAGAGGTTCACAAGACATCTCAGGAGATTCACAAGGTTCACAAGATTCACAATTAGTCAGAAAGTTTGACAATTCCCTCAGACAATGCATCCTCCTAAGCAATGCATCCTAAACTAGGGTTTTGTCTTTCATCAGGCCAAATGGACTTCCAAGACTTCAAGTGAGCTTCATAGAATCCTATATGTGTTCAAGAATCCCCATGTCAAGTTTCAAGACTTTCCCAAAACATTTGCTCAGTCAGATGATCAGATAGGTTAAAATCAGTCAAAGTAGTTAAAAAGTCAAACTGAGGTCAATTGTGGTCAAACCAAAGTCAAACTTCATGATTTTTTGCCAACATTAAGTATATGAGGTAAAATTCATCATTTGATCAAGGGTTGATCATGATTCATCAAGGAGATTTCAGATCATCAAGAATCAGGAGTTTCTAAATTAGGGTTTTCATAGGAAAAGTCAACTGAACTTTGACCAGCCATAACTTTCACATGATTCATAAAAAATTTCCCATCCAAATCTCATTTTGAAGGAAATTGAATTCTTTACAACTTTGTGTCTCACAAGCCAACCCCAAAAATGCTTCATTTGGAAGGTATGAGCTAAGACATTATAGGTCCTTTTGAAAGTCAACAAAAAGTCAACAACTTCAAAAGGGCATAACCTGAGAATGGTAAAAGATATGGACATGATACCAAAGAGGTTGGTTAGAAGACTCTTTAAGCTTTCCAAAATATCCAAGAACACCTCCATAGCATTAAAATTGAAGGATTTGTGCCCTTTCAAAGTTGGGAAATTTTTTAGAGGTTTATGAAGGAAATGGGGTCTTAAAACCAAAATTCACCAAATGGGCTTGCTTTTTTGTGATCCAAATACTTCCATGACATCATGCACGAAATTAAATTTATTTATTCATAATTTTATTCATTTTATTTTTATTTATTATGATTTTTATGTTAAAAATCATTTTAAATTCAAATAAAATATAAAATGATGGATATTTAATTTGATTTGGTTTCTAGAAAGTCTTAAAACATATTTAGACTTGATTGATACAAAAATAATGAAGATCATACTAAAATAGCAAGGCTAGATCAAGATATTTCAAGTTTTAAGAACAAATCTTTTTCAATCTCCCAAAGATCAAATATCCACAAATTTGTTGAACTCTTGACCTAGTTTCATTCACTCATATATAAACAACATGAAGACAAGCACTATTGATGAATTCACGGCCTCCAACACTTTGTTCAAACTTCACAAAATCATCCAAAAACTCAAATTCGGTTTCACCATTACAAAGCATTTAAAGGTATTTTAAGGACATAGGAAGGATCCTTGGACATCACTGAATCGATCCCACCCTTCAAAAGCACCTGAAACTTGCTCATATGTGTCAGACCCTAATTTTTGACCCTAAGATTTTTCGCATCTCATCTGTATCTTGCATACAAACAAGATCACGCACTGGTTTCATGTATTTTTCTCAGTTGCAGGTCTTTGCTTCGCAGAGGATCACCATGTTTAATTGCCTTTATTTGTTTATATTTACTAACCTCTAACCAAAACAAAAAATATGTTGCAGACTGTTTCTTCTCCTTTTTCTCTGTGTTGCAGGTTTGAAAAGATAAGACAGTGATTTCAATTCAGAGGCGTTTGTTCAGTCACGATTCGATTCAGATGGACGTTTGACCTAACCTTGGTCAAACTATCAAAAGATTGTTTCGATTGCAAGTTGTTTGTGCCAGTAGTTTATTCCTCAGAAAGTGCATGTTCAAAGATCAAGCTGTGTTATGTGTGAAGTCCATCAGTTATTGAGAAATGTTGCGTGTGAAGTTCGGTTTGTTCATCAGTTTACCAGTGATTCATCTGAGGATTTATTTTCCTCAGTATGGTTTCGAATAATCAAGACAGATTTCAAATGGTTGTGGCTTGAGTTGCGAATTATTCAGTGGTTTCAGTGATGGCTGTATTCATTTTAAACAGTGGCTGGTGAGGAAAATATTAAGATTTGGTTCTGGGCTAAAAAAAAATCATTTCATATCCATTATCCATTTTTTTATTATTAAACCACTGTCAATTTTATTCAACATCTCTCAAATTTCTACATACCACAATTCAAATTCCATTTTTTTTAAGTCATTTCCTTTTGGTTTTCTATCCCTTTCATATCCACAGCATATTCCACCGACTTCCAATTATCATATTTTTTATCCATTTCTCATTATCCAATAATCAATTTCTTTTAATCCATTTTTTATTCCCATATTCCAATTTATTTTTATTTCTCTATTATCCATTATTTTTCTAATTCATTTTTCAATAACCATTTTCCAATTATCATTAATAATCCAATTCATTTTTTTTATGTCCACTTTTTTCCATTTTTCATCACAAAATAAATATAAGTTTTTTAGAGCCCATTTATTCTATTGTTAAACCCATTTATTTTCTCTTTATAAAAAAGATTGATTGAAAAAATAAAGAAAATAATTTCATTAGCCCAATCATTTTGGCCCATTATACAAAGGATGATATTACAAGCCTTCATCTATCAGCTAGTTTCCAAACAACATGTCATCAGCAGCTTCTACCAAGTCCATTCTGCAGCCTTCCCAAGCCATTCCGCACGTGAGCCAGCAAGCCTCATACAACAACAATACCCAGCCAAGACCGTACGCAGTCTCATCACCAAGCTGAACAAAACATCAACAGCTCACAATACAAGCCTACAGTCGCGCAACAGCAACACGCACCAAAGCCAATCCTCTTCACACATTTTCCCAGCAGTCACACTCTAGCTTTCCCAAAACAAGCCGTAACAAAACGCAATGAATACGCACGCGTGACACCCTCACCAAAATGCAGTGAGAAACACGAACGAAACGCAGCAAGCATGTTTTCTCCGTGCCATCAAAACGCATCCGAGCTACAAACAAAACGCAGTGAAATAAAACTCAAAACGCAGCAACAAAATTCTTCTTTCCCTCTATAAATAGAATCATCTTCTTCACTCCTTGGCCAAGCTTTAACAGCCCCTCATTATTCTGGAAAAATCAAAACCAAAATATTATCAAAGTTTCAACTCACCACCAATTTTCTTCTTCTTCAATCTTTCTCCACAAACACTTCAACAATCCCTCTTCACCTTCACAAATTCATCAACATCAAACCTGCAAATCTAAAAAAAAAATGGTTCAATTGAATCTGCACTAAAAATCGTGTATCAACTACAACTCGGATCGGAAAAGACGAAGAGCGAGATCGAAAAAGAAAGAAATGGATTGTATTTTGAAGATGAGAAGCTGTTGGCTAGCGATTCAACGGAGGCGTTACGGAGGAGTCGGCCGGTGTTGATTGTGTGAAAGTGAAGGTGAGGAGGTGACCTATGGCCCTGTTTCTCCGCACAGAGAAGAAGAAGACGTTGTTCTTCAATTTTCTTTTGGTTTTTGTTTTCTTTTTTTTATTAAAATTTTTTATTATGTTTGAAGGATTGGTGTGTTGGGCCTTAGGTGATTGGATCCGGTTGCCATCTGTCGTACCTCGAAAAATACGATCCCTCGCGAACGCGGTCGCGGCTGGGCTGACTTGAGAGTCTCCACCTAATTTTATTTATTCCCGAAGAGGGAAATGGAAAATATAGATAAAACCACCAAGAAGGGATAAAACAAGGTCATCGCAAACCATTGTCGGGGTTCGGTAGTCGGTTATGTAGGAGGAAGGTATTAGCACCTCCTACATCCATCGTACTCGATGGGAACCATCTAGTTGTCATGCGCGAAGGGATGTCTATACTTATGATTACTTGTTGAACTAAAGGGTTTATTGATCCTAGGGGCTCGGCAAGGATTGAGATCCTCGTGCCTACGTATTCCATTGTGCAATAGGAAAGTCAGAGCTTCGTAGTTCGGCCTGATATGGGTATTGGTTGTTGATTTTATTACCTTTCTTTGATGAAAGGATTTAGGAGTCCATTTTCACTAAAGACTATGGATAGTTTATTTCGTCCGAACAAGACGAATGTCTTGCGCCGAAATAATCGGAGCGAGTAACGAGAGCTCGTTACCCTCCTTTCTACCACTTAAGGCTCGTGGCGTGCAATTTTCCTCGTATTTATTGAAGTGTTTTGTTTCCTAAGACCGCTTGATGTTGGATCAAGGGTTTGGATCTAAGAAGTAACATTTCGGTTTTTTTGAAGTTTAAGGTGAATGCAAATGGAAGTTTTATTTGTTGGTTTTGTTAGCGAGGCACAATGCGCTCGGCTCGCAAAGTTGAGGAAATAAGCTAAAGACCAGCTATGGCAAACAAGCGCAATGCATTGATTCGTTAAGTTGGAAAATATTTGAGGAAAGTGTAAGGTGCAAAGTTCGTGCAGATGACAATCGAGGAACGATCGACTTACGTGTGTGTACGGAGTGAAGTGCGTATGGATATTCACTTGGCGTTGGACCAAAGATTTCGTTTATCTTTTAAATGATTAGTCTTGGTGTGCATTCGTTTTTTACTTAGCAATTTATCGTCAAAAATGCAAAAGTAATCACACAAGCAGTCATATCATCATATCACAAGCGAGGAAGATCGAGCATACACAGACATTCACCACACACATAATCGAGCAAATGGAGAAAAAGTTAATTAATTAAATAGAAATATTTAATTAGATTAACTATCAAATTAATTAATCTAATTGAACAAAAACTATTTAATTAATCTATGAGAATATTTTTTGGATTTTTCGTAGATATTCAGAAGAGAAATTAAATCGAAAGATACGAAAGAAATTCAAATTTAAACAAAAGATTAAGAAAATGTTTTTTTTGAATTTTGTATGAAGGTTTTAAAGAGAATTAATTAATTTAATTAAATGAAAATATTTAATAAAATTAATTAATAAACTAACTAACTAGATAAAATAAAATCATTTAAAATAACTAATTAATAAAAATGAATTTCTGTTTTTTTATAGATCTTTTATAAAAGAAAAGAAATTGAAAAAAAAACAAAAAAAACAAAACAAAACAAAACAACAAGTGGACTGGGTTTGAAATAAGCAAATAGAAGGGTGTATTTAGAAATAAAAGCTTAGGTCCATCTGCTTGGAGGCCCACACAAACTATGGTTTACCAAGAGGCTTCAGTCAACCGAAGTTGACTACCAGAAGCGATCTGGTACGCACGATCCATACAAGTCAAAATATTGACTCCAATCAACGGACGCGAGTGAAGTTCATGATAGGGAGATCCAGGGAGACACACGAGGAATATAGCTAGAGAAACAACTGGTTTTAATCACCGGTGACAAGTGGCCAAGGATGGGGACACTTGTCACCACCCGTTTTGGCCGCCCAAGGCATTAGCAACGGTTACACAAAAAAGAGGAAATTGATTACACGAAGTAAATGAGGAAAATTCATTCAAAAACGTTCATCCTCCCTCACCTTATTGTCTCTCAAAAACTTCTCTCAACTGTCTCTAACCATTTTTGTTCATTTATTTTCTCAAAACAAAAACAAAGCTCCTCCTATCATATGCTCAGTCATCGTCCCCTTCTCAAAGGAGTATTGACCTTCATCGCAAAAGAGGGCTATGGGGATTCACAGTTTTCACAAATTAAACAAACCCTAGTTATACCAAAGCTCGGTGAAATCAAACAATCAACAGAGATTTCGAATCACATAAGGCGAGTATCAATTTATGAGCGGTCAAAGGAGATTCATACCTAAACCGGAGGAATCCGATTTCGAGCTTCACGAGAGAGGTACTCTTTGTCCTTTTCTCTTTGAATTATTAAACTTCTTCTTCTCCTTATTCTCTATCTCTTCCTTTACCTACTTGCTTCTGTTTTGCTTGTTAATGTTGGTGTTGTTTGAATGAGTAGGTCTCAGCTCAGATTGTCTCAGAGTTTCCATGAGAAACTCTAAACAATTTTGAAAAAAACATGAGCTCTAATGATTTAGGGATTTGGATGGGATTGAATCTGCCGTTTTTCTTTTTAGGGTTTCGGATGTAGGTCCAATGATTGGCTTTTTTTATAGAGGAATATTGAGAATCTGATATGTGTGAGCAAAATGGAATTTGTGTGAGGTTTCCATTTCGTACGTGAGAGTGTGAATCTGCGTGACGAATCCATTAGGAATTTCTAGGATGACACTGATTTTGTGGGATTTTTGATGTACGAAAATCTTCGTTTTGTCCTTTCTGCCTTGGGCTTGTGGTCCCCAATATGAGTTTCCCTAGTTTTTTACTGACTGTGAAAAGATGATTTTACTGCTACTCTCACCTTTCATTTGCTTATTCATTTTTTGTCGTATGGTGCACACATAACAAGGATCTTTGTTTTCATCATTTCTTTACAGGATATGAGGGATGGCATAGATTGAGCTTTGGGAGAGCCCTTGTATGACTACCAATGAGGTAGGGCTTATCACGGTCACGCGAAATTCTCTACTGTCAGCATCATTCTTCACTTGAACTGTACTGATACGACAAAATTTGTGTTGTTGCTCGCAAGCCTGGTTTCTTTCTTACATAACCTTTGTTATGGCTTGTGTGACAGGTCAGACGTAACAGAAAACGCGGCTATTTAAAACCTGCAGTATGAGCATCAGGAGTGGTATAACTTATAGTAAGGTGTTCTCGAATGAAACTAGCTTGGTTTGATGAACACATAAGTCTAAACTTGTAAGCTCTTTGATTATCTCTTAGCATTTCTTACAGTTCAAAGCTCAGATTGATGCTTATTCTAATAACATTACAAACTTGTTGATGTTTTGCAGGGTGTCTCACACAATACAAGTGGATGAAGAGGGCTGACGTAAAAAATCACATTGGTTTGGCCGTCCTAACTTTGGTGGACCACTGTTTTCACTGCCAAAGGGTGGATAGATGACAAAGAATGAAAAGGGACTCTGCATAATAAGAGAGCTCCAATCGCAGGCCCAAAAATCCGAGTTCATTTGTCCGAAAACAAAGAAGAGGTGTCCCTATATTGACTTGTGTTTAGACTTCACTTGATGTTTACTCTTTTCTGATTCCTTGCTTTACTCTTTTCATGTGTGCATAGGGTTATATCTTGAGGATCATTATTGGATGCTTGCAGTTTGAGGCATAAATATGACAAGATTGTCTTTTGTGAGGCATTAGACTTGAGGAAGACGAAACTTGGAGACATACCCGGTTCGGCTGGTAATAACTTGGTTTTGCAGGGCTCAACTGCAATTTCGGATGATAATGAACATGGTGAGGATCCAGTTTTCTTTGTGATATTTCTGCATAGGCACTTGAACTTCATTCACATTGATTCTTTGTGATATCTCTGATTTGTTCCTTACGATTCTTTGATGTTTCTCTTCCTTGTAGACTATTGACGACATTTCGAAAGAACACGAGCAAATTATGAAGACAGGCTATTATTGATGAGCCTTTAGCCTTTGTGAATGTTTTCTTTTTTTGTATTGTCTTGAAAACATAATTGAACCATTGCTTGGTGTAGTTTCTAGCTATTTGACACGCCGTTGAAGTACTTGCAGTGTTGTTCTCATTTTCTTGTCGGACAGACCTATTGGAGCAACCATAGAAAGCATGCTATGACATCTTCAATGCCATGAAGCATAATGGGAATGCAATGTTATCAATCTTGTGTACTGATGCAGAAAAATGGCTTGGTAAAGTATGAAGGTGAATTTTGATTCTGAGTTGGGTTAACAGTGTGGGTGTCATGGTTCGGAACTGGGAATTGGTTCTTAATGTCATGGTCTCTTATGCTTCGCAGGTGCGGATTTCATCTCCGGCTGAATGTCGCATGAGGAAACGCGGGAAGGCTGGCTAGATAGCAGTCTTGGCAGCATGCTTGGCAGCAGTCTTGGTAGCAGGCTTAGAGATTGGATGAAGAAGAATTGTGGCATCCCAATCATGGAGTGATAAACATTTAGTGATGAGAAACCTGGAGATCATGGCTGCATTTAGAAAGTGTGACGTGATAGCATGGGATTGGCATGCAGGCTATTGCAGTGAAATTCCCCGGAACGGAATTCTGGCGCTCGTGAATTGCCCACTGATTTGTTAATGGATGTCGTAGGAATCCTGGTATGAAACACGACGAACTGCGTGATGGGAGTTGCATCCTGGCTTAGAGCTGGAAGCATGGTATGAACACTGATTGCACGAATTAGTTCAAATTTTGCAGTTTGGTAAGCTTTAACCTGAGCTTTTGATTCCCATTGCTTGCTTTATCAATACGCATCACGTGTTATTTCATTCTGTATTGCCTCTGCTGTGTTATTCGGAAATGTGGATATATTCATAGATTGACTAGGCTCACCTTGTTTTGTGTGACTTATTGGCATTTTGTTCCAATCGTGAAGAAAGTATGGCAGGATTTTTAATGACACATGAAGATAGGAACGGAAGTTCATGATTCACTTGAAGAAGAAACTCTCTTCGGACTGCTTTTGATTGGTTGTCTTTTTTTTTATGAACATGTTGAATCATGTTTTGTCATTTCTTGTTTTCCTTATCCGAACATTGATGAATGTATTAATTTTGCGATGAACCAATAGGTGAAATGGTTTTCTTTGTCTTGCAGGTGAAGACTTCGACCCCGGCTGGTTTTCGGATGAAAAAATGCTTGAAGGCTGGAGAAGTGACAATCTCGTAATGAGCACAACTTGTTCAACTTATGTTCATGCTACGGATTTTTGTTTGCTACAATACGTTCCGTAATCTATTGCTTCTGTATGCTTGATTCTCATAGGTCTTGGCACTTCATCTTTTCGTTACCAACTTGCTTTGTCTTGTGGTAAACTTCGAACCCTCATTGCAATTTGCGGCGAACTTGAACATTTGTCCTTTCCTTGTATCGGTTCAAATTCTGTTCCATGAATGAACACCGTATTGATGACTTGTTGTGAAGAATTTCTATTTTAAATACTCCTCCTATGACTTTTCTAGCTTCACTAACGTCACCCTTGATTCTTCATGATCTTGCAGATATTTTCACAGACGGGAGGTAATGAAATATTCAAATATTCAAATAACCTTAACAAACTATTCACTGAGACTTATATTGATTCAGTCACATTTGGGTTATAACCACTCCCGTATCTTGCACATAAATTGGGCCTGAATCTTTCATGGCTTTTGTAATGTGAAACAAATTGAACTTTCCCAAAATAGTTTGAACCAAACACACCTTGCTATTTCCACTAATGGATTTAAGTTTGACTTAACATTGCTTGTTGTGACTTGCAAAATAAATTCTTTTCCATGACTGTAGTTTGGTAATCTTTTAGACATTTCCTTTGAATATTGTAGTTCTGGATAGCACAATAGTCATTTTATTCTCTTTTGAAAGGCAACCGTGACTTGTATGTATGACCAAAGGGAACAAAATCTTCAAGTTCGCAACTTAAATATTCCAAGTCTATAACTTGTGAATCCAAAGTAAGCATGAATATTGAGAATGGTAAAATGGTCAACCATTTTGACTCAGATTAATTCACCAAGACTTCTAATCAAAGTTAACGTGACTCATGATGTCGTATGAATTTAAACCCCCACATAATACCTCCGGGATTAGTGAACCAAAGTTTGATAAACCACACTCTTGAAATTAAATTTTGAATCAAATGGACTATGGGCTCCACACTCAAGTTAAAACAACATCATGGGTCTTGATGTCCTGAGTAATTTCTTGAGAATGAGCCTAGAAAACAAAATTCAAAACTACTTAGAAACCCTAGCATCACTTAGCCCCAATAGGACCCGAATGGATCATGTCTTGAGCTTAATACACCAGCACAAGCTTGTTAGTTCATAATGATCATGTACACAAGACTTTATGACTTAAATCCTTATAAGATTATGGCCATAGGCCAAATGATCTTTCAGAATTTAAAATAAAAGGTAGGACAAAATTGGGGTATGACAGATGCCCCTATCTAATTGCCTTGATCCCGAGGGAGTGAACTGCTGCATGAAGTTCAATCTTTTAGGGTAAAAGTCGATTAGATATAAAAAGACCCCGAAATTTGTCCGGCAAGAGAGAAAATGTGGCAGCACTGGAGGGGATATGAGGATAAGATCAGAAAATTGTATGAAAAAGTCTGAGATTCTTTGTATCAACAAAGCAGCATCCCAATTTGATGAATAAACTTCTCCAAGTTGTACGAAGCAGTTCCTTTCAGTCAAGGCTCTTCAGTGACTCTAGAACAAATGTCTTAACAAAGCATGAGATTCTTTAGTCCATCAAAGCAGTACCTTACCAATGAAGGCTCTTTGTGGACGTTAGAACAATATCTCGAATAAATAGTGCAAGATTTTCTAGATCATGTGAAACAGTTCCCTATATTCAAGGATCTTCAGTGATACTAGAACAATATCTTTTCGAACATGAGATTCTTCGGGTCTTGCGAAGCAGTACCTTTTCGATTAAGGTTCTTCGGAGGATTCCAAAGTAGTATCTCTATCAATGAGATTCTTTAATCAAAGCAAAGCAGTACCATAAAGGATCTTTGGAGGATACTTTGATCAGTATCTCGAACAAATGGTACAAGATTTTCCAGATCAAGCAAAGCAGTTCCTTACAATCAAGACTCTTCGGTGATACTAGACCAAATGTCTTAACAAAGCATGAGATTCTTTAGTCCATCAAAGTAGTACCTTACCAATGAAGGCTCTTTGTGGACGTTAGAACAATATCTCGAATAAATAGTGCAAGATTTTCTAGATCATGTGAAGCAGTTCCCTATATTCAAGGATCTTCAGTGATACTAGAACAGTATCTTTACCGAACATGAGATTCTTCGGATCTTGCGAAGCAGTACCTTCTGATCGAGGTTCTTCAGAAGATTCTAAAGCAGTATTTTGATCCAACGAGATTCTCTAATCCAGGCAAAGCAGTACCTTAACAATAAAGGCTCTTTGGGGATATTTAGAGCATTATCTCTCTCCCATGGTATAAGACTTTCTAGACATGTGAAGCAGTTCCTTATGTTCAAGGATCTTCAGTGATACTTAGAACAATATCTCTACCATAACATGAGATTCTTCAGATCTTGCGAAGCAGTACCTTCTGATCAAGGTTCTTCGGAGGATTCTAAAGCAGTATCTCGTTCAAACTTTCAGGATACTCTCTGCTTGGAGAGCAACGAAGATGGTGGACGACATCATCATCAACTATAAAGTTTGAAGAATGATTTGCTGGGGAAAATAAATCTGCAAGCGTGTGCGGAGTATCAACTCTTTTAAGAGGAATACTGTCGACTTTGAAAGAGGATTGTCCGGGATGCATGTCCTGGATCCTGCTATGCTATGTGGTACATGAATATTATGCATTGCATGATGCACAATGATTCATATGATGTGATTGTCAAAATTTTGATACACATAATTTTTTTTATGATTGTGTTTGATGACATTCTTGCTTTCGGGAAAGAATGATGCATGTCATGCATGTGACAATGCAAATGATTGGATATGCTGGAATAATTCTTTGGTAGTTGCCAACGAAATTGGACTTTGGAAACATGCCACTCCAGGGGTGGAATTTTGGTTTTTGAGTGGTTTTGAAAGCAAGAAAAAAAACTCACTAGGTATCAACTCAGGGTTGAGGAAGCAAAGGTATCAACACGGGGTTGAGAGAGGAAAGGTATCAACACGGGGTTGAAAAGGTAAAGGTATCAACACGGGATTGAGAGAGGAAACCTATCAACACGGAGTTAAAAAGATATCAACACAGGGTTGAAAAGGTTAACGATATCAACACAGAGTTGAAAAGAGGAAAGGTATCAACACGGAGTTGAAAAGATATCAACACAGGGTTGAAAAGGTTAAAGATATCAACACAGAGTTGAAAAGAGGAAAGGTATCAACACGGAGTTGAAAAGATATCAACACAGGGTTGAAAAGGTTAAAGATATCAACACAGAGTTGAATAAGATTGGATTGTGAGAAATGCCAAGAGAACTTGGACTTTTAAGTTGTGCCAAACATTGTTGGATTTTTGAGCTTTCTGGTAGTTGCCACCATAGTGGACTTTTTAGGAATTGTGGTGAAGGTTATTGACTTTTCGACACTTAGTATCCGACGATGCTTTGATCGGAGGATGGATGCGACCATTTGTGGTGTCCCCAAGTCTGATCTATTGTTGAAGTTGTATGTTGCTGACAGAACTTCAACTTCTTTGACAGATGTCATGATTACTTTCAAATGAGTGTAGCGACATAATCAATGCATGTTGATTATGCTTTGGCTTAGCCCTAAGGCATCCTTTTATAACTGTCTTTCCCCAGTCTGTAGGGACTTTGAAGGAATCTTCTTCAGATAGAAGCCTCGAGAATGACTGTACCCTAATTTGACACGTTACACGTTGCCTCAGTATCTAGGTCTCATGGGGAATTGCCCCTGTTTGAGCCTTTGGAGGGACTTGCCCTGAATTAGGTAATCACGAATAATTTGCCCCAGATAAGCTGATAATTATGGTAGTCTTCCTCTGACGCTTGGAGATCTGATTTTATACCAAGCAATTCTCAGGTCCATACAGTCATCGGAAGTCTTGCCTCTGATATGGAGTGATCTTGATTCGAGTCAACGCCAATAAATTCTCAAGCTCATCTTTGACTTTTCCTTGTTTGAAATTTCCTTAGATGCTAAGTACTGACTTGCAATTAAAATTTATTTGTACATAAATGGTAATTTTGATGTAATATTCATGCGAGTCTTGAAAAATCATTTATTTGAATGTTGTGATAGTGTGTGACGAATGGATCAGATGTCCAAACGTAGTGCTGACTTAGCTAGTGATTTGTGATACATCAAGGAGAAGATTAGAAAATCTTTTTAGGAGTCAGTTTACGCAACCTTGCTGAAATACGCTTTCAGAATAAACCCTGCTTCAATTAGGTCTTTTGAGGGTTGCATCATGGTCTGGTTCACGGTTTATGAAACAAAGGATATAGGCTCAAATATTTTTGTACCCACCCAACTTTGTGATTTCTCCAGTCCTACGTTCAATTAATTGACACACGCATTTCTCTCCTAAGAGAGTTTGAAAGTGTAATGGTTGAAGGTGATTGTTCAAGACCTTTCTTACAATGGCAGTCACCTTATTCATTTTTTCTGGGATGTTAGTGACCCTTTTGGTCTTGGATAAGATGGTCACTGCAACTTATTTTGTTTTTTTTTTGTCGAGGATTTGAGGACCTCTTTCTACTGTTTTTCTTTTGATCCCTAATTTTGCATGGACCGTTATTTTTGAAGTCTTTAGTCCATCGGGATTGCCCTAACTTTTGCCTAAGTCTCCTATTTGGATGTTCAACTTAGCAGGCTTTTATATATTTTCTTTTTTTGTTGAAGGATTGTAACTGCCAAGTCATTGGTCATGGATGGATCTCCAGATTGGAATGTTTCATCTTGTAGTTTAGATGTACAGTCAGGTTAACTGAACACTACCCTGTCCCTGGTTAAATATAAGGGTTTTGAATATCCGACAAAAACTCCTACTTCTAGGCTCGAAATGGTTGTTTAGGGATTAACTCCTTATCTCTCCAGTGTTTGGGAATTTGAAACAATGCCTGTATATCATCAAAATTCTTTCGGAAAGCATGTTATCAGCAATTATGGGTATTTCGTTTTCGTCATCCTCCCTCAAATATTTGCTAACAATGTGATAAAGGAGGTAAAATGCATTTTTTTATTTTTTGCAATAAGTGGGAAAATGTGAGTGAATACGAATGGATTTTTCCAAAACATGCATGTTCATTATATTAACATTACCATTAAAGACAACAGTTCTTAAAAGCAAGTAGCACCAAACAGAAAAGGAAATACAAATGCAAAGTAATGATATGAGCTAAATATTGCCAGTGTTGAGGAACTGGGCTTTGAAGCCTCTTCAAAATTTCTCTTCAAAATCAGTTTGAGAACCATCTTCGCATGTACTCTCAGCAACTTCTTCCATGACATGGATCGATGAGCCTGCCTGATTATGGATTTGAATTCCTTGAGGTGTGAATGAGATTACCTTGGAATCAATCAGATCCTGGACTTTATTTTTGAATTGTTGGCAATTATCAGTTGAATGTCCAGGTGAGTTGGCATGGAAGCCACAATAAGCATTAGGATCAAAGTTCAGTCGATGTGGAAGAGACATTGGATCTATCTTCCTCGGCTCTACCAATCCACTATTAATCAAACGTGGAAGTATGTGACTGTGAAGCATCAACAGTTGGTCAAAATGCCTTTTTGGTCTTTTAGCGTAGTAAGGACGCCGTTGGGGAGTACGTGGTTGTTGCATTGGCTCTTGATGTGTAACATGCTGTCGATACTGAGGAGATCCTCTGCATGGGTGTTGTGGATAAGGAACTAGAGGCGGAGGTTGTAGAGTTTCCCAAACTGCATTAATTTCCTCCTCTATTTCTTGGGAACTGACAATTGATTCGCTTTCACTAGTCTGGACGTCTGAGATGTCCTGTACTTTTCTACTCTTGAGTAGGATCTCAATTCGTTCTCCAACTGACACCAATTGTGAAAAACTGGGTAAAGAACTGCCTATCATTCTTTCAATATACGGACTTTGCAAACTATCCATGAATAAACCAACCAGTTATTTCTCTAAGATTGGTGGTTGAACACTAGCAGCTAACCCTCTCCATCTTTGAGCATACTTTTTGAATGGTTCATCACTTTCTTGAGATAACCCTTGCAGTTGCATGCGGTCTGGAGCCATGTCGAGATTGTAGTCATACTGCTTCATAAAAGCACTGGACAAGTCCAACCATGATTGGATGTGGCTACTCTTTAGCTGTGTGTACCAGTTCAATGATGTTCCACTCAAACTGTCTTGGAAACAATGAATCATCAATTTATCGTTCTTAGTATGAGTGGTCATTTTTCTACAGAACATCACCAAATGATTCTTTGGACAACTATATCCTTCATACTTCTCATATTTTGGCATTTTGAACTTAGGAGGGATTACCACATCAGGCACTAAACATAAGTCAGAAGCGTTCAGTCCAAAAGCATCATGTCCTTTTAAGGTCTCAAGTTTCTCTTCCAACACACGACATCTTTCAGCAAACTCAGGATTTTGAGGTTGTTCAGCATTCAACACTAGGTTTGACCCATTGGGATTAGGCGCGGAGATTGAAAAGCTATGATATTCCATGGTGTCAACTGATGAAGAATTCTCATTCCTGAAAAAGTGACACTTTTGTGTAATAGAATCCCCAACTGTCGTTCGTTGAATATTGTCCTCTCTTTTTGCCAAGGCTATCATGGCCTCCACAAGTTGCTCCACCTGTTTCTTCATTGAGTCTACATCTCCTCTTAAATTAGCATGGCTTCGCTCCAACGGATCCATGGTCTTTAAAGCTACTTCAAGTCGGATACAAGTGTCGAGAAATCAACTCTAATATGGATAAAGGATGGATAAGCTCTTTTGTTTTGGGAAAATGATATGTAATGCATATGAAATGATATGTAAATGAAATGCAAGATCCAAGATCATAGGACCAGAACTAAGGATGGAAGATACTTTGATTATTCTCCTCACGAGGATCTCACTGGGTAGGCTCTACAGTTTAGGGATCCCAAAGTTAATAATTCGTATGGTTGTTCATCACACACGCCATCAACATGACGGTTGATTGACTCCACCATATGGATTTCGTTTGGGTGAGATCTTCGTATCGAGCCACACAAGAGAGAAATCTCCTGGTGCCCCATACTACGTGATCATCGACACGAGGTTTAGAACAAAGTCCTGGAGTTATGGACCTTCCTCAATTGTTTGATGCACGTGTCAATTTCATATATTCTTGACAGACAATCAACTCCATTGAGTAAGTCTATTCCAAGTGAGGTTTTCGTATTGAGCCACGCGAGGGCGAACCCTGGTGCCCTAATTCTACGCAACCATCAACCGATGTTTTTAACCAACAGGTTCTAAAGGTCCTCAGAGTCGATGAATCTAATGAAAACAACTGAGCACACACGCCGAGAGCTTGACGGTTGTCAGTATTCTCATTAGAATCTACTCCGAGTAAGGTTTTCGTATCGACAACCCACGAGAGAGGTTCCCTCGGGAGCCCATACTACACAACCTCACTAACTTATGTTTACACTCATAGACCCGGGTATAGAGCCTTTCCCTCAAGTTGTTTTGATCAAAGTATCAATCCGGTACAAAAGATCCATAATAAGGATATAAAATGTAAAACAATAAAGAAAGCGATAAACAAGTAACACATAAACAAACATCCAAACAAAAATGGAGACCTAGACTAGGCTCGACTTGCATAGGGGTGAACCATCCCCAGCAGAGTCGCCAGCTGTCGTACCTCGAAAAATACGATCCCTCGCGAATGCGGTCGCGGCTGGGCTGACTTGAGAGTCGCCACCTAATTTTATTTATTCCCGAAGAGGGAAATGGAAAATATAGATAAAACCACCAAGAAGGGATAAAACAAGGTCATCGCAAACCATTGTCGGGGTTCGGAAGTCGGTTATGTAGGAGGAAGGTATTAGCACCTCCTACATCCATCGTACTCGATGGGAACCATCTAGATTGTCACGCGCGAAGGGATGTCTATACTTATGATTACTTGTTGAACTAAAGGGTTTATTGATCCTAGGGGCTCGGCAAGGATTGAGATCCTCGTGCCTACGTATTCCCTTGTGCAATGGGAAAGTCAGAGCTTCGTAGTTCGGCCTGATATGGGTATTGGTTGTTGATTTTATTACCTTTCTTTGATGAAAGGATTTAGGAGTCCATTTGCACTAAAGACTATGGATAGTTTATTTCGTCCGAACAAGACGAATGTCTTGCGCCGAAATAATCGGAGCGAGTAACGAGAGCTCGTTATCCTCCTTTCTACCACTTAAGGCTCGTGGCGTGCAATTTTCCCCGTATTTATTGAAGTGTTTTGTTTCCTAAGACCGCTTGATGTTGGATCAAGGGTTTAGATCTAAGAAGTAACATTTCGGTTTTTTTGAAGTTTAAGGTGAATGCAAATGGAAGTTTTATTTGTTGGTTTTGTTAGCGAGGCACAATGCGCTCGGCTCGCAAAGTTGAGGAAATAAGCTAAAGACCAGCTATGGCAAACAAGCGCAATGCATTGATTCGTTAAGTTGGAAAATATTTGAGGAAAGTGTAAGGTGCAAAGTTCGTGCAGATGGCAATCGAGGAACGATCGACTTACGTGTGTGTACGGAGTGAAGTGCGTATGGATATTCACTTGGCGTTGGACCAAAGATTTCGTTTATCTTTTAAATGATTAGTCTTGGTGTGCGTTCGTTTTTTACTTAGCAATTTATCGTCAAAAATGCAAAAGTAATCACACAAGCAGTCATATCATCATATCACAAGCGAGGAAGATCGAGCATACACAGACATTCACCACACACATAATCGAGCAAATGGAGAAAAAGTTAATTAATTAAATAGAAATATTTAATTAGATTAACTATCAAATTAATTAATCTAATTGAACAAAAACTATTTAATTAATCTATGAGAATATTTTTTGGATTTTTCGTAGATATTCAGAAGAGAAATTAAATCGAAAGATACGAAAGAAATTCAAATTTAAACAAAAGATTAAGAAAATGTTTTTTTTGAATTTTGTATGAAGGTTTTAAAGAGAATTAATTAAATGAAAATATTTAATAAAATTAATTAATAAACTAACTAACTAGATTAAATAAAATCATTTAAAATAACTAATTAATAAAAATGAATTTCTGTTTTTTTATAGATCTTTTATAAAAGAAAAGAAATTGAAAAAAAACAAAAAAAACAACAACAAGTGGACTGGGTTTGAAATAAGCAAATAGAAGGGTGTATTTAGAAATAAAAGCTTAGGTCCATCTGCTTGGAGGCCCACACAAACTATGGTTTACCAAGAGGCTTCAGTCAACCGAAGTTGACTACCAGAAGCGATCTGGTACGCACGATCCATACAAGTCAAAATATTGACTCCAATCAACGGACGCGAGTGAAGTTCATGATAGGGAGATCCAGGGAGACACACAGGGAATATAGCTGGAGAAACAACTGGTTTTAATTACCGGTGACAAGTGGCCAAGGATGGGGACACTTGTCACCACCCGTTTTGGCCGCCCAAGGCATTAGCAACGGTTACACAAAAAAGAGGAAATTGATAACACGAAGTAAATGAGGAAAATTCATTCAAAAACGTTCATCCTCCCTCACCTCATTGTCTCTCAAAAACTTCTCTCAACTGTCTCTAACCATTTTTGTTCATTTATTTTCTCAAAACAAAAACAAAGCTCCTCCTATCATATGCTCAGTCATCGTCCCCTTCTCAAAGGAGTATTGACCTTCATCGCAAAAGAGGGCTATGGGGATTCACAGTTTTCACAAATTAAACAAACCCTAGTTATACCAAAGCTCGGTGAAATCAAACAATCAACAGAGATTTCGAATCACATAAGGCGAGTATCAACTTATGAGCGGTCAAAGGAGATTCATACCTAAACCGGAGGAATCCGATTTCGAGCTTCACGAGAGAGGTACTCTTTGTCCTTTTCTCTTTGAATTATTCAACTTGTTCTTCTCCTTATTCTCTATCTCTTCCTCTACCTACTTGCTTCTGTTTTGCTTGTTAATGTTGGTGTTGTTTGAATGAGTAGGTCTCAGCTCAAATTGTCTCAGAGTTTCAATGAGAAACTCTGAACAATTTTGAAAAAAACATGAGCTCTAATGATTTAGGGATTTGGATGGGATTGAATTTGCCGTTTTTCTTTTTAGGGTTTCGGATGTAGGTCCAATGATTGCCAATGATTGGCTTTTTTTATAGAGGAATATTGAGAATCTGATACGTGTGAGCAAAATGGAATTTGTGTGAGGTTGCCATTTCGTACGTGAGAGTGTGAATCTGCGTGACGAATCCGTTAGGAATTTCTAGGATGACACTGATTTTGTGGGATTTTTGATGTACGAAAATCTTCGTTTTGTCCTTTCTGCCTTGGGCTTGTGGTCCCCAATATGAGTTTCCCTAGTTTTTTACTGACTATGAAAAGATGATTTTACTGCTACTCTCACCTTTCATTTGCTTATTCATTTTTTTGTCGTATGGTGCACACATAACAAGGATCTTTGTTTTCATCATTTCTTTACAGGATATGAGGGATGGAATAGATTGAGCTTTGGGAGAGCCCTTGTATGACTACCAATGAGGTAGGGCTTATCACGGTCACGCGAAATTCTCTATTGTCAACATCATTCTTCACTTGAACTGTACTGATACGACAAAATTTGTGTTGTTGCTCGCAAGCCTGGTTTCTTTCTTACATAACCTTTGTTATGGCTTGTGTGACAGGTCAGACGTAACAGAAAACGCGGCTAGTTATAACCTGCAGTATGAGCATCAGGAGTGGTACAACTTATAGTAAGGTGTTCTCGAATGAAACTAGCTTGGTTTGATGAACACATAAGTCTAAACTTGTAAGCTCTTTGATTATCACTTAGCATTTCTTGCAGTTCAAAGCTCAGCTTGATGCTTATTCTAATAACATTACAAACTTGTTGATGTTTTGCAGGGTGTCTCACACAATACAAGTGGATGAAGAGGGCTGACGTAAAAAATCACATTGGTTTGGCCGTCCTAACTTTGGTGGACCACTGTTTTCACTGCCAAAGGGTGGATAGATGACAAAGAATGAAAAGGGACTCTGCATAATAAGAGAGCTCCAATCGCAGGCCCAAAAATCCGAGTTCATTTGTCCGAAAACAAAGAAGAGGTGTCCCCATATTGACTTGTGTTTAGACTTCACTTGATGTTTACTCTTTTCTGATTCCTTGCTTTACTCTTTTCATGTGTGCATAGGGTTATATCTTAGGATCATTATTGGATGCTTGCAGTTTGAGGCATAAAGATGATAAGATTGTCTTTTGTGAGGCATTAGACTTGAGGAAGACGAAACTTGGAGACATACCCGGTTCGGCTGGTAATAACTTGGTTTTGCAGGGCTCAGCTGCAATTTCGGATGATAATGAACATGGTGAGGATCCAGTTTTCTTTGTGATATTTCTGCATAGGCACTTGAACTTCATTCACATTGATTCTTTGTGATATCTCTGATTTGTTCCTTACGATTCTTTGATGTTTCTCTTCCTTGTAGACTATTGACGACATTTCGAAAGAACACGAGCAAATTATGAAGACAGGCTATTATTGATGAGCCTTTAGCCTTTGCGAATGTTTTCTTTTTTTGTATTGTCTTGAAAACACAATTGAACCATTGCTTGGTGTAGTTTCTAGCTATTTGACACGCCGTTGAAGTACTTGCAGTGTTGTTCTCATTTTCTTGCCGGGCAGACCTATTGGAGCAACCATAGCAAGCATGCTATGACATCTTCAATGCCATGAAGCATAATGGGAATGCAATGTTAGCAATCTTGTGAACTGATGCAGAAAAATGGCTTGGTAAAGTATGAAGGTGAATTTTGATTCTGAGTTGGGTTAACAGTGTGGGTATCATGGTTCGGAACTGGGAATTGGTTCTTAATGTCATGGTCTCTTTTGCTTCGCAGGTGCGGATTTCATCTTCGGCTGAATGTCGCATGAGGAAACGCGGGAAGGCTGGCTGGATAGTAGTCTTGGCAGCATGCTTGGCAGCAGTCTTGGTAGCAGGCTTAGAGATTGGATGAAGAAGAATTGTGGCAGCCCAATCATGGAGTGATAAACATTTAGTGATGAGAAACCTGGAGATCATGGCTGCATTTAGAAATTGTGACGTGATAGCATGGGATTGGCATGCAGGCTATTGCAGTGAAATTCCCCGGAACGGAATTCTGGCGCTCGTGAATTGCCCACTGTAAACACCCCAAATTTGCCCTCACCCATTCACACCATGGCTTGTGATCATTTCATATGCATAAATACAATCATATCCCCTCATATCCCATTTTTGATTCACTGCATGGGTTTGTGATCTGAGCAATCCAAGAGCCTTTTGAGCCACTCCAAAGGCTACCAATCACTTCAAAGGGATCCATGTGTGTTCAAGCATCATATTATGTCCCCACAAAGTCAAAAATGCAAAGGAATCACAAGAACTAGGGTTTGAATGGATGCAGAGCCAGGTTTGACTGCACAGTTGACTGAAAATTAGGGTTTTGGTTTCAGAGGCCATAACCCCAATTTTTTTGGTCATTCTTGTTTCCATTGGTCTCTATATGGTATAGGGAGTATGCATATCAATTTTCATGAAGAAATTCCATGGGGAAGTCATCTGATCAAGGGTTGACTTTCTGGACAAGTCAGTGTAAAATCAGGACATCTGAGGCCCCCAATGACCCAACCAATGGGTGATCTTCATCATTTTGAGTATATATGATCTTTATTTGATCATGGAGGAAATTTTGAAGTTCATAAAAATCAAGAATTTAGGGTTTTTGCACATGTTGACTTTTGGGGTATAGTTGACTTTTCAAGAATGCTCCATTTTAGGTCATTTTTCAAGCTTTGATTGTTGGTCCAAAATGCTTCAAATGGAAAAACCTTGGTCATGAAAGTTGTAGATCTCATTTTTCCCTTTTCAAAAAGTACAAGAACATGATCAAAATCTTCTTGGATCAAAAGTTATGGTGTGACAAAGTTGGCTAAAATCATTGATTTTCAAGGCATGCCTCAAATGAGAATTTTGCAAAATCATGGACCAAGGCCAATTGCAACCTCTAATTCATTTCAAACCAGTATGCAAACATCCCCTAAGTCATAAAAGTCAGAATTGGACCAAGGTTTCTCATGTTTTGGTTCATGTAACAAGACTTTCTTTCATGTGAACCATGAAGCAACAAGTTGCAAAACCACTCATTTCACTTCCTACAACTTATGACATTGGATGCTGACTTTGGCTAGCCTCTCACCTCACCCTTTGCTGCGCAGCCCATGCCATGTACTTGCCTAGATCATGAGCCATGCTTGCCTTACACAAAACATGACTTTTTGCAAAAGCAAACTTACCAATCACTATAGGCCAGGTCACATCATCTGACCTATAGGATTAAAATACATTATCATTTTGCAAGCCATTTCATGTACAAGGCAAGGCTGAAACCATTCATAACAACACATTCACAAAATACACCCCAGCTGCATAAGCCTTCGAATCTCTCTGCCCAGCCAAGAAACACTCAAACCATTTTCACCATTCAACTCACCATGCATCATTGAGAAGAAACCAGCAAGAACACAAGCCTGAATCAACCAGAACACCCCATAGCCATTTCTCACCTCAAACTGCAGTTCCATTCGAATCTCCCTCCCTAGCTCACAAACATCCAAACAAACCTTGCAAAGCTTCTCCATTCACCCTCAGGATCACAAACAACCCTTCACAATGGCCTGAAGCTGCCTATTTCACCATAGCCATTTTCAACTGAGTTGAAGCAGGAGCTGTCGAAACTCATTATCCAGCCAACATAAACTCTTCTTGAGCATTCAAACTTCATCTGGGGATCAAGTGGAGTAGTTTGCACTGAAAGAAGTGGCCAGAAAGTCATCAGGTTGAAAGCTCCAAATCTCAGGTAGCTTGAAAATTATTTTTCCAGAAATTGTTTTTCATGTTATGAACTTGTTCCTTATGCTTCCCTGAATATCCTGGTGCTCTTAGTTTTTGAAATGGTTTTGAAATGAGAGTTTAATTGCTCTCTGAAGCTTGCGTGCCCTAGTTCTTATTTCCTTCGATTCAGCTTAGTTAGGGAAAAGAAATTTGTTTTAGGAGAGGGGTTTGATTCGTGAGAGGTTGGAGAACATTTCCCAATTCTTAGATTTTGTTTTTGTTACGATTTGAGGGAGTTTGAAGTTTTTCAGGGGAGTTGCTGGCCGGAGAAGACGACCGGAAGTATTCTCCGGCCACCTGAGAGTGATTATGCCCTAATTACGTGATTAATGACCATTTGAATCTGGACCGTGAGATGCCTCTGACCCGTTGACCTCCCGCGTGAGTGTATGGCCTGGATCTCTCTGATTATGCCCTAATCCACGTGTTAGCTTAATTAAACATAATTTAAATAATTTAATCAGAGTCAACCTGGACCCTTGGATGACGCGCGTAGTCAACAGATTCAAATCCAGAGTGAATCTCATCCCTCCATCCTGATTACCTTCCATTTTATTTATTTTTAATTCATTTTCTTTTCAATTAATTTGCATATTTATTTTAAAATAGTAAAAAATTCTTAAAAATTATGAAACTTTTTCCTAAAAGTTTTATTAATTTTTAAGACCCCAAAATATTTTTATTTTATTTTTTATCATTAAAAAAAGTATTTTTAAATACTTAAAAGATTATTTTTAATTGATTAATGGAAATTAATTAATTAAAAATACTTTTAGGTATTTAAAAATTACAAAAAAATTCATGAAATGTTCTAAGACATTTAGAAACATCGTCCAACCTTCAAACCAAATTTCTTTTTTGATCTTGATGCATTTTAAGAATTTTTCATTGGATTAAATCATTTTTTATGCATTAATTTGATCCTAAGTTCAAAAATTCATTTCTGCCTATTTGAGAAGAGTTGGACATTGATTCTTTTTGCTTTGTTTTGTGTTTGGCATGTAGTTTCTAGGATAAAGTGGCTTTGATTTGATCCTTTAATTTCAAATTGTTTGGCATTTCTTTTGTTAAGAACCCTAAAAAACCCTAGAATCTTAGAAAAATCATAACTTGAGATTGGTTGAGAGTTGAGACCTCCCCTTTGGACATTGGTTTAGTATAGGTTTAGGTTTTCTTTAAGTGGCATTTTCCATTTTTTATCTTAGGTTTTTCTTCTGTTTTGGGTTTTTGTTTGTTGTTTGATCCATGAACCCTAATTTGGGCTTCCTCTTGCATCCTTCCTGCATTCTCTTGCATAACATGACTTGTCTTTGCATTTTACACATTCTTGTGTTTCATTTGACATCTTAAGACATATAGGAAGCATGTTTGATCATTGCATCACATATTTGCCATGTCATTTGCCTTGTATGCTTCATAACTTTTCATGCTCATCCATGCTCCTTAACTTGCATCATTTGCATTCATGAACATTGTATGAGCATCTCCATGTGTTGCCTCATGTTTGCAGCACCTCATAACATCATAATCATCATCAACATGCTCCTGGTTTTGTTTAGCATCATGCCATTTCATCCCATCTTGCATTGCATTGCATTTCTTTCTAACATTTCAGGTGGTAAGTAAACTTGGGAAGTGAATTTGCCTTCACTTCTCATAACCTTTCTTTTCATCTCTCTTGCATCCATTGCTGCATTTCTTATATGTGTTTGAGTTTGAGCTTGCTCATTCTTGTTCCTCCCACTTTCTTTCTTCAAGTGACTTGACTTCTTGAATGAAGCAAGCCACTTTGCTTCTCTTGATCTTGTTCATCTGCTTCCTGGTGGTTCCATTGAAGATTGTTCTTGCAAACCACACAAACCTTAGGAACAACCAAGCATGACAATGAATTAGGGTTTTGATTAGTCTCCCCTCATAGTTTTACCTTTGTGTCTCTCTTTGAGTCCTCTCTTCTCACCTCATAATCAGGGACTAAACCCTAAAGGCTTTAAGGCTTTGTGATTAAGCTTATGCCTGCATCCTTCTATTAGGATGGAGTGTATAACTTTAATCCTAAGTGTTAAACCCTTAATGTGTTTAAATCTCTTAATCAATTCACATAATAATCATCAAGACATCACACTTGTAACTTGGGCCTTGCATTAGGGTTCTAATTCTTCCTTAATTGGTTAAGAAGGACTAACCCTAGTGTTAATGGACAAGTCCCCCTCAAGTTGTCTTACAAACCCTAAAACTCACTTCATCATCATACCATTAAATAAAATCCATTTAATCAAAGCTTGTTTTGTCATGAGCTTAATCCCTAATCATGGATTAAGTTGAGGAGCTTTCCTCAGCTTAAACATTCTCATCTATTATCCTTCTATTAGGATGGTGTAATGAGTCTGTTTAATCCTTGATTATGGCTTAACCTCATTACTCAACACTAAACACAAACACCAAAAACATCTAAATAATCACAAATAGGTTAATGATCTTAATCCTACACCAAAGGTGATTAAGTGTGAGAATCTGACTTCACACTTAAGGTAATCTCATTACCCCTAATCAGAGGGAAGATGTGATGAGTTTACTAAATCCATTGGTTTAGACTTAAGCTCATTAACTTATGACAAAATCCAAAAACAATAAAAGACTGAAAACTCAAAAACAAACAATAATCGTCTCCTCCGGGATTCTTTTCTCATCTCATTCACTCACAAACGAGAACTCGCTTCTTCCGTCTAATGCAAGACAGTTTGCATCTGTGCCAGACAGATCATACACTTGAGCATTGACAAGCAAGCAGTTCACAAGTCATTTCATCTTTCAGTCTCTTTGGGTCGAACTACGGTGTTCTGACTTCCTCATTGCACGAGAGGATACGTAGGCATAACTTAACAGTTATCGAACAAAAGTCTCTGTACATTCCCCCTCTTTCCAGCTTCATTCTTTAGCCTCATTATCATGAGCATTTCATTCTGTTCCTACACTGACACTTTCATACTTCACATCACTCATGCACTGACACCTGTACATTCCTTCCCAGCTCTTTACACACAAATTGCACTGACACTACCCCTTTAAAGCACAAATCTTTTAAACGTGGATCCCGTCGAGTACGGCGGACAATCTGGGTGCTAATACCTTCCCAGGTTGTAACCAACCCCCTTTCTCAGTCTCTCTGGTTCGCAACCGTCTTATCCTTATCTTTCTAGGTTTATGCAGCATTACCTTTCCTCCGGGATAAAAATGCCTAGCTGGCGACTCTATTCATCTCCAGTGGGTTCACGGCTGTGTGTTCTCATTGTCCCTTTCGCCGACCGTTCGCGTCTGTACCTTCATCCGGGGCCAGTCCCATTTGTCGGGAGCGACAGCTTGGCGACTCTGCTGGGGATCCTTATATTGCAACCAGGGCTTCTGGTTCTTTTTGTGGGTTCCTCCTAGCGCTTGTTTGATTTGTGTTTACTGGGGTGTTATGTGCTTATTTGTGTTTGTATATTTGTATTTATTTTTGCTTTATGTACAGTTTTGTTTATTGCTTTCTTTATAGCTTTGCATTATATCATATTGTCATACTGTGCTGCTGGCTGGATCTGGTTTTCCTTTTGGTGGGTGGGGTTCCATTGAGAGTTAAGGTCCTATACCTGGGACCTGAGTGACACCTAGGCTAGAGTGAATCATATTCTTTCCCATTCCATTTCGGTCTGGTGCGGGAATATGAAACACGGTTCAGATATGGGTTTCTTCTTGAGAACTCTGTGTTGCAGATTTCCTGCAATGCTAGGGCTATCTGGGAAGCCTGCTAAGTCTGGATGACCTTTAGTATTGACCTTCAGAAACTGAGGTGAATTAGAGGAGGAACTTTTATGGTTATTGTAAACACTGTACCTCCGGGTTAGAAGTGTTTACACTTCTCATAACTGATCCAAGTCTAAGGATCCTTGTTTTAGAACACCACCTGTGAGGGGGTTGGGCTGTTTACAGGTTTGCAGGTACCTTGACCTCAGAATACCTTTTTACTTTGATTTGATTAAGAATACTCCATGTTGGAACAGTTCTTGTGATTCTAAAACCCTGGACATGTGGCTCTTTATTTGAGCCCCCCACCTTGGTTACTGGATTTATAGACCTCCATCTGGTATTCTTGGATATATCTTGGACTTATATCAGAGCTCTTGATCAGATCCAGCTCAGTCGCAAACCCTTGCATATCATTTGCATACATAATCATTGCATCATATTAACATTTGCTTATTTGTGTTTCAGGGTATCCATCTTCATCTGGTTTTGGTTTTGACCCCATCTTCAGTTTTTGACCTGCCTTCATCAGCACTTGCTACCAGCTATCTATTCCAGCCAATCAGTGGCCCTTCTCTTCAGTATCTTCATCAACATTTGTCATCATGGCTCCAAAGAAAAGCAACATCACCTATCACTTCTTCCAGCCAGAGCTATCAGACATCAGGAGGATTCAGACCCTGATCACTCCAGATCACATACCTTTGTTCAGGGAGAGTTATGGAGATATACTGGACATGGTTATGGATCTGGACCCTTCGCAGAGGAGCCTCATCCACACCTGCATTCAGTTTTATGATCCTCCACTAAGATGTTTTACTTTTCCAGACTTTCAGTTGGGCCCCTTATTGGAAGAGTACTCCTCATTAGTTGGTATGCCTATCAGGAGAGAAATTCCTTTCAACCCTGAGATGGTCTTTCCTGCTAACGGAGAAGTAGCAAAGGCTTTGCACCTGGAACCTGTCCTGATTGAGCAGCATATGACCTCTAAAGCTGGGATCCCTGGCTTTCATCTGGACTTCTTAATTTCTCAAGCTAGTCTGAAGGCTTCCCTGGGGGAGTGGAAAGCTGTTTGTGCTTTGTTGGCCCTAAGTGTATATGGAATTGTGCTGTTTGCAGATGAGCATCGATTCATTAGCAAGAATGCAATCCATCTGTTCATCTTGAAGAACCCAGTGCCAACTTTATTGGGGGATCTTTATTATTCAGTGCATCAGAGGAATGAAAAGCAGAGGGGGAGGTTAGTGAGGTTTTGTGCTCCATTGTTTCACACTTGGCTTCTCAGGCATCTACCCAGGACAGATGCATTCCTAAACCCTCATCAGCAGAGCAACTAGGCTAAGAGACTCACTGTTCTAACTTCAGCAGATATCAGATGGTGCACTCAAAGCACCAAGGGCAGGGATATCATCACCAGCTGTGGACATTTTCCCAATGTGCCTTTAATAGGAGTTAAGGGAAGTATCAATTACAACCCTCTGCTGTTCAGGAGGCAATTGGGCTATGCACTGGTCCACACTCCAAGGGCACAGGACTTGGTGGAGACCCTTTATTGTGAGAACAAGATTAGTTTGGCTGTTGTTAGGCAGGCTGCCTGGGCCTGGGATAATGTTCAAACCAAGGGAGTCACCATTCTGGGGAAGTGTAATAATGTGGCATCAGCACAATATTATGAGTGGTCCCGTGCCAGGGCCCAATTCTCTGGAATGCCCTTTACCATAGAAGACATGCCTGAGTCATCTTCAGCACCACCCCCTGCCACCATCAGTTTGGAGGAGTTTGAGAGCTTGAAGGAAAGAAATGAGAAGCTAACCCAGGCTTTGCAGAAGACCCTCCGGGAGAGGAGTGAAGGTATGAGGGAGATTGAGAGATTGGAGAAGTTGAGAGTGGAGCATTTGACTAAG
Source organism: Lathyrus aphaca (assembly GCA_963966055.1). Taxonomy (NCBI): domain Eukaryota; kingdom Viridiplantae; phylum Streptophyta; class Magnoliopsida; order Fabales; family Fabaceae; genus Lathyrus; species Lathyrus aphaca. The sequence continues at coordinate 246,439,602 of OZ014525.1, forward strand.
ATTGAAAAGTCTGGGGATTATATCAAAAAGTCTAAAGCTGGTGAACAAATTCTGAAGAATGCTTGCAAAGAAGCCCAGTTCCAGAGAGCAAGAACAGACTTGTACTTGAAGGAGAGTCAAGCCCGGTGGGTCAGGATCACCGAAGCTCGTACCCTGGAGGACAAGAGAGTTCAAGACAAGATGGGACAACTGGAAGCTAGTGCAAAAGAACAGCAAGAAGCCTTGGCAGCAGCCCAGAGGGAAATATCAGAATTGAAGATTAAAGCAGGGGTGAAGAGGTCCAAGGACCAAACTCAGCACAAGAGGCTAGCAGCAGCTATTACAACCCGGAATCTCCTTATCCGGAATCTCACGGAGCGCCCGGCTGATCCTGTGACCGAAGCACTTCTCAAGGAAGTTCGTGAGGATGAGTTTAGCCTTGGTGTTTGATCATTTGCTTGTTGCTGTTCCTGTTCCATGTACTTTTAACTTTTTTGTGATGTATTTTGACCCTTTTAAGGGCTTGTGTTGTAAAATGAACAAGTTGTATTATTTCACCTTATGTAATATATTCATGTTAGTTTACTTCGGAAGCAACTCCAACAGCAGCATCTTCCAGGGTCTGGAAGGGTCAAAACTGAAGGCCAAACCGGATACCTTGAGAGCAAATAAGCATAACTGCATTGCATACTAACCCTTTTGTTTGTTTTGTAGGTTTTTGTTTTGTTGTTGCTAACCTCTGTTGTGATACTCAGGAATTATTGCTCGCCGCCGGGTATTTCCCCTCAACAGGCCACACAGGTACCCAACTAGAAACAATCTTCCGGGCATCCAGATGGACCAGATGCAGCAGGACCTTACGGAGGTCAGAAACCAGATGGCCAACGAAAGGTTGGAGATGAGAACTCAGATAACACAGTTCATGGAAGTGATGAACAACTTAGCCCAAAGCCAGGAGAGGCTCAGGGCTTTGGTAGAAGGGAGGAATCAAGAGGAGCCCCATGTGGGGACTGCTGGCACAAGTAACAATGAAAGGGTACAACCTCATGTTAACCCTCCTGTGTTTGGTCCCCATCTCCATCCTGAAATTAATATTCCTGCAAACATTCAAGGAACCGCCACTGCAGCCAGGGTACTACAGGAAGACCCTCAAGAAGACCAGTTCACAGTAATGGGTGCTGGGGAAGAAGCTTACGATAGACGGTTGGATGAGATAGCTGAGAAGCTAAGGTCTTTAGAATCTCAAAATTCTTTGGGCTTCGACGTCATGGATATGGGCTTGGTAGACGGGGTCAGGATTCCCCATAAGTTCAAGCCTCCTTGCTTTGAAAAATACAACGGGACTTCATGCCCCCGGACTCACTTACAGTCATTTCTGGGAAGGCTGAAGGCCTATACAATGGATGAGAAATTGTGGATGTTCTATTTTGAAGATAGCTTAACTGGAGCATCAAGGGAATGGTATTCCCATTTGACAAGAGCAACTGTGAGATGCTGGAAGGACCTGGCAGAGGCCTTCATCAGACAGTATCAATACAACTTAGATATGGCACCCAACAGGACCCTCCTGATGGGAATGTCACAGTCCTCAAGGGAAAGTTTCCGAGAATATGCCCAGAGATGGAGGCAACTGGCTGCTGCTGTTCAACCACCTATGTCTGAACAGGAAATGGCAGATATGTTCATGAACACCCTTCAGGGAACCTATATTGATAGGTTGGCTGCTTTCTCTTCCACTAGCTTCGCGGATGTTGTCATAGCTGGGGAGAGAATTGAAAGCCTGTTGAAAATGGGAAAGATCTCAGACAACGGTGCAAGCTCGTCCAGTAGTACAAGAAAGCCTTTTGCAGGCCCAAGAAGAGCTGGCGAGACCAATGCCATCCACACCAACAGGGGCAGGCCCCAGTATGTTCAAAGGTCAATAGCAGCAGTCACCATTCCTGCTCCAGCTCATCCTCAACCAGTCTATCAACCTCCTCAGCAAAACTATCAACAACAACCTCAGTACCATCAACAAAGTCAGTACCCTCCAAGGAATTACAACAACAGCAACACCAACAACAACAGTCAACAAAGGCCATTCCAACAGAGGCCATCTCAAGCTAACAGAGTGATCGATCCAATCCCAATGCCATATGCTACCTTGCTGCCACAACTTCTGAAACTCAACCTGGTTGAGCTAAGAACGTTGGCACCTCCAGATCCCAACAGTCTACCAAGGAACTATGACTCCAATGCTAGGTGTGCTTTTCATTCAAACGCACCTGGCCGCAGCACAGAAAAATGCAGGGCTCTGCATATGAAGGTACAAGATCTGGTAGACTCCAAGGCTCTGAATTTCGCACCACCACCCAATGTCAATAAGAACCCGATGCCAAACCATGGTGGTCCCCGGATTAACGCTATTGAAGAAGACAAACCGTCTTATTTAATAACCAGTGTGGGACAGATCAGGACACCATTGATAGAAATCAAGGCTCAGCTCTTGGAATGTCAGATGTTCCCGGGGTGTGAGTTGGGTTGTGCTTACTGCAATATCTCTGTAAATGGGTGCGATAATTTGAGGGATGGCATAGACAGCCTTATTCAGAGTGGCCAACTTCAGATCACCACATCATTTCCAACAAATCCAGCAATATCATCGGCAACGGTTTCAGAACCTCCTACAACTGCAGCAACTATTGTTCCAGACAATTCTTCGGTTTCATCAACAAGTACTTCATCCATCATCTCAACTGATCAGTTTACAACAAATTTTCCTGCTACAACTTCAGCTTCACTCCATTGTGAACCTCCTACAACAACAACATCATTTCTTCCGACAATATCTCCTACAACACCAGCAACAAATCATGAAGACGTTTCAACTGTCACAATATTTTATGATCCTGAGAACAACTCTGCCTACCATTCAGAAAGTGCTGCTCCCACCAGAGCACCAGTTACAATCTTTTATGATCCACAAACAATTACAGTCCCTTCAGCAGCAGCAATCAGTCCAGTCACTGTCACGGTGCCTGGACCAGTACCATATGAAAGCAATAGGGCCATCCCTTGGCACTATGGCTCAGACGTGTACTGCGAGGGAAAAAGAATCACTCTGGAAACATCAACACCTGCACCACAAGTAGATAATGTGGGGGGAGGCAGAGGCTTCACTCGAAGCGGACGTCTCTTTGCTCCATCAATGCAAAGACCTACTGCCGAAGCAGAAGCTGCTGCCAAGGCAAAAGGAAAGAGCCCGGTGCAGGAAGATCAAACTGTTAAAGAAACCTTGAAGACACTGTTCGATCAAGAAGTTGATGAGTTTATGCGAATCATCAAAAAGAGTGATTACAAAATTGTGGATCAGCTTCACCAAACGCCATCCAAAATCTCTATCCTCTCACTGCTTATGTGCTCCGAAGCTCATCGGAATGCATTACTCAAAGTCTTGCACGCAGCTTACGTGCCTGAAGAGATCACTGTCAACCAGTTGAAGACCGTAGTTGGGAATGTTACTGCTAGAAATGGGCTAGGGTTCACCAATACTGACTTGACAGCGGATGGCCGCAACCACAACAAAGCCTTGCACATAACCATGGAATGCAAAGGAGTTGTCCTTTCTCATGTGCTGGTAGACACAGGTTCATCCCTGAATGTCTTACCGAAGAAGGCTCTGGTGAAGTTAGAATATGATGGATTGGCATTGAGACCCAGCAACCTGGTGGTAAGAGCCTTTGATGGTTCTAAGAGATCGGTTCTGGGAGAGATTGAACTACTTGTGACAATTGGCCCACAGACCTTTAAAACTATCTTTTATGTGATGGACATTCAGCCCGCCTACAGCTGTTTGTTGGGTAGACCTTGGATTCACGCCGCCGGCGCAATAACGTCTACCCTTCACCAAAAGTTAAAATATGAGTGGGAAGGCCAAGTTGTCACAATCTGTGGAGAGGAGGACATTTTTGTCAGCCACCTGGCAACCTATAAGTACATTGAAATGGATGGGGAGATCCATGAAACAATGAGCCAGGGGTTTGAAGCTTTGAATGTGAATGAAGCATCTGCTGTATCTGGTACTCCAATGTCATCTTACCAACAAGCCCGGAAGGTTGTTGAGGAAGGAACCGCCCTGGGCTGGGGCAAAGTTTTAGCTGTGGAGGAAAAGAAAGACAAATTTGGGTTGGGTTACAGACCAACTCAACATCAAGCAAGGGCTGCTGGAGAGCCTGGTTTTGTCAGTGGGGGGATGCTTACCCCTGATGCTATCAACTGTCTGGAAGACGAGCTGGAAGAGGAGCGCAACCTGGAAAGCTGGATTCGTCCAAAGATCCCGGGGAGCAGTGTCTCGAACTGGTCTTCCCAGGAAATTATAAGAGTTACTCGATCAGAGTAATTATTATTTCCTGTATTTTATAAGCATGCATCAAAGTCTTGCATCTTGCCCAAGATGACAAGACTCATTTTGTAATCGGGCCATCTGTACTTTTTTGTGCAAACAAGATCAATTAATGAAATATCAGACATCTTTTTGCAAATGGGTCTTTTTCTTTTCCGTTCACTGTTTTTCCATTTTTCTTTTTGTACAAAAAAATAAATGGCAGTGCTTTCAAAATGACAACTTTATTTCACTTTTCTAAACAAGACTAAAATCAATCACTAAAATGAACAACTTAACCCTTGCAGAGAGTGCCTCCCAGACAGCACTGACAACAGCACGGCTATGACATCGTATGACTTTGACAATCCAATCAATCAAGCTGATGAAGGGGTTGATGAAGAATATGAGCTTCCTGAAGAGCTAGCCAGGTTGTTAAGACAAGAGGAAAAGGTTATTACCCCTCACCAGGAGGAGGTTGGAGTGATTAATCTTGGTACAGAGGAAGACGTGAAAGAAGTTAGGATCGGGGCCTGCCTGCAAGACTCAGTAAAGAGACAACTGATTGATCTGCTTCAAGAGTATGCGGATGTGTTTGCTTGGTCATACCAAGATATGCCAGGGTTGGATACCGACATTGTTGTGCACAAGCTGCCTTTGAGAGAAGAATGCCCTCCAGTCAAACAGAAGCTGCGCCGTACTCGTCCAGACATGGCCATGAAAATCAAGGAAGAGGTACAAAAGCAATGGGACGCCGGGTTCCTTGCTGTAACTAGCTACCCGCCGTGGGTTGCTAATATAGTACCTGTGCCTAAGAAAGACGGCAAAGTAAGAATGTGTGTTGATTATCGGGATCTGAACAGAGCCAGCCCGAAAGATGATTTCCCTCTACCTCACATTGATGTATTGGTTGATAACACGGCTCAGTTCTCGGTGTTCTCCTTCATGGACGGATTTTCAGGATACAACCAGATTAAAATGTCACCTGAAGACATGGAGAAGACAACATTCATCACACCCTGGGGCACGTTCTGCTACAAAGTAATGCCATTTGGGCTCAAGAATGCCGGTGCAACGTATCAACGGGCTATGGTAACATTGTTCCACGATATGATCCACAAAGAAATAGAATGTTATGTGGATGATATGATTGCCAAGTCCCTTACTGAAGAAGATCATCTGGTGAATCTGCTCAAGTTGTTCAAGCGTCTGAGAAAGTACCAACTGAAGTTGAACCCCAACAAATGCACATTCGGGGTGAGATCCGGTAAGCTGCTGGGTTTTATTGTAAGCGAGAAAGGGATTGAAGTGGACCCTGATAAAGTCAAAGCCATCCAAGAGATGCTTGCACCGAAAACTGAGAAAGAAGTTTGAGGGTTCTTAGGTCGATTGAACTACATTTCAAGGTTCATATCTCACCTCACAGCAACCTGCGAACCCTTGTTCAAGCTATTAAGAAAAGAACAGACGGTCAGGTGGAACGAAGACTGCCAGAAGGCTTTTGACAAGATCAAGGAATATCTGCAAGAACCTCCAATCCTCATGCCGCCAGTTGAAGGAAGACCTCTGATAATGTACTTGACAGTATTAGAAGAGTCAATGGGGTGTGTGCTGGGCCAGCATGACAAGTCTGGTCGAAAAGAGTATGCAATATACTACCTAAGCAAAAAGTTTACCGACTGTGAACAACGATATTCACTGCTCGAGAAAACTTGCTGTGCTTTAGCGTGGGCTGCTCGCCGACTGAGACAGTATATGTTGACCCACACTACTTTATTAATCTCGAAGATGGACCCAGTCAAGTACATATTTGAGAAGCCAGCGCTTACTGGACGGGTTGCAAGATGGCAAATGATCCTTACAGAGTATGACATCCAATACACATCTCAGAAAGCCATCAAAGGCAGTGTATTGTCTGAATATCTTGCTGAGCAACCCATCGATGATTACCAGCCTATGAGGTTTGACTTCCCTGATGAAGACATCATGTTCATTAAATCAAAAGATCATGAAGAGCCTATTCACACTGAAGGGCCTGACCCGGAGGAAGAATGGATTATGATGTTCGATGGGGCTGTTAACATGAATGGCCGTGGTGTTGGTGCAGTCCTTATTACACCCAAAGGAGTTCACATGCCTTTCTCGGCAAAACTCACTTTCAACTGCACTAACAACGAAGCTGAGTACGAAGCTTGCATTATGGGTCTTGAGGAAGCCATTGACCTCAGGATCAAGACATTGACCGTATTCGGAGATTCAGCTTTGGTAATCAATCAGACCAACGGAAAATGGTACACCCACCAGGATCATCTGATACCTTACAGGGATTATACAAGAAGGTTATTGACTTTCTTCACAACAGTCAAACTTGAGTATATCCCTCGGGATGAGAATCAGTTTGCAGATGCCTTGGCTACCATTTCGTCCATGATCAAAGTTCATGCTGCTAACTTTGTACCTCGGATTTCAGTGTCCAGACTTGACAGACCAGCATATGTGTTCGCGGCAGATGTTGTTAAAGATGATAAGCCTTGGTTCCATGACATTAAGTGCTTCTTGGAGGATCAAACATACCCATCTGGGGCATCTTCCAATGATAAGAAGACTTTGAGAAGGCTTGCTGGAAGTTTCTTTCTGAACACTGATGGATCTCTATACAAAAGGAACTTTGATATGGTACTCCTCCGATGTGTTGACAAGACGGAAGCAGATTTGTTGATGCATGAAGTGCATGAAGGCTCTTTTGGTACCCATGCTGGAGGACATGCAATGGCTAAAAAGTTGTTAAGATCAGGCTATTATTGGATCACAATGGATGCAGACTGTTGTGCCTACGCCAGAAAATGCCATAAATGCCAGATTTATGCAGATAAGGTGCATGTGCCTCCCAATCCCTTGAACCTAATGTCTTCACCCTGGCCCTTTGCCATGTGGGGCATTGATATGATTGGCAAGGTTGAGCCGACTGCTTCAAACGGCCACAGATTCATCCTGGTCGCCATCGACTATTTCACTAAATGAGTTGAAGCAGCCTCATATGCAAATGTTACAAGACAAGTGGTAGCCAGATTTCTGAAGAGAGATATCATCTGTCGATACGGAGTGCCCGAGCGAATCATTACTGATAATGGTTCCAATCTCAACAACAAGATGATGGCCGAACTGTGCCGGGACTTCAGGATCCAACATCACAATTCTTCTCCTTACAGACCAAAGATGAATGGTGCTGTTGAGGCAGCAAATAAGAATATCAAGAAGATTGTGCAGAAGATGGTAGTCACCTATAAAGACTGGCATGAAATGCTACCATTTGCCTTGCATGGGTATCGCACGTCAATCAGGACGTCCACTGGGGCAACACCGTATCAACTCGTGTATGGTATGGAAGCAGTCCTACCAGTCGAAGTTGAATTACCCTCTCTACGGGTACTGATGGATGTTAAACTGAGTGAAGCAGAATGGGCTAGGTCCCGATACGAGCAACTGAGTCTGATTGAAGAGAAAAGATTGGATGCAATCTGTCATGGACAATTGTATCAGAAGAGAATGAAGAAAGCCTTCGATCAGAAAGTCAGGCACCGAGAGTACCAAGTGGGAGATCTTGTGTTGAAGAGAATCCTCCCTCCTCATACAGACCACAGGGGCAAATGGACTCCAAATTACGAAGGACCGTTTGTGGTAAAGAAAGTTTTCTCTGGTGGAGCACTGATGCTCAGCACCATGGATGGTGAAGATTTCCCGTCCCCTGTGAATTCAGATGCAGTTAAAAAATACTTCGCATAAAAATGACCCGCTGGACATAAAAACAGAATGTAAGTCCAGGCAAAAATAGGGCATCCCGGCGAGTCAAAAACAGAATAAAAGACTCGGGCAAAATAAGGGAAATAAATGAAAAATGTACACCCGCTGAGTTGAAAAGCCGCATTGGACAACTCAGGCAAAAATGGGTATCCCGATGGATTGAAAACCCGAAAGGGCGATCCATGCAAAATAAGGGAATAAGCGAACAACTGCACTCTGAGTTCGTCTGTATCACTTACAACTTGGAAAGCTTCGACGGAATCAAGCTTCAATCAGAATCAACTTTCTTCAGAAAGCAAGACGAGAAGAACGTCATTGTCATACGAGTCGTAGCAGGAGAGGAAGCTCCTTAAAGCGTCATCAACACTGCCAGCACTTTGTTTCTCAATTTGTAAACAATCTCCTCATTTCAGGGGATATGTTTCTTTGGTTGTATCTTGCCGATTCAGGGCACATGAATTAATAAAATCAGATTTTTCAGTCATGTTTCGTTTTGTATATTTTTATTTGCAAAGGATGTCTGATGTCTCTAAAAAATCAATTGCATAAGTACAGATGCTTTTCTCCCAAAAATAATAATAATAAAACACATGCTTACAGGGAATATACTTACTCTCGAAAGTACTTAACTCCTATGACGGAATCCAGTAAAGGATACCTCGGGACCTTTTGTGCGTTTCCTTCGCAGGATTGCAGGTATACAGGACGCAACTTGGGGCATGTAAGCTTCACCCCAGCAAGCTGGCAAATCAACAAAAGATCTCAGCATCCGAAATGCTCTATTCCCAGCTGAGTTGCCTCTTGTTGCTCTCCCCAGCTGAGTTGCCTCTCATAATTCCCCCCAGCCGAGTTGCCATCTCATCCCCAGCTGAGTGCAGAAGTCAGGGAACCATCTCCCCACAGAATCCCCAGCCTCTATCCAGAAGAGCGGCGCATAGAAGATCACAACAGAGTAAAGAAAGCTTCTACAAACCCCAGCTGGGTCCCGTATTATAAGGATATGTCAACCAGTGACCTATATCCCCAAATGAATACATCTCACCAGATTTATCAATGATCTCATCCCCAGCTGGGAGGCCCTTTTCAAACAGATCAGCCAGAGATCTTCGCAGCAACGGGATCCGAATCCCGGTTTGATATCTTTGCATAATCATGGCATTCGCATCATATTTTCCCCTCAGAGCGTAGCATTCCGTCTAATACGGAGCATTACGGCAAAAATCAAGCGCATAGCATAATCATAAGCCATGTTCGGAATCAACACTTGTGAATAATAATCATATACTTCCCCCCAAAAATCCTCACCAGAGTCCCAGCAAAAGCAGTTGCCTCATATTCACAAATACCAGCATATTTCCTTTTGATACCCGTCCGTATCATCACTCCCCAGTGAAGTCGCCAGAACACTCTTTACGAACAAAATCACCCGTATTACAGATACTTCATGACACCCGTCCGTGTCATATTACCAGCAGAAAGCCAAAGACACCCTCTTTGCACTCACACATACCTGTATGCACTTTCCTGACACCCGTCCGTGTCATATCCCCAGCGCAGCCGCTTACACCTTCATCACCCATACACTTGTTATTACACTTTTCTCTCTTGGCACCCGTCCGTGTCACTCTCCCCAGCAGATAACTATTCATCTATATACCATTCTCACTACTCATATTATACTTATACAGATACTCTTCCGTATCTTGTATACACCGTCACTTATCTCCCCACAGATTCGACAGTAGTCCTTGTTCTTTGTTAACCAGTTGGTACTCGTCTGTATCATCATCTCAGAACATTGCGTCTAATGTTTGTTTCTACATGATACTTGTCCGTATCATAGTCTTAAGGATGCTCGTCCGCATCTTTAATCCATACACTGTGTAAAACACTTATGTCTTCTTGGCTAGACACTCGTCCGTGTCTACCACCCCCCAGAAGAGTCCCTTCGGATGCAACACTCGTCCGTGTTCTTTGTTAACCAGATGGTACTCGTCCGTATCATCATCTCTGAACACGTGTCAGTATTTGTTTCTACATGATACTCGTCCGTATCATAATCTAAGGATGCTCGTCCGCATCTTTAATCTATACACAATACCAAACACTTATACTTTCCTTTCTTGGTTGTGAACGCTCGCCCGTGTTCACTATATCCCCAGTAGATCGCCAACAAAGCAAATTTCCCTTTTTATCTGGCACTCGTCCTGTGTCATGATAAACCCTGAGAGCAGCCGTACCCTGCTGAGTGGTCGTCCTCCACTTCTTGATGGTCGTCCTCCATCATGCTCACCCGATGGCCGTCCCCATCGTTGATCTTTTTAGCAGCCGTCCCCTGCTGAGTGGTCGTCCTCCACTTCTTGATGATCGTCCTTCATCATTTTATCCAATGGCCGTCCCCATTGTTGATTTTGGTTATCTGACACTCGTCCTGTGTTGTGATAAACCTCGAGAGCAGCCATACCCTGCTGAGTGGTCGTCCTCCACTTCTTGATGGTCGTCCTCCATCATGCTCGTCCGATGGCCGTCCCCATCGTCGACCTTTTCTATCTGATGGTCGTCCCCATCGTTGATATTTTCGGCAGCCGTACCCTGCCAGGTGGTCGTCCTCCACCTTTGATGGCCGTCCCCATCATAATTCCTTTATTCCCCAACAGAGCAGCCGTCCCCTGCTAGGTGATCGTCCTTCACCTTTGATGGCCGTACCCCATCATCTGTTTATTTCATTTATTCTTTAACCCGATGGCCGTCCCCGTCGTGGTCCCTTTTCCTTTTCTTTTAGCCCGATGGCCGTCCCCATCGTTGGTTACCTTGCTTTATGAGCTTGATGGCCGTCCCCGTCATGTTTCATTAACTCCCGGAAAATTTTACAGCTTTACCCTGATGGCCGTCCCCATCATATTTTGACATTCCCCAGCTAGTCGGCCGTCCCCGTCTTGGCTTTACCTTTTATCCCCAGCATGTCGGCCGTCCCTGTCATTGCGTTGTTTCCCGCTTTGTAATATACTTTATTTTCCTTTTACAATCTATATCCCTTTTCTTCTTCATTCTGTGAGTGCAAATTTTGGGCTGTCTTTGGTATTCAACCACAAGTTATCTTGTTTGCCTGTTAAGCCGTCGCTTACATCCTGCACAGCTAACTCATGTTTGAATAGGGGCAGCTGTAAACACCCCAAATTTGCCCTCACCCATTCACACCATGGCTTGTGATCATTTCATATGCATAAATACAATCATATCCCCTCATATCCCATTTTTGATTCACTGCATGGGTTTGTGATCTGAGCAATCCAAGAGCCTTTTGAGCCACTCCAAAGGCTACCAATCACTTCAAAGGGATCCATGTGTGTTCAAGCATCATATTATGTCCCCATAAAGTCAAAAATGCAAAGGAATCACAAGAACTAGGGTTTGAATGGATGCAGAGCCAGGTTTGACTGCACAGTTGACTGAAAATTAGGGTTTTGGTTTCAGAGGCCATAACCCCAATTTTTTTGGTCATTCTTGTTTCCATTGGTCTCTATATGGTATAGGGAGTATGCATATCAATTTTCATGAAGAAATTCCATGGGGAAGTCATCTGATCAAGGGTTGACTTTCTGGACAAGTCAGTGTAAAATCAGGACATCTGAGGCCCCCAATGACCCAACCAATGGGTGATCTTCATCATTTTGAGTATATATGATCTTTATTTGATCATGGAGGAAAGTTTGAAGTTCATAAAAATCAAGAATTTAGGGTTTTTGCACATGTTGACTTTTGGGGTATAGTTGACTTTTCAAGAATGCTCCATTTTAGGTCATTTTTCAAGCTTTGATTATTGGTCCAAAAATGCTTCAAATGGAAAAACCTTGGTCATGAAAGTTGTAGATCTCATTTTTCCCTTTTCAAAAAGTACAAGAACATGATCAAACTCTTCTTGGATCAAAAGTTATGGTGTGACAAAGTTGGCTAAAATCATTGATTTTCAAGGCATGCCTCAAATGAGAATTTTGCAAAATCATGGACCAAGGCCAATTGCAACCTCTAATTCATTTCAAACCAGTATGCAAACATCCCCTAAGTCATAAAAGTCAGAATTGGACCAAGGTTTCTCATGTTTTGGTTCATGTAACAAGACTTTCTTTCATGTGAACCATGAAGCAACAAGTTGCAAAACCACTCATTTCACTTCCTACAACTTATGACATTGGATGCTGACTTTGGCTAGCCTCTCACCTCACCCTTTGCTGCGCAGCCCATGCCATGTACTTGCCTAGATCATGAGCCATGCTTGCCTTACACAAAATTTGACTTTTTGCAAAAGCAAACTTACCAATCACTATAGGCCAGGTCACATCATCTGACCTATAGGATTAAAATACATTATCATTTTGCAAGCCATTTCATGTACAAGGCAAGGCTGAAACCATTCATAACAACACATTCACAAAATACACCCCAGCTGCATAAGCCTTCGAATCTCTCTGCCCAGCCAAGAAACACTCAAACCATTTTCACCATTCAACTCACCATGCATCATTGAGAAGAAACCAGCAAGAACACAAGCCTGAATCAACCAGAACACCCCATAGCCATTTCTCACCTCAAACTGCAGTTCCATTCGAATCTCCCTCCCTAGCTCACAAACATCCAAACAAACCTTGCAAAGCTTCTCCATTCACCCTCAGGATCACAAACAACCCTTCACAATGGCCTGAAGCTGCCTATTTCACCATAGCCATTTTCAACTGAGTTGAAGCAGGAGCTGTCGAAACTCATTATCCAGCCAACATAAACTCTTCTTGAGCATTCAAACTTCATCTGGGGATCAAGTGGAGTAGTTTGCACTGAAAGAAGTGGCCAGAAAGTCATCAGGTTGAAAGCTCCAAATCTCAGGTAGCTTGAAAATTATTTTTCCAGAAATTGTTTTTCATGTTATGAACTTGTTCCTTATGCTTCCCTGAATATCCTGGTGCTCTTAGTTTTTGAAATGGTTTTGAAATGAGAGTTTAATTGCTCTCTGAAGCTTGCGTTCCCTAGTTCTTATTTCCTTCGATTCAGCTTAGTTAGGGAAAAGAAATTTGTTTTAGGAGAGGGGTTTGATTCGTGAGAGGTTGGAGAACATTTCCCAATTCTTAGATTTTGTTTTTGTTACGATTTGAGGGAGTTTGAAGTTTTTCAGGGGAGTTGCTGGCCGGAGAAGACGACCGGAAGTCTTCTCCGGCCACCTGAGAGTGATTATGCCCTAATTACGTGATTAATGACCATTTGAATCTGGACCGTGAGATGCCTCTGACCCGTTGACCTCCCGCGTGAGTGTATGGCCTGGATCTCTCTGATTATGCCCTAATCCACGTGTTAGCTTAATTAAACATAATTTAAATAATTTAATCAGAGTCAACCTGGACCCTTGGATGACGCGCGTAGTCAACAGATTCAAATCCAGAGTGAATCTCATCCCTCCATCCTGATTACCTTCCATTTTATTTATTTTTAATTCATTTTCTTTTCAATTAATTTGCATATTTATTTTAAAATAGTAAAAAATTCTTAAAAATTATGAAACTTTTTCCTAAAAGTTTTATTAATTTTTAAGACCCCAAAATATTTTTATTTTATTTTTTATCATTAAAAAAAGTATTTTTAAATACTTAAAAGATTATTTTTAATTGATTAATGGAAATTAATTAATTAAAAATACTTTTAGGTATTTAAAAATTACAAAAAACTTCATGAAATGTTCTAAGACATTTAGAAACATTGTCCAACCTTCAAACCAAATTTCTTTTTTGATCTTGATGCATTTTAAGAATTTTTCATTGGATTAAATCATTTTTTATGCATTAATTTGATCCTAAGTTCAAAAATTCATTTCTGCCTATTTGAGAAGAGTTGGACATTGATTCTTTTTGCTTTGTTTTGTGTTTGGCATGTAGTTTCTAGGATAAAGTGGCTTTGATTTGATCCTTCAATTTCAAATTGTTTGGCATTTCTTTTGTTAAGAACCCTAAAAAACCCTAGAATCTTAGAAAAATCATAACTTGAGATTGGTTGAGAGTTGAGACCTCCCCTTTGGACATTGGTTTAGTATAGGTTTAGGTTTTCTTTAAGTGGCATTTTCCATTTTTTATCTTAGGTTTTTCTTCTGTTTTGGGTTTTTGTTTGTTGTTTGATCCATGAACCCTAATTTGGGCTTCCTCTTGCATCCTTCCTGCATTCTCTTGCATAACATGACTTGTCTTTGCATTTTACACATTCTTGTGTTTCATTTGACATATTAAGACATATAGGAAGCATGTTTGATCATTGCATCACATATTTGCCATGTCATTTGCCTTGTATGCTTCATAACTTTTCATGCTCATCCATGCTCCTTAACTTGCATCATTTGCATTCATGAACATTGTATGAGCATCTCCATGTGCTGCCTCATGTTTGCAGCACCTCATAACATCATAATCATCATCAACATGCTCCTGGTTTTGTTTAGCATCATGCCATTTCATCCCATCTTGCATTGCATTGCATTTCTTTCTAACATTTCAGGTGGTAAGTAAACTTGGGAAGTGAATTTGCCTTCACTTCTCATAACCTTTCTTTTCATCTCTCTTGCATCCATTGCTGCATTTCTTATATGTGTTTGAGTTTGAGCTTGCTCATTCTTGTTCCTCCCACTTTCTTTCTTCAAGTGACTTGACTTCTTGAATGAAGCAAGCCACTTTGCTTCTCTTGATCTTGTTCATCTGCTTCCTGGTGGTTCCATTGAAGATTGTTCTTGCAAACCACACAAACCTTAGGAACAACCAAGCATGACAATGAATTAGGGTTTTGATTAGTCTCCCCTCATAGTTTTACCTTTGTGTCTCTCTTTGAGTCCTCTCTTCTCACCTCATAATCAGGGACTAAACCCTAAAGGCTTTAAGGCTTTGTGATTAAGCTTATGCCTGCATCCTTCTATTAGGATGGAGTGTATAACTTTAATCCTAAGTGTTAAACCCTTAATGTGTTTAAATCTCTTAATCAATTCACATAATAATCATCAAGACATCACACTTGTAACTTGGGCCTTGCATTAGGGTTCTAATTCTTCCTTAATTGGTTAAGAAGGACTAACCCTAGTGTTAATGGACAAGTCCCCCTCAAGTTGTCTTACAAACCCTAAAACTCACTTCATCATCATACCATTAAATAAAATCCATTTAATCAAAGGCTTGTTTTGTCATGAGCTTAATCCCTAATCATGGATTAAGTTGAGGAGCTTTCCTCAGCTTAAACATTCTCATCTATTATCCTTCTATTAGGATGGTGTAATGAGTCTGTTTAATCCTTGATTATGGCTTAACCTCATTACTCAACACTAAACACAAACACCAAAAACATCTAAATAATCACAAATAGGTTAATGATCTTAATCCTACACCAAAGGTGATTAAGTGTGAGAATCTGACTTCACACTTAAGGTAATCTCATTACCCCTAATCAGAGGGAAGATGTGATGAGTTTACTAAATCCATTGGTTTAGACTTAAGCTCATTAACTTATGACAAAATCCAAAAACAATAAAAGACTGAAAACTCAAAAACAAACAATAATCGTCTCCTCCGGGATTCTTTTCTCATCTCATTCACTCACAAACGAGAACTCGCTTCTTCTGTCTAATGCAAGACAGTTTGCATCTGTGCCAGACAGATCATACACTTGAGCATTGACAAGCAAGCAGTTCACAAGTCATTTCATCTTTCAGTCTCTTTGGGTCGAACTACGGTGTTCTGACTTCCTCATTGCACGAGAGGATACGTAGGCATAACTTAACAGTTATCGAACAAAAGTCTCTGTACATTCCCCCTCTTTCCAGCTTCATTCTTTAGCCTCATTATCATGAGCATTTCATTCTGTTCCTACACTGACACTTTCATACTTCACATCACTCATGCACTGACACCTGTACATTCCTTCCCAGCTCTTTACACACAAATTGCACTGACACTACCCCTTTAAAGCACAAATCTTTTAAGCGTGGATCCCGTCGAGTACGGCGGACAATCTGGGTGCTAATACCTTCCCAGGTTGTAACCAACCCCCTTTCTCAGTCTCTCTGGTTCGCAACCGTCTTATCCTTATCTTTCTAGGTTTATGCAGCATTACCTTTCCTCCGGGATAAAAATGCCTAGCTGGCGACTCTATTCATCTCCAGTGGGTTCACGGCTGTGTGTTCTCATTGTCCCTTTCGCCGACCGTTCGCGTCTGTACCTTCATCCGGGGCCAGTCCCATTTGTCGGGAGCGACACCCACTTATTTGTTAATGGATGTCGTAGGAATCCTGGTATGAAACACGACGAACTGCGTGATGGGAGTTGCATCCTGGCTTGGAGCTGGAAGCATGGTATGAACACTGATTGCACGAATTAGTTCAAATTTTGCATTTTGGTAAGCTTTAACCTGAGCTTTTGATTCCCATTGCTTGCTTTATCAATACGCATCACGTGTTATTTCATTCTGTATTGCCTCTGCTGTGTTATTCGGAAATGTGGATATATTCATAGATTGACTAGGCTCACCTTGTTTTGTAGGACTTATTGGCATTTTGTTCCAATCGTGAAGAAAGTATGGCAGGATTTTTAATGACACATGAAAATAGGAACGGAAGTTCATGATTCACTTGAAGAAGAAACTCTCTTCGGACTGCTTTTGATTAGTTGTCTTTTTTTTTATGAACATGTTGAATCCTGTTTTGTCATTTCTTGTTTTCCTTATCCGAACATTGATGAATGTATTAATTTTGCGATGAACCAATAGGTGAAATGGTTTTCTTTGTCTTGCAGGTGAAGACTTCGACCCCGGCTAGTTTTCGGATGAAAAAATGCTTGAAGGCTGGAGAAGTGACAATCTCGTA
This sequence comes from Lathyrus aphaca, assembly GCA_963966055.1. Classification (NCBI taxonomy): domain Eukaryota; kingdom Viridiplantae; phylum Streptophyta; class Magnoliopsida; order Fabales; family Fabaceae; genus Lathyrus; species Lathyrus aphaca. Next base: position 246,456,617 of record OZ014525.1, read on the forward strand.
ATGAGCACAACTTGTTCAACTTATGTTCATGCTACGGATTTTTGTTTGCTACAATACGTTCCGTAATCTATTGCTTCTGTATGCTTGCTTCTCATAGGTCTTGGCACTTCATCTTTTCGTTACCAACATGCTTTGTCTAGTGGTAAACTTCGAACCCTCATTGCAATTTGCGGCGAACTTGAACATTTGTCCTTTCCTTGTATCGGTTCAAATTCTGTTCCATGAATGAACACTGTATTAATGACTTGTTGTGAAGAATTTCTATTCTAAATACTCCTCCTATGACTTTTATAGCTTCACTAACGTCACCCTTGATTCTTCATGATCTTGCAGATATTTTCACAGACGGGAGGTAATGATTCAATGCGTGACTTTAAAAGAAAACGTAAGAACTTTCGATGAACAAACTTGTTTGGGTCTGGATGAGTTCGATAGAAGCAGATTACAGCTAAAACAAGAATTTTAGTGAAGCATAAGGATAAGTTCATGTTCCTTTACTCTTCTTAGGCTGGATCTCAGTGTAGAGCTAGGAATCGGTATTCCTATAACAAAGCCTACAAGTTTTGACATTGGCTCCAAGGCAAGCAAGTTTCAGAGCTCGATCGGTAAGATTCACATTCTGGATTCCTTGACAAAATGATCAAGTTGAGGCTATGTTGTTTATGCGTACCATGAAATTCAATCTTTTGCTTTTGTTCTTTGTCACAGTTGGAAGAAATGGACATTTAATGGATATCTAACTTGGTCAGCCGGCACCGTTGCCAAGAGTTGAGCCTTGATTGAGGATGCAAAAATTCACGGGATACACCTTATGAATGTTTCATCACTGAGAACATTTAACAGATCATTCATCAGTTTCTTTTTGACGAACCGTGAATTTGATTTGGAAGCCTTGTTGAATGGTACTTTTAGAGGTAGTGTGTTAAACCCTCAATTGGTTATGGTCTTCATTTACTCAACATGTGTGATGTTCATCTTGGTATCACATTCTTCCTTTACGCTAACTTTCGTGGGGTTTCCTTCATATATTTGCTGAAGGTACACTGCTGATAGCTTAAATGGATGGGTTTGATGCAAAGAGTTTGTTGTACAGATGAAGAAAAATGTTTCTATTTCAAGGATTTTAGTAGAGCATGAAGACTAACTCCATGTTGCTGCAATCTTCTTTGGCTTAATTTCAAGTAGTCATGGTAGAATTAGGACCTTTTATTCTTATAACAAGGAAGAACTTTGTAAAATTTGTAAAATTTGCGAATTTCAGCTTTGTAACTTTGAATGTTTTGGTAAACTTTGAACTAACAGCAGGCTGTTGTCACCATTGAAATATTCAAATAACCTTAACAAACTATTCACTGAGACTTATATTGATTCAGTCACATTTGGGTTATAACCACTCCCGTATCTTGCACATAAATTGGGCCTGAATCTTTCATGGCTTTTGTAATGTGAAACAAATTGAACTTTCCCAAAATAGTTTGAACCAAACACACCTTGCTATTTCCACTAATGGATTTAAGTTTGACTTAACATTGCTTGTTGTGACTTGCAAAATAAATTCTTTTCCATGACTGTAGTTTGGTAATCTTTTAGACATTTCCTTTGAATATTGTAGTTCTGGATAGCACAATAGTCATTTTATTCTCTTTTGAAAGGCAACCGTGACTTGTATGTATGACCAAAGAGAACAAAATCTTCAAGTTCGCCACTCAAATATTCCAAGTCTATAACTTGTGAAACCAAAGTAAGCATGAATATTGAGAATGGTAAAATGGTCAACCATTTTGACTCAGATTAATTCACCAAGACTTCTAATCAAAGTTAACGTGACTCATGATGTCGTATGAATTCAAACCCCCACATAATACCTCCGGGATTAGTGAACCAAAGTTTGATAAACCACACTCTTGAAATTAAATTTTGAATCAAATGGACTATGGGCTCCACACTCAAGTTAAAACAACATCATGGGTCTTGATATCCTGAGTAATTTCTTGAGAATGAGCCTAGAAAACAAAATTCAAAACTACTTAGAAACCCTAGCATCACTTAGCCCCAATAGGACCCGAATGGATCATGTCTTGAGCTTAATACACCAGCACAAGCTTGTTAGTTCATAATGATCATGTACACAAGACTTTATGACTTAAATCCTTATAAGATTATGGCCATAGGCCAAATGATCTTTCAGAATTTAAAATAAAAGGTAGGACAAAATTGGGGTATGACACCATCCACCATCTCAATTTGCGCCTCCTTCCCCCTTTACATTTTGTATCATTGTTTATTTTTATATTTTCATTATATTTGTTTAATGTTTTTTTGATGTTGTTGGTTCTATTTCTTTTCTTAAAATTTTTTAGAAAAAACTTCAATGTCTTCATAAAAAAAAAGGCCTAGTATCATGTTTGTTTTTTTTGTATTTTCTTAAGAAAATTTTGAAAAGAGTTATTGGAGGAAAGTTTTTAAAAAAAATTGTTTTAGTAAATTTTTTTGTTATGATCTCTTCTTGATTTTTGAGTGTATTCTATTTTAGATCCATTTCTTCTTCTCTTTTTCTTTTTGGTCGATGAGATCTCCGATTCGCGATTATTGGTTTTCGAAGATGTCTAATATTCATTATTTCAAATCTATGGATGAATGATCATGTGGATCATTCTCCATACTTTGGAACCGTGATAGGTTGCCTTCGATAATCCAATGAGAAATCTCGATTAAGATTAGACCGTTACCTTTTCTTTTCGTGTGACATGTTTTCGGAGAATGGTTCATTATATCATTTCTCTAACATGTATTAGCACAAATATTTTCCACCTTAATTGGTGGTGGCCGGCCTCATTTGTAGGGTAATTACTTCGTAAATTACTCGGCGATTGCTTAACATAGACCTAAACTTGTCCCTAATTCGGATTAAGATCCATTTGGATCCGGTTGCCTCGATTTTGGTTCTCTTTTTTTGTGGTTGTGTTTGATTAAGTTCATCATACCATTTATATGTAAATATTATTATACTATTAATATACTAACATTTTAATTCAATCTCTCGCACCTTATCCTCTTTATTTCAATTTCTCGCTCCTTATCTCTCTTATTATGCTTATTATACTATATCATTCATCATATTGCTTATTGTTTATATTGTTATGCTTGTGATTTTTCCTTTGTCCATTTGGACACAAAAACACTAATAATGGATTAAACATCTAAAAAAAATTGGTGACTTTAATTTCGGACTATGGTTACTATCCTTAGCATTGGACTTGGAGTTTCGGAATTAGATTTTAGGATCTATCCCTTTGCTTGAGTTGTTATGGATTGAAGACTTTGGCTCCGATTAAGTTCACTTGTTTATGAAGATGGAAATCTGATTTTTTCAAAGAATGTTCACCACACGGTTTGATCGTTCTTCCCTTAGCTTTTATTTTCAAGTCTTAGGATAGTCCATTCATCTCCTCCCACTTCTTAAATTTTCAAATCTTCTCCCTATTTTCAAAAATTTCTTTGTTTTCAAACTTCAAACATTTTTCTCAATCAAACCTTGACTTAGGTCATGCGATTTTTACCTTTTCATTTCATTTTCTTAATAAATGCAAAACCACATAAGCATATCGAAACTTTCTTTCTCAAAAACTTTAAAACTTTCAAAACTCATTCAATTGTTTTTGTGCCCTCGTGCACGTTTTCTTTTTAACCATTTTTTATGTTTAGATATGATTCATTCTTTCTAGCGGAATTATTCGCTAAATAATGACGACTTATCTTTACATTTTAAAATCAATTCAACTCATTGATTCTTTTTAAATTTTGTACCACGAACTACGGGGTTTTGATCTCGCATTGCACTTTGTGGGTACGTAGGCATGAGACGTTCGTCTCTTCAAACACAAAAATCTTAAAAACCATTCTTCTTCTCATCTCTTCAATCTTTTTTTAAGCAAACCATTTCAAACCAAAAATGCAGTAAATATTTCAAAGGGTTCCCGTGGAGTACCATGGACATTTCGGGTGCGTAAAACCTTCCCGATTTGTAACCTATCCCCTTACCCATTCTCTGTTTGTTTCTTTTAGCTTTTGCTTTTAGATTCCTTAGGTTTTTATTCGTTCTTTTACCTTTTTCCATTTGGAAATAAATAAAAGCGCGGTGGCGACTCTGTGTACCTTGAGTTAAGTTAATCAATAGCTTACACTCATGATTTTACCGAATGCATCTTCATCCTCATATTTTGAATTTTCGATTTCATATGTTTATGTAATATAAATTGTTTTTGATCATTGATAATTGTTTGTGAAGGTATTTGGAATGTTTCTGTATGCTTGGATTGAATTTTCATTACAGATTAAGGGATCCACCATGGCTAGGGTTTCGGCCTCTTGTTTGGGGCTTCATGATAAACCAAATATAAATAATTTTTAAGAACATAGGAAGAGTGTATGAGTTCTGAGGATCATATTTCACTAATCAATTTGGAGAAATTTCACTGTTTTGTTGATGTTTGAAATTCGTAGGTTCTGGATATGATGAACTTCGCAGGAAAACACGCAGCTAAACTCATAGTTATTTTCGCAGGAAATTTGAGGAAGACGAAGCTGTCTGGCATCAAAATCCAGTTTAAAAAATTGATTTAAAATATTATGTTTTGTTTGTGGATATATGTTGAATGTGTTGTAGTGGCTCAGTAGTTAGTGTGCGCGTTTGTCATATAGATGGTCCTGGGTTCAAATCCTCCCCAGGCCATTTTGCTTTGTTTTGTTTTTTTGATAATTTTTACAGGATAACAACAAAATAAACTTGAAGTGGATTGCTATCAGCTGCGGGCAGTGGCCCAGTGGTTATGCTTCTGATTATCCAGGTAAAGGACCTGGGTTCAAATCCCAGGTCCTGTTTTTTTTAGGTTTTGTTTCATTTATTTTTGTTATTTCTTTATTTTATTCTTTAACTAATTAAAATAATTTCTAAAAAATATCTAAATAATTTTCTAATAAAACTTTATTTTCTTTTAAAATTTATGTTATTTTCTTAAAACCTAAATTAGTATATTTATGTTTTATATTTATATTTATTAATATGTATATATTTATTTAATTATCAAATTAATACTGTAAATGAAATTATAAACCCTAGTTTTATTTTTCTATATTAAGTAACCCTAATTATCCTTAACCCTAATTTATTTTCTAATTTCCAAAAACCCTAATTTCTTTTAAAATTTTAATTTCTCACTTTAATTATTTTTGTTTAAATATTATACTTAATAAATATTTCTAATATATATAATTAAGTCATTAATCATGTTTTATTTTGTATGTAAATTAATATATGGTTTATTATTATTATCTTTATTATTCTATTTTCATCTCAAAACAAATTCTTAAAAAATGTTTATTTAATTTTAAAATATTTAATTAATTTGTATATATTTTATATTTTGTGCTAACCTCTTTTTCTTATCATTGTTTTATTACTAACCCTTTTTATTTATTGCTTATATTTATCATTTTATTATATAATTATTATTATAATGTAACTGTAAAAGTCGTGTAATAGTTGTAGCCCTTATTGTTTATTTATAAATATATTGCTATGGTTAGTAAAATAGGGAGTGATAACATGTTTGTATTTTAAAATTAATTTAGATCACTAATTATAAGATAAATATATGAATTTATACACGCACACACGTAAGTCGATCTTTGATCGCCATCTCACTTCCTTAAAGGTTATCCCTCATGTTGCCTAAACCAAAAGGTCAAGTAAGGTGTCTAAATGCAAGGTCCCTTCTCCTAAAAGTATCATCAAGTCCCTTTACGATTATAAGATCAAGTCCCTTCGATGTTGCCTTCGTAAATGATCTTGTCCCTTTCGAATAAAAGATGATAAGTCCCTTCGTATTGTTAAGACACTTTACAGTTGCCTAAACACAGATGACCCTTCACGTGTCCCTTATAACATCCAAGGTAATGACTACCTATTCCTTAATAATAGGGATAGTCTTACCATTGAAAGAACATTCAAGAACAGTAAAGATTTAATCATAGGGTGGGTTCCTCTTAAGTACTTGCTCACTCCTTCAAAAACATTTCATTACACTTCACATTTTCAAACAATTTTCAAAACAAAGTCTTTATATATATCCGTACAAGGATCATTATAAAGTACTTAAGAAAATTTTTAATCACACACTACACTTCTCAAAACAGTTTAAAGTGAGCTAAGTAACTAAGAGCCCATGGATAACCATGGATGTAAAGGGTGCTAACACCTTACCTTTACATAACCTACCCCCCGAACTCAAAAATCTTTTAAGGTCTTTCCTGTTCTTTTATGCCCTTTCCTTTGGATAAAATAAAAGTCGGTGGCGAATCTTGCTATCCACAACATAACTAAAGTCAGTTCTCCCACCGTGTTACAGAACTGGAGACTCTGCTGGGGATTTAATAAAAGAGGGGTACCCTTAGGAATTAGATCACTTTAACTTTGTTTGATTTGTTTGCTTTACTTTACTTGTTGGGTGCTCTTATGTGTGAAAGATCCTAACCCGGATCTAGTGTACCTTAGGTAAATGGCAATAGACCAAGGAAACTGTACGACGTATACCGATATGGTTGATCTGGTGGCCATAGTTAGTGTGACTTCTTGGTTGGTGCTTATGTTCCTTAAGTCAAGTTGAGGATAATATGAGGCTGCCATATGTTGTCAATACACTAACTGACTTTTAGAACCCTAGTCATCCCATCTTGGCCTTTAGAAAGTAGTGAGATAACCGGCTTTGGTGAAGACTGAAGTTGGTTGATACTCGATACTACGCTCATTGAGATTCTAAACTTGGAGGGTTTTGGTTGGCAAGTACGTTGCCTACTGAACAACCACCCTTGTGAAGGATCAATGATATTGAGATCCCTTAGAACCTGGTTACTTTATAGGACAAGATGAACCAACTAAACTTCAGGGGAGGGTACTTACCTTTAAACCTCATGCAAGCCTTCAAACATAAGGCTATGGTGTGACTTGTTTGTGTGTGCCACATGTTTGTGATTGAGCATAACATCATAGCATCATCATGCATCATAAGCATAGCATTTTCACTAACCATTTCAAGGACCAAAGGATTTATCTTTGTTCTTTGTTGCAGGTCATGGCTTCTGCTCGTAGAAATACTATCCGGATCAACTTTGTAGGAATACCTCATAAGCTTAAGGAATTGGTCTCTCAAGTTTCTAAAAACTCTCAATTCATCAAGAGACATGGTCAACTACTGGATCTAGTCACTTCAGGGTTCAATGAAGACGTGATGAGTGTTCTGTTTCAGTTCTTTGATCCTAAGCACCATTGCTTCACATTCCCCGACTATCAGCTGGTTCCTACAATGGAAGAGTTCTCTAAACTACTGGGTATACCTATCCTTGATCAAAGACTTTTCACAGGCTTGGAAAAAGAGCCTAAACCTGAAGTCATTGCTGCAGCCCTACATCTGAAGAAATCAGACATTGTCCTAGAAACAAGGAGTGGAGTTAAGGGTATTCTTGCTAAGGTATTGATGGAGAAAGCTCAAGTGTTCCTGAAGGCTATGAGTTATGATGCTTTTGAGGAGATCTTAGCCTTGTTAATTTATGGCTTAGTGTTATTATCCAATCCAGACCAGTTCATAGACGTACACGCCATCAACATATTTCTGACTCATAACCCAGTGCCTACATTACTTGGAGACATCTTACACTCTCTTCATACCCTTACTACGAGGGCACGAGGAACTTTGATGTGTTGCATACCTCTATTTTCTAGGTGGTTTATTTCTCACCTTCCTCGATCAGTATGAAGAATGAACAAGGATTCGGGTGGTCCAAGAGGATTATGTCACTTTCTCATTCAGATATTCATTGGTGCTCTAGATCCATGGAGAATGTTACTATCATTGACTGCTGTGGGGAGTTCCCTAATGTGCCACTTCTAGGCATAAGAGGAGGCATTACTTACAACCCTTCCTTAGATTTACGTTAGTTTGGTTACGCTCGGAGTGATGGTCCTCATGACATGTTGATTCAGGGTATTGTGTTTGGCTACGACAACGATCTGCAAGGTTACCATCAAAGGTTTATACGAGCATGGGGGAAAGTGAACAAGGTTGACAGCAAGACTCTGGAGCCCAAGTACACTATTCCTATGGAAGCTTATCTCAGATGGGTACGAGCTCGTGCTCAGACTCTTATGATGCCATATCCTGCCATCCTGCCAGTTACTATGGAGCCTGTTGCTGAAGGAGATACTTCTTATACCATCCTTCACCCAGACATGCCCACTGACATGGAAGAGCTACAGAGGTCCTGGATCCAGTTGAAGGAGCAAAGAGATACTTTTGAGACTCATTACAAAGCAAGTCAAGAAAGAATCTTGGAGCTAACAAAACAACTTCACGAGGAGCGGTGTAAACACCCCAAATTTTCCCTCACCAATTCACACCATGGCTTGTGATCATTCTCATATGCATAAACACAATCATATCATCTCACATCTCTCTTTTTGATTCACTGCATAGTTTCTAAGTCATCTGCATCTAGGGTTTGTGATCTGAGCAATCCAAGAGCTTCTTGAGCCACTCCAAAGGCCACCAATCACTTCAAGGGGATCCATGTGTGTTCTTGTATCACATTACATCCTCTCAAAGTCAAAAATTCCAAAGAATCACAAGAACTGGGATTGGTGTGGATGCAGAGCCAGGATAGACTGCACAGTTGACCTAAAATTAGGGTTTTGGTTTCAGAGGCCATAACCCCAAATTTTTTGGTCATTCTTGTTTCCATTGGTCTCTATATGGTATAGGGAGTATGCATATCAATTTTCATGAAGAAATTCCATGGGGAAGTCATCTGATCAAGGGTTGACTTTCTGGACAAGTCAGTGCAAAATCAGGGCATCTGAGGCCCCCAATGACCCAACCAATGGGCATTCTTCATCATTTTGAGTGTATATGATCTTTATTTGATCATGGAAGAAGGTTTAAGTTCACAAAAATCAAGAATTTGGAGTTTTTGCAAAGTTGACTTTTTAGGGCATGGTTGACTTTTAATGAAATGTCATTTTATGCAACTTTTTCAACCCTTGCTTTTTGATCCAAAAATGCTTCAAATGGAAAAACTTTGGTCATGAAAGTTGTAGATTAGATCTTTCCCTTTTCAAAAAGTACAAGAACATGACCTAATTCATCTTGGATCAAAAGTTATGGTGTGTCAAAGTTGGCTAAAATCATTGATTTTCAAGGCATGCCTCAAATGAGAATTTTGCAAAACCATGAACCAATGCCTTTTGCAACCTCTAGTTCATTTCAAACCATGACACAAACATTCTATAAGTCATAAAAATCAGATTTGAACCAAGAATGCTCATGTATTATGGCTTGTGGGATAAGGAAATCACATGTGAACCATAAAGCAACAACTTGCAAAACTCATGATCACACTTCCTACAACTTGCAACCTTGGATGCTGACTTTGGATAGCCTTTCCCCTCACCCTTGCTGCGCAGCCCATGCCTTGTACTAAGCCTAGAACCAAGCCATGCTTTCCTTACACAAAAATTGACTTTTGAGCAAAAGCAAACTTACCAATCAATAGGGGCCAGGTCACATCATCTGACCTATGGGATTAAAATATACTTTTCATTTGCTAGCCAAACATAACAAGAAGCCATGCTGAAACACTTCACAACATCACATACTCAAAAACACTCCCTTTTGCAAACTGCTTCGAATCTCTCTGCCCAGCTCACAAACATCCAAACCATTTCCATACATCAACTCACCATGTCTCATTAGGCACAAAGCAACAAAGAACCAGGCCAAGAACAAGCTGTAACATCACTGCACCATTTTCACTCCAACCTGCAGTTTCATTCGAAACTCTCTCCACAACTCACAAACATCAAAAAAAAACTCCATAGACCTTCTCCACACATCATCTGGACCACAAACAACCCTTCACCATTGCCAGAAATAGCCAGAATCATCATTGCCATGTTCAACTGAGTTTGAGCAGAAGTTACTCAAACTCTTCATCCAGCCAATATAAATTTCTCCTGAGCACTCAAGCATCATCAAGAGGTCATAAGGAGTAGATTTCATCAAGAGAGGAAGTCAGAAAGTAGCTGGAGTGAAAGCTTCGAATCTCAGGTAGCTCAAGAACTTTTTTTCCAGAAATGGATTTTTAAGTTCTAAACTTGTTCTTTATGCCTTCCTGATCATGAATATGCTTTTGGTTTTTGAAATGGTGATGAAATGAGAATGTAATTGCTCTCTGAAATTTTTGTGCCCTAGTTCTTATTTGTTTCGATCCAGCCTTGTTAGGAAATATAAATTTGCTTTGATTAGGGGTTTTGGTTCGTGAGTGAGTGGGGATCATTTCCCAGTTTTTAGATTTCGTTTTAGTTAGGTTTTTGGAGTTTTGGGGATTCTCAGGGGGGATGCTGGCCGGAGAAGACGACCGGAAGTCTTCTCCGGCCACCTGAAAGTCATTTGTGCCCTAATCCTGTAATTAACTCCCATTTGAATTTGGACCGTAGGATGCCTTTGACCAGTTGACTTCGCGCGTGAGTGGAAGGCCCAGATCACTTTGCTTAGCCCTAATCTTCATTATTTATTTAATTAATTGGGATTAACTCAGATGCAACCCCAGCCGTCCAGATGCGCGCTGGTCAACCAATTCAAACCCAGGCTCAATCTCAACCACCCATTCTGTTTACTTTTCCATTTTTCTTTATTTTTATTTCATTTCTTTTCCTTTTATTTGCATAATTAATTTAAAATAGTAAAAAAGGTTTAAAAATTATGAAACTTTTTCTCCTGAGTTTTATTAATTTTTATGACACAAAAATATTTTTATTTTTATTTTTATCATTAAAAAAGTATTTTTAAATATTTAAAAGATTATTTTTAATTGATTAATGGAAATTAATTAATTAAAAATACTTTTAGGTATTTAAAAATCACCAAAAAATTCATGAAATGTTCTAAGACATTTAGAAACATTGTCCAACCTTCAAACCAAATTTCTTTTTTGATCTTGATGCATTTTGAGAATTTTTCATTGAATAAAAATCATTTTTATGCATTAATTTGATCCAAAGTTCAAAAAATCATTTCTGCCTATCTATGAAGAGTTGGACATTGATTCTTCTTGCATTGTTTTGTGTTTAGCATGTAGTTTCTAGGATTAAATGGCCATGATTTGATTCCTCATTTTCAATTTGTTTGACATTTCTTTTGTTTGAAAGCCCTAAAAACCCTAATAACTTGTAAAAATCATAACTTGAGATTGGTTAGGAGTTGAGACCTCCCTTTTGGACCTTGGTTTAGTATAGGATTAGGGATCCTTTGAGTGGCATTTTCCATTTTTTATCTTAGGGTTTGCTTCTGTTTTTGGTTTTTGTTTGATGTTTGATTCATAAACCCTAATTTGGGCTTCCATTTGCATCTTTCTTGCATTCTCTTGCACAACATGACTTGCCATGACATTTCAAGCATTCATGTGATCCATTTGACATCATAAGACATATTGAAAGCATGTTTGATCATTGCATCATGTATTTGCCATGTTGTATGCCATGTATGCTTCATAACTTTCCATGTTTGTTCATGTTCCTTAACTTGCATCATTTGCATCCATGATCTTGTATGAACATCTCCATGCCTTGCCTCATGCTTGTAGCATCTCATAACATCATTATCATCATCAACATGCTTCTGGTTTTGTTTTTCATCATGTCATTTCCTCTCATTTGGCTTTGCATTGCATTTCTTTTCTAACATTTCAGGTGGTAAGTAATGTTGAGAGGTGAATTTGCCTTCACTTCTCATAACTTTTCTTTTCATCTCTCTTGCATCCATTGCTGCATTTCTTATATGTGTTTTGGATTGAGCTTGCTCATTCTTCTTCTTCTCACTTTCTTTCTTCAAGTGACTTGACTTCTTGAATGAAGCAAGTTGCTTTGCTTCTCTTGATCCTTTCATCTGCTTCCTGGTGGTTCCTTTGAAGACTGTTCTTGTAAACCTCACAAACCTTAGGAACAACCAAGCATGACAATGATTAGGGTTTTGATTAGTTTCCCCTCTTAGTTTTACCTTTGTGTCTCTTTGTGTCCTCTCTTCTTATCTCATAATCAGGGACTAAACCCTAAAGGCTTTAAGGCTTTGTGATTAAGCTTATGCCTGCATCCTTCTATTAGGATGGAGTGTATAACTTTAATCCTAAGTGTTAAACCCTTAATGTGTTTAAATCTCTTAATCAATTCACATAACAATCATCAAGACATCACACTTGTAACTTGGGCCTTGCATTAGGGTTCTAATTCTTCCTTAATTGGTTAAGAAGGACTAACCCTAGTGTTAATGGACAAGTCCCCCTCAAGTTGTCTTACAAACCCTAAAAATCACTTCTTCATCATACCATTAAATAAAATCCACTTAAATAAAGGCTTGTTTTGTCATGAGTTTAATCCCTAATCATGGATTAAGTTGAGGAGCTTTCCTCAGCTTAAACATTCTCATCTATTATCCTTCTATTAGGATGGTGTAATGAGTCTGTTTAATCCTTGATTATGGCTTAACCTCATTACACAACACTAAACAAAAACAACCAAAAAAAACATTTAAATAATCACGAGTAGGTTAATGACCTTAATCCTGCATCAAAGGTGATTAAGTGTGAGAATCTGACTTCACACTTAAGGTATTCTCATTACCCCTAATCAGAGGAAAGATGTGATGAGTTTACTAAATCCATTGGTTTAGACTTAAGCTCATTAACTTATGACAAACTCTCAAAAGCAATAAAAGACTGAAAACACAAAAACAAACAATAATCGTTTCCTCCGGGATTCTTTTCTCATCATCTTCACTCACAAACGAGAACTTGCTTCTTCCGTCTAATGCAAGACAGTTTGCACCTGAGCCAGACAGGTCATACACTTGAGCATAGGCAAGCAAGCAGTTCATCAGTCAATTCATCTTTCAGTCTCTTTGGGTCGAACTACGGTGTTCTGACTTCCTCATTGCACGAGAGGATACGTAGGCATAACTTAACAGTTATCGAACAAAAGTCTCTGTCTATTCCCCCTCTTTCTAGCCTCATTCTTTTAGCCTCATGATCTTGAGCATTTCACTCCTGTTCTTACACTGACACTTCACTTATATACTTCACTTTTCTCTTACACTGACACCTGTACATTCTTTTCCAGCTATTTTACACACAGATTGCACTGACACTACCCCTTTAAAACACAAATCTTTTAAGCGTGGATCCCGTCGAGTACGGCGGACAATCTGGGTGCTAATACCTTCCCAGGTTGTAACCAACCCCCTTTCTCAGTCTCTCTGGTTCGCAACCGTCTTATCCATCTTTTTCTAGGTCTATGCAGCATTGCCTTTCCTCCGGGATAAAAATGCCTAGCTGGCGACTCTATTCATCTACAGTGAGTTCACGGCTGTGTGTGTTCTCATTGTCCCTCTCGCCGACCGTTCGCGTCTGTACCCCTTTTGACCAGGTGTCATTTGGTGGGAGCGACAGCTTGGCGACTCTGCTGGGGAATCTTATACTGCAACCAGGGCTTCTGGTTCTTTTTGTGGGTTCCTCCTAGCGCTTGTTTGATTTGTGTTTACTGGGGTGTTATGTGCTTATTTGTGTTTGTATATGTTTTATTTTTTGCTTTATGTACAGTTGCTTTACTGCTTTCTTTATTGCTTTTGTATATATCATACTGTCATGTTGCTGGCTGGATCTGGTCTTTGTTTTGATGGGTGGGTGATTCATTGAGAGTTAAGGTCCTATACCTGGGACCTGAGTGACACCTAGGCTAGAGTGAATCATATTCTTTCCCATTCCATTTCGGTCTGGTGCGGGAATATGAAACACGGTTCAGATATGGGTTTCTTCTTGAGAACTCTGTGTTGCAGATTTCCTGCAATGCTAGGGCTATCTGGGAAGCCTGCTAAGTCTGGATGACCATTAGTATTGACCTTCAGAAACTGAGGTGAATTAGAGGAGGAACTTTTATGGTTATTGTAAACACTGTACCTCCGGGTTAGAAGTGTTTACACTTCTCATAACTGATCCAAGTCTGAGGATCCTTGTTCTAGAACACCACCTGTGAGGGGGTTGGGCTGTTTACAGGTTTGCAGGTACCTTGACCTCAGAATACCTTGCTGCTTTGATTGTTTAAGAATACTCCAATTTGGGACAGTTCTTGTGATTCTAAAACCCTGGACATATGGCTCTTTATTTGAGTCCCCCACCTTGGTTACTGGATTTATAGACCTCATCTGGAATTCTTGAGCGCACTTGGACTTATATCAGAGTTTTGATCAGATCCAGCTCAGTCACAGACCCTTGCATTTCATTTGCATACATAATCATTGCATCATATTGACATTTGCTTATTTGTGTTTCAGGGTATCCATCTTCATTTGGTTTTGGTTTTGACCCCATCTTCAGTTTTGACTTGTCTTCATCAGCTATCTGCTTCAGTTATCACCTGCACCAGCCAGTCAGTGGCCCACTTCTTCAGTATTATCATCAGCACCTGTCTCTATTCAGTCTCAGCATCATGGCTCCTAAAAAGAGCAATATTACCTATCACTTTTTCCAGCCAGAGCTATCAGACATCAGGAGGATTCAGACCCTGATCACCCCAGATCACATACCATTGTTCAGGGAAAGTTATGGAGATATACTTGATATGGTTATGGATCTGGACCCATCACAGAGAAGCCTGATCCACACCTGCATTCAGTTCTATGATCCCCAACTGAGATGCTTCACCTTTCAAGACTTTCAGCTGGGCCCTCTATTGGAAGAGTACTCTTCATTAGTTGGTATGCCTATCAGGGGTGGAATCCCTTTCAACCCTGAGATGGTCTTTCCTGGTAATGTAGAAGTAGCAAAAGCTTTGCATCTGGAACCTGTCCTGATTGAGCAGCATATGACTTCTAAAGCTGGGATCCCTGGTTTTCATCTGGATTTCTTAATCTCTCAAGCTACCCTGAAAGCTTCTCTAGGAGAGTGGAAAGCTGTTTGTGCTTTACTGGCCTTGAGCATATATGGAATTGTATTGTTTGCAGATGAGCCTCGATTCATCAGCAGGAATGCAATCCATCTATTCATCTTGAAGAACCCAGTACCAACTTTATTAGGGGATCTCTATTACTCAGTGCATCAGAGAAATGAAAAGCAGAGGGGAAGGTTAGTGAGGTGTTGTGCTCCATTGTTCCACACTTGGCTTCTCAAGCATCTACCCAGGACAGACGCATTTCTGAACCCTCATCAGCAGAGCAACTGGGCTAAGAGACTCACTGCTCTAACTTCAGCAGATATCAGATGGTGCACTCAAAGCACCAAGGGCAGGGATATCATCACCAGCTGTGGGCATTTTCCCAATGTGCCTTTAATAGGAGTCAAGGGTAGTATCAATTACAACCCTCTGCTGTTTAGACGACAATTGGGCTATGCATTGGTCCACACTCCTAAGGCACAGGACTTGGTTGAGACTCTTTATTGCGAGAACAAGATTAATTTGACTGTTGTTAGGCAGGCTGCCTGGGCCTGGGATAATGTTCAAACCAAGGGAGTAACCATTCTGGGGAAGTGCAATAATGTGGCATCAGCACAATATTATGAGTGGTCCCGTGCCAGGGCCCATTTCTCTGGAATGCCCTTTACCATAGAAGACATGCCTGAGTCATCTTCAGCACCACCCCCTGCCACTATCAGTTTGGAGGAGTTTGAGAGCTTGAAGGAAAGAAATGAGAAGCTAACCCAGGCTTTGCAGAAGACCCTCCGGGAGAGGAGTGAAGGTATGAGGGAGATTGAGAGGTTGGAGAAATTGAGAGTAGAGCATCTGACTAAGATTGAGAAGTCTGGGGATTATATCAAAAAGTCGAAAGCTGGAGAACAAATTCTGAAGAATGCTTGCAAAGAAGCCCAGTTCCAGAGAGCAAGGACAGACTTGTATTTGAAGGAGAGTCAAGCCCGGTGGGTCAGGATCACCGAGGCTCGTACCCTGGAAGACAAGAGAATTCAAGACAAGATGGAGCAACTGGAAGCTAGTGCAAAAGAACAGCAAGAGGCCCTGGCAGCAGCCCAGAGGGAGATATCAGAACTGAAGATCAAAGCAGGGGTGAAGAGGTCCAAAGAGCAAACTCAGCACAAGAAGCTAGCAGCAGCCGTTACGACCCGGAATCTCCTCATCAGGAATCTCACGGAGCGTCCGGCTGATCCTGTGACCGAAGCACTTCTCAAGGAAGTTCGTGAGGATGAGTTTGGTCTTGGTGTTTGACCATTTGTTTGTTGTTGCTTTCTTTCCATGTACTTTTATTTTCTTGTACTGTATTTTGACCCCTTAGAGGGCTTGTGTTGTAAAATGAACAAGTTGTATTATTTCACCTTCTGTAATATATTTGTGTTAGTTTGCTTCATCCGAGTTTTCTTCAAGCAACAACAACAGCATCTTCAAGGGTCTGGAAGGGTCAAAACTGAATGCCAAACCGGATACCTTGAGAACAAATAAGCATACTGCATTGCATGCTAACCCTTTGTTTGTTTTGTAGGTTTTTGCTTTATTGTTGCTAACTCTGTTGTGATGTTCAGGAACTATTGCTAGGCGCCGGGTATTTCCCCTCAACCGTCCGCACCGTTATCCAACCCGAAACAACCTTCCGGGAATTCAAATGGATCAGGTACAGCAGGACCTTGCAGAGGTTAGAAATCAAATGGCAAACGAAAGATTGGAAATGAGAACGCAGATGACTCAATTTATGGAAGTTATGAACAACATGGCTCAAAGCCAGGAAAGATTGAGGGCCATGGTGGAAAGGCAAAATCAAGAAGATCCACATATAGGGACTGCCGGTACCAGTAACAATGAAAGGGTACAACCTCATGTCAACCCTCCAGTATTTGGACCACACCTCCATCCTGAAATCAACATTCCTGCAAATGTTCAAGGGACAGCCACTGCAGCCAGGGTACTACAAGAAGATCCTCAGGAGGACCAATTCACAGTAATGGGCGCTGGGGAAGAAGCTTATGATAGAAGATTGGATGAGATAGCTGAGAAATTGAGGTCCTTAGAATCTCAAAACTCTTTGGGCTTCGATGTCATGGACATAGGCTTGGTAGACGGGGTCAGGATCCCCCATAAGTTCAAGCCTCCTTGCTTCGAAAAATACAACGGGACTTCATGCCCCCGGACTCATTTACAGTCATTTCTGGGAAGGCTGAAAGCCTATACTATGGATGAGAAGCTCTGGATGTTCTACTTCGAGGATAGCTTAACTGGAGCGTCAAGAGAATGGTATTCTCACTTGACAAGGGCAACTATTAGATGCTGGAAGGACCTGGCAGAGGCCTTCATCAGACAGTATCAGTACAATTTAGACATGGCACCCAACCGGACCCTCCTAATGGGAATGTCACAGTCTTCAAGGGAGAGTTTCCGAGAGTATGCCCAGAGATGGAGGCAATTGGCTGCTGCTGTTCAGCCACCTATGTCTGAAAGGGAAATGGCAGACATGTTTATGAACACCCTTCAGGGGACCTATATTGACAGGCTGGCCGCTTTCTCTTCCACTAGCTTTGCAGATGTTGTCATAGCCGGGGAGAGAATTGAGAGTCTGTTAAAAATGGGCAAGATTTCCGACAACGGTGCAAGCTCGTCCAGTAGTACAAGAAAGCCTTTTGCAGGCCCGAGAAGAACTGGCGAGACCAATGCCATCCACGCCAACAGGGGCAGGCCCCAATATGTTCACAGGTCAATAGCAGCAGTCACCATCCCTGCTCCAGCTCATCCACAACCAGTCTATCAACCTCCGCAGCAAAACTATCAGCAACAACCTCAGTACCATCAACAAAATCAGTATCCTCCAAGAAATTACAACAACAGCAACACCAACAACAACAGTCAACAAAGGCCATTTCAGCAGAGGCCATCTCAAGCCAACAGGGTAATCGATCCGATCCCTATGCCATATGCTACCTTGCTGCCACAACTCCTGAAACTCAACCTAGTTGAGCTAAGGACGCTGGCACCTCCAGATCCCAACAGTCTACCCAGGAACTATGACTCCAACGCTAGGTGTTCCTTCCATTCAAACGCACCTGGCCACAGTACAGAAAAGTGCAGAGCCCTGCATATGAAGGTACAAGACCTGGTAGACTCAAAAGCTCTGAATTTCGCACCACCACCCAATGTCAATAAGAACCCGATGCCGAACCACGGTGGTCCTAGAATTAACGCTATTGAAGAAGACAAACCGTCTTATTTAATAACCAGTGTGGGTCAGATCCGGACACCGTTGGTAGAAATCAAGGCTCAACTCCTGGAATGTCAAATGTTCCCAGGGTGTGAGTTGGGTTGTGCTTACTGCAATATCTCTGTAAATGGGTGCGACAATTTGAGGAATGGCATAGATGGCCTAATTCAGAGTGGCCAGCTTCAGATCACCACATCGTTTCCAACAAATCCAGCAATCTCATCAGCAACGGTTTCAGAACCTCCTACAACTGCAGCAACCATTGTTCCTGACAATTCTTCGGCTTCATCAACAAGTACTTCATCCATTATCTCAACTGATCAGTTTTCAACAAATCTTCCTGCTACAACTTCAGCATCACTCCATTTTGAACCTCCTACAACAACAATATCCACACTCCCGACAATGTCTCCTACAACACCAGCAACAAATCATGAAGATGTCTCAACTGTCACCATATTCTATGATCCTGAAAGCAACTCTGCCTACAACTCAGAAGGTGCTGCTCCCACTAGGGCACCAGTTACAATTTATTACGATCCACAGACTATTACAGTTCCTTCAACAGTTGCAGTCAGTCCAGTCACTATCACGGTGCCTGGACCAATACCTTATGAAAGCAGCAATGCCATCCCCTGGCATTACGGCTCTGACCTGTACTGTGAAGGAAAAAGAATCACTTTTGAATCATCAACCCCTGCACTACAAATAGACAATGTGGGCGGAGGCGGAGGCTTCACTCGAAGCGGACGTCTTTTCGCTCCACAAATTCAGAGACCCACAGCCGAAGCAGAAGCTGCTGCCAAGGCAAAAGGGAAGAGCCCTGTGCAGGAAGATCAAGCTGTTAAGGAAGCTTTGAAGACACCATTCGATCAAGAGGTTGATGAGTTCATGCGAATCATCAAAAAGAGTGATTATAAAATAGTGGATCAGCTTCATCAGACGCCTTCCAAGATCTCAATCCTATCATTGCTTATGTGCTCCGAAGCCCATCGGAATGCACTACTCAAAGTCTTGCACGCAGCTTACGTGCCTGAAGAGATCACTGTCAATCAACTGGAAGCAGTAGTGGGAAATGTTAATGCTAGTCACGGACTAGGGTTCACCAATACTGATTTGACAACGGAAGGCCGCAACCACAACAAAGCCTTGCACATAACCATGGAATGCAAAGGCGCTGTCCTTTCCCATGTGCTGGTAGACACGGGGTCATCCCTTAATGTCCTACCTAAAAAGGCTCTGGTGAAGCTAGAATACGACGGATTGGCATTGAGACCCAGCAACCTGGTGGTAAGAGCTTTTGATGGCTCAAAGAGATCGGTTCTGGGAGAGATTGAGCTGCCCGTAACGATTGGCCCGCAGACTTTCACAACTATCTTCTACGTGATGGACATACAGCCCGCCTACAGCTGTTTATTGGGTAGGCCATGGATCCACGCCGCTGGCGCCGTGACCTCTACCCTTCACCAGAAGTTAAAATATGAGTGGGAGGGTCAAATCGTTACTATCTGTGGAGAGGAGGATATTTTTGTCAGCCACCTGGCTACCTATAAGTACATTGAGATGGATGGGGAGATCCATGAAACAATGAGCCAGGGGTTTGAAGCCTTGAATGTGAATGAAACATCTGCTGTGCCTGGTACTTCAATATCATCATACCAACAAGCCCGGAAGGTCGTTGAGGAAGGAACTGCCCAAGGCTGGGGCAAACTGCTATCGGTGGAGAAGAAAGAGGACAGATTTGGGTTGGGTTACAAACCAACTCAACAAGATCAAGCAAAGGCTGCGAAAGAGCCCAATTTTGTGAGTGGGGGGATGCTTACCCCTGATGCCATCAACTGTCTAGAAGACGAGCTGGAAGAGGAGCACAACCTGGAAAGCTGGATTCGTCCAAAGATCCCGGGGAGCAGTATCTCGAACTGGTCTTCCCAGGAAATTATAAGAGTTACTCATGCAGAGTAATTATTATTTCCTGTATTTTATAGCATGCATCAAAGTCTTGCATCTTGCCCAAGATGACAAGACTCATTTTGTAATCAGGGCCATCTGTACTTTTTGTGCAAACAAGATTAATTAATGAAATATCAGACATCTTTTTGCAAACGAGTCTTTTTCTTTTCGTTCACTGTTTTTCCATTTTTTCTTTTTGTACAAAAAATAAATGGCGGTGTTTTCAAAATGACAACTTCATTTCACTTTTCTAAATAAAGATTAAAATCAAATCACTAAAATGAACAAACTTAACCCTTGCAGAGAGTGCCTTCCAGACAGCACCGACAACAGCACGGCTATGACTTCGTATGACTTTAACAATCCAATCAATCAAGCTGATGAAGGGGTTGATGAAGAATATGAGCTTCCTGAAGAGCTAGCCAGGTTGTTAAGACAAGAGGAAAAGGTTATTACTCCTCACCAGGAGGAGGTTGAAGTGATCAATCTTGGTACAGATGAAGACGTGAAAGAAGTTAAAATCGGGGCCTGCCTGCAAGACTCAGTGAAGAGACAACTGATTGATCTGCTTCAAGAGTATGTAGATGTGTTTGCTTGGTCTTACCAAGATATGCCAGGGTTGGATACCGATATTGTCATGCACAAGCTGCCTTTGAGAGAAGAATGCTCGCCAGTTAAACAGAAACTGCGCCGTACTCGTCCGGACATGGCAATAAAAATCAAAGAAGAGGTACAAAAGCAATGGGACACCGGGTTCCTTGCTGTGACTAGCTATCCACCGTGGGTTGCTAATATTGTGCCTGTGCCTAAGAAGGACGGCAAAGTAAGGATGTGTGTTGACTACCGGGATCTGAACAGAGCCAGCCCGAAAGATGACTTCCCATTACCTCACATTGATGTATTGGTGGATAACACGGCTCAGTTCTCGGTGTTCTCCTTCATGGACGGATTTTCAGGGTATAATCAGATTAAGATGTCACCTGAAGACATGGAGAAGACAACCTTCATCACACCCTGGGGCACGTTCTGCTACAAGGTAATGCCATTTGGGCTCAAGAATGCCGGTGCGACGTATCAATGGGCTATGGTAACATTATTCCACGATATGATCCATAAAGAAATCGAGTGTTATGTGGATGACATGATTGCCAAGTCCCTTACCGAGGAAGATCACCTGGTGAATCTGCTGAAATTGTTCAAAAGTCTGAGGAAGTACCAACTGAAGTTGAACCCCAACAAATGCACATTCGGGGTGCGATCTGGTAAGCTGCTGGGTTTTATTGTAAGCAAGAAAGGGATTGAAGTTGACCCTGATAAAGTCAAAGCCATCCAAGAGATGCCTGCACCGAAAACAGAGAAAGAAGTTCGAGGGTTCTTAGGTCGATTGAACTACATTTCAAGGTTCATATCTCACCTGACAGCAACCTGTGAACCCTTGTTCAAGCTGTTAAGAAAGGAACAGACGGTCAGGTGGAACGAAGACTTCCAGAAGGCTTTTGACAAGATCAAGGAATATCTGCAAGAACCTCCAATCCTTATGCCACCAGTTGAAGGAAGACCTCTGATCATGTACTTGACAGTATTAGAAGAGTCAATGGGGTGTGTGTTGGGCCAGCATGACGAGTCTGGTCGAAAAGAGTATGCAATATACTACCTAAGCAAAAAGTTTACCGACTGTGAACAACGTTACTCACTGCTCGAGAAAACTTGTTGTGCTTTAGCGTGGGCTGCTCGCCGACTAAGGCAGTATATGTTGACCCACACTACCTTACTGATCTCAAAGATGGACCCAGTCAAGTACATATTTGAGAAGCCAGCACTCACCGGACGGGTTGCAAGATGGCAAATGATCCTTACAGAGTATGACATCCAATACACATCCCAGAAAGCCATCAAGGGCAGTGTGTTGTCTGAATATCTTGCTGAGCAACCCATTGATGATTACCAGCCTATGAGATTTGACTTCCCCGATGAAGACATCATGTTCATAAAATCAAAAGATCATGAAGAGCCTGTTCACACCGAAGGGCCTGACCCGGAAGAAGAATGGACTATGATGTTTGATGGGGCTGTTAACATGAATGGTCGTGGTGTTGGTGCGGTACTCATTACACCTAAGGGAGTTCACATGCCTTTCTCGGCAAAACTCACTTTCAACTGCACTAACAACGAAGCTGAATACGAAGCTTGCATTATGGGCCTTGATGAAGCCATTGACCTCAGGATCAAGACATTGACCGTATTCGGGGATTCAGCTCTGGTAGTCAATCAAACCAATGGGAAATGGTACACCCACCAGGATCATCTGATACCTTACAGGGATTATACAAGGAGGTTATTGACTTTCTTCACAACAGTCAAGCTTGAGTATATCCCTCGGGACGAGAATCAGTTTGCAGATGCTCTGGCTA
This sequence comes from Lathyrus aphaca, assembly GCA_963966055.1. NCBI lineage: Eukaryota > Viridiplantae > Streptophyta > Magnoliopsida > Fabales > Fabaceae > Lathyrus > Lathyrus aphaca. The sequence goes on from OZ014525.1 coordinate 246,479,265, forward strand.
CCATTTCATCCATGATCAAAGTTCAAGCTGCCAACTTTGTACCTCAGATCTCAGTGTCCAGACTTGACAGACCAGCATATGTGTTCGCAGCAGATGTTGTCAGAGACGATAAGCCTTGGTTCCATGACATTAAGTGCTTCTTGGAGGATCAAACATACCCGCCTGGGGCATCTTCCAATGATAAGAAGACTTTGAGAAGGCTTGCTGGTAGTTTCTTTCTGAACGCTGATGGGTCTTTATACAAAAGGAACTTTGATATGGTACTCCTCAGATGCGTTGATAAGACAGAAGCAGACTTGTTGATGCATGAAGTGCACGAAGGATCCTTTGGTACCCATGCTGGAGGACATGCAATGGCTAAGAAGTTGTTAAGATCAGGCTATTATTGGATCACAATGGATGCAGACTGTTGTGCCTACGCCAGGAAATGCCACAAATGCCAGATCTATGCGGATAAAGTGCATGTGCCTCCCAATCCTTTGAACATCATGTCTTCACCCTGGCCCTTTGCTATGTGGGGCATTGATATGATTGGCAAGATTGAGCCAACCGCTTCAAATGGCCACAGATTCATCCTGGTCGCCATTGATTATTTCACTAAGTGGGTCGAAGCAGCTTCATACGCTAACGTTACAAGACAAGTGGTAGCCAGATTTCTGAAGAGAGATATCATCTGTCGATATGGAGTTCCCGAGCGAATCATTACTGATAATGGTTCCAATTTAAACAACAAGATGATAGCTGAATTATGCCGGGACTTCAAGATCCAACATCACAATTCTTCTCCTTACAGGCCAAAGATGAACGGCGCTGTTGAGGCAGCTAATAAGAATATCAAGAAGATTGTGCAGAAGATGGTAGTCACTTACAAAGATTGGCATGAAATGCTACCATTTGCCTTGCATGGGTACCGCACGTCAATCAGAACATCCACTGGGGCAACACCGTATCAGCTTGTTTATGGTATGGAAGCAGTCCTACCTGTTGAAGTTGAATTACCCTCTCTACGGGTGCTAATGGATGTTAAACTGAGTGAAGCAGAGTGGGTTCGGTCCCGATACGAGCAACTGAGTCTGATCGAAGAAAGAAGATTGGCTGCAATCTGTCATGGGCAGTTATATCAGAAAAGAATGAAGAAAGCCTTTGATCAGAAAGTCAGGCACCGCGAGTACCAAGTAGGAGATCTTGTGTTGAAAAGGATCCTCCCTCCTCATACAGACCACAGGGGCAAATGGACTCCAAATTATGAAGGACCATTCGTGGTAAAGAAAGTTTTCTCTGGTGGAGCATTGATGCTCAGCACCATGGATGGTGAAGATTTCCCGTCCCCTGTGAATTCAGATGCAGTTAAAAAATACTTCGCATAAAAATGACCCGCTGGACATAAAAACAGAATGTAAGTCCAGGCAAAAATAGGGCATCCCGGCGAGTCAAAAACAGAATAAAAGACTCGGGCAAAAATAAGGGAAAATAAATAAAAAAATGTACACCCGCTGAGTTGAAAAGCCGCATTGGACAGCTCAGGCAAAAATGGGTATCCCGATGGATTGAAAACCCGAAAGGGCGATCCATGCAAAATAAGGGAATAAGCGAACAACTGCATTCTGAATTTGTCTGTATCACTTGCAACTTGGAAAGCTTCAAAAGGATCAAGCTTCAATCAGAATCAGCCTTCTTCAGAAAGCAAGGCGAGAAGAACGTCATTGTCATACGAGTCATAGCAGAAGAGGAAGCTCCTTTGAAAGCGTCGTCAACATCGCCAGCACTTTGTTTCTCAATTTGTAACAATCTCCTTATTTTAGGAGATTTGTTTCCTTGATTGTATCTTGCCAATTCAGGGCACAAGAATTAATAAAATCAGATTTTTCAGTCATGTTTCGTCTTGTACATATTTCGTTTGCAAAGAATGTCTGATGTCTCTAAAACTAATTGCATAAGTACAGATGTTTTTCACTAAAAATAGAAACACATGCTTGCAGGGAATATACTTACTCTTGAGAATGCTTAACTCCTATGACGGAATCCGGTAAAGGATACCTCGGGACCTTTTGTGCGTTTCCTTATCTTTGCAGGATTGCAGGTATCCAGAACGCAACCTGGGGCATGCAAGTTACATCCCAGCAAGTTGGCAAATCAACAAACAGTCTTAGCACTCAAGGGGCTTTCTCCCCAGCTGAGTTTGCCTCTCATTACTCTCCCCAGCTGAGTTACCAACAACATTCCCCAGCTGTATTACCAATCGTTCTTCCTCGGCAGAATGCAAAGTCAGGGAATCATCTCCCCACAGAATCCTCAGCCTCTATTCAGAAGAGCAACGCATGAAGGAGTCACAACAGAGTACGGAAGGCTTCTACAAACCCCAACTGGGTCCTATATTACAAGGATATGTCAATCAGTGACCTAGATCCCCAAGCAGATGCATCTCATCAGATCTGTCAATAATTTCATCTCCCAGCTGGGATGTCCGCTTCAAGCAGATCGATCAAAGATCTTCGCAGCAACGGGATCCGAATCCCGGTTTTGATATCTTTGCACAGTCACGGCATTTGCATCATATTCACCCACAAAGCGTAGCATTCCGTTTTAACACGGAGCATTACGGCAAAAAATCAAATGCATAGCATAATCATGAGCCATGTTATGAATCAACACCTGTGAATGATTACAGTTCATCAACATACAGAAGAAAAATCCCCACCAGAGTTCCCAGCCAAAGCAGTTGCCTCACAAATCACAAACACCAGTATATACTCCTTTTGACACCCGTCCGTGTTATATCCCAGCAGAAAGCCAAAGACATCCTCTTTGTACTCACATATACTTATATACGCTTTCTTGGCACCCGTCCGTGTCGTATCCCCAGCGCAGTCACCTACACTTTGTATATCAATATTTGTTCATACTATACTCTTCTCCTTTTGACACTCGTCCGTGTCGCTCTCCCCAGCAGATAAACACTCATTTATACAATACTACTCGCTCTTATACAGATACCCGTCCGTATCTTGTATATACCAGTTACATCCCCACAGATTCGACTTTGGTTCATGTTCTTTGTTAACCAGTTGGTACTCGTCCGTACCATCATCTCAGAATATGCGTCCAGTGTTTGTTTCTACATGATACTCGTCCGTATCATAGTCTTGAGGATGCTCGTCCGCATCTTTAATCCATACACCATGTCAAACACTTATGTCTTCTTGAATGTAGACACTCGTCTGTGTCTACTATTCCCCGGAAGGGTCCTTTCAGATTTGATACTCGTCCGTGTTCTTTGTTAACCAGTTGATACTCGTCCGTATCATCATCTCTGAACACGTGTCAGTTTGTTTCTACCTGATACTCGTCCGTATCATAGTCTTAAGGATGCTCGTCCGCATCTTTAATCTATACACAACATCTAAACACTCATACCCTTTGTTTCTTGGATGTGAACACTCGTCTGTGTTTACTACTCCCCAGTAGATCGCCAACAAAGCAATTTTCTTTTTATCTGACACTCGTCCTGTGTTATGATAAACCCTGAGAGCAGCCGTACCCTGCTAGGTGGTCGTCCTCCACCTCTTGATGGTCGTCCTCCATCATGCTCATCCGATGGCCGTCCCCATCGTTGATTTTAGCAGCCGTCCCCTGCTAGGTGGTCGTCCTCCACCTCTTGATGATCGTCCTTCATCATTTTATCCAATGGCCGTCCCCATTGTTGATTTTTGGTTATCTGGCATTCGTCCTGTGTCATGAGAAACCTCGAGAGCAGCCGTACCCTGCTGAGTGGTCGTCCTCCACTTCTTGATGGTCGTCCTCCATCATGCTCGTCCGATGGCCGTCCCCATCGTTGACCTTTTATCCGATGGCCGTCCCCATCGTTGATATTTTCGGCAGCCGTACCCTGCCAGGTGGTCGTCCTCCACCTTTGATGGCCGTCCCCATCATATTTCTTTTATTCCCAACAGAGCAGCCGTCCCCTGCTAGGTGATCGTCCTTCACTTTTGATGGCCGTACCCCATCATCTGTTTATTTCATTTATTCTTTAACCCGATGACCGTCCCCGTCGTGGTCCCTTTTCCTTTTTAGCCCGATGGCCGTCCCCATCGTTGGTTACCTTGCTTTATGAACTTGATGGCCGTCCCCGTCATGTTTCATTAATTCCCAGAGAATCTTACTTTATCTTGATGGCCGTCCCCATCATAATTCGATTTTTCCCCAGCTAGTCGGCCGTCCCCGTCTTGGCTTTACCTTTTATCCCCAGCATGTCGGCCGTCCCCGTCATTGCTTTGTTTTCCGCACTTTTACAATATACTTTATTTTCCTTTTGCAATCTATATCCCTTTTCTTCTTCATTTTGTGAGCGCAAATTTTGGACTGTCTTTGGTATTCAACCACAAGTTATCTCGCTTGCCTGTTAAGCCGCAGCTTACAACCTGCACAGCTAACTCATGCTTGAATAGGGGCAGCTGTAAACACCCCAAATTTGCCCTCACCAATTCACACCATGGCTTGTGATCATTCTCATATGCATAAACACAATCATATCATCTAACATCTCTCTTTTTGATTCACTGCATAGTTTCTAAGTCATCTGCATCTAGGGTTTGTGATCTGAGCAATCCAAGAGCTTCTTGAGCCACTCCAAAGGCCACCAATCACTTCAAGGGGATCCATGTGTGTTCTTGTATCACATTACATCCTCTCAAAGTCAAAAATTCCAAAGAATCACAAGAACTGGGATTGGTGTGGATGCAGAGCCAGGATAGACTGCACAGTTGACCTAAAATTAGGGTTTTGGTTTCAGAGGCCATAACCCCAAATTTTTTGGTCATTCTTGTTTCCATTGGTCTCTATATGGTATAGGGAGTATGCATATCAATTTTCATGAAGAAATTCCATGGGGAAGTCATCTGATCAAGGGTTGACTTTCTGGACAAGTCAGTGCAAAATCAGGGCATCTGAGGCCCCCAATGACCCAACCAATGGGCATTCTTCATCATTTTGAGTGTATATGATCTTTATTTGATCATGGAAGAAGGTTGAAGTTCACAAAAATCAAGAATTTGGAGTTTTTGCAAAGTTGACTTTTTAGGGCATGGTTGACTTTTAATGAAATGTCATTTTATGCAACTTTTTCAACCCTTGCTTTTTGATCCAAAAATGCTTCAAATGGAAAAACTTTGGTCATGAAAGTTGTAGATTAGATCTTTCCCTTTTCAAAAAGTACAAGAACATGACCTAATTCATCTTGGATCAAAAGTTATGGTGTGTCAAAGTTGGCTAAAATCATTGATTTTCAAGGCATGCCTCAAATGAGAATTTTGCAAAACCATGAACCAATGCCTTTTGCAACCTCTAGTTCATTTCAAACCATGACACAAACATTCTATAAGTCATAAAAATCAGATTTGAACCAAGAATGCTCATGTATTATGGCTTGTGGGATAAGGAAATCACATGTGAACCATAAAGCAACAACTTGCAAAACTCATGATCACACTTCCTACAACTTGCAACCTTGGATGCTGACTTTGGATAGCCTTTCCCCTCACCCTTGCTGCGCAGCCCATGCCTTGTACTAAGCCTAGAACCAAGCCATGCTTTCCTTACACAAAAATTGACTTTTGAGCAAAAGCAAACTTACCAATCAATAGGGGCCAGGTCACATCATCTGACCTATGGGATTAAAATATACTTTTCATTTGCTAGCCAAACATAACAAGAAGCCATGCTGAAACACTTCACAACATCACATACTCAAAAACACTCCCTTTTGCAAACTGCTTCGAATCTCTCTGCCCAGCTCACAAACATCCAAACCATTTCCATACATCAACTCACCATGTCTCATTAGGCACAAAGCAACAAAGAACCAGGCCAAGAACAAGCTGTAACATCACTGCACCATTTTCACTCCAACCTGCAGTTTCATTCGAAACTCTCTCCACAGCTCACAAACATCAAAACAAACTCCATAGACCTTCTCCACACATCATCTGGACCACAAACAACCCTTCACCATTGCCAGAAATAGCCAGAATCATCATTGCCATGTTCAACTGAGTTTGAGCAGAAGTTACTCAAACTCTTCATCCAGCCAATATAAATTTCTCCTGAGCACTCAAGCATCATCAAGAGGTCATAAGGAGTAGATTTCATCAAGAGAGGAAGTCAGAAAGTAGCTGGAGTGAAAGCTTCGAATCTCAGGTAGCTCAAGAACTTTTTTTCCAGAAATGGATTTTTAAGTTCTAAACTTGTTCTTTATGCCTTCCTGATCATGAATATGCTTTTGGTTTTTGAAATGGTGATGAAATGAGAATGTAATTGCTCTCTGAAATTTTTGTGCCCTAGTTCTTATTTGTTTCGATCCAGCCTTGTTAGGAAATATAAATTTGCTTTGATTAGGGGTTTTGGTTCGTGAGTGAGTGGGGATCATTTCCCAGTTTTTAGATTTCGTTTTAGTTAGGTTTTTGGAGTTTTGGGGATTCTCAGGGGGGATGCTGGCCGGAGAAGACGACCGGAAGTCTTCTCCGGCCACCTGAAAGTCATTTGTGCCCTAATCCTGTAATTAACTCCCATTTGAATTTGGACCGTAGGATGCCTTTGACCAGTTGACTTCGCGCGTGAGTGGAAGGCCCAGATCACTTTGCTTAGCCCTAATCTTCATTATTTATTTAATTAATTGGGATTAACTCAGATGCAACCCCAGCCGTCCAGATGCGCGCTGGTCAACCAATTCAAACCCAGGCTCAATCTCAACCACCCATTCTGTTTACTTTTCCATTTTTCTTTATTTTTATTTCATTTCTTTTCCTTTTATTTGCATAATTAATTTAAAATAGTAAAAAAGGTTTAAAAATTATGAAACTTTTTCTCCTGAGTTTTATTAATTTTTATGACACAAAAATATTTTTATTTTTATTTTTATCATTAAAAAAGTATTTTTAAATATTTAAAAGATTATTTTTAATTGATTAATGGAAATTAATTAATTAAAAATACTTTTAGGTATTTAAAAATCACCAAAAAATTCATGAAATGTTCTAAGACATTTAGAAACATTGTCCAACCTTCAAACCAAATTTCTTTTTTGATCTTGATGCATTTTGAGAATTTTTCATTGAATAAAAATCATTTTTATGCATTAATTTGATCCAAAGTTCAAAAAATCATTTCTGCCTATCTATGAAGAGTTGGACATTGATTCTTCTTGCATTGTTTTGTGTTTAGCATGTAGTTTCTAGGATTAAATGGCCATGATTTGATTCCTCATTTTCAATTTGTTTGACATTTCTTTTGTTTGAAAGCCCTAAAAACCCTAATAACTTGTAAAAATCATAACTTGAGATTGGTTAGGAGTTGAGACCTCCCTTTTGGACCTTGGTTTAGTATAGGATTAGGGATCCTTTGAGTGGCATTTTCCATTTTTTATCTTAGGGTTTGCTTCTGTTTTTGGTTTTTGTTTGATGTTTGATTCATAAACCCTAATTTGGGCTTCCATTTGCATCTTTCTTGCATTCTCTTGCACAACATGACTTGCCATGACATTTCAAGCATTCATGTGATCCATTTGACATCATAAGACATATTGAAAGCATGTTTGATCATTGCATCATGTATTTGCCATGTTGTATGCCATGTATGCTTCATAACTTTCCATGTTTGTTCATGTTCCTTAACTTGCATCATTTGCATCCATGATCTTGTATGAACATCTCCATGCCTTGCCTCATGCTTGTAGCATCTCATAACATCATTATCCTCATCAACATGCTTCTGGTTTTGTTTTTCATCATGTCATTTCCTCTCATTTGGCTTTGCATTGCATTTCTTTTCTAACATTTCAGGTGGTAAGTAATGTTGAGAGGTGAATTTGCCTTCACTTCTCATAACTTTTCTTTTCATCTCTCTTGCATCCATTGCTGCATTTCTTATATGTGTTTTGGATTGAGCTTGCTCATTCTTCTTCTTCTCACTTTCTTTCTTCAAGTGACTTGACTTCTTGAATGAAGCAAGTTGCTTTGCTTCTCTTGATCCTTTCATCTGCTTCCTGGTGGTTCCTTTGAAGACTGTTCTTGTAAACCTCACAAACCTTAGGAACAACCAAGCATGACAATGATTAGGGTTTTGATTAGTTTCCCCTCTTAGTTTTACCTTTGTGTCTCTTTGTGTCCTCTCTTCTTATCTCATAATCAGGGACTAAACCCTAAAGGCTTTAAGGCTTTGTGATTAAGCTTATGCCTGCATCCTTCTATTAGGATGGAGTGTATAACTTTAATCCTAAGTGTTAAACCCTTAATGTGTTTAAATCTCTTAATCAATTCACATAACAATCATCAAGACATCACACTTGTAACTTGGGCCTTGCATTAGGGTTCTAATTCTTCCTTAATTGGTTAAGAAGGACTAACCCTAGTGTTAATGGACAAGTCCCCCTCAAGTTGTCTTACAAACCCTAAAAATCACTTCTTCATCATACCATTAAATAAAATCCACTTAAATAAAGGCTTGTTTTGTCATGAGTTTAATCCCTAATCATGGATTAAGTTGAGGAGCTTTCCTCAGCTTAAACATTCTCATCTATTATCCTTCTATTAGGATGGTGTAATGAGTCTGTTTAATCCTTGATTATGGCTTAACCTCATTACACAACACTAAACAAAAACAACCAAAAAAAACATTTAAATAATCACGAGTAGGTTAATGACCTTAATCCTGCATCAAAGGTGATTAAGTGTGAGAATCTGACTTCACACTTAAGGTATTCTCATTACCCCTAATCAGAGGAAAGATGTGATGAGTTTACTAAATCCATTGGTTTAGACTTAAGCTCATTAACTTATGACAAACTCTCAAAAGCAATAAAAGACTGAAAACACAAAAACAAACAATAATCGTTTCCTCCGGGATTCTTTTCTCATCATCTTCACTCACAAACGAGAACTTGCTTCTTCCGTCTAATGCAAGACAGTTTGCACCTGAGCCAGACAGGTCATACACTTGAGCATAGGCAAGCAAGCAGTTCATCAGTCAATTCATCTTTCAGTCTCTTTGGGTCGAACTACGGTGTTCTGACTTCCTCATTGCACGAGAGGATACGTAGGCATAACTTAACAGTTATCGAACAAAAGTCTCTGTCTATTCCCCCTCTTTCTAGCCTCATTCTTTTAGCCTCATGATCTTGAGCATTTCACTCCTGTTCTTACACTGACACTTCACTTATATACTTCACTTTTCTCTTACACTGACACCTGTACATTCTTTTCCAGCTATTTTACACACAGATTGCACTGACACTACCCCTTTAAAACACAAATCTTTTAAGCGTGGATCCCGTCGAGTACGGCGGACAATCTGGGTGCTAATACCTTCCCAGGTTGTAACCAACCCCCTTTCTCAGTCTCTCTGGTTCGCAACCGTCTTATCCATCTTTTTCTAGGTCTATGCAGCATTGCCTTTCCTCCGGGATAAAAATGCCTAGCTGGCGACTCTATTCATCTACAGTGAGTTCACGGCTGTGTGTGTTCTCATTGTCCCTCTCGCCGACCGTTCGCGTCTGTACCCCTTTTGACCAGGTGTCATTTGGTGGGAGCGACAAGCGAAATCTCAACTCATACCTCAACACAAAGAGGAAACGTCCATGGGAGACTTAAAACCCCATTTTTTGTATTCATTCCATTTTTATTGTAAGCCCAATGGGCAAACAAATTTATTACTAATAAAAGTTTACTTTTTGGTTGTTTAAACAAATTTAGATCCTGCGGTCCTTGAAAACATTGCATACGCATTTATACACCATATCATTGCATCACAGGTTTCTTATGTACAGGTATCTTATCTTCTCGCTGTTTATTTCAGCAACAATGGCTCTTGAACAGACAGTCAAAGATCTCCAGGCACAGAACGCACAATTCCAAGAGCTGATCCTGAACTTGTCCAGGGGACAGGATGAATTGAAGACATTGCTGGCCAAAAAGACTAAGAAGACTAGAAGATCAGGAGGTCTTATTAATCTGGGAAGAAGGTTCAAAGGTCCTATCAAGACCAAGGAACAGGTTGAAGATTATGAGTCTGAAGAGTTTGAGAAAGAGGGAGGCAGTCTCCATAATACTATGGGGGATTCTGATTCTGAAGCAAATTACTATCATGATCCTAATGAAGATAAGTTCAAGATGCTGGTGGATAGAATGAATGCTATGGAATTACAAAAGTCTTATGGGCTGGATTTTGAAGATCTGAGTTTGATATCTGGAGTGGTTATACCCATTGGTTTCAAGGTCCCTGCTTTTGTAGTATATGATGGTGTTTCATGCCCCAAGCTGCATCTGAGGTCCTATGTCTGGAGGATACAACCCCATACTGCTGATAAGAAGTTGTGGATTCACTTCTTCCAAGAAAGCTTGTCTGGAGCTCAATTGGAATGGTACTATCAATTGGAGAATGTCAACATCCGTGATTGGAATGATCTTGCTGAGGCCTTCTATAGGCAATACCAATACAATGCTGATCTAGCACCTACTCGCATGCAACTCCAAAGCATGTCTATGGGTGCTAAGGAGAATTTCAAAGAGTATGCCCAGAAGTGGAGAGACTTAGCTAGTAGAGTTCAACCCCCTCTGACTGACAGGGAGTTAGTGGATATGTTCATGAGTACGCTGAATGGTCCTTTTTATAGTCATCTCATTGGAAGCTCATCATTCGGCTTCACTGAGTTGATAATGACTGAAGAGCGTGTAAAAAGTGGCATAAGAAGTGGCAAAATACAGGTGGGTGCCTCCTCATCAAATACTGCAAAAAAGCCCCCTAGTGGGAAGAAGGAGTCAAATGTTGTTTATGGTCAACCTGGTCGTAATAGGAGGCACCAATCTGTGAGTGCAGTTCATATCTCCAATCCTACTCCTGCAGCATCAGAACCACCACAGGGCAATCAACAGAATCCTAGAAGACAGTTCACTAAGATCAACATGTCACTGGCCCAAGCCTTGCAACATTTGTTGAAGGGGGAGCTCATTACTTTGAAGGACCCTCCTCAGAATCCTAATGTTACCTATCCTAGGTACAATCCTAATGCACGATGTGCATATCATTCTAATTGTCAGGGACATGATACCAACAACTGCTGGATATTGAAGAACAAGATTCAGGATATGATTGATGCTGGAGAGATTGAGTTTGACCCTCCTGGTACTCCAAATGTGATTACTTCTCCCATGCCAAATCATGAGAAGACTGTCAATGCTATTGATGAAGTTTCACATATCTCCTCAGTTGCAGATGTGACTACACCATTATCTGTTATCAAGAAGAAGTTGGTACAATCTGGGTTCTTTCCAGGTTGTAATGAAGATTGTTTTTATTGTGCTTATAAACCTGATAGCTGCTGGAAGTTGAAGGATGGTATTCAACGCCTCATGGACAATTACACCATATTGTTTGAGAGGACACCTTCTGTGGAGGATATGGTTGAACATATAACTCAAGGTGCGAAGGTTGAAGAGGTGGATATGTTTGATAAAGTGCCAGTGAGGATTACTTCCAAGGGCCCTGTCAAGATCACTCATAAAGGTCCTATCAAGATTACTGCTGAAGGTCCAGTAAAGATTGTTGCTGAGGCTAGGGTAGCTCCAATGATTATTACCACTCCTGGTCCTATTCTGTATACTTCTGATAAAGCTATACCTTGGCATTACGGTTCCGACGTTTATATCCATGATGTTAAACAGGAACCCTTAGTTGATACTCCTGTTGCTAATGAAAACCTTGATGTTGATAATATTGCTGGATCTAGTAAGATCACAAGAAGTGGAAGAATTTTCTCTCCTCCGGCTACCTCCAAGAATACAGTTACTCCAACTACCACCTCTACTGCTGAGACAAATACTGATGCTCGGGGCAAAGGTCCTGTTATTGAACCTGTGCAAACTGAGACGCCAACTGCTGAGAATCTTTCTAAGCAGATGGAAGAAGTGCTGAAGATCATTCGCAAGAGTGATTATGATATTGTTGATCAATTGGGGCATACTCCCTCCAAGATTTCCATGTTATCTCTATTGTTGTGTTCTGAGGCTCATGCTAAAGCCTTGATTAAGTTCTTGAAGACTGCTCATGTACCAAATGAGATTTTTGTGGATCAGTTTGAAAATTGTGTTGCACACCTGACCTATGATAATGGGTTAGGCTTTTCCGATGCTGATTTGACTCCTGCCAAGAGAAATCATAACAGAGCTTTACATATCTCTATTGAATGTAGGGGCACTACCCTGTCACATGTGTTGATAGACAATGGTTCTTCACTGAACGTACTTCTAAAAGAGGTTCTGAACAAGCTTAGTCCCGAAGATGTTGTGTTGAGACCAAGTAATATAGTGGTAAGGGCTTTTGATGGTTCAAGAAGGGTGGTGCATGGAGAAATTGATCTCCTAATCAAAGTAGGTTCTCAAGTCTTCAATTCTACATTCTATGTGATGGATATTCGTCCTTCGTACTCTTGTTTGCTTGGGCACCCCTGGATCCATGGGGCAGGTGCTGTGACCTCCACTTTACATCAGAAGTTGAGATATCCAGTAAAGGGAAAAGTTGTCACCATTTACGGAGAAGAAGAATATATGATCAGTCATGTGAATACATTTAAGTCTATTGAAGTGGAAGGTGAATATGTTGATACTCCGTGCCAGACATTTGAAGTAGTTCCTTGGGTTGTTCCTACTGCTGAAACTCCTCCTGCTGTCAAAAGAGTTCCTGTGGTCACCAGAGTACCTCCTACAATGGCCTCCCTCAAAGATGCCAGAGCTGTGGTTGAAAAAGGTGGTTGTACTATTTGGGGTCAGCTTCCTGACATTCCTTACAAGTCTGACAAGTTTGGTTTGGGTTTCACTGCAGAGTCCCAGAAGGTTGTTCGTCGTGCTCGTGCCGTTCGTATCACTATTCAAGGGATCATGAAAGATCACATCAATGTTGTGGGTGACTATAATGAAGACTACAACCTGGATGACTGGATTTTTCCTACTGTGGGTGATGGGCTCACCAATTGGAAGGCTAAAGACGTTATTCCTATCTCCTTTAGTCAGGAGTAAATACTATTACTGTGTTGTTACTTTTAAGTTTGTAATTTTTGAACAATTAAACTCTTAAGCCTTGTGCCTTACCCGGGGCACAATGGTATGCTTGTTTCGGGATGTTATTTCATTTGCATACTTCATTCAATAAAAATCAGTGGACGTTTCGTTTTCGTAAATATTATGTTCCTTGTCTTTCTTTTATTTTCTTTTTCTTTTATCAGTTATGTGTTCTTACACACACCCACATCACTAAATTGCAGATCCTCATCCACTCTGGATCCTGTTGATAACAGTTCTACTATTGCCAATTATAATTTCGAGAATCCAATCTATCAAGATGAAGATGGAAAGGAGGACTATTGTGAAGTACCTGTAGAGCTTGCTAGGTTGTTACAACAAGAAGAGAAAGTTATACAACCACATGAAGAGCCAATCGAAGTTGTGAATTTGGGAACTGAAGAAAACAGGAAAGAGGTCAAGATAGGGGCTGAATTAGAGGATGGTGTTAAGAGCAGATTGATTCAGATGTTACATGATTATGTGGAGATCTTTGCTTGGTCCTATGAAGATATGCCAGGGTTGGATACAGACATTGTGGTTCACCATTTACCGGTAAAAGAAGATTGTCGTCCAAAGAAGCAGAAGGTTCGTCGCATGCGTCCTGAGATGTCAGAGAAGATTAAAGCAGAGGTGATGAAACAATTTGATGCAGGGTTCTTAGCTGTGACTTCTTATCCTCAATGGGTTGCAAATGTGGTACCGGTACCAAAGAAAGATGGTAAGGTACGTATGTGTGTAGACTACAGGGATTTGAACAAGGCCAGCCCCAAAGACGACTTTCCACTTCCTCATATTGATGTTCTGGTAGACAACACGGCTCAGCATAAAGTATTCTCTTTCATGGATGGTTTCTCTGGTTACAATCAGATCAAGATGGCACCTGAAGATATGGAGAAGACAACATTTGTTACACAGTGGGGCACTTTTTATTATAAAGTGATACCATTTGGTTTGAAGAATGTCGGGGCAACATATCAGCGTGCTATGGTGGCTTTGTTTCACGATATGATTCATCATGAGATAGAGGTATATGTGGATGATATGATAGCCAGGTCCCAGAATGAAGAGCAACATCTTGATCATATGCATAAGCTGTTTGAAAGATTGAAGAAATACAAATTGAGATTGAACCCAAACAAGTGTACTTTTGGAGCTAGATCTGGTAAACTCCTGGGTTTCATTGTCAGTGGAAAAGGTATTGAAGTGGATCCTGCAAAAGTGAAAGCTATACAAGATATGCCAGCTCCCTGTACTGAGAAGGAAGTTAGAGGTTTCTTGGGACGATTGAATTACATTACAAGATTTATTTCCCAATTAACTGCTACCTGTGAGCCAATCTTTAAGTTGCTGAAGAAAGATCAGGTGATGGAATGGAATGATGAGTGCCAGTCTGCCTTTGATGAAATCAAGAAATATCTTCTAGAACCTCCAATCTTGATGCCACCAGTTGATGGAAAACCCTTGATCATGTACTTAACAGTGTTAGACAACTCAATGGGGTGTGTGTTGGGGCAACATGACGAGTCTGGTCGAAAAGAGCAGGCAATATACTACCTTAGCAAAAAGTTTACCGACTGTGAAACAAGATACTCACTGCTCGAGAAAACTTGTTGCGCTTTGGCATGGGCTGCTCGCCGACTAAGACAGTATATGTTAACTCATACCACCTTATTAATTTCGAAGATGGATCCAATCAAGTACATATTCGAGAAACCTGCTCTCTCCGGACGAATAGCAAGATGGCAAATGATCTTGACGGAATATGATATACAGTATACTACTCAGAAGGCCATTAAGGGAAGTGTTGTAGCTGATCATTTGGCTCATCAAGCAATGGATGATTACCATTCAATGAGTTTTGAGTTCCCTGATGAAGACATTATGATTATTACAAAAGAACCTGGACAATATGACGGACCTGAACAAGGATCCCGATGGACTATGGTTTTTGATGGAGCTTCTAATGCACTTGGTAATGGTGTTGGTGTTGTGATCAGTTCCCCTGAAGGTTGTCATACCCCGATTACTACAAGACTTTGTTTCTATTGTACTAATAACATGGCTGAGTATGAGGCATGTATCCTGGGTATCAAAGCTGCCATTGATATGAAGATTCAGTTCCTGAACGTGTATGGAGATTCAGCCCTGGTAGTAAGTCAGATCAAAGGAGATTGGGATACCAAGCATGATAATCTCATTCCTTACAGAGAGTATGTGTTGTCTTTGATCCCACATTTCAAAGAGATTACCTTTGGACATATTCCACGAAGAGAAAATCAGTTGGCAGATGCACTAGCCACCATGGCATCCATGTTTGAGATTAGTTGGGATGATGAAGCTCCCAAGATTACTATTGATAGATTTGAGAAACCTGCATACTGCAATGAGATTGACACTGAAGAAGCAGAGGAGAAGCCTTGGTTCTATGAGGTGAAAAGATATCTTGAAGCCCAGGAGTTCCCTGAAGGGGCGTCTGTCAAAGATAGGAAGTTTCCCGAGAAGGTTTTCTGCTAAGTTCTTTTTGAGTAATGGAATCTTGTACAAACGCAATTATGATTCAACTTTGCTTTGTTGTGTGGATAAGAAGGAAGCAATAGAAATTATGGAAGATATGCATGATGGGATCTTTGGCACTCACTCTAGTGGTCATACTATGGCAAAGAAAATATTGAGAGCAGGTTACTATTGGTCTACCATGGAAGCTGACTGCTATCAACATTCCAGAACATGTCACAAGTGTCAAATATATGTTGATAAAGTACATATACCTCCATCACCATTGAATGTTTTGACTGCTCCTTGGCCTTTTGCCATGTGGGGCATTGATATGATTGGTGAGATCAAGCCTACTGCTTCTAATGGGCATCATTTCATCCTGGTTGCTATTGATTACTTTACAAAGTGGGTGGAGGCAGCTTCATTTGCATCTGTTACTAAGAATGTGGTGGCTCGATTCATTAAGAATAATCTCATATGTAGGTATGGCATCCCTGAAAGGATTATTACTGACAATGGCTCTAATCTGAACAACACTATGATTACTGATCTCTGCACGCAGTTCAAGATTAAGCATCACAACTCTTCTCCGTATCGTCCAAAGATGAATGGGGCAGTAGAGGGGGCTAATAAGAACATTAAGAAGATTCTACAGAAGATGACTGTTACTTACAAATATTTTCACGAGATGTTACCATTCGCTCTTCATGGTTATCGTACTATAATACGTACTTCAACAGGGGCAACCCCATTCTCCTTAGTTTATGGTATGGAAGCAGTTCTGCCCATTGAAGTTCAGATCCCTTCCTTAAGAATCATGAAGGATGCAGGCTTGGATGAAAATGAGTGGATTCAGACTCGACTTGACCAGATAAATTTGATTGATGAGAAGAGGTTAGCAGCTGTTTGTCATGGTCAGATGTACCAGAAACGGATGATCAAGGCTTTTAATAAGAAGGTTAAGCCAAAGGTATATCAGGATGGTGACTTGGTAATCAAGCGTATCATACTACCACAGGGTGATCCTAGGGGCAAATGGACTCCTACATATGAAGGACCATTTGTAGTCAAAACAGTATTCTCAGGAGGTGCCATGATACTTACTACTATGGATGGTGAAGACTTTCCACAACCTGTAAACGCAGACATAGTTAAAAAATACTACGCATAAAAAGAGACCCGCTAGGTTGACTGGCCTAGGCAAAAATAAGGGCATCCCAGAGAACCAAAAGGGTTCGGGCAAAAATTAGGGATATATATATAAAAAATGTACACCCGGCAAGTCGAAAACCTGAAAGGGCGGCTTGGGCAAAAAGGGGTATCCCGGTGGATTGAAAACCTGAAAAGGTAATCCAGGCAAAAGTTAGGGATTAAAGCGTATGACTATGTCTCGTTTGGATCACCCATGTAAACTCCAACCAGTTGTGCTACTTAATTCAAGTTCGAACAGATAAAGATCAATCCAATCGTTTCCGTCTCAACAGCAGAAGATGAGATACTTCAAGATAATGGCAAAAGTAGAATTGAAACTCAATATGATTATTTCCCACATAGCTGATTTTCTTTGTTTTGTAAAAAAAAAATTATGACAAATTCCTCTTACTAGGATTTCTGTCTCCTTGTACCAACTTGCCTATGTATAGGTCACTTTGTGATATAAATAAAATTTCATCTTTGAATCCAGATTTACTTTTACCCTATTTACATAAGCGAAACGTCCATTGGTTGTGTTTGAATGTATGTATGCTTTTGAATATGATTGATGTTTACCATAAATGCATGAAATGCTTGAATATGATTGATGTTTACCATAAATGCATGAAAATGCAGTAATAGTATTTACTAAGGACGAACGAAGGTAGGAATTTAACGAAGCTTCTCCGGTTCATCCCCATAACTACAAGTCCCTAGTACAGCAAATTTATGCTTCAAGTTACATCTCCCTTTGATTTTATGTCCATCTCTTTTATCCTCATTCGGGATATTCAGGAACTTATTCCTTCAATAGAAGTAAGATGAACAAAGACGGGAAGTTATAAATACTATACTATCAAGACGGGAACAAGTTCCTCATATTCTTCAGCAACGAATCGGGATTTATTTGCCCTAGCCAGCAGTTGTTATACAAAGATATCTAGACGCTTCAGGCTGCATGATTCATACATACATCATTTACATCATACCATAGTACATCCATAAATACATAATACATTTACTTAGGTGCATCAAACTATGCATGCATACATATTGCATAAACTAACATTTTCCTTGCAGGATAGTTATATGCAGATAAAACAGCATCAACAATTCACAATAGGTCAGAAATGATCCATACATTACTCAAGATGTCCTCGGAGAGTAGGCAAACGGTTTATAAGAAGATCCATTCCCTAATCCAGGATATTTCCAGAAGATTTCATCTATCTGGTCTTGAATAGCAGGCAAACGGTCTGTACAAAGATCCATTCCATGGTTCAAGATATTTTCAGAAGATTTAATCTATTGGCCCTTGAATAGCAGGCAAACGTTCTGTAAGAAGATCCATTCCCTGGTTCAAGATATTTTTCAGAAGAACTAATCCTGACGTTCTTTTGACCTTGGAGAGTAGGCAAACGGTCTGTAAGAAGATCCATTCCCTAATCCAGGATATTTCCAGAAGATTTCATCTATCTGGTCTTGAATAGCAGGCAAACGGTATGTACAAAGATCCATTCCCTGGTTCAAGATATTTTCAGAAGATTTAATCTATTGGCCTTTGAATAGCAGGCAAACGGTTTGTACAAAGATCCATTCCCTGGTTCAAGATATTTTTCAGAAGAATTAATCCTGACGTTCTTTTAACCTTGGAGAGTAGGCAAACGGTCTGTACAAAGATCCATTCCCTAATCCAAGATACTTCCAGAAGAGATAATCATCACAAAGATTTATTTCTACTGGTCCATTCAACAATTCAAACTATGTTGCATAAACAATTCAAAGACGGCCTATACGAAGACCTAGTACTGATATCCAGTATCAATATAAAGACATCATCACATCCTGATATTTTAGATGGCATCTCTAAGCCCATCTCCAGTTCTTCCAAGTGGCATCTTTAAGCCCACTTAAGCATATACAACTAATCATCAGCGTTACTTTACGCACTGATGAGTGCAAATTCTTGGGCTTTTGTGTTCAATCCCCTTCAACCTTCCAGGATACGACTGGTACATATACCAATCTAACCCCTCAGGTTTCAGAAAACTGAACAGGGGCAGCTGTTGCACCCTAAAATTTGCCCTCCACAAGACAAGACATTGTGTACTAAGAGGTTCACAAGGTTCACAAGGTTCACAAGAGGTTCACAAGGTTCACAAGGTTCACAAGACATCTCAGGAGATTCACAAGGTTCACAAGATTCACAATTAGTCATAAAGTTTGACAATTCCCTCAGACAATGCATCCTCCTAAGCAATGCATCCTAAACTAGGGTTTTGGCTTTCATCAGGCTAAATGGACTTCCAAGACTTCAAGTGAGCTTCATAGCATCCTATATGTGTTCAAGAATCCCCATTTCAAGTTTCAAGACTTTCCCAAAAGATTTGCTCAGTCAGATGATCGGATAGGTTAAAATCAGTCAAAGTAGTTAAAAAGTCAAACTGAGGTCAATTGTGGTCAAACCAAAGTCAAACTTCATGATTTTTTGCCAACATCAAGTATATGAGGTAAAATTCATCATTTGATCAAGGGTTGATCATGATTCATCAAGGAGATTTCAGATCATCAAGAATCAGGAGTTTCTAAATTAGGGTTTTCATAGGAAAAGTCAACTGAACTTTGACCAGCCATAACTTTCACATATTCATAAAAAATTTCCCATCCAAATCTCATTTTGAATGAAATTGAATTCTCTACAA
Organism: Lathyrus aphaca; assembly: GCA_963966055.1. Lineage (NCBI taxonomy): Eukaryota > Viridiplantae > Streptophyta > Magnoliopsida > Fabales > Fabaceae > Lathyrus > Lathyrus aphaca. Next base: position 246,498,760 of record OZ014525.1, read on the forward strand.
CTTTGTGTCTCACAAGCCAAGCCCAAAAATGCTTCATTTGGAAGATATGAGCTAAGACATTATAGGTCCTTTTGAAAGTCAACAAAAAGTCAACAACTTCAAAAGGGCATAACCTGAGAATGGTAAAATATATGGACATGAGACCAAAGAGTTTGGTTAGAGGACTCTTTAAGATTTCCAAAATGTCCAAGAACACCTCCATAGCATTAAAATTGAAGGATTTGTGCCCTTGCAAAGTTGGGAAATTTTTGAGAGGTTTATGAAGCAAATGGGGTCTTAAAACCAAAATTCACCAAATGTGCTTGCTTTTTTGTGATCCAAATACTTCCATGACATCATGCACGAAATTAAATTTATTTATTCATAATTTTATTCATTTTATTTTTATTTATTATGATTTTTTATGTTAAAAATCATTTTAAATTCAAATAAAATATAAAATGATGGATATTTAATTTGATTTGGTTTCTAGAAAGTCTTAAAACATATTTAGACTTGATTGATACAAAAATAATGAAGATCATACTAAAATAGCAAGGCTAGATCAAGATATTTCAATTTTTAAGAACAAATCTTTTTCAATCTCCCAAAGATCAAATATCCACAAATTTGTTGAACTCTTGACCTAGTTTCATTCACTCATATATAAACAACATGAAGACAAGCACTATTGACGAATTCACGGCCTCTAACACTTTGTTCAAACTTCACAAAATCATCCAAAAACTCAAATTCGGTTTCACCATTACAAAGCATTTAAAGGTATTTTAAGGACATAGGAAGGATCCTTGGACATCACTGAATCGGTCCCACCCTTCAAAAGCACCTGAAACTTGCTCATATGTCATAACCGAATGCATCTTCATCCTCATATTTTGAATTTTCGATTTCATATGTTTATGTAATATAAATTGTTTTTTATCATTGATAATTGTTTGTGAAGGTATTTGGAATGTTTCTGTATGCTTGGATTGAATTTTCATTATAGATTAAGGGATCCACCATGGCTAGGGTTTCGGCCTCTTGTTTGGGGCTTCATGATAAACCAAATATAAATAATTTTTAAGAACATAGGAAGAGTGTATGAGTTCTGAGGATCATATTTCACTAATCAATTTGGAGAAATTTCACTGTTTTGTTGATGTTTGAAATTCGTAGGTTCTGGATATGATGAACTTCGCGGGAAAACACGTAGCTAAACTCATAGTTATTTTCGCAGGAAATTTGAGGAAGACGAAATTGTCTGGCGCCAAAATCCAGTTTGAAAAATTGATTTAAAATATTATGTTTTGTTTGTGGATATATGTTGAATGCGTTGTAGTGGCTCAGTGGTTAGTGTGCGCGTTTATCATATAGATGGTCCTGGGTTCAAATCCTCCCCAGGCCATTTTGCTTTGTTTTGTTTTCTTGATAATTTTTACAGGATAACAACAAAACAAACTTGAAGTGGATTGCTATCAGCTGCGTGCAGTGGCCCAGTGGTTATGCTTCTGATTATCCAGGTAAAGGACCTGGGTTCAAATCCCAGGTCCTATTTTTTTTAGGTTTTGTTTCATTTATTTTTGTTATTCCTTTATTTTATTCTTTAACTAATTAAAATAATTTCTAAAAAATATCTAAATCATTTTCTAATAAAACTTTATTTTCTTTTAAAATTTATGTTATTTTCTTAAAACCTAAATTAGTATATTTATGTTTTATATTTATATTTATTAATATGTATATATTTATTTAATTATCAAATTAATACTGTAAATGAAATTATAAACCCTAGTTTTATTTTTCTAAATTAAGTAACCCTAATTATCCTTAACCCTAATTTATTTTCTAATTTCCAAAAACCCTAATTTCTTTTAAAATTTTAATTTCTCACTTTAATTATTTTTGTTTAAATATTATACTTAATAAATATTTCTAATATATATAATTAAGTCATTAATCATGTTTTATTTTGTATGTAAATTAATATATGGTTTATTATTATTATCTTTATTATTCTATTTTCATCTCAAAACAAATTCTTAAAAAATGTTTATTTAATTTTAAAATATTTAATTAATTTGTATATATTTTATATTTTGTGCTAACCTCTTTTTCTTATCATTGTTTTATTACTAACCCTTTTTATTTATTGCTTATATTTATCATTTTATTATATAATTATTATTATAATGTAACTGTAAAAGTCGTGTAATAGTTGTAGCCCTTATTGTTTATTTATAAATATATTGCTATGGTTAGTAAAATAGGGAGTGATAACATGTTTGTATTTTAAAATTAATTTAGATCACTAATTATAAGATAAATATATGAATTTATACACGCACACACGTAAGTCGATCTTTGATCGCCATCTCACTTCCTTAAAGGTTATCCCTCATGTTGCCTAAACCAAAAGGTCAAGTAAGGTGTCTAAAAGCAAGATCCCTTCTCCTAAAAGTATCATCAAGTCCCTTTACGATTATAAGATCAAGTCCCTTCGATGTTGCCTTCGTAAATGAACTTGTCCCTTTCGAATAAAAGATGATAAGTCCCTTCGTATTGCAAAGACACTTTACAGTTGCCTAAACACAGATGACCCTTCACGTGTCCCTTATAACATCCAAGGTAATGACTACCTATTCCTTAATAATAGGGATAGTCTTACCATTGAAAGAACAGTAAAGATTTAATCATAGGGTGGGTTCCTCTTAAGTACTTGCTCACTCCTTCAAAAACATTTCATTACACTTCACATTTTCAAACAATTTTCAAAACAAAGTCTTTATATATATCCATACAAGGATCATTATAAAGTACTTAAGAAATTTTTTAATCACACACTACACTTCTCAAAACAGTTTAAAGTTAGCTAAGTAACTAAGAGCCCATGGATAACCATGGATGTAAAGGGTGCTAACACCTTCCCTTTACATAACCTACCCCCCGAACTCAAAAATCTTTTAAGGTTTTTCCTGTTCTTTTATGCCCTTTCCTTTGGATAAAATAAAAGTCGGTGGCGACTTTTGCTATCCGCAACATAACTAAAGTCAGTTCTCCCACCATGTTACAGCTGCGCTAGCATCCTGCGCCAAGGACAACCTTCGACTGGGGCGGTCCATTTTTTCGAGGTACAACGAATCCGCCCGATCAACCTCTAGAGATGTGCGCTCAAAATAGTTTTGTTGCACGAAACATAGAGGCAAAGGATGTTTTGACTTCGCGGAGGCGTTGGTCGTCAGATCCGTTACGACTGCTCCGACTTTGTGCTTCTTGAGGGTTGAACTGGAGTTCACGCCCGGACAGCCTCGAGCTATAGGATTGGAGCCAGAGTTGCTCGTATTGTTTCTGACCAGTCGGGTTTGGACGGTCTTAGCTTTTCGTTTGTTTCCCTATATCAATCGTTCCTGGATCTTGTCCCGAGATTTCATCAAGCCTGCAAAACAAAGTAAACAAGGGTCAGATCGACCACGAACATGGAATCACAATAAACAACAATTTAGATAAAGCAAGAAATACCAAATAAGTCAGACACTTCTTGTCCTCTTTTGCAGGCCAAGAGGGTTGTGACGTAAATCAGCGGACGTTTCACAACTTCCCCTCCATCGGAGGCCAGCATCACCTTCCCCTCCCCATCAACCATAGGGATCGGAGTGAAGGAAGATACTAACTTGCAGAATTCTTCGAAACTGGTCGCATCATCCTCGCCAAGGTTATCCCCTACTTAGACAAAGTCACACACCGGTCGCCCATAGTGACTGTGCTCCCAAGAGAGAAGGGGAATCTCCAGATCCTCCTACGAATCGGTCGACCTTCGGCGTCCAACCGGGGCACATCATTCTCATCAGTGTCGTTCCCCGTGAAACTGATCGACCTGGTCGCCGCTTTAGTCACTGGCTCGATCAGAATATAATCACCTTTAAACGACCGGATGGACTCTGAATGCGCCTAAAAAACTTTGGCCCGTTGCTTGAAGGATACGAACCCTTTTTGAGTTGTTTCACGCCCCACCTGGCGTTGCAGAGAAAATAACCGGAAGAATAAAGGGAGAGTAGCCCCTACCCCCAGGTGCGCGTACGTCATCTCGAATGCCCTCATGAAAGCATAGAAGTTATGGTGCAGTTGTGAGGGTGCTACCCCCAGATAACCGAGCACCGAGCAAACCAGGTCACTGAAGGGCATCCTGATCCCCAGGGTCGTGATAGCGTATTCATACATTGAGAACTTTCTCCCGCCGAACTCCAAGAAGATCCGATCATCGTCGCCCGGGCAGGTCACTCTCCAGTGATCGGGATCCCCACTACCGGCCGAGGATCCGTGCACGGTCGGGCGTAGGAAGAAACCTTGTCCAACAGATCCTCAACGACCCATTCCTCAGGCGCCAGCACCCTCTCTTCCTCTTGTGTAACTTCGGGAACACCAACCTCGTCACCAGAAGCTATCCCAGCATCATTCGCTTCGGTCGCTTCTGAATCTCCTGAAGAACTCTCGGAACCAGACGGGACGGTCGCCGAGGAGCCCGAATCTTCTGACGAACTCTCTTCTGAGGATATATCGAAGGGATCGACAAGCACGTTTTCACCTGAAAAGCAGAGGAAATGCATCAGTGAATTCGATCAGAATATCAAATCCACCCTTCCACTCCTATCAACTGAAAGGGCACGCAACGGCCCGAAAACAGGGTCCCAATCATTAATCCCTTTAACGACCGACGTCTGGGACAAACGATCGACGTTCAGCGGGGATCATTAACACACATGATTCACTCTGTCCGTGAGCTCGTCGCAAAACCCTAACCTTGGTCGAACGACAAGCTCGACCACCGCCTACCTCCCACCGTGAACCATCTTAACAGCAGGCAATGGTACAACTTTTACCAAAACCTAAAACCTACACATTACTCTAAGCTACCGATAAAATCAAGTCCTGAGCCGCATGCATTACTACTTCTTAAAGACTAAGCCTAAAAAAGTAAGAATAAAGGTCTAACCTTGGTCTTGAGACGCCATTACAGAAAAATAACTTGAGAAGTACGGTGGTCGACGATGGCTTGCGGTGATCGACAGCGGCGAGCGATAGACAATTGCACGAGCAGTGTAGAGAGGTAGAAGAAGAAGCAAAAAGTTCCCTCTGTGGGACAACGTTACTATTTATAGGGAAAAGGGCACGTGCACTGATGCGTGACCCCTATCCCTAGGCAATAATAGCCTATGCGCTAGGCCCAATGCTAGCCGTCAGAGCATTAAATTGGCACAAATCGCGAAACACGCCAGCTTTTCGTTTCCACTTCCTATGTGCCGACCTATAGACATGATGCTCGGAAAGTCGATCCCCCCGAGCTACCTTTAAGTCATCACTTCCTTGACCGAAAGCAACGACTTGGGGGGCTCCTGTTCCAGACTAGCCCAGCCCTCGGGATTGGGCCAAATCTATCTCGCGGCCCAACGACCCAATGACTCCACGATGCTCGGAATCCTAAGGACCAATTGCTCGACAGACCTCTTTCTCGGTGCTAAGGATATCCGACCAAGGACAAGTCGAGCAGATCTATTCTTGCCCCAACGACTAGTTCCTAACCATCAACGGTTATTACGGAATCCGCGATCCACACCCAACAATTTGGGCCAATAACCATCCACTTGGACCAATATAAAAACCCTCTCATTTGAGAGGGTCAGGTATTCAAATCTTGACCCAAAAAATTGTACTTGCTCACTCGTTGCTCGCTTTCTGACTTTAGCATCGGAGTGCCTTTGCAGGTACACCCTCATCTTTTCTCCATCATCAACAACACTCATCCACGCTCGACGCGGCCATATCGGATCCTAATCTCCAGGTACGATCATATATACATATACATACATATATATATATATATATATATATATATATATATATATATATATATATTCTTACTCCAATAGTAAGTTCTTAACACTTAATCCACATCTTGATCATTAATTTTCTTTAATCCAATGGCTAAGAAAATAAGTATAATTTTTCCTCTCTATATTTAATTGCTTATTATTTTTAATCATCAGATTAAAAAGAATTAATGATCAAGATGTAGAATAAGTGTTAAGAACTTACTTTTGGATTAAAAATATCTTTTACATATATATATATATATATATATATATATATATATATATATATATATATATATATATATATATATATATATATATATTCAAAATTATAATAATGTTTCTCGTTATATTTCATTATAAAATTTAAGTTTAAATATTTAATTTATTTTGATGTTATTTTTAATTTTACAAATATATTAAAAATATTTTACTTGTGTTTACAAATACATTTATCTTCATTAAATAAAAATTAGTTTAAAAATGTAATATAATAAGATAATGAGATCATCAAGTTCATAATTAAGAATATTATTTTATGTCATTTTGTGTTCAACAACTTATTTAATCGTTAATCTATATTTAAATTATTTTATTACTCATTTATCATCAATTATAAATTATCAGTCATTAACTATCAACTATCAATTAACAACTACCAAGTGCATGTATAAACAAGCTAAAAAAAGTTAGAGAGTTTGTCTAACTTCTCTCTAACTTGAGGGGTTTTGTATCATGACTTGAACAAAGGTGAAGGGAAGGCGACCTACATCTCCAAAATGGGACGTTTTTTCTTTTGGTGGTCGGAGCTACAACAGGGGTATGGAAGGTATATGCTCGTACTTTATTTCTGACTTTCTGAATTGAACCAACTCGAGAGATGTCTTTTTTTTATTCGGTTGTATTGGTAACGTGTCGGAATTGGTGATCTCTTTGAGAAGGAAAAAATTTGGGAAACAATTTGGTTTTTCTAGATTTAAGGATGTGGTAGACATTAGATTGCTGGGTGTTAAGATCAACAATGTTATGTTCGACGGGAGGAAAATTCATGCCAATCCCCCTAGGTTTGAGAGGGTTGTTAAGAAGGTCTTTTCGAATAGTTTCGAAGTTGCTCACGATAGAGAGGATCAAGTATCTTCTAAGGTGAATCAAACTAAGTTGGTCATAGGAGGTCCAATAGTTTTAGGTGGGACGAAGTCATATGCAAACATTGTGGATAATAAGGAGGGTGTATCCTTACACTCAGATTACTTGCATTTTACACCGAATCAGGTTGATAGATAAAATATGAAGAAGACATTTGTGGGCGTCACGAATACCCCAAGCATGTTGTATAACGTCCAAAGGTGATTCGCTTCTGAAGGAATATTTTATATTAAGGTGACACCATTGGGGTCTAAATTGTGTCGTTTGGAAGAGTTGGAGTTAGAGGCTTTAGTTGACTTCATTAATGGGGGTTTGTGATGGAAACAATGGTTTATCCAAATTAGAGAGTGGAAAAAAGAAGACATAGACGATGAGAGAGTGGTCTGGATCAAATTCTATAGGGTACAATGTCATGTTCCGAGCCTGGATTTCTTTGAGATATTAGCAAACTGTTTGAAAATTTTTATTTGCATGGATAATAATACAAGGAAAGGAATCAACATGGACCTTTCAAGGTTAATTATAAGAGTTCCCCCAACTTTTGTTTTACAGGAACAAATAAAGGTGATTATTGATGAAAGGGACTATGTTGTTACTTTAAGATAAGACACATATGGCCTAGTTCATGTTTCACTAGATACAAAGATTAATAGACAACAAGTTTCTGACTCATCTTATTTCGCTTCTGAGATGGGGAGGGGTGATGAAGAAATATTTTTTGATACAGAGAAGGAGGATGTTATTCTTGTTAATGCTGTTTAGCAAGAGGATTTGGTCACCAGACCATTTTCAGGAGATGAAGTCGGAGGTACGTTGGTGCGATGTGTAGATGGTTCTGAGAATACTTTAGGACTAACAGCGGGTCTATAACAGTAGGATGGGAAGCTTTCATGAATCTAGTTGGCTCTTTTGACGAGGCTCTTCAGAAGGCAAAAGGGTCTTATTGTTTTCCTATGAATAATTCTAAGAAAAACAAAAGTATGTAAACCGTGATGTTGACTGATGATAGCAAGGTCAGTTGTACTTTTTAGGAGGCCGCTGGTACACTTTGTGGGGCCCATACAGAAAATGAATCATTTACTCCCTCCGTCTCATAAAAAGTGTCTTATTTGCATTTTTTCTATGTCTTAAAATAAATGTCTCTTTAGAATCCCAACACAACATTTATTTTTTTTCACTACTATACCCCTATTTATTAACTTTCACGTTTTTCAACTACTTTATTACTTACTTTTAATAGGGGTATTCTAGTAAAATATATTAGTTTTTTTCACTAAAACCAACTCATCCAATCATTTTCTTAAGAACCACGCATTGCTCAAATAGGACATTTTTTATGAGACGGAGGGAGTGATAAGGTATGCATTCCCAGAAGAAAATATTTTATGAAGGTTAAATATTAAAAAAAATATATTAGGAGGAGTGAGGCCCGCGTGTGGAAAACGGAGTAAAAGAAATGTGATTAAGAAATAGAAATGACTTTCTCAAGCCACTGATCACATATCGGATTCCACTAATGAAGGTTTTTTTCGGTCTCATTTAGTTGAAGGTTTGCAGAATTTGAGCAGTTCCTTTTTGTCTCACTATCATGGAGAAAATTCTGAGGAGTCTGATATCATTAGAGGCAACTTCAGGCAGTGGGATAATTTGGAATCGAAGGTGGGGGGATAACTGTGGGATGATATTGCAAAGCTGGGAGTGACAAACTCAAACCCAAAGAAGGATTAGAAATTGAGGCTCCACGAATTGGAAAAGGAAGGTAGGGTCAATAAGATGGGAGTGAAGAAGAAACCAGATATTTTTCAATAATTATAAGATCATTAAATATCAAAGGGGGAGCTTGCTGAAATGGAAGCGGGTAAGCCGGATTATTAGAAAAGGTAATGTTGATATTTTTCTTATTCAAGAATCGAAATTACATTATATTTTGGAGGATATTGATAAAAATTTATGGGAGAAGGAAGATATTGGTTGTACTTTTTCTAATTCAAATGGTTTTTCAGGTGGATTAATCATTTTCTAGAAAACTAACAGTGTTAGAAGACTTTGTAGGGGTGAAAGTTCTTTTGAAGTGTATGATTTTCTATATTGTTAATGTGTATTTTTCGGGTGATAGGGGTTGAAAAGATTGTTATGGAAGAATTTTTTGGAGTTGAAATCTAAATTCACTAACGGTGAGTGGTGCTTTAGGGGAGATTTTAATGCGATTGTTAGCTCGGGAGAGCGGAAGGGTAGAGGGTTGGGAGGTGGTTCGAAAGAGTTGAAGGATTTCTCGGATTTTATTTTTGCTAGCGATATGTTTGATGTTCCTTGCAAAGGTAAGAAGTTTTCGTGGTTTAGTGGTGATGGTCATTCGATGAGTAGGATTGAACGTTTTATGTTATTAGATGGAGTTATAGCCAGTTGGATAGTGGTTGGCAAGTTTATTGTTTTGAGGATGTTTCTGATCATTGTCTCGTTTGGTTATTTATTGACTCGTCGGATTGGGGTCTGAAACCTTTCAAGGTAAACAACGAGTGATTTAATGATAAGAACTTCATTCCTTTTGTATAAAATGTTTGGAAAGGATTGATGGACTATGGTGTAACACCCATATTACCCCACGAAATTATTAATAAAATCAGAGTAAAATTTTCACGAAAAATATTTGAGTGTCACAAATCAACTTAAAACCATACTCGACTCAATGATATGTTTCATAAAAATTGTTCAACTTGCAGCGGAATTCAAAATAACAAGTAATATATTAACTTCATTACAAAAATATTTTTCTCAAAAAAATAAATAAACGATGCAACGCCGTCCCGACACCCAAAACGACGTATCAGAGACAACATTCTAAATACGTGAAGTAAACCGACTTCACTGGCCACCACTTAACTTATCTTGCTAACCTGCTCATTACCAACATAAGGGTAACAATCAAACAGAAGGGGTGATATACTTACATCACAAAAGAGCAATATAATAAGAACTAGCAAGTATCATAATTAGACACCTCTCCTCAACAACTACACAACCATATCGTACACACAACGACATCATACACAACAACGAAAATTATGCAATGAGACTCTACTTAACTTTATGCATGCGGTACCATAACCCAGTCTCTATTTCAAGATCCAGTTCTCATTGGAACTCTCGGCCCCTCTTTCGTGGTCCAGTATGATCCTTATTTCATGATCACACCCTCAAACCCTATTTCATGGTCACGTATGCTCCATATTTCATGACCGCACCAACATCACAATGATTCACTCGGATCCAACTAATATACCCCACCTTGGTATATTGTTCCGACTATGCAACATGTCATGCAACATCAATGACATACATGCATAAATACAACAACTGCATTCTACCACTCAACAATAACAACTATCATACAACAGTTCACTACAATAGCTAACATCCTCTACATCGTGCATATTCACATACTACAACATATATTAACTTCAACTACCACATACGGAACAACATCATATACGAAAGCATATTACATACACATGTATAAACAACAATAATATGTACTTATCACAACAACAACAACCTATAACAACAACAAATCCACAACATACTGATCTATCATTCATTTTCAAGTTATACTAATTATCTCTATAATTACATGTATAACTCCTCTTTTACTTCCTTTAATTGCACCAAATTGATTCCTAAGCATTACTGAATTAATTAGATAATTTTAAGGAATTTTTCAAAATTAAATGACAACATTTTTTGCTCCAGGTCTCGCTGAGCGAGGGGTATTGCTCGCTAAGCGAGCAACTCTATGTATTCTGACTCTTCCAAAGTTCACCTTGCTCGCTAAGCGAGCTCTGGGACTTTCGCAGTTCTCCCTTTTGCGACCTGCACTCATCCTGCTATGAACTTTCATCTCAAAACACCAATATCCAGCCAGAAAATTTCAGAATTACTCATTTTATCATCTAATTCATATAATTATCATACAAAAATAATTAATTACCAATAAATCAACACAATCCCTACGCAAATACCAAAACCCCAACTTCTAATAATCAACCTACCCAATTCCCATTATAAAACCCTTTAGAGACAGAAGAATCCCACCCTTACCTTGGTTTTGACGAGAAATTCTTCTTCCTCGCGGATTCTCCTCTTCAACCTTAGCCCTTTCTCTTGTCTCTTTTCAATTTTCACGATCGTTCCTCTTTTCACCCAAACACGATTGTTTCCTCATTCTTAGCACATAATCTTTTAGACCAACTTTTGAACTCCCACTATTACCCTTACTAAATCCACCAAATGACCACCTTATCTCTCACCTCTTATTATTCCAATTATATAATTTATCCAATAATAGTATTATCCACCATAATATAATTGTTAAATTAATAATATATTCAATAATATATTATTCTTCCACACACCAAAACATTATAACCCAATTAAAATAATTAAATAAAATTTGGGGCTTTACATGTTATGGAAGAATTTGTTGGAGTTAAAATCTAAATTCACTGACGGTGAGTGGTGCTTTGGGGGAGATTTTAATGTGATTGTTAGCTCGGGAGAGCGGGAGGGTAGAGGGTTGGGAGGTGGTTCGAAAGAGTTGAAGGATTTCTCGGATTTTATTTCTGCTAGCGATAGGTTTGATGTTCCTCGCAAAGGTAAGAAGTTTTTGTTGTTTAGTGGTGATGGTCATTCGATGAGTAAGATTGAACGTTTTATGTTATCAGATGGAGTTATAGCCAGTTGGGGAGTGGTTGGCAAGTTTATCGGTTTGAGGATGTTTCCGATCATTGTCCCGTTTGGCTATTTATTGACTCGTCGGATTGGGGTCCGAAATGTTTCAAGGTAAACAACGACTGATTTAATGATAAGAACTTCATTCCTTTTGTATAAAATGTTTGGAAAGGATTGATGGACTATGGTATGAGTGATATCGTTCTTAAATTGAAACTTAGGTTACTTAAAGTTATCCTTCAGAGATGGAGCGCGGAGGTTTTCGGGAGGTATGATTTGGAAATAAAAGATGGGGTGAGGGATAATAATGGAGGGTACGACGCGATATCATTGAGAAAAATACCTTCTTTGTATAGTATTATTGATAATTGCAAAGAGGCCTCGAGTCATTTTTGGATGAACGTGAGAATAAAGGAGAACATGTTAATTTAAAAAGCTAGATTGAAGTGGCTTAAGGATGGAGATAATAACTATCGGTTTTTTCATTGTGTGATGAAGGAAAGGAAGAGGTGCAATTATATATGTTCCATTAACTCAGAGGGTGGCTTGGTGAACTCGGTTGGTGAAGTTAAGAAAGATGTGTTTAATAATTTTGCAAGGAAATTTTTAGAACCCGATTTTGAGAGGCTAATGTTAGAAGGGGTTCCTTTTAATAAGCTTTCTACTCTGGAGAGGAGAGTTTTGGAAGCCCCGTTCTTGGAGGAGGAAATTAAATAAGTGGTGTAGGGGTGTGATGGTTTGAAGAGTCTGGGGGTGGATGGATATTCCTTTATGTTCATTAAGAAATGTTGGCACTTCTTGAAAGACGATTTAGTCCGATTTTTTGAAGATTTTCACCAAGGGGTTGTTTTGTCAAAGGCTACAGTCTCTTCTTTTTTTACTTTAATTCCAAAGTTCGATAATCCGTTTGGGTTAGACGGTTACAGGCTTATTTGTCTTGTTAGGTGTCTTTATAAGGCTCTATCCAAGCTTTTGGCGTCAAGGTTGAAGAAAGTGTTAAATTCTATCAAATCTCCTTGTTAAATCGCTTTTGTTCTGGGAAGACAATTACTTGATGGCGTATTGATAGCCAATGAGGCGGTGGACTACGAGATTAAGGTAAAAAGGGAGTGTACTCTTTTCAAAGTTAATTTCGAAAAGTCTTATGGCAAAGTGTCATGGGGCTTTCTAAGATACATGATGAGGAGGATGGGGTTCAGAGATACTTGGATGTGTTGGATGGAAGTGATGATCTTTTCTAGCAAAATGTTTGTCATGGTCAATAATATCCCAACTAAAAAATTTGTGGTGGAGAGAGAATTGAGGCGAAGAGATCCTTTATCTCCGTTTTAATTTGTTTTGGTGACAGAAGGGATGTCGGGGCTGATCCAGAATTTGGTGCGTTAAGTGAATTTTTGGGTTTTTAATATTAATGGGAGATGTTTCATTGATGTTCTTCAATTCGCGGATGATACGCTTTTGGTGGGAGATGGTAGTTGGAATCATTTTTGGATTATCAAAGCGGTTCTGATGGCCTTCAAATTTGTTTCGGGTGTCAGAATTAATTTTCATAAGCGTAAATTAATTTGCATCAACATTAATAATAACTTTTTTGAGGCCGCAACCATTTTTCTCTTATGTAGGATGGAATCTGATGAATTCTCCTTCCTTGGTATTCCCATAGGCTCCAATCCTAGAAGGATAGATTCTTGGTCTTCTTTACTTACTAAGTTTAGTAAGAGACTCTCCGGTTGGCAAGGATGGTTTTTAAGTTTCGGTGGTAGTATAACCCTTACCAAGTCAGTCCTTAGTAGCTTATCAATTTTTCACCTTTATTTCTCCAAGGCTTTTGTCCTATTCAAGAAATGATGAAGATGCAAAATAGATTTTGTGGGGAAGATCAGAAGTTAAGAGAGAAGAACGCATTGGGTCAATTGGGATTCACTATGTCTGCATATCAATAAAGAAGGTTTAGGATTGAAGAGGATCAATGTTTTTAACGAGGCTCTCAATCAGAAGTGGAGGTGGATAATTCTTAGCGGATTGGAGGATTTATGGTTTTGTGTAATGAATGCAAGGTACAAAGATATTTGTATGTTGATGACAGATAGCGAGACTGTTATTAATTGACGAAAACTTTATTCTGCTTGGTTTAAAGACATTTTGTCCTACACCAATCAGGTTAAAGATGATTTACTGATTTCTAATTGTAGTTTTTCTGTGGGAGATAGCTTTGGAACCTCTTTTGGTTAACTAACTGGACAGAAAAAGGTGTATTGGCGCGGTTGTATCCAGTTTATTTGTGGTTTCTGGTTTGAAGATTGTTTCGGTAGCAACCATGGAAGGTTCAGTAGAGTGTGAATGGTGTTAGGGGTCCTTTGGAGTGCCTTCAAAGGGTACAGGTATGTTTGATGCCGGATCTGCTGGGGCTGCTTCATCTATGACAGAACTGAGTAATTTTCTCAGTTGTCACAGTGTTTGGCCAAGGGAGAAGGATCGTATGGTCTGGAATGCAGACTCCGACGGAAATTTCACGGCGAGTTCTTTCTATAAATTAGCTAGTCGAGCTTTAATTCCTTACGGCCCTCCAAACTGAGATGACTTGGCTTGGAGTTTGATTTGGAAAGTGGTGGCTCCGTATAATATTAGTGCTTTTGGTTGGCGTTGTTTTTTAAATAAACTTCCTACGAAGGAGAAATTATTTCATATAGGTATTATATCGGATTACAATGACATTTGATGCTCTTTTTGTAATTTGGAACTGGAATCGTTGTATCATGTGTTGCATAAATGTGTTGTGGCAAATTTGGTGTGGAGGGATATCTCTGATTGGTTAGGTCTTTCCAGCTCAGAAAACAAAGATTTAAATGGGAGTTTTTTGGATTGGTCCTTCTTTTGCAATTCAAAGTACATCAAGAAAGGGAGATAAGGAAGTGTCTGGTTAGCAGTGTGTTGGAATTTTTGGATCACTAGGAATGAAGTTATCTTTAGAAACTTGAGTTGAAACCCTTTATGGAAGATATTACTCACCTAAATTGCAATTTGTACAAATTCGACAAAGAATATTTGTTTTATTTGTCTTAAATTTCAATTGATAGGTAATTTCTTTTCTTTAGTCGAGTTCAACCTCGTTTATCCTTTTGTAATCGGATGAAGTACCCTTTATACTCGTATTAGTATATCTCTTGTTTAAAAAAGAACAATTACCGAATATTTTCACCAATCAAGACCTTATACGTAAAACATTTTTTTCCCTTTCTTCCAACACTAATGCATGATTTAAGTAAGAGCGCTAGTTTGTCTTGCACGTCTTTTAAGACATCTATGTATACATAAATTATTGGTTAAACTTAGTTTTTCAATTGAATTTTTCTTTTAAGAAATTTTGTTTTATTGTCAAGTTATGATCTTTTCATATATAAAAAAACTGAAAATATGTGAATTAATCTTTGTTCTAGACATGTAAAGTCTATCTTTATTTTTCATATTTTAATGTTGATTTGCAGCATGTGACTGTTTCATTAGAAGGATCAATACCCATGTGTTTTGGTAACACAAGGAGCCAGTTGCTTATGGTGAATTTGTGGCCGTTGGTATTCTCAATCCAGAGTGGAACAAGAAACTCAGTGCTGAAATTACTTTAGTTCTTCAAACCATTTTGTTAATTCCCAAGTTAAGATTTTTCGAAATAATTATTAGAAACTCACATACAACTACGAACTACGAACCAGTACTAGGGTTTGTACTTTAGTGATGGTGATAACGTTTAACAATATCGATTTCTACAAGTTGAGTTAGAATTTGAGAACGTTTTGTTTCTAACTTATTTCTACAAGTTGAGTTAGAATTTGAGAACGTTTTGTTTCTAACTTTTAAATAATCCATGACTCTCATTGATTCTTACACCTCCCTAAACTACACCATCTTTCAATTTGATTCAACTTGATAATTAAATAGTGCTTTATTTGTTTTTGTAGGGTTATAATTGTGGACTGCATGGCGGTATCATGGTGGTAGAATCCAAATGATTGCATAATGAAATTTGTTTGGATAGTCTCAAGTCAATATGGTACTATTGTACATTATTTGGGGACCTAAGTAGTGAAACTTTTAATATGTTAAGTAGTGGAAATTTTAAGTTATGAAAATAACTGTTCAAGAAATAATAGTATGAATAAAGGAGATTTTATTAGTGATAATATTTTTCGAAGATAAATAGTTGAGTACAATATGTAGAATTTGGATGTAAATTTTTATGTGAACTTAGAAGGTTAATTTTGGATTTAGTTGGGTTTGGTGTTTTATTCAAATAGTTGAGTACAATATGTACATAGAATATTTCCTATTACTATTGATGTGGTTCACAAAGAAGTATGATGATAGTGTTAAAGAATTATTTTATAGAAATTTTAAGCTGTTAATTATTTGTGTAACATAAATTTTGTAAAAAAAACATAAATTACTCAAGGGTTAATGTCCATATACTAAATGTTTAATTTTTAAAGTTGAGATCCTGACGATGGATAATTTAATAATCTATTTCCTTTATTTTTTATTATAAGTCATTTTTATTTTCACATATATTAAAAAATATAATAATTATGGTATGGAATAATGGAAATGAGAAATTAGGAAGAATTTTATAAAATTATCTTTTATTAATAATATTGGAAAGAAAGATATATATAATTGAAATGAGAGAAAATAATAAATGTTTAAGAGTATAATAAAAAAAATTGACATTAATAATTCATTGATATTATAAAACATTGTAGTTCAAAATATTTTTTCAAAAGGACTTATATTATAATAAAAAATTGAGATAGTATTAAACATGTCTTTAGATGCAGGTTGGGTAAGTGTTTATTGCGTCCCCGTGTTGTTCCACCATTAATTTTCTGAAGCAACAAAATTAAGCTTATTCCTTTAAGTACCCTGATTTTTATTGTCACCGCAACAAGACAAACAGGCAATTAAGTAATTGTTTGCTTATTCAATTAAGCAAGTAATTCTTGTAAAACCATAAATACATTTTGATATCCATTGCAATCTCTTTAATGGCTATTAAAGTATAGATTCCACGAGTTAAAGCTCTCCAAGCACCCTAAATATGATAGAAACTAAGTGGGGATCATAATAGATAATGTAATAGTAAATAATAATATTGTTAGGATATCTAATTGGCAGGTTAGTTATATCTTAATAATAGTATAAATAGTGATGTTAGCTAATTGTATCCATTATATTAGAATATTGAATTAATTATTATGATTATGCAGATGAAGTCATCTCTTTAAAGGGTTTTACCGAGTAAATTAAAATTTGTTAGTTCGTATGTTCTAATTCAATTGATAAAAATCGATATTGTTAGGTTGAACGTCATTATCAGAATTTAAATTCTGGTATTCCCGATTATGTATGTAAATTTCTAGTCATTATCATTTCGTCTGTGGAACCCAAAAAATATTAAAATCTTTTACATTGATATACTTTCTTTACTTAATTTTTTGGAAAGGATTTTGAAATTCCATCAAAATACATGTTAAATGACTGTTTTATTAGGATTTATAACTATTTATCATGCATTCAAAGAAATAAGAAAAATTCATTTCTCATCCAACATATTTTCATTTAACTTTACCCTCAACAAAAATTTGGGCATGCTAAATCATTACTAAAATCATTGATAATCATATCACCGAAACTGACTTGTTGCACCTGGTCGGTATTCCCCAATACCTAGTAGGTCCTGTAAAAGTATCAACATTTTACAATGATCTTTGTTAGTATACAAAATAATTCATAACTTGTTATAACATAGTTTTTCATTAAGTTTTCTTAAACTATTTGTTTATGACTGTACTTTTCTCACTTTCAACCTCACTAGGTTGGCATAACATGATAATATGACATACTTGACAAGCTTTATTTTTGGCTCTAGTTTCTGCTGTGCTTGGTACATCATGATTTGGTTTCTGAAATCTCTTTTCACGTCGATCACAAGAGCCCCATCCATCTGAAAACCTGCCACCCCTAGTGTAACGAAAAAACCAATACAAAAGATTATCTAGTGGTTAGAATAGTGATCATTCGGATGAAAAATTAACAAAAATTAAACATACTGCATGTGTGCACGAATGACAAACTCAGCTCGCTGAACATTGCGATCCCCATCAAACTCAATATTCTTGTCTCTAATTTCGTAAGAAATGTTGAAGTAACAAGAAATCTTTCTCCAACCTATAAAAGAAACATGTGCGCCAAGTAACATTTACATTCTCGTTTTAACAGTTAAGAATGAAGAGAAACGTTGTACTTTACCTGTCTTTTTAATGTAAGGATTCCCTGAAATCAGAGTGTAATCACTTTTCTCCAAAATCTGTACTTTGAACACACAGTAAAGGATTGATATTCATTAGTTAAATTCCAGGTAAAATCAAATAATTGCATTACACAAACTCTTGCATCTTCATATAGTTGCATAATTAACAGTGGAGACTGCAGATACTGTTTATTCTATCTACAGGTTACAATGTATCTGTTACAGTTCTGAAATTTAATAATCCATTCCAGACTTTAGTATCTGCTAAGATACATCTGGTTACAACTTACAACTACTAACTAAAAAAGAATATCAAAGATTAAAGATCTTGAATTTATCTAGAGAAGGATCAGTCCTAGTAAGTTATGGGTGGCAGGAAAACATAACTTCAGCTAGCTAGGATATATAAAATAGACAAAGCTAATATCATGAGTTAATTTATTAAGGTTACATTACAAGTCAATAATTTTGAAGCTCACTATTTTCACAAGCTATGCCTTTTTTAATCCTTCGCAGGCAAAATTTTCTTAAGAATACAGTTTATATATGTTATGACCAGTTAATGAGAATGTGACTGCTGCTTCTCTTCCTTTTATAAGTGATTAATTGGTGAGTTTAATGTCATATACTATAACTGTGAATAAGTTACCATCAATTTATTACCACTATCACTATGAATAAGTTACCATCAATTTATTATGTTATACAATCAATTGGTAATAAGGTGATGTAGCACAATGACTGTGTTGGTTTAACCATGGTTTTAAATTGCAGTCTGCAACAGAAATTGTGGTCGTAATACTGTTGATGCGGTAGCCACCGCAACAACAATTGTGGTCGTAATATTGTTGATGAGGTAGCCACCGCAATTGCAGTTGTAATATTATTGATGTAGTAGCCTCTACAACAACATCTGACCGCAATTGTGGTGTAAATTAAAATCATGCGTCCAATCGCAATTAGAAATTACATTAAACAATTTCGCTCATGTTTTTTTGAAGTTTTTCATCAGAACCCAAAATTTCAGACCCAAAAACTCAAACTTACTTCCTTTGTAATGAAAATATCTAAACATTAAGTAAAACAGTATATTTCAAACATCTCTCAATTAAAATTCACGCCGCAACTACCGCAATGTATGTTGCAGCAATCACAATGGCTACAATCGTAACACCCACCGCAATGGACAGAAATGCCAATCGCAACAACCGCAATTTAAAACCATGGTTAGCACTAGTCATTTCATTATGGTAATTCTATATGTTAATCATATTTAATGATATCAAAAAGATTAAGTTCATATATAGAATGAAAATAACTCTATCATATGATGTCAAAATCGAATAGCATGTTTACTTCAAAAAATTTGAGTCTAGTGCTAAACAAATGAATCAGAGTAATTACCGCCATAGCTGCATTTTGATACTCCTTAAACAAAGAAACGGTAGGAAACATTCCAGACAAGCTATGCCTCATACCGTTATCTTTCTCTTCATCATTCCTCCCAAAGCACCGTGGCGATACCTCATTAACCTTTCTGATCTCCGGTGACTTACAAACCATTGCCGTCGGTGTCTTCTGCGCAGTTTGAACTATAGCTAGAGGACTCGTTTCACAGGAACTCGAACCACAGATTCTCGCGATCTTCCTCGGAGGTCCATAAGGCCAAGGATCTTGAACAACTTCGCCACTATCGGTGGAATCACGCAAGTACTTCGGGAAATTTGACGGTTGAGGCGGTGGTAAGGGGTTGGTGATTGGAGAAAGTGATTGGCGGTTGTGGTGGTACTTGATTGCGAGTGATTTGTGCTTGGATGAAGAATGTGAGGCTGAGGCGGAGTCGATCATCGCCCATAATGCGTCGTCGTCGAGATCCTTGTCGTCGGCGATTACTGGATGTGTGATCGGTGATGACATTTGAGGAGATTTTTAGGGTTTGAAATTGGGAAATTTTGTTAGGATTTTGAGTTGGAAGTTGCATTGGGAAGTAGATGAATCTTCATTCGTTGAGAGAATCTGAATTTGAATTGTGAAAGGTGAACGCGGGTAGAGCAATTTGAATTTAAGTTTGATATGAGAAATGGAAAACGACGTCGTGTCGTTTCATTTTCCTTTGTTTGGTTGTGGAGAGTGAGGGGGGAGAAAAAGGAGAATGAGGGAGAGAAAATATTACTTCCACCGTTTGGTTCAGAATTGCGCATAGAAAGGAAAGAAAGTTTTGAAGTCAACATAAATATTAAATATATTTTTGGTTTCATTCTCTAAAATGTGTGTAGAATGTAGATTCATTTTTTTAAAAAAAGAAATTAAGTGATTGAAATTTATCATTTAAAACTAATTAAGTGAAATATTTCAGGTTTGAATCTATGTCCATGCGTCTAATGTTAATGTTTTTGTTTTTGGGATAGTTTTAGGGAGAGTTAGAAATGATTCGAGTCGAGTTCAACTCATCTCAGTTCATTTGACTGTTAAGAATTTGTTAAGCTTAAATCTCGATTCGAGTTCGACATGAATTATTTCTTAAGCTCAAATTCGACTTGTTAAAAGTTCACAAATAATTCAATTCAACTCGTTAGTTTCATTAGATTCAATTCACTTAGTTTACGGAATTAAAAACTATTTTGTAAGTCTATTTGTTTTTATATATTTGATATTTTAAATTAATATTTTTTCCATAATTTACCATAAATTAATATGGCAAATGATGAATCTTCATTTTTTTTTCTTCTTTTAATGAAATAATACAAAAAAAAAATACTAGACATTGATACATTTCTATGATTACACCACTTGCAACCTTCATTACACTTGTTATTTTTGCAAATACTATAATGCCTCCAATAAAGATGACTTTTAATTCAATTGTTAGCTTTTCTACCATAACTAGTACAAAAGAAACAATATAGGAGAGTAAATATTTAAATCTACTCTTAAAGACAATATAATTTTTCACATATATAATCGAGTTGACTCATGAATCTAACGAGTCGAACTATATATAATATAAGTTCATCTCATTTAGTTAATGAACTTAGTTTTTGTCTCATATTCAGCTCATTTGGTTCAAGAACCTAATTCAACGATTAAATTGTCGAATCGAATTCCAAACTATTTTCGAGTTGGTTTGGTTAATTGTCAGTCTTAGTTTTAGGCTATGTTTGGATTGATGGAATACGACGAAATAGGAACAAAATAATATTATATTTCATTGTTTAGATTGATAAGAAAATGATGGAATGGAGTGGAACATAATGGAGTATATTTCATCCAATTCTATTTCTTAATTTCATTTTTGTCTCATCTGGTTTGGACGGAATAACATCTTTTATTACCTTCCATCCTTAAATATCCAAATAATAAAATGAGGTATTCATTATGCTTCGCTCTGTTCTGCTTCGTTACATTCTGTACAGAAAGAATTCGAACAGGTCTTCGTGGCCTTCAACTGGGACTGTGGTCTGTTGTTTGGAGATGGTGGTGGGGTACCTGCAAGGTACTCCGACGCTCAAGTCAATAAGTGGTTAACAAAAGCGTAAGTGGAAAGGGTAGAAAAGAAGTGAATACCTGTAGGCTCATAATTTCGACACTTGGAGATTGAGATATGAAGTTATTTCTTTTGCTAAGAAGATGATCAGCAGATAAGAGAAAGAAAGGAGTGAAGATATTCAGAAGATGTTGGCAAGGTTATGTACTCAAATATTTCGACAGGAGTACAAATAATGTCTGGCAAGCAAAGTTTGGAGACCTGTTTATAGTTTGGCAGTTGTCAAGATAAGTGTGTTTTTCGACACTTCGACAAAAAAGAGGTGTTTGGCAGAAGCATTGGTTTGTAAAGTTTGAAGAGTTTCTTCTTCTTCGACATTTCGACAAGTGAAGAGATACGATGCTTCGTCACCAAAGGGAAGAATTCAAATTCAAAAGCTGCAACCTTTGGCAGTTGGACACATGGAAGTTTCAGAGAAGAAAATTGCATGCAGGCTGACATTTGTCATTTAGTTAGAATTTTCCCGTTCTAGGCAGTTATTTTGTTTGTATATAAATAGGATAGTTTGTGTTTAGAATGCGTGTGTGAAAACTTATACAAAAATCCTGTAAATACTCTAAGTACCCAGTGTGAGAGAAATGAGTCTGATATTTGGAACAATGTATGTGTTGAACACCATTTTCTTTCAAGTTATTTAAATTATTAGTTTTGTTTCATCAAATTATTTTACTTTCGGTCTGTTTACTTTCCTGCAAATTGTATATCTTTTCGCCATTTTCTTACTTTTGTTCAAACTTTCACTTTATTTTACTTTCACATTCAAAACATTTAACACTTTGACATTATTAACAAAACAAACCACAAATCATTAA
The DNA here is from genome assembly GCA_963966055.1 of Lathyrus aphaca. Lineage (NCBI taxonomy): Eukaryota > Viridiplantae > Streptophyta > Magnoliopsida > Fabales > Fabaceae > Lathyrus > Lathyrus aphaca. The sequence continues at coordinate 246,521,134 of OZ014525.1, forward strand.
CAACACTAAGAGTGATTCGACAACCAATTGCACATGTGTCCTAGGACTTGTTTGGTTGGTCCTGCAAGTAACCCAGTGTCACACCCCAAATTTTACCCCTAATCGCTCATATCATAATCATACATTTATCGCACTTAGCAGGGATTTTTCCCGATTTTATTTTCTGTCTATTTCTTCTCATTTTCTAGCTATTTATATTTTTGATTCTTAATTTCTTTTCACCTATAAGTTTCCATTTTAATTTAATTTCTTTTTCTTATTTATAACTTTTTAATTCATTTTTATGTTTTAATTTTAATTTCTATTTTCGTTTCTATTTTCAAGTGCCTATGTTAAAATTTTATTTCAATTTCTATTTCTAATTTTTAGTTCAACTTTCAATCTTTTTTTTCTAAACTTATTTGTTATTTTTTTTCTTTTTTCATTATCAAGTCCTCATTCCTAAATTAATTTTTATTTCATTTTCAAATTTTTATTTTTGACTTTATTTTCTATTCTTCAATTTTTGATTTTATTTCATTTTCAAGTTGTAATTTCTAAGTTTAATGTCAATTTCTAATTCATTGTATTTATTTTTCTAAATTCCAAATTTGTTTCTTTAGTTCTAAGTCATTTTAATTCCAAGTTAATTATTTAAGTTTCTAAATTATTTTTAATTTTAAGTTTATTTATTTTTTTTAATTCACTTCTAATTTAAGTTCATATTTAATTTCTAATTTAAAGTTCCAATTTCAACATTGAGATTCAATTTCAAGTTATAATCATAATGTAAATAATCAACTTTATTCCCAAATATCTTGTTTATATTACAATCACAAAAAATTGTTGTACAACACAAAAATACAAAAAGTGCAGCAACAAAGCCACCCAAATTGCACAGTTCAGCACCCACAAAATTCAGCCTGCTCCACCAGCCCCTCAACAGCTCCTCAACCCCCAAACAGACCTGCTCCACTACTCCATTGCAGCATTTCTTTTTCAGATTGTGTCCCCTCTCTCAAGACACCCTTCACCTACAAGTTATATAGTACACATTTTCAAATTCACCAAAAAAACAACCATATAAACACTACTGTTACATCAACACAATAACAAAAAAACTCAGCTCTCAAACACTACAAAAATTCAGCACAAATACAGTCCCAAAGCACTACAGTTCAGCCACTGTTACAACCAAAATCCAGCACCCTAAACACACTAAAAATCAGCCATAAACTACCAAAAAAAAACATACAAAATCAGCCACAATACAGCAGTAAAACAGTCCCAAAACTCAGTCATAAAACACACTGTTACACACAGAAAACAACACTGCAAAATCACAAAAACTCAGCCTTCAAAACAACTCAAAACAGCCCCAACTTTCAAACAGAAACAGAACAAAAAAGAAGAGGAGGAAGAAAGGAGGAAACGAAAGATTCAGCATACAAGGAGTAGTCTTACCGTTGTGGATTCGTCACCCCGATAACATTCGGGTCGGTACGGTCCTCTTCTCCTTCATTTCTTTTTATGCATTGTCCATAGTTTAGTTTTCTTTCTCATCTTTATTTTAAGTCTGCATACAAAACAAACTTTATGTTAAAACTTCAAAAAAAAAAAATACTTAAAACTTTTTTTTATCAACAACAACATTTGTAAATAAAAACAACACAGAAAAACTGAACCGTTCAAAATCACACGGGACAACCTCCTCATACCTTCTTCTTCAATCCTACATGAAACCTGCTGCTCTCACAAAATCGTAACCCCTTCTCACTAAAACAATCTGAACCAACACTGTCAACTTCGAAAAACAGCAGCCAACCACCCTCGATCCAGCTCACAAACAGTACCAACCACCCTTTTACCTCCGCCTTACCGCCACTGTAACCTCATCACCAAACCGTATCAACAGCAAACTCGAACGCCAATCGTTGAACAACCTCAAGCTTTTTGAACCGCCAGCTTCTTCATGGAGCTTTGAACCACCTCCAGCACATCCAACCGCCACCCTTCTGTTCTTCAAAACCGCTCAAAATTTCCACTGCCATCCACCAAATAGAAATCATAACCGTAACAACAAAAACCATCACTGCCATCCTCCTGTCAACAAACCAGAACTCACTCACCAATCTCAAACAAACAACCATCAACTACACAGAAACACCATAAATCACCTTTCTCCATTTTTCCTCATATCAAAAATATCCATTCAAATTATAACAAGGATGAACACAATTCTAATCACAGAAAAAAGGTGAGAAAAAGAACCAAAATGGAATGAGGAGACACTGAGGCGGTTTCACCGCGACTGAACATTTCCTCTGCTTCTTTTTTTTAAAGCACAGACACACCACAAGCATTCCGACAACCTCAACAATACCCTGTCACGAATCCAGAAAAAAAACACAAAACATTAACCCCTAAAAAGTTCAGGAACACAAAACCATGAATGACAACAACCCAAAACTGACCCTTACCGTAAGGTTGAGAAACCGAGAGATCGATTGGGAGAGTGAAACTGAGTTTGAACCAAGCGAAACCGGATCGGAAACATCAAAACATTGAAACACTCACCGCCGAAACCGACCTTCAAATCCCACAAACCAAATCTGCTCCCCAAAAAAAACAGAACCAGAAGATTGTACCTGTTACCACCCTCCTTCAATCCTCACTGCACTCATCATCTTCCCCACTAACCACTTCAAATCACAACCATAGACAAACCACCACGCGACCTGAAGAACAGAACCGAAACACATCAGAAAACAAGAAACCAAAATCCAAAACAAGAATAAATTGCAACAAAAAAATAGAAACCCACAATCACCAAAAAATCCTTGCTGTTGAAATACCACCATTCCCAAATTAGATGAACTCTAAATCACCTTCAACCTGTTTTCTCTCAAACAACACCTCAAATCATTCAAACAATAATACAGGTACAAATTAAAGCCCGCACAAACCTTCTGAGATTATCCACCTCTAGCCCATTCGAAACAAACCTGTGAATCTGTAACGACAAACCTTCAACCTACCACTTCCGTCCAATCCTCTCAACTGAAATACCACAAATCCCTTTACCGAAACTGAATCGAAATCACCTCTAAAAACTTTTCTCAAACCATCTGCAGCTTCCAAGTTTCAGAACAAATCTCACATTTATCTCCAAATTGCTAGCCATCTTCAACCACTAACAATTGAATAACAAACTTTACATTCATAAAAACCTCCAAACATAAACCCTCATCAACACCACAAATCCGAATCACCTTTGACACCCTCGTCTTCTTGTATCAAGACCAATAATCCAGCACTAAAAATCTCCAAACCCTTCACTGTGAACAACCAAAACCAGTAGCCTTTAAGCAACTCAAATCGTCCTCCTCATCTTATTCACCCATGTTTCACAAATAACAACAACCTTCACGAAACAGAACACTACCGTCAAAACCATCGGCCAACAGCCGCCAATCCTGTCACCTGCAACCATTACCCACCGAATCAACCATAAGCCAATCACATGAAAATTACACAAAAACTACAACCAAACTTACGAACCATAACACAGACCTTGCATAACCTCATTCAACCCACCCTTTAAGCCTTGCTAAACCAGAAAAGAGATGAGAGAAGAACCCCAAAACGAGATCCGCCGTGAATCCTTGAGAGGTGATGACGAGAAACCATCATTTTCATGCCATGAAATAAATTGAAACCCAAAAACCATAAACTCCACACAAACAAACAACCTTCAGACACACGGCCACCGAACCCCTTTTCCAAACCCTTAGCCGCAATCCCTTCACCTTTCATCTTCAACAAATCAAAAACCTCATACAAACTTTCACAAAATTTCACTGAGTCACCATCCACCACCAGCAATCCGAGAAATTCGCGGCCAAAAAACCCCTTTCTGAATCGTGACCACCACTGCAATTTGAGAGATTGAGAGGGCAGAGAGTGAGACTTGCGAGTGAGCGAGAGATGGAGAGAGACCAACGTTGAGAGAGAGACCTTGAGAATGAGATCGGCCGTTGGTTTGAGAGAAGGGGACTCGATGGTTTCCCCTGTTTCTTTTATGTTCTTCTGAGTTTCTTAACCCTGTGTTTTTTTCTTATTATAATTTCTTTTTGTTGTTTGATTAGAGACAAATCTTTTTGTTTTAGGCTAGACTCACTCAATCCTAAATGCACCCTCATTTTCCAGCTACCTCACTCCATCCAGCATACTTTTTTTGTTTGTTTGCCTATGGGCCTTAAGGGCCCATTGATGTTGCTGCTTGCACTCCCATTTTCGGCGCTAAACCCTTCTATCATTGCTGTTGTTGCTGGGCCTACCTCAAGCCCACTGAATTTCTCTCCACCACCCCAGTAATCCACCGCTGCACACCCTACCTGTCTTTTCTATATTGTTTTACATTTTATTTGTTTTAAGCTTTTATTATTATTATTATTATTATTATTATTATTATTATTACTGTTATTTGTTTATATTTTATACCTTAACAAAAAAAAATCTAAGAAAAATGTTATTTTGAATCATGTCTTCTTATAAGTTATTTTTTTCTAGTTGAGTTCCCCTTTCGGGGCCGATGATATAACAAAAAGTCACGATAAATCGTTTCCGATTAATAGTGACCAATATGAGGCCATGTTTTTTTATTTTATTTAATTTATTCCATTTAATTTTATTTATTCACAATTTATTTCATTTTATTTTTTATTATTCCTCGCACTTTACATCGTATTAACTTTATTTTTTCAAAATAATAAAATTCCTTGGTCCAACGCCAAGCGAAATTCACATACACTTCACTCACACACGTAAGTCGGTCGTTTACGATCGCCATCTGCACAGTCTTTACACTTTACAGCTTTCTAACTTAAACAAACTGACGCACTGCGCTTGTTTTCCACCCCTGCATTCTCGATCCATATATCGAGCCACAGCCCAGTTACTAAGCCTTTGTCTTTGCATTTCCATTTATTTTATTCAATTCATTTTTGCAAGTTGCAACCTTTGCCTAGTCTTAGGAGCTTGCACCCTCATTTATTTACTTTTGTTTTGCTTTTCAATCCAAAAGGGAAAGAACTCCTGCAGTTGACTCAATGTCATAGGAAGTTTAGCCGTCCCTAGTTACCATTTTGACCTTAGCAATTAGGTCCCTCATCCTTAGGTCCTTAGCCATTAGGTCCTTAGCTTTTTATTTTACAACTTTTTGTGACTTTCTTAAAGTCACGTGAGTGTTTGCCATAACACTTACCTTCCCCCGCGAACCTTGAGCGTAACCCAGTGTTCGTTAATCCTTAGGAGAACTACGAGTGCTCTGATTCTATACCCGATACGTAGGCATCAATGCGATGTTGTGCGAGCACCATTAGAAATAAAAACCTTAGGTTCCCTTAGTTTTAGCAAGCAATAAACAACAAAAATACAAATATTAACAAGAGGTTCCCGTAGGATACTGCGGATGCTTAGGATGCTAACACCTTCCCTAGGTATAATCAACCCCCGAACCTAGTTTCTCCTTATTTAGGGTTTTTACGATCTTTTTCCCTTTTCCCTTTGGATTAAATTAAAGTCGGTGGTGAACATAAATGTTTTGCGATTCAAGCTTAATCAATAGCTTGGTATCCGATTCTCACCGCGACACCCAGTTTTCTAAGAGATTGGTTAACCAGAGGTTGTTCGTCAGAAATCACAGCGAACAATACCTGACTCTCCAAAGATGGAGAGTTTTATAGGGGCATTTGTTCGCACGTTACGGGCGTGTGCCTTTGACTGAGTGTAACTGACTCAACGAATTCGTTGGGCAGTTGGACGCGCGAAAGGTGTTTAGGCGCGTGAGGTGGAGGTCCCCAACGACTATATGCTAACGGTTCTATTTTTGTAACGGCCATATCCCCGTGGATCTCATAATGGGCTTGTCTCAATTGTCTGTTGAATTGGGCCTCAAATTGGCACTGGGCATATGCTAGGCCAATCCAGAACAGGAGCCCCCCAAGTCGTTGTTCCCATGGGGATAGTGACTTAAGGTACCGAGCCAGTGGCCGACATGTTCCTAATAGATCCATTATCTTGCTTTATATGTTGGGCATTTGCTCGCATTTAAGAATACATAGATTAAAAGATTCTTTCTGAGAATATAGAATGTTTGAAATTCGTAAGACACGCGTAATAAAGCATCGTCAAGCATTTATGACATTTGGGGGCTAGCCCTAGGTGTAACGCTCTGAATTTATTTAAATATTTTATTGAGGATGTTGTATAGTGGTGTGTGAAGAATAATATATATTATCGAATATAATTGTAATATTAAATTATATTTTTGGCGGATAATTGTATTATTAGAGGTTAAATTAAATAAATGGAATAAATAGGATATAAGGACAAGGTGGTCAATTGGTGAAAGTAATAAGGGTAAAAGGGGAAGATCATAAGTTGGGTCTTAGGGGTTATGATGGAAATAAGGAAAAGGGGAAAACATAATCGTATTTTGAGAGAGAGTAAGAACGTTCGTGAAAGGAGGAGGAGAAGAAGAGGAAAAGGCTTAATCGGGAAGAAGAGTTCGCGAAAGAGAAGAATTCCTCAACGAGAATTAAGGTAATGGTGGGATTCTTCCATTCTAAGGGTTTTATAATGGGAATTGGGTAGGTTGAGGTTAGGGATTGATCTTGTGGTAGATTGAGGAGGAATGGTGTTGATTAATGAGAAATTTGTTATTATTAGTTGATAATTATATGAATTAGGTAGTAAAATTGGTAAATACTATGAATTCTAGTTGGTATTGGTGTGTTGGTGAAATAATTTTCGTAGCAGAATGTATGCAGAACGCAGAAGAGCGATTTACGAAATCACAAAGCTCGTTGAGCGAGCTGGAGCTCGCTAAGCGAAAAGAGTCAGGGAGTTCGGCGTTGAGCGAGCTATGACCCTCACTTAGTGAGCCCTATAACGTGAAAAATACATTTTTGAAATTCTTAAAATTCCTTAAAATCACTTAAATGAATTAGTAATGCATAGGGATCATCGTGGTGTAGTTAAAGGTAGTGAAAGGGGAGTTATGCACGTAATTGCAAGGATAATTAGTGTAATTTGAATTTAAATACAATTGATATGTTTGGTGGATTTGTTGTTGGGGTGATGAGTTACATAGGTTTATTGGTGGTGTGTGTGTGTATATATATATATATATATATATATATATATATATATATATATATATAAAATTGCTGTGATATATGATGTCGCTCCGTTAGTGATAGTTGGGGTTGATTTTAATGAGTGTATGCTAGAAATGCATGATGATAATGATAATTACGTGTTGATGAATTGTTATATGAGGAATGATGTTGTGATGAATAATTGAATATAAGTTGTTGTTGTTGATGTTGTATGATGTAGTCATAGTAAGTACGCATGTATGTCACTGATGTTGCATAGTTGAATAACGTACCAAGGTGGGGTATGTCATTGTTGTGATGTTGGTGCGATCATGAAATAGGGGTCGTACATGGCCATGAAATAGGGGTCGAGGGTGTGATCATGAATTAGGGATCATATTGTACCATGAAAGAGAGGTCGAGAGTTCTGACGGGAATTGGATCTTGAAATAGAGATCGGATTATGGCACCGCATGCATATAGTCAAGTCAAGTCTCATTGCATGATTGTTGTTGTTGTATATGATGCATGATTGTTGTAGTCGTTGTATATGATGTGTGGCTATATGTAGTTGTTGTATAAGATGTTGTTGAATAGTATTTGTTGAGAAGCGGTGTACTTTAGGATACTTGCTTAATTCTTATTATACACTCTTTATAATGTACGTATCTCACCCTTTCTGTTTGAATGTTACCCTCATGTGGGTAACGTGCAGGTGAGTAGGATAAATCGGTTGGTGGTCAGTGAAGTCGGTGTACTTCTCGTCTTAGGATGGTGGCTCTGATACGTCGCTTTGGGTGTCGGTACGACGTTTCAATTTAGTTGTTTTATTTTATGAAAAACATTTCATAAAGAAAATATTTTATGTTATTTTGAATTTTGCTGCATGTTAAAAGAATTTTCTTATAAATGTATCATGAGCTTTATGTTGGTTTTGAAGTTGAAATGTAACTCTCAAATATTTAGTTGGAAATTTTACTCTGATTTTTATTAATATTTCGTGGGGTAATTTTGGGTGTTACACTAGGCAATAATTGCAATGGCCTTTGCGTTTCTCCATGTGAATTCCAAGACATTATAAAAGAGGGAGAAAACATTCATTTCCCCATTTTACGATCGCTTGCTCTCACCGTGAAACTTGTTTGCAACTTTCTCCTTGCCTGAAGTGCTACCGTCATCGTTGTCTCTCCAGCCAAAATCATGGACCCAGGTAAATGTTCGTCTTTTCCACTCATGTTTTTCTGGGTTTGAAGTGATGAATGTTCATGGACCTTCATGGAGTATTCAAAGTTTTCTGGACATCCTGATGAACTCCAATCCTGATGAACATTCATCCTGAATGTATGAATGTTCTTCGTAGGTTTTATGAACATTCATAGGTTTCCAAGTTCTGCCAACTCTATTAAGGTTAGATCCAGATAGGATTTAAATGATGATAGTTTGATGTTAGTGGACCAAGCATAGGTTGTAGAGGGTGCATCCCCGGTAATATTTGGCTTAAGGTAAACGGGGATTATTTCGGTTTGGCGACTTCAGCCCTCGCCCATTTTTCTTGACTAAATGGGCTATCCTGGGGCATGTCCTCGGATTTTACGAAGCCCTTTCACTTGATCTGCAGTGGAAGGGTGGATTTGAGTTTGTCGAATTCATTTTGTTTCCTCTGTTTTCAGGTGAATGCAGTCAGAAGAACACTCGTGAGACCGAAGATTCCCCCGTCAGAGATAATGTGGATGTTCTCGTGGAAGATCATTCGTGGATCATGGACAAACCATTATAGATAGCCTCCCAATTCTCCATTGATTCTTCGGACGCATGGTCGAGGATTGAAAGGAAGAAGAAAGGAGATGGTATTAATTGGCGAGCTCTGCCGCCGAAGTCGACGCATAGGATATGCTCCTGATTCCCAGCTTTTCGGTTTTCGATGTACGAGTTTTCATTTCGCAAGGCTGGGTATAATCTGCCCTTTACGGATTTCCAACAAGCGGCCTTTACACATCTTGAGTTGGCCCCCGCCCAGTTACATCCTAATGCTCTCTCCTTCATCAGAGCGTTCGAGCTGGTGTTCCAGTTTTTGTAGATAGGGGCAGTTGTGAGCTTGTTTTTCAGGGTCTTCCATCTATAGAGGAAGTCCCAAGATGGCCGACATAGCTGGGTGTCGTTGAAACAGGCCAGAAGATTGTTCAAGGCTTACCAGGACTCTATACGGGACTTTAAGTACCGTTTCTACATAATCCAACCCTGTTCGCAAATTTCTAAGGACTCGTTGTATGATTGGGAGATGATCGGCAATGAGGAGAAGATGGTGTCCCATTTCTCTTTGGAGTGGGTGAACATCCACTTCCAACACTCTAGCGACCACTACATCACTAAACTCGATGATTTGAGCGTTGACGATACTACGACCTACAATATTTTGTTTAACTATGTCCCCAGCTTCCGCCCTTTGGAGTTGTCGCTCCCGATAAGTGGGAATGGCCCAAATAAAGGTACAGACGCGAACGGTCGGCGAGAGGGACAATGAGAACACACAGCCGTGAACTCACTGGAGATGAATAGAGTCGCCAGCTAGGCATTTTTATCCCGGAGGAAAGGCAATGCTGCATAGACCTAGAAAGAGATGGATAAGACGGTTGCGAACCAGAGAGACTGAGAAAGGGGGTTGGTTACAACCTGGGAAGGTATTAGCACCCAGATTGTCCGTCGTACTCGACGGGATCCACGCTTAAAAGATTTGTGTTTTAAAGGGGTAGTGTCTGTGCAATCTGTGTATACAATAGCTGGAAAAGGATGTACAGGTGTCTGTGTAAAAGAAGTGTAAAGTGTAATATATACAGTGTCAGTGTAAGAATAAGAGTGAAATGCTCAGGAGTATGAGGCTTAAAGAATAAAGCTGGAAAGAGGGGGAATATACAGAGACTTTTGTTCGATAACCGTTAAGTTATGCCTACGTATCCTCTCGTGCAATGAGGAAGTCAGAACACCGTAGTTCGACCCAAAGAGACTGAAAGATGAATTGACTTGTGAACTGCTTGCTTGTCAATGCTCAGGTGTATGACCTGTCTGGCTCAGGTGCAAACTGTCTTGCATTAGACGGAAGAAGCAAGTTCTCGTTTGTGAATGAGGATGATGAGAAGAGAATCCCGAAGGAGACGATTATTGTTTGTTTTTGAGTTTTCAGTCTTTTATTGCTTTTGAAAGTTTGTCATAAGTTAATGAGCTTAAGCCTAAACCAATGGGTTAGTAAACTCATCACATCTTCCCTCTGATTAGGGGTAATGAGAATACCTTAAGTGTGAAGTCAGCTTCTCACACTTAATCACCTTTGATATAAGATCAAGATCATTAACCTACTTGTGATTATTTAGATGTTTTTGTTGTTTTTGTTTAGTGTTGAGTAATGAGGTTAAGCCATAATCAAGGATTAAACAGACTCATTACACCATCCTAATAGAAGGATAATAGATGAGAATGTTTAAGCTGAGGAAAGCTCCTCAACTTAATCCATGATTAGGGATTAAACTCATGACAAAACAAGCCTTTGATTAAATGGATTTTATTTAATGGTATGATGATGAAGTGATTTTTAGGGTTTGTAAGATAACTTGAGGGGGACTTGTCCATTAACACTAGGGTTAGTCCTTCTTAACCAGTTAAGGAAGAATTAGAACCCTAATGCAAGGCCCAAGTTACAAGTGTGATGTCTTGGTGATTATTAAGTGAATTGATTAAAGGAGTTAAACACATTAAGGGTTTAACACTTAGGATTAAAATTATACACTCCATCCTAATAGAAGGATGCAGGCATAAGCTTAATCACAAAGCCTTAAAGCCTTTAGGGTTTAGTCCCTGATTATGAGATGAGAAGAGAAGACTCAAAAGATACACAAAGGTAAAACTAAGTGGGGGACTAATAAAAACCCTAATTATTGTCATGCTTGGTTGTTCCTAAGGTTTGTGAGGTTTACAAGAGCAATCTTCAGAGGAACCACCAGGAAGCAGATGAAGGGAGCAAAGAGAAGCAAAGTAACTTGCTTCATTCAAGAAGTCAAGTCACTTGAAGAAAGAAGGTAAGAAGAAGAAGAATGAGCAAGCTCAAACACAAACACATATCAAAATGCAGCAAGGATGCATGAAAGAGATGAAGAGAAGTTATGAGAAGTGAAGGCAAATTCACTTCTCAAGTTCACTCACCACCTGAAAGGTTAGAAAAGAAATGCAATGACATGCTAAATGGGATGGAATGACATGATGAGAGACAAAACCAGAAGCACATACATGGTGTTAATGATGCTATGAGATGCTACAAACATGAGGCAACACATGGAAATGATCATGCAAGCTTATGGATGCAAATGGAACAAGTTAAGACACATGGACATACATGAGAAGTTATGCAATGCAAGTGGCATACAACATGGCAAATGCAAGATGCAATGATCAAACATGCTCTCAATATGTCTTATGATGTTAAATGAATCAAATGGATGCTTGAAATGTCAAGGCAAGTCATGTTATGCAAGAAAATGCAAGGTGAATGCATATGGAAGCCCAAATTAGGGTTTATGATCAAAGTATCAAACACAAACCAAAATCAGAAGCAAACAACATTATAAAAAATTGAAAATGCACTCAAAGGACCCCTAATCCTATACTAACCCAATGCCCAAAGGAGAGGTTTCAACTCCTAACCAAATTCAAGTTATGATTTTCCTAAGTTTTCTAGGGTTTTAGGGTTCCTTAACAAGAAAATTACCAAAAAAATGGAAAATGAAAGATCAAATCATGGCCATTTAATCTCACAAACTATATGTTAAACACAATGCAATGCAAAAAGAATCAAAGTACAACTCTTTAGGGTTAGGCAGAAATGATTTTTGGAAGTTTAGATCAAAATAATGCATAAAAATGATTTTAATTCAATGGAAAATTCTCAAAATGCATCAAGATCAAAAAATAAATTTGGTTTGAGGGTTGGACAATGTTTCTAAATGTCTTAAAACATTTCATGAATTTTTTGGTGATTTTTAAATACCTAAAAGTATTTTTAATAAATTAATTTTCATTAATCAATTAAAAATAAACTTTTAAATATTTAAAAATACTTTTTAATGCTAAAAAATAAAAATAAAAATATTTTTGTGTTTTAAAAATTAATGAAACTCTTGGTAAAAAATTTCATAATTTTTAAATGGTTTTTGCTATTTTTAATAAATTATGGAAAACAAATGAAATAAAATGAAAATAAAATGAAATTTAAACTGAAAAAGGAAAAGTAATCAAATCCTAGGGTTCAGATTCAAACAAGCCTGCGCGCGAATTGACCTGGCGCCAAATCCTACGGCCAAAATTCAAAATCAGCTAATTAATGATTATGCCCTAATCCTGCCGTTAATGACCCTCAGGTGACCGGAACAGTGTTCCGGTCATCTTCTCCGTTCACTCCAAAACACCAACTCTCTCCACACGCATCTAAAATGAATTCTAACTACACAGAAATGATCCCCATCCAAAAACTAATTAAAACCCCCATTCAAACAAAATTTATCACTTCTAAACTAGCTGAATCGAATCAAACAAAACCTAGGGCAAAAAGTTTCAGAAACTGATTAAACTCTCATCTCTCCACCATTCTCAAAACCACTGACATCAGAGTGATCATTGAATAACAAAGAACAACCTAGGAACTTTAAAAATCATTTCTGGAAAAAAAGTTCTTGAGCTACCTGAGTTTCGAAGCTTTCAATCTTGCAACTTTCTGACCCCTTCCTTTGATGCAAACCAATCCCTTTGGTCCCTTGATGATGTTTGGATGCTTAGCAAGATTTTATGCTGGCTAGTTTGGGAGATTGAACAAGTTCTGTTCAAGCTCAGGTGAGAACTGTGTTTGTGATTCAGGCAGTTTCAGGCAAGGGTGAGGGGTTCTTTGTGATCAGGATGATGATTTGAGAAGGTTTGTGAAGTTTGTTCAAGTGTTTGTGGCCTGTATGAAGAGTTTCGAAAGCTTTGGCTTTGAGAGTGAAAAATGGGGAAGTTGAGTTCTTGCTGGTTTCAGGCTTATGTCTTGTTGGTTTGGGTTCAATGAAGCATGGTGAGAAGGTTGGTGAGACTTGTTTGAATGTTTGTGGCTTGTGGAACCAGATTCGAAGGAAAATGCAAGTTGGAGAGAGTTTGTGAATGTGTGTTGTGGTGAGTTTTTAGGCTGGCTTGTTATGTGAAAATGGCTGGCATTTGATCCACACAAACAAATCCTATTGGTCAGATGATGTGACTTGTGCTTTTGTGATTGGTATGGTGCTTTTTGCAAATTGTCAACTTTTGTGTAAGAGAAGCATGGGTCAAGTTCTAGCTTGGTACAAGGGGTGTGGGCTGCGCAGCAAGATGAGGGGAAAGGCTAGGGCTGGTTCAGCAACATAGGCAGCAAGTGGATGGAAGTGTTATGATGGTTTTGCAACTTGCTCACTTTTGCTTTCCATGAAAAATATCTTGCCTTACAAACCATGAAACATGTGATCTTTTGGTTCAAATCTGAATTTTAGAACTTGGGTGATGCTTGTGTATTGGTTTGATATCAACTAGAAGTCACAAATGTCTTTGGTATAAGATTTTGCAAATTTCACATTTGGTGCATAACTTGAAAATTAGTGATTTTTGCCAACTTTAACACACCATAACTTTTGATCCAAAATGAATTAGGTCATGTTCTTGTACTTTTTGGAAAGGGAAAGATCTAATCTACAACTTTCATGACCAAAGTTTTTCCATTTGAAGCATTTTTGGATCAAAAAGTGAGGGTTGAAAAAGTTGCATAAAATGACATTTCATTAAAAGTCAACCATGCCCAAAAAAGTCAACTTTGCAAAAACTTCAAATTCTTGAATTTTGTGAACTTCAAACTTCTTCCATGATCAAATAAAGATCATATACACCCAAAATGATGAAGATCACCCCTTGGTTGGGTCATTGGGGGTCTCAGATGCCCTGATTTTGCACTGACTTGTCCAGAAAGTCAACTCTTGATCAGATGACTTCCCCATGGAATTTCTTCATGAAAATTGAAATGCATACACCCTATACCATATAGAGACCAATAGAAACAAGAATGACCAAAAAATTTGGAGTTATGGCCTCTGAAACCAAAACCCTAATTTTAGGTCATCTGTGCAGTCAAGCCTGGCTCTGCTTCCATACCAATCTCAGTTCTTGTGATTCTTTGGCATTCTTGACTTTGAGAGGGTGTAATATGATATAAGAACACACATGGACCCCTTTGAAGTGATTGATGACCTTTGGAGTGGCTCAAGAAGCTCTTGGATTGCTCATATCACAAACCCTAGATGCAGATGACTTAGAATCTATGCAGTGAATCAAAAATGTGATATGAGATGGTATGGTTGTGTTTATGCATATGAAATGATCACAAATCATGGTGTGAATGGGTGAGGGCAAATTTGGGGTGTTTACATTGGTCAATGGTGACGGGAAGCCCCTCCTGCCCGGATGGGACACCGACGACTGTAGCTAGGTTAATCAATGTTAAGTCCATGCTCAGTTGTCCGAATGAAGAGGATGCCATGCAGCTCCTAGGTGAATTGGCTTTGAATTGTATTTGCCTTACGAATATGTCCGTTATCAAACTTAATCTATTTGTCTTTGCAGCGCAAATGGACGAAATGATGGGACGTTTGGTGAAGTCCAACAAAGGTAATATCAAAAAGGGTATGGGAAAGAATCGGGTCGAGGCCTTTAAGGATCAGGGCACTCTGGATAGCTTTGTGGCGTCAGGAAATTCAACGCCCGGGGGCACTCCCGTGGATGGATCTCCGTTGGGGAAGAGACCGAGGACCGAGGATCCTTCTTCGCCTCCCAAGGCTAAAGCCGCTACCTCTGGACCTTTCGACTTGCCACCCTGTATCACCGAAAGGGCTCTCTTTGATAAAGGATCTTCTGTCTGGGTGCCTGATCTCGATGTTGTTGATGTTCTCTCTGCAAGTCCCGATGATCTGAGGGCTGAGCTCTGCAAGGATGCTTCTGGTATGTTCCGTATCTTGGAGGCTGCTTTTGCCTTCAATGATTTCGATCTTGTCCCCCGCAAGGATCTTCTGGCGGCCAACGCCAAGATCGAGAAAGTGGAGGATGAAAATCATAAGTTAGAGAATGATTTACTCCAGGCCCAGGGCCACTATGAGAGTAAGCTCGAGCTTATGGAAGAGGTAACCGAGCTGAGGAATTCGATCGCGGAGCTCGAAGCCGATAACATGAAGTTGAAGAAGGATGCCACGAAAGGTAAAGTGGCAGTTGGGGAGGTCAAAACCGAGGAGGAGGCGTCAATGACGACCATGGCGGAATTGATTGCTCGTATTCGGCTTCTGGCTCAGGATAACCTGGACATGGCTACCTTTGGTTTCTACAATGCGGTGGAGCAACTCAAGGTCACCAATCTCGGGGTGTATTTGGTGGTTGAGGGCACCGGGCCCCTGCACCGCGTGGAGGATGGGCAGGTGATGCCTCATGAGGACGAAGAGTGATGATCTGGCATGCATGCCACTGACTTTTAGGCCTGCGTGCCACATCGTTTTTTAAATGATGTTTAGGGCTTTGTCCCCTCTTTTGATTATGTAAGGATAATTTCGTCCTTCTGGCCTTATTTTATAATATTTTGTTGCGTTTTACCTGTGTATTATGCTTTAATTTATTTAGTGTGAGAATCTTGTTGGTGCTCGATAAATACATTAGGCTCGTCAGTGTATGGAACTGGTCGAGGTGCGAGGTCAGAGCTTACTGAAGGGAGTCAATGGACATGATTATGTCCCGTTTCCTTAAGGCTTAGACCTTTCCCATCGCGAGTTGGGGTCTGCCACGCTGGTATGGCAACGACGAAGCTCGTTTGAGGTGTCCCTATTGGGCAACTCAATCGTCCATAAATTCAGACAAATGGTTGTGCGCGTTTTTAATGAAGGCGAATTTATACCATGATACGTCCATGTGGCCGGGCATGTCCCCCTCCTGCAGGGTGTCTTGGCCGGCAATTATCCTGTGTTTTAGCTGTAATATTGTTTGAGCTTTTCAGTGTTCCATGGTCGAGCAAAAGGTTCCCCACTTAATTCTTCTAGGTAATACACCCTCGTGCCAGTTTTTGATTTGACATTGTAGCGGGAAAATCATGAGTGTAAGCTATTAGTTAACTTAACTCAAGGTAAACAGAGTCGCCACCGTGCTTTTATTTTATTCCAAATGGAAAAGGGAAAAAGAGCGAATAAAACCTAATGAATCTAAAAGCTAAAAATCTAAAAGAATCAAACAGAGAATGGGTAAGGGGATAGGTTACAAATTGGGAAGGTTTTACGCACCCAAAATGTCTGTGGTACTCCACGGGAGCCCTTTGAAATATTTCTGCTTTTTTGGTTTGAAATGGTTTGCTTGAAAAAAGATTGAAGAGATGAGAAGAGGAATGTTTTTTAAGATTTTTGTGTTTGAAGAGACGAACGTCTCATGCCTACGTACCCACAAAGTGCAATGCGAGATCAAAACCCCGTAGTTCGTGGTACAAATTGTGAAAAGAAACAATGAGTTGAATTGATTTTAAAATGTAAAGATAAGTCGTCATTCTTTAGCAAATAATTCCGCTAGAAGGAATGAATCATATCTAAACATGAAAAATGGTTAAAAAGAAACGTGCACGAGGGCACAAAAACAATTGAATGAGTTTTGCAAGTTTTAAAGTTTTTGAGAAGAAAGTTTCGATATGCTTATGTGGTTTAGCATTTATTAAGAAATAAAATGAAAAGGTAAAACCGCATGACCTAAGTCAAGGTTTGATTGCGAAAATGTTTGAAGTTTGAAAACAAAGAAAGTTTTTGAAAATAGAAAGGAGATTTGAAAATTTAAGAAGTGGGAGGAGATGAAGGGACTATCCTAAAACTTGAATGTAAAAGTTAAAGGAAGAACGATCAAACCATGTGGCAAGCATTCCTCGAGAACAATGGGATTTCCATCTTCATAAACAAGTGAATTCAATCGGAGCCAAAGTCTTCAATCCATAATAACTTGAGCAAAGGGAGAGATCCTAAAATCTAAGTCCAAACTCCAAGTCCAATGCTAAGGATAGTGGCCATAGTCCGAAATTAAAAGTCACAAGTCTTTTTAAATGTTTAATCCTTTATTAATGTTTTTGTGTCCAAATGGACAAAGGAAAAATCACAAGCATAACAATATAAACATAAACAATATGATGAATGATATAGTATAATAAAGTCATAATAAAAGAGATAAAGAGCGAGAGATTGAAATAAAGAGGATAATGTGCGAGAGATTGAATTTAAATGGTTAGTATATTAATAGTATTATTATAATATTTACATAGAAATGGTATGATGAACTTAATCAAACACAACCACAAAAAGATAACCAAAATCGAGGCAAACGGATCCAAATGGATCTTATTCTGAATTCGGGACAAGTTTAGGTCTATATTAAGCAATCGCCGAGTAATTTATGGAGTAATTACCCTACAAATGAGGCCGGTCACCACCAATTAAGGTGGAAAATATATGTGCTAATACATGTTAGAGAAATGATATGATGAATCATTCTCCGAAAACATGTCGCACGAAAAGAAAAGGTAACGATCTAATCTTAATCGAGATTTCACATTGTATTATCGAAGACAACCTATCATGATTCCAAAGTATGGAGAATGATCCAAATGATCATTCATCCATAGATTTGAAATAATGAAGATTAAACATCTTCGAAAACCAATAATCTACGAATCGGAGATCTCATCGACCAAAAATAGAAAATAGATGAAAAGAAGGAAAATGGATCTAAGATAAAATCCACTAAAAAAAAATTACAAATAAAAATCAAAGAGAAAGAAAATAATCATAAAGAAATTCAAGTGGATTTTCACCAAAATATTTTTTCTATGAAATTTTATAAGATCCTTTTTATGAAGAAATTGAAGATATTAAGATATAAGCAAATACTTTTTTAAAAAAAAATTTAAGAAAAGAAATGAAACAATAAACTCAAAAAAAACTATAAGAAAATATAAGAAGGAAAAAAAAGGAAAAAAAAGTAAATAGGGAGGGTGACACGCAAACTGGTGGTGGTGGATAGAAAAATGGATCCAAAGGCCCAAAACTAAATAAATCCTGTTTTCATAAAGAAAATGAAGAACTCATATAGCAAAACGCAGAAAACAAAAAGTCTCTTCTTCTTCAATGCCTCACGCACTATTCACCTCCAAAAAACGCGGCGGTACCTTCTTCTCAAAAAATTAGGCGGCGGCGAAAAGCCTTTCAACTTCAAAGTTGTTTCTCTCTCGGCCGCGATTCACTCATCAATATCGTTGTTTTGATTTTTTTCCTCAATCGCGAGCTCTCCTCATTAATTAGGAGATTTGCGCCATTGTTGTTGATTTTTGATGTTGAAAGGTGTAAGAAAATGAAATTATTGTATGAAATTTGTTCTTATTGATGCATTGAAGATTGGGGGATTAATGGAGGTGAAGAAGGTGGATGAAAGTTGGAAGATAAATGGGGGGTGAAATTGAAGCTTTGGAATGATTTTTGGCAGAATTTTGTTAGGCTCTTGAAGCTTGAACAAATTGAAGAGAGGTCTGCTGAATTTATAGCAGGATTGGTGAGTTTTGAAAATGAATTTTTCGATGCCGTTTTGCCTTTTGCCTTTTGCGTTTTTGAATATCATGAAAATTTCGTGTTCACTTTCATTTTTGTTTAGCAGATTGATGCCTTTTTGAATCTTCAATTTGCTGCGTTTTGGTGTTTTAATGCGTTGAGTGTTGGTCTGCGTTTTGTTTGTTCTGTTATTGCGTTTTGGCATTGAAGGCGTGCGTTTGTAGCTGCATTTTGACGGCTTGTTTCGGTGTGCAGATTGGGCTTCGTGTGTTAGCTGCGGGATTGCTGTTGGCGTGGTGCTGGGAAAAAGGCTTGGCTTGGCGTGATTTTGCTGATGGTATATGGAACGGTGCGGCTTCCATGTGGCTAATATTAGAAAATGTGTTACAAGTGGTTTTTCTCAAGTGGCTTGTAATGATGTGTTTGGCTGGTACATGGAGAGTTGTATCACGTGGGTTTCAACATGTGATTGGGATGAGTCACATGTTGATTGGAGGAATTATGGACCTTTTTTTATATTTTCTTTTCAATGTATTTTTTCCTTAAAAAAACAATGTCATGGATTTAAACAAAAATATGGGTTTATGATATTTTTTTTTGAAGT
Organism: Lathyrus aphaca; assembly: GCA_963966055.1. Classification (NCBI taxonomy): domain Eukaryota; kingdom Viridiplantae; phylum Streptophyta; class Magnoliopsida; order Fabales; family Fabaceae; genus Lathyrus; species Lathyrus aphaca. The sequence continues at coordinate 246,540,519 of OZ014525.1, forward strand.
AATGGCATCATGGGCATAATTGGTATAAAATGGTTTATGAATAAAAGAAATGGAATTTGAATTATGGAATTAAAAAATTGGATAAAAATGGTTTTGGTTAAACAAATGGATGTTGAATATATAAAAAAAAAGGGAAATTGGTAGAAAATGAATATTTGGATAATCGAACTAGAAATATGGTGTATGGATCGAATAATAAGGATGAATAGAATTGGATATGGAACTAGATATTTTTGTGAAATGAGCCAATTACCACCAAGCCGCAGACAACCATAAAACTTCGAGCTTTCAATCCAGAACCAAACTCAAACCTCTGAGTCTCCGATAGTAACGAATATGGTCGTTCCTGAACCACTGAATAATTTACATCTTAAGTCACAATCACTGTCATAGTCTGAAAACTGTCCTGATGATTTGAATTCATGCTGAGGAAAATAAATCCCCAGATGAACTGCTGATAAACTGATGAACTTGAAGATTCAAACCAAACTTCGCACAAAACACTGTTTGATAACTGATGACTTTCACACGTCACACAACTTGAACTTTGAAAACGCATTGTATGAGGAATAAACCACTAGCACACATAGCTTGCAATTGAAACAATTTGTTTGATAGTTTGACCAAATTTAGGTCAAACGTCCCTCTGAATCGAATTGTGACTGAACAAATGCATCTGAATTGCAAACATTGCCCTGTCTTTTAAATCCTGCAACACAGAGAGAAGAAGAAGCAAACTGCAACATTTTTTGGTATTTTGGTTAGAAGTTAGTAAGTATAAACAGATAGAAGCAAGTAAAAACATGGTGATCCCATACTGTAGACACCCCAAATTTGCCCTCTAGTTTTCTGGCTTTTCATTTTGCATTCATACGCATTTTGCATACCATTTGCATAAGCTCCTAAGACATGGGATCACATTTGCTGAAGAATTTGGGTTTCACATTTTTATCTGTGGATTATCATAGAACTCAAGTTTCAGCCATGCAGCCATCAGTGGTATCATTCTCCTCATGTCGCTGGATTAGGGTTTATTTCCCTGAAACAGTGATCCTCAAGGATTTCACGTCTGCAGGGACCATCCACTATGCCTCTGGCTCATTGTCAGACTATTTTCTCCTTCATCAAGTTACAAGAATATTTTCGTATTCTCAGCATCTCAGGAAATTTCTTTCTCAAAAAAAAAGGGTCTTGGTTGGGGTTCAGGTGCAGTTGTTCATTCATGATCCAATTTAGGCGGATGTTTGACCTAGTCTTGGTCAAACTATCAGGAGATTTCGTCAAGTGCAAGTTATTTGTTTCAAATGGTTCGTTTCTCAAGCAGTGTGTATCCAAGGTTGAGTTGTGGACTTCATCAGGCTGTCAAACAATAGTTCATGAGAAGTTAGTGCCAAAGTCAGGATCATCACATGCTCAGTTGTGTTCATTTTTTCAGTCAGAGTTTTGTGTGGTGGAAGTTTCAACTCATGATTCCTTAATTGTAAGGCTTTTCATTGGATCCACAGTGAAGATTCTAATTCATCAGGATTCACTTTGTTTCTCAAGAATCGATTCAATTTGGTTTCAAATGTGATTTTTGGGGATTCGTTTTAATTGTCACCGTTCAACTTCAAGAGAATTTTATCATCATTAATTTCATATGTTATCTGAATTTATATATATTATTAGAAGGCAATTCATTTAATTTCTTTGTCCATCATCATCATCATTCATGGAGACTATTATTTATAGTTCAAAATTCAGCAAAGGCCCATGATGAAGTCCATTACATTGCAAAAAAAATCATTCAAAGTTATTACAAGAAATAAAGCCATGAAACACCAAGGCCCATTAAGTCACAAAGAGTAAATAAGAGTTGACCTAGCTTTAAATACAGCTTGTTGATCCCAAAAAAAAGAGGAAGGCTGCGCCTCTTTCTCATATTTTTTCCAGATTTTTAACTCACACATACACACATTTTGACTCTAAAATAGCAACAAAATACAGCATTTCTTCACTTTCTTGCTCTCACTCTTCATCACTTTTTCACAACACTTCATCCTCATAACCAGTTCAGCAACAGCAAACACCTTCCACCACTCTTTTGAAAACCAGCATCTAAAAAAACACTCTCACAATCAAAAACCTGCAAAACAAAACAGCAACACACAATCACAGCCATCACCCTGTATCCTGCAAAACTCACAACCAAACTCACCCTTCAAACATTCCTCAACATCAACCACCACAACATCACCGTGAACAACAGCCAAACCTCCTTCAACGCGTCACCACCCCCGGTTTCTGTTTTCAATCAACAAACAACACAACACATCTCAGAACCACATCAGCCACCGTCAACCTCACAACTGAGTCAACTTCACTCCTCCCCCTCAAATCTCCGTCCCTGTCAAAACATAACTATCTGAAAACCATCAAGAATAAACCAACACCAACCTCAACGCACCTTTCACAACTCCATTTTCAAACCTTTCATAAAACGCATCAACAACAACAAATAACAGACCTGAGAATCACACAAAACCAACAAATGGAAATCTAAAAAAAAAAGAACGCAGAAGATGAAGGGAAGTTTTGGCAAAACAGATCGAAAGTGAGAAGAAGTTTCAAACCGTAATCGTTGAAGGGATGAAGCCGTGCTCGTCGGTGGATAGCTAGCTGAGGTTAGGGATTGAGGAAGTCGTATCTTGACGACGACGAGGACTAAACCGCCAAATTGAAACCGAAGAAGAATCGGAGCCACCGCGCTCGTTTTCTTGTTGTCAATCAATTGACGATCGCCTTTAGCACTTTGACATTTGTACCTTTGGGTCACTGCACCAACCACTCCCATCGCCGTCGTTAGAAAGGGTTATCACTGCCGTTGAAGATGTGAATCGCCGTGTTTGTCCTTTGAAAGAAGAGAGAGATGCGATCGAGCTGAAGAAGATGGCGAGGCGTTGAGGGAGAGACCGAGATCGGAAAAGGGGGAGGAACTGAGTCTCATTTTGTTTCCGATCGTGAGGGCGAGTTCGTGGAACCGTTGATAGGCGTGATCCCTTTTTGTAGTTGCTGAAGAAGATAGGCGTGATCCCTTTTGTGACTGAGTTGTTTGACCCTTTCCTTTTTTTGTTAGATCTGTTCTGCAGATTTCTTTTTTTTTTTATTTAACTTGTTTACTTTTATAAAACTCTTTTTCTGATTTCTTATATTATTATTATTTATATTATGAGCTTAATTGTTGCTGATTAATGGACATGTGCCCTAAACCGTGTGTCTTCATAATCACACCACAAGTCTGGTACATTCTCCCCTGCTATTGTTGTTGGGTTTCTCTCAAGCCCATTAGATTTTTCGGGCTGCACCCTTAACTTCAGATGTTGGCCCCTTGCCTTTTCTAATTAACTTTATTTATTTTGTGGTTTCTAATCAATTTCAATATCTTTTGTTTAGTTATTTTTTTTTTGTTGGTACTGGGTTATAGTTAATAACTAATATTTATTAATTCTCTTTGATGTTATTTGTTTAATTATTGTTTAGAATTTTAATTAGATTTTCTTGTTAAAGCTTTGTTGAGTTTTTGTTTTAGAATTTATTAATTAGAATGGGGATTTCGATTGATTTTGGTTCTAGTTTGGTTTGATGTTGTGTAGGTTCATGTCTCAATTCCGATGACGAAGATTGTGGTGTGATGGTGGCTTTGTGTTTATTTTGTTGCCAATTCTCCTTTAGGCTTGGATATTACGCGAACCAATTCTTGATATTAATTCTGGGTTTCTTTTGTGCATATTGAAGAGGCAACGGACCTTCTCCGTTAGGTAACAGTGAGGCCGATTATACTTGTTGCATACTGTCGCATCTGGAAGCCCTACTGGTGTAGGCTCTGTTTGTTCGTTATTCATCTTATCTCCATTTCGCATTCTCATCTCCTTATCTTATTCATTGTTCATCTCCATTGCATTCTTCTTCTTATCTTATTCTTCTTCCTCATTCTTTCTCGACTGGAGGTGTGCTTAGGCCACCATGGAGCTTCTCCTTTCATCCTTCTCTTGCAAACCTCACTAACCTAGGACCATCCGAGCATGTGAATATTAGGGTTATGATTAGTCTCCCCACTTAGTTTTACCTTTGTGTCTCTTTGAGTCTTCTCTCCTCACCTCATAATCAGGGACTAAACCCTAAAGGCTTTAAGGCTTTGTGATTAAGCTTATGCCTGCATCCTTCTCTTAGGATGGAGTGTATAACTTTAATCCTAAGTGTTAAACCCTTCATGTGTTTAAATCTCTTAATCAATTCACTTAATAATCATCAAGACATCACACTTGTAACTTGGGCCTTGCATTAGGGTTCTAATTCTTCCTTAATTGGTTAAGAAGGACTAACCCTAGTGTTAATGGACAAGTCCCCCTCAAGTTGTCTTACAAACCCTAAAAAACACTTCATCATCATACCAGTTAATAAAATCCACTTAATCAAAGGCTTGTTTTGTTATGAGTTTAATCCCTAATCATGGATTAAGTTGAGGAGTTTTCCTCAGCTTAAACATTCTCATCTATTATCCTTCTATTAGGATGGTGTAATGAGTCTGTTTAATCTTTGATTATGGCTTAACCTCATTACTCAACACTAAACAAAAACACCAAAAGCATCTAAATAATCACAAGTAGGTTAATGATCTTAACCCTACACCAAAGGTGATTAAGTGTGAGAATCTGACTTCACACTTAAGGTATTCTCATTACCCCTAATCAGAGGGAAGATGTGATGAGTTTACCAAATCCATTGGTTTAGGCTTAAGCTCATTGTCTTATGACAAACTTTCAAAAGAAATAAAAGACTGAAAACACAAAAACAAACAATAATCGTCTCCTCCGGGATTCTTTTCTCATCTCATTCACTCACAAACGAGAACTTGCTTCTTCCGTCTAATGCAAGACAGTTTGCACCTGAGCCAGACAGGTCATACACTTGAGCATAGACAAGTAAGCAGTTCACAAGTCAATTCATCTTTCAGTCTCTTTGGGTCGAACTACGGTGTTCTGACTTCCTCATTGCACGAGAGGATACGTAGGCATAACTTAACAGTTATCGAACAAAAGTCTCTGTACATTCCCCCTCCTTCCAGCATTATTCTTTGAGCCTCATTATCATGAGCATCTTATTCTTGTCTTTACACTGACACTTTCATACTTCACATCACTTATACACTTTACACTGACACCTGTACATATTGCTTTCCAGCTCTTTATACACAGATTGCACTGACACTACCCCTTTAAAACACAAATCTTTCAAGCGTGGATCCCGTCGAGTACGACGGACAATCTGGGTGCTAATACCTTCCCAGGTTGTAACCAACCCCCTTTCTCAGTCTCTCTGGTTCGCAACCGTCTTATCCATTTCTTTCTAGGTCTATGCAGCATTACCTTTCCTCCGGGATAAAAATGCCTAGCTGGCGACTCTTTTCATCTCCAGTGAGTTCACGGATGTGTGTTCTCATTGTTCCCTTCGCCGACCGTTCGCGTCTGTACCTTCATCTGACCCTGTTTCATTTGTCGGGAGCGACAGCTTGGCGACTCTGCTGGGGACCCTTATACTGCAACCAGGGCTTCTGGTTCTTTTTGTGGGTTCCTCCTAGCGCTTGATTGATTTGTGTTTACTGGGGTGTTATGTGCTATTTGTGTTTGTATATCTCATTTATTGCTTTATGTACAGTTTTGTTTATCGCTTTCTTTATAGCTTTATATACATCATACTGTCATGCTGTCTGGCTGGATCTGGTTTTGCTTTGGTGGGTGGGGTTCTATTGAGAGTTAAGGTCCTATACCTGGGACCTGAGTGACACCTAGGCTAGAGTGAATCATATTCTTTCCCATTCCATCTCGGTCTGGTGCGGGAATATGAAACACGGTTCAGATGTGGGTTTCTTCTTGAGAACTCTGTGTTTCAGATTTCCTGCAATGCTAGGGCTATCTGGGAAGCCTGCTAAGTCTGGATGACCTTTAGTATTGACCTTCAGAAACTGAGGTGAATTAGAGGAGGAACTTTTATGGTTATTGTAAACACTGTACCTCCGGGTTAAAAGTGTTTACACTTCTCATAACTGATCCAAGTCTGAGGATCCTTGTTTTAGAACACCACCTGTGAGGGGGTTGGGCTGTTTACAGGTTTGCAGGAACCCTTGACCTCAACATACCCTCATTACCAGTACAATTGTTTGATCCGGTCACTATGATCCTGAAGTTCTTGACCTTCGGTTCTCAGTTACTATTTTGGGTTATTATTCAGAGATCTTGTGGTTACAGACACTTGATTCTTGGCAGTATCCCAGATTCCAGGCAGTTTCCAGATGTGATCCCATGTCTTTGCATCTTTTGCATCATCATATTGCATTTTGCATTTGCATCTGCATTGCATTTTCCTCCTCTAGAGAGCTCATCCTTCCTCTTTTGTCCATGACCAGCCAGCTGATTTCCCGGTACTCAGTTTGAACAAGTGTTAACTGTGGGAAGACGACAGAGTGTGTGAAGCTAGACTGAACAGTGTCAAGAGGTAAAGGGTCAGATTGGAAGCCATCAGTAGTTATGTCAGAGAACAACCGTCAGAATGTTGAGTTTCCACTTGGTTTCACTTTGATGACCAATCCATTGTATGGTCTTTCTCCTGATGAGGATCTTCCACAAGTGAACAATCTTGCTCAGGCTCAGCCTGCACAGACCCCGATCGTGAATCAGGGTGTACCTGAACCATCTGTTGTCCGAGGTGGACCTTCATCTTCGACTGATACTACAGATTATCAGGGTTTTGCCTTCCCCATGCCAGACTCCCAAGGGGCAATCCCTCTTGTGAAAACCAAGGATCCTCAAGTTATTGATCGTGCTGAAAGATTTCGTGTGTTGGACGAGCGACTCAAAGCCTTAGCGGATCCTGATGCCTTCGGTTTTGATGCTCTAACCCTGTGTTTGGTACCTGGTCTTGTCATTCCTCCAGATTTCAAGACTCCTAAGTTCGAGAAGTACACTGGTGTCAGTTGCCCGAAGCGTCATTTGGTGATGTTCTGTAGAAAAATGACTTCTCATGCCCACAATGATAAATTGATGATTCACTGTTTTCAGGACAGTTTAAGTGGGGCATCTTTAAGTTGGTACTTGAATTTGGAAAGCAGTCATATTCGATCTTGGAATGATTTATCCAGAGCTTTCGTAAAGCAATACCAGTACAATATGGACGTGGCGCCCAATCGCACGCACTTGCAGAGCCTATCCCAGAGGAGTGGTGAATCTTTCAGAGAATACGCACAGCGGTGGAGAGAATTGGCAGCCCAAGTGCAACCACCACTTTCAGACAGAGAATTAATTGACCTGTTCGTGGGCACCTTGCAGGGTCCATACTTGGAAAGAATGAGTAGTATTGGGATGACAAGCTTCTCTGATTTGATGATAGTTGGAGTACGCATTGAGAGCCTGCTCAAAAGTGGAAAGATCCAGGACTTTTCGAATATCCCAGCTAGTGAAGGAGAGTCTGTTGTTAGCTCCCAAGAGGAAGAATGGAATGACGTCAGTGCAGTCATGGCAAATATCGAATATTCTAGGACAACATCTTCTCAGAGATTATCTTTTCCTGAATCTGATTACTCTTATGGACATCCGGCAATGCTCAGAGCACCGTATCAGAAGCCTTGGACTCCTCCTCGTCCAAATCTACAAGCTCATGGTCGAAGACCTCAGAATCAACTGCAGAGCCAGCCTAGGCCTCGTAACAATCTGGAAAGAAGGATTGCTCCTCTTCATCCAGTCCCCGTGGCATACAGTGAACTCTTGCCGCATCTAATTCAGAGCTCTTTGGTGGTTCCTAAGCCTCTCAAGCCGTTTCCAGAGCCGTACCCTCCAGGGTACAATCCTCATGAGTAGTGCGGGTATCATGGTGGATCAATGGGGCATTCAACTGAAGATTGCAAAGCTTTTCAAGCCAGAGTACAACATTTGATCGACAAGGGTTACATCTCCTTTCCAGAAGGAAGCTTGGTTGTGCACGTCAACCTTTCACCTGATTGAGTTCAAAGACTTCAGAAGAAGCGTATCTTGATTTCAGTGGCTCAGACAACATTATGTCATCAGAGTTGGTGATCATTGTATCCTTTTTATCATTTGCATTGTAGTTTCTTTCCTGTTAGCAGCTACTTGTCTTTTAAGCAATGTTATTTTTGAATGGTAATGTTAATGTAGTGATCTTGCATTTTTGAATCAATTATGTCGCATTCGCTCATTTTTTCTTTCCTTGCATCCAAAACGAAAAATATAAAAAAAAATTTGCATCCATATACCTCCCATTTATTTCACTGTTGTTTAGCAGGTTTGAGGGAGGATGATGACAACTGAATACCCATAATTGTTGAAGGTATGCTTTCAGGGTAGAACCCGTTGACGATGTACATGCATTGCTTCAATTCCCAAACACCGGAGATATAAGGGAGATAAACCCTCGTCAACCCCTTTGAGCCTTGAAGTAGGAGTTTCTTTTCTGAACGAAAAAACCCTCACATTTAACCCAGGGCAGGGTAGTTACCAGTTAATTTGACCGAGCGTTCAAATTTCCAAAGGAGTGTGCATCCGAGGATCCATTACCTTTATTCATTGCACCTCAAGAGGTCAAGGGATGTGAAACCACAATGGTTATCCCTCACCAACAAAGGAATGAGGCAGTCAACCCTCTCAGCAAGTCATGACAAGCCAGTGTCACACGATTTGTTCAACAAAAAAAAAAAAAAGAAATAAAGCCCGCTAAGTCGAAAAAGGTGTGAAAACATATGACTTAGGCAAAAGTTAGGGCATCCCGCTGGACTTCAAAATCGAAAATTCAAAAAGAACCAGTCCAGGCAAAAGTTAGGGAGTAAAAAAAAATGAAAGAGAATTTTCCATGAGAACAAAGTCGTGTGACCAGACACAAAGTCAGAAGGGGTGACTGTTACTCCAAGAAACCTCATTGGTGCGTAAACCATCAACGTCATTGGTTCCTCAATCATTACAAAACCCTTGTGAGAAGCGAGCGCTTAAGTCAAATTAGCTGAACGTAGGACTGGAGAACATCAAGGAGAATGGGTGGGCACAAATAAATTTTGAGCCATAAATCTTTCTTTCTAAAACCGTGAACCAGACCACGTCATAACCCTTGAAAGTCCTAATTGAATCAGGTTCAATTCTGAAAGCATACTACGACAAGGTTGCGTAAACTGACTCCTAAAGGTTTGCTAACTCAACACTACGTTTGGACTAATCGTCCATTCGTCACACACTGTCACAACATTAAAATAAATAAATTTCCAAACTTGCATGTGCACTGCATTAAAATTACCATTTGTGAATGAACAGTTTTAATTGCAAGTCAGTTTGTGACACCAGGGAAGTTCCTACAGAAAGCAATCACGAGGAAACTTGATCATTCAACAATGATGACCAGAATCAAGAGCATTTTGTCATCCTATGAATCAGGGGCATGTTATCCAGTGGTTTGTCGACCAAGGAATCAGTCAGGGAAAAGCAAGTTCCCAAGCATCAGTTGATCGAGGAATGTCATTCAAAGTCAGTTGATAAGAGCTGAATCTGCCAAACAGGGGCAGGACACCCGGAGTTTCCGCTGACCAAAGATATATTCTCCCAATCCTCCGTCAGAATGGGTCAATTCGCTTCCACGCTCATACCGGGGCAGAATAATTCCAGAGCTCACTAAGTGCAACTCTCCTCGAGAGGACATCCAAGTCCGCCATGCCAAGAATTGGATAATTAGTGATAGTCAGTTCAGAGACTCACCCAACAGGAGCAACTTTGGCTACACAGGGCAGAGTATATCAGTAATCTCAGAGTTCAAGACGAGTGTCGGGAAATCATGCTACCCGCCGTCGCCTTTGTCACCCTTCTCAACCAGAAGCCTTGTCACTAAGACCTTTCTTCCCACCTCGGGAGTTTTTCTGGCCTTTCATAATCATTGCATAAATCATTTGCATACGTTATTCATGTCGCATATAGAGCATATGCATCATAATTGCATTGAGCATAACTCCCCACAAACATCAGATCTCACATCCAGGGCCTCGTAACCCCAACTTATCAACCTTTCAAAGTCCAGTTCTCGTCTGGCAAGCCTTTTCAAAGCCCAGTTCCCGTCTGGCAAACTTTTCAGAGTCTAGTCCTCGTCCGACAGACCAACCCAAAGTCCAGTTCTCGTCTGGCAAACCAACTTCAAATACTAGTTCTCGTCTGGTAGGCGAATCTTTTAGCCAATTCTCGTATGGTTACCTTTTCATTTAACCGTTTGAACGCCAGTTCTCGTCTGGTAGTTATTCTTTTTTCAGAGTCAATTCTCGTTTGACAATGAACCTGAGGAGTCAGTTCTCGTCTGACGATTTATTCCTTGCCCATCAGTTCTCGACTGTTGGCCTACCTTTAATAAACCGGTGCTCGTCTGGCACTTCACCTTCAAAAGTCCAATTGCTTGGCAACCAAAAAATATATATCTATCAACCTGGCCCTAGCGCCCAACCATCCTTGTTTCATATCTTTGCATGAGCATACGTCTGCATTGTACATCATTTGCATTGCATCTTCATACCGCATGGTTTCTGTTTTAGCTCTGATGTGGGGCAAGAATCGTTTCAAGACGTAATCTGGGGCAGTTATCTCAAGACCTGTTGAATTTCTGCGAGAGTTTGAAGACACTGGGGCAATTCTGGATGCCAAGTCTTCTGTAAAATCCTCTGAAGACGATCTTTTATGGATGATGCAATCTGAGGCAATTTGAAGAGTAAAGGGATGCTTGGTCACTCTGGATGATCAGTATGCAGTTGTTGAGCTCAGAAGTTTGAAGCACTGTGTTAATTCTCAGGGAATGTCTGGTATTTATTTTACCAGCAGGGCATTGGAAGTTTATTTCTTCCCCGAGCATAAAGATCTTATTTCGGCCAACAAGATTCCCTCATGAGGAGTTGGTTATTCGCATTCAGTCAAGGCCAAATTTCATTGGCACATCTTCCCAACACAGCTGTTATGCTATACTTGGGGCATATTTTGATTCTCCAGCAAAGTCTCTCCTCAGCAGAGCATTGCCAAATCTTTTTCTCAACCGTGAAGGTTGACATCCCCAGCTGAGTAAGAACAGATGATAACCCCAGCAGAACTTCAAGGCTAATTGAATCGTTCTCATCCCCAAGCGGACTTATCTTTCCGCGGTGAAGTTTTCCCAACAGGAAGCTGAAGGCCTTGCTTCCCCACAAAGTTAGAATTATCAGAATTCCCTCCTCAGCAGGATTGTGTGATCAAGCATCTTCCCTAGTCAAGTCTAAAGATGATCTTTCCCCATAAAGTCATCGGGATTCTCATTTCCAAGGGATTTCCTCAGCAGAGCAAGAAGAAATTCTCCCCAGTGGAGTCAGAGCAGGATGATCAGATCCTCAGCAGATGTTCAAAGCAGTTAAACGAAGTATACCTCACGCAGAGTCGTCTTTCCTCCAGTGAAAACCTCTCCAACAAGCATCAGGTTGCCAACACTTCGTTCCCATCAGAGTTAAAAGCTTTCAACCCGTCAGCAGTATACAGAATGCTTCCCAAATTCCCCAGCGGAGAGTTAAAGCTAAAGCAGTTGCCTTGCACTCCCAAACATCAGTATATACTCCTTGTGGCACCCGTCCGTGTCATATCCCAAGCAGAAATCCAAAGCATCCACTTTGCACTCACAGATACGCTTGTATATATAACTTTCTTGACATCCGTCCATGTCACTTTCCCCAGCACAGTATTATAAACACTTTGTACATCAGATACTCAGTTCATACTATACTTTTCTCCTTTTTGATACTCGTCCGTGTCACTCTCCCCAACAGATAAATACTCATCTGTATACCAATCACTCTATATATAGATACTCGTCCGTATCTTGTATATACCACTTACATATCCCCGCAGATCCAGCACTAGTCCTTGTTCTTTGTTAACCAGTTGGTACTCGTCTGTACCATCATCTCAGAACATGCGTCAAGCGTTTGTTTCTACCTGATACTCGTCCGTATCATGGTCTTAAGGATGCTCGTCCGTATCTTTAATCCATACACTGTGTCAAACACTTACGTCTCCTTGAATATAGATACTCGTCTGTGTCTAATATTCCCCAAAAGAGTCCCCTCAGAATCAACACTCGTCCGTGTTCATTGTTAACCAGTTGATACTCGTCCGTATCGTCATCTCTAAACACGTGTCAGTATTTGTTTCTACCCGATACTCGTCCGTATCGTAGTCTTAGGGATGCTCGTCCGCATCTTTAATCTATACACAGCGTCAAAACACTTATACCTTTATTTCTTGGATATAAACACTCGTCCGTGTTTACTATTCCCCAGTAGATCGCCAGCAAAGCAATTTTCTTTTTATCTGACACTCGTCCTGTGTCATGATAAACCCTGAGAGCAGCCGTACCCTGCTAGGTGGTCGTCCTCCACCTCTTGATGGTCGTCCTCCATCATGCTCATCCGATGGCCGTCCCCATCATTGATTTTCTATCCGACATTCGTCCTATGTCGTGATTTTTTAGCAGCCGTCCCCTGCTAGGTGATCGTCCTTCACCATTAGATGACCGTCCCTCATCTTAACCCCAACAGAGCAGCCGTCCCCTGCTAGGTGATCGTCCTTCACCTTTGATGACCGTACCTCATCATCTGTTTATTTCATTTATTCTTTAACCCGATGGGCGTCCCCGTCGTGGTCCCTTTTCTTTTTAGCCCGATGGCCGTCCCCATCGTCGGTTACTTTACTTTATGAACTTGATGGCCGTCCCCGTCATGTTTCATTCGATCCCCAGAGAATCTTGCAGCTTTATCTTGATGGCCGTCCCCATCATAATTCTTTTATCCCCAGCATGTCGGCCGTCCCCGTCATTGCTTTATTTTCCGCACTTTTCCCAGCGTGTCGGCCGTCCCCGTCATTGCTCTTTACCCAGCAGCCGTCATCTGCTCGACGGTCGTCCTCCGTCGCCCACACTTTACGATATACTTTGCTTTCTTATACAATCTATATCCCTTTTTCTTCATTCTGTGAGTGCAAATTTCGGGGTCTTTTTGGTATTCAATCACTGTTTATTTTGAACGTCTAATAGCCGTTGCTCTCATCCTTTTCAGATTAACAGTTGCTTGAATAGGGGCAGCTGTAGACACCCCAAATTTGCCCTCTAGTTTTCTGGCTTTTCATTTTGCATTCATACGCATTTTGCATACCATTTGCATAAGCTCCTAAGACATGGGATCACATTTGCTGAAGAATTTGGGTTTCACGTTTTTATCTGTGGATTATCATAGAACTCAAGTTTCAGCCATGCAGCCATCAGTGGTATCATTCTCCTCATGTCGCTGGATTAGGGTTTATTTCCCTGAAACAGTGATCCTCAAGGATTTCACGTCTGCAGGGACCATCCACTATGCCTCTGGCTCATTGTCAGACTATTTTCTCCTTCATCAAGTTACAAGAATATTTTCGTATTCTCAGCATCTCAGGAAATTTCTTTCTCAAAAAAAAAAAGGGTCTTGGTTGGGGTTCAGGTGCAGTTGTTCATTCATGATCCAATTTAGGCGGATGTTTGACCTAGTCTTGGTCAAACTATCAGGAGATTTCGTCAAGTGCAAGTTATTTGTTTCAAATGGTTCGTTTCTCAAGCAGTGTGTATCCAAGGTTGAGTTGTGGACTTCATCAGGCTGTCAAACAATAGTTCATGAGAAGTTAGTGCCAAAGTCAGGATCATCACATGCTCAGTTGTGTTCATTTTTTCAGTCAGAGTTTTGTGTGGTGGAAGTTTCAACTCATGATTCCTTAATTGTAAGGCTTTTCATTGGATCCACAGTGAAGATTCTAATTCATCAGGATTCACTTTGTTTCTCAAGAATCGATTCAATTTGGTTTCAAATGTGATTTTTGGGGATTCGTTTTAATTGTCACCGTTCAACTTCAAGAGAATTTTATCATCATTAATTTCATATGTTATCTGAATTTATATATATTATTAGAAGGCAATTCATTTAATTTCTTTGTCCATCATCATCATCATTCATGGAGACTATTATTTATAGTTCAAAATTCAGCAAAGGCCCATGATGAAGTCCATTACATTGCAAAAAAAATCATTCAAAGTTATTACAAGAAATAAAGCCATGAAACACCAAGGCCCATTAAGTCACAAAGAGTAAATAAGAGTTGACCTAGCTTTAAATACAGCTTGTTGATCCCAAAAAAAAGAGGAAGGCTGCGCCTCTTTCTCATATTTTTTCCAGATTTTTAACTCACACATACACACATTTTGACTCTAAAATAGCAACAAAATACAACATTTCTTCACTTTCTTGCTCTCACTCTTCATCACTTTTTCACAACACTTCATCCTCATAACCAGTTCAGCAACAGCAAACACCTTCCACCACTCTTTTGAAAACCAGCATCTAAAAAAACACTCTCACAATCAAAAACCTGCAAAACAAAACAGCAACACACAATCACAGCCATCACCCTGTATCCTGCAAAACTCACAACCAAACTCACCCTTCAAACATTCCTCAACATCAACCACCACAACATCACCGTGAACAACAGCCAAACCTCCTTCAACGCGTCACCACCCCCGGTTTCTGTTTTCAATCAACAAACAACACAACACATCTCAGAACCACATCAGCCACCGTCAACCTCACAACTGAGTCAACTTCACTCCTCCCCCTCAAATCTCCGTCCCTGTCAAAACATAACTATCTGAAAACCATCAAGAATAAACCAACACCAACCTCAACGCACCTTTCACAACTCCATTTTCAAACCTTTCATAAAACGCATCAACAACAACAAATAACAGACCTGAGAATCACACAAAACCAACAAATGGAAATCTCAAAAAAAAAGAACGCAGAAGATGAAGGGAAGTTTTGGCAAAACAGATCGAAAGTGAGAAGAAGTTTCAAACCGTAATCGTTGAAGGGATGAAGCCGTGCTCGTCGGTGGATAGCTAGCCGAGGTTAGGGATTGAGGAAGTCGTATCTTGACGACGACGAGGACTAAACCGCCAAATTGAAACCGAAGAAGAATCGGAGCCACCGCGCTCGTTTTCTTGTTGTCAATCAATTGACGATCGCCTTTAGCACTTTGACATTTGTACCTTTGGGTCACTGCACCGACCACTCCCATCGCCGTCGTTAGAAAGAGTTATCACTGCCGTTGAAGATGTGAATCGCCGTGTTTGTCCTTTGAAAGAAGAGAGAGATGCGATCGAGCTGAAGAAGATGGCGAGGCGTTGAGGGAGAGACCGAGATCAGAAAAGGGGGAGGAACTGAGTCTCATTTTGTTTCCGATCGTGAGGGCGAGTTCGTGGAACCGTTGATAGGCGTGATCCCTTTTTGTAGTTGCTGAAGAAGATAGGCGTGATCCCTTTTGTGACTGAGTTGTTTGACCCTTTCCTTTTTTTGTTAGATCTGTTCTGCAGATTTCTTTTTTTTTTTATTTAACTTGTTTACTTTTATAAAACTCTTTTTCTGATTTCTTATATTATTATTATTTATATTATGAGCTTAATTGTTGCTGATTAATGGACATGTGCCCTAAACCGTGTGTCTTCATAATCACACCACAAGTCTGGTACATTCTCCCCTGCTATTGTTGTTGGGTTTCTCTCAAGCCCATTAGATTTTTCGGGCTGCACCCTTAACTTCAGATGTTGGCCCCTTGCCTTTTCTAATTAACTTTATTTATTTTGTGGTTTCTAATCAATTTCAATATCTTTTGTTTAGTTATTTTTTTTTTGTTGGTACTGGGTTATAGTTAATAACTAATATTTATTAATTCTCTTTGATGTTATTTGTTTAATTATTGTTTAGAATTTTAATTAGATTTTCTTGTTAAAGCTTTGTTGAGTTTTTGTTTTAGAATTTATTAATTAGAATGGGGATTTCGATTGATTTTGGTTCTAGTTTGGTTTGATGTTGTGTAGGTTCATGTCTCAATTCCGATGACGAAGATTGTGGTGTGATGGTGGCTTTGTGTTTATTTTGTTGCCAATTCTCCTTTAGGCTTGGATATTACGCGAACCAATTCTTGATATTAATTCTGGGTTTCTTTTGTGCATATTGAAGAGGCAACGGACCTTCTCCGTTAGGTAACAGTGAGGCCGATTATACTTGTTGCATACTGTCGCATCTGGAAGCCCTACTGGTGTAGGCTCTGTTTGTTCGTTATTCATCTTATCTCCATTTCGCATTCTCATCTCCTTATCTTATTCATTGTTCATCTCCATTGCATTCTTCTTCTTATCTTATTCTTCTTCCTCATTCTTTCTCGACTGGAGGTGTGCTTAGGCCACCATGGAGCTTCTCCTTTCATCCTTCTCTTGCAAACCTCACTAACCTAGGACCATCCGAGCATGTGAATATTAGGGTTATGATTAGTCTCCCCACTTAGTTTTACCTTTGTGTCTCTTTGAGTCTTCTCTCCTCACCTCATAATCAGGGACTAAACCCTAAAGGCTTTAAGGCTTTGTGATTAAGCTTATGCCTGCATCCTTCTCTTAGGATGGAGTGTATAACTTTAATCCTAAGTGTTAAACCCTTCATGTGTTTAAATCTCTTAATCAATTCACTTAATAATCATCAAGACATCACACTTGTAACTTGGGCCTTGCATTAGGGTTCTAATTCTTCCTTAATTGGTTAAGAAGGACTAACCCTAGTGTTAATGGACAAGTCCCCCTCAAGTTGTCTTACAAACCCTAAAAAACACTTCATCATCATACCAGTTAATAAAATCCACTTAATCAAAGGCTTGTTTTGTTATGAGTTTAATCCCTAATCATGGATTAAGTTGAGGAGTTTTCCTCAGCTTAAACATTCTCATCTATTATCCTTCTATTAGGATGGTGTAATGAGTCTGTTTAATCTTTGATTATGGCTTAACCTCATTACTCAACACTAAACAAAAACACCAAAAGCATCTAAATAATCACAAGTAGGTTAATGATCTTAACCCTACACCAAAGGTGATTAAGTGTGAGAATCTGACTTCACACTTAAGGTATTCTCATTACCCCTAATCAGAGGGAAGATGTGATGAGTTTACCAAATCCATTGGTTTAGGCTTAAGCTCATTGTCTTATGACAAACTTTCAAAAGAAATAAAAGACTGAAAACACAAAAACAAACAATAATCGTCTCCTCCGGGATTCTTTTCTCATCTCATTCACTCACAAACGAGAACTTGCTTCTTCCGTCTAATGCAAGACAGTTTGCACCTGAGCCAGACAGGTCATACACTTGAGCATAGACAAGTAAGCAGTTCACAAGTCAATTCATCTTTCAGTCTCTTTGGGTCGAACTACGGTGTTCTGACTTCCTCATTGCACGAGAGGATACGTAGGCATAACTTAACAGTTATCGAACAAAAGTCTCTGTACATTCCCCCTCCTTCCAGCATTATTCTTTGAGCCTCATTATCATGAGCATCTTATTCTTGTCTTTACACTGACACTTTCATACTTCACATCACTTATACACTTTACACTGACACCTGTACATATTGCTTTCCAGCTCTTTATACACAGATTGCACTGACACTACCCCTTTAAAACACAAATCTTTCAAGCGTGGATCCCGTCGAGTACGACGGACAATCTGGGTGCTAATACCTTCCCAGGTTGTAACCAACCCCCTTTCTCAGTCTCTCTGGTTCGCAACCGTCTTATCCATTTCTTTCTAGGTCTATGCAGCATTACCTTTCCTCCGGGATAAAAATGCCTAGCTGGCGACTCTTTTCATCTCCAGTGAGTTCACGGATGTGTGTTCTCATTGTTCCCTTCGCCGACCGTTCGCGTCTGTACCTTCATCTGACCCTGTTTCATTTGTCGGGAGCGACACATACGAAGCAAAGACCTGCAACTGAGAAGGATAAATGAACCAACACGTGATCTTGTTTGTATGCGAAATGCAGATGAGATGCGAAAAATCTTAGGGTAAAAAATTAGGGTATGACAGATGCCCCTATTTAAGTTTTCTTCAATCCAGAGATAATGAAGATTGAAATCTTCGTTTCGACAAGATGGAAGATACTTAAATATCGAAAAAAAACCCAATTTTTGATCCTAAGATGCCAAAAAATGGAATGAAATGGAACGACATGAAGCGAAAGATATGAAGATGATATGGAAATGATATAAAGCAAATGAAAATGTTATGAAAGCATATGAAAATATATGAAAGCATATGAGATGTTATGAGAATGTAGAGGAAAAATGTGAAATGCAGAGAAATCCGTGAGGGATAAGACGACACATGAAGAAGAAATAAATGCTGGGGATAAGGAGCATGAAACTCCAACAGGAAAAACAACATGCTAAAGACCAAATCATGGCTCAGCCGAGATGAAAATGTCCAAGAATGGCAATTAGACAGAAAGGATCACAACACCCAGGAATGGCACTGAATGAAGTGAGAAAAGTCCCGAAAAAGATACATCAGAAACATCCAGGGATAACATTACTGACTTTACTAGGAATATCCGAGAATGGCAATCGGAAAAGGGTAATCACAACATCTGAGAATAGCAATCAGATAAAAAGTGAATCACAACATTCAGGAATAGAACTGAATGAAATGGGAAAATTTCGGGAAAGTACATCAACTCAATGATGACTCCAACATGGAAATCCGAGAATGGCAATCAGAAGGAAAATGATCACAACATCCAAGAATAGCAATCAGATAAAATGTGAATCACAACATTCAGGAACAGAATTGAATGAGATGGAAAAAAGTTCGGGACAGTACATCAAATCAATGATGACTTCACTATGGACATCCGAGAATGGCAATCGGAAGGGAAATGATCACAACATCCGAGAATAGCAATCAGATAAAATGTGAATCACAACATTCAGGAACAGAACTGAATGAAATGGGAAAAGAACGGGAAAGTACATCAACTCAATGATGACTTCACTATGGACATCCGAGAATGGCAATCGGATAAAAGGGTGTAATATCTGAGAAGAAAAAACGAGTATATGAAGAAACGTTCTGGAGAGACAGACAAATGCCAAGTAAGTTGGACTTTGATCAAAAAGTAAGAAGTTGAAAACAACAAGACCTCGAGAAATGCATATGAGGACTAAAACACTCAGTATGCAGACATTTACGAAAATGGGGACTAACCCACCCAAGAACACGCATAATGAGGACTAAAACACTCAAATATGCAAACGTAAACAAGAATGGGGAATAACACACCCAAGAAAATGCATAATGAGGAATAACACACTCAAATATGCAAACATAAACAAAACTGGGGAATAACACACCCAAGAGAAAAATGAGAGAAAATACTTGACAACCAGTTTAGAATCTTAGAGGAGTGGAAAGAAATGGAAGACTGATTCCTCAACACAGAGATCACTGCCATTCTGCTCGGAAATTAGAGATGCTACTGCTGAACAAATCTCTGTCACACCAGTAAACTGTATCAAGTTGAAAATATTTTGAGAGAAATCATGCAAAGCTGCTTGGGGATTCTTGAAGAAAGTTGCCCCAAGTTCAATGACTAATGAAGGTAAACTAATAATGGATTCAGTTCTTGACTACTGTCGGAGAAAATAATCACATCTTTGAAGTAACTGTTGAGAAGAATAAACTGATCATGGCTTCAGTTCTTGAAATGAATGTTAAGAAGATAAACCAAGTATGAATCTTGCAGAGAATCTTCTGACTAACCAAATCTGAGAACAACTTGCACTGATCAACAACTCTTGAACCATAGGACCTGAGAAGAACTTTCCCCTGATAAGATCACCGACCAAGTTTCTCAACTGTTTGAAAATTCCTTGATGAGGAAAGTTTATTTGCAAATAAAAAGTGTTTGTACAAACCTGGTAATTTTAATGCAAAGTTCAATGCAAAGTTTGAAATCAAGAATCATTTTTGGAATGAAATTTATTGATGTAAAGTAAATAAAAAAAACTTGTCACAACACGGCGGTTGAGACAACATGAAAGATAAAGCAAAGATAAGAAACAAATGATTGGTAACGAACTTGGGAGTCAGTTTACGCAACCTCGTTGTAGTATGCTTTTCAAAAGAAACCTGAATTCAATTAGGACTTTTGAAGGTTGTAATGTGTCCTGGTTCACGGTTCATGAAACAAAGGATATAGGCTCAAAGTTTATTTGTACCCAACCCAACTTCGTGATGAACTCTAGTCCTACATTCAATTAATTCAGCCTATGCATTCAAGTTCCAAGCATTTGGGATTGCACAGACGAAGATGGTTCATAAGCCAAAGGATTTTGGGATAGCAGTCACATCTTCCTTTTGTTATTTCTGGTGAGGACTTTGTTCAACTCATATTGCTTTTGTTGAGGATTTTGATGACCTCTTGACAAATCTTTCTTTTTATTATCCCTAACTTTTGCCTGAACTGTGTCATTTGAACTTACAGCCAGCGGGATGCCCCAGTTTTTGTCTAAGTCTCCTGCATAGGTTTTGACTTAGCGGGCTTTGCTTTTTTTTTTCAATAGTTTTTTTTTTCAATATCATTTTTTTTGAAGATAATGACTGCATGGCTTAATGATTACGATGAACCATCATTGGCTTTTGAATTGAGAAACATCTTCAACACTTCTTGATTTGTGTATGAAGGAAAGCTTGAGATTACAACCTTTATTGAAAGGTGTCTTGCATGATTCTCTTGTACTTGAATGCACATTCGAATTAATTGAGAACTACCCATCCCCGGGTTAAAATTGCGGGTTTTTTCGAATAGAAAGAAACTCCAACTTCAAGGCTCAAAGGGGTTAACAAAGGATTAACTTCCTTATTTCTCCAGTGTTTGGGATTTGAAACAATGCCTGTATATCATCAACCAAGTCTCAATTGAAAGCATACCAACAACAATTATGGGTATCTCATTTCCATCATCCTCCCTCCAATCATTGTAAAAGCTTGAGAAAAGAAAATGAACTTGAAATATGAAGCATAAAGATGCAAATAGTAAATGAAATTGAATCAGAACAAAGCAATGCTCATTTCATTAAAATCAACATGAAAGTACAAACAAAGTTTAGAAGCAAACAAGTCAATACAATTGAAGAAAAATGCAAACATAAAGAAACAATGGCCTAGTGATCCATCAGCAACAAGGATGAGTTGTCCCGTCTGATATTCTGGCCTTGAAGAAAATTTAACTGTTGAATTCCTCTAGAAGATTCACTTTCCATGTTTCGGCAAAGGTTTGTTGACAACATTAGGATTTGTATCATTAAAGTAAATGATGTTGTTCCTGATAAGTTCTTGCACTTTAGCCTTCAGTGCAAAGCAATGTTCCAGGTCATGACCAGTTCCACCTTGATGAAACTCACAGCGAAGATCCGATCTATAACCAACCGGAAGAGGATTTGGAACAGGAGGCGGAGGCCTAGTAGTAATTAAACCACTCTTAATCAAGGAAGGAAACAAATCAGTGTAAGGCATCGGGATAGGATCAAAGTTTGGCCTATTGCGATACTGATTTTGTCCAGCAGCAGGATGAGGAGCCTGATCTTGAGCTCGAATCTGAACTTGAGCTTGAGCTGGTTGAGCTTGACCTTGAACTTGAGTTTGAACTGGTTGAGTTTTAACAACATGAGCAATTGCAGCTACATATGGTTGAACATATCGTTGTTGCGGGTGATAAGGCCTCTTCTCAGTTGAAACAGCATAAGCATCACCATCTTTTCTCTTGTGAAAATTCCCAAAAGACTTTCTTGCAGCATTAGGAGACTCAGAATTGGTAATCTTACCTTTCTTGGTACCTTCCTCTAGTCTTTCTCCAATAGTGACTAGATCAGAAAAACCAGATGAAACACTTCCTACCATTTTCTCCCAAAAGAACGGTTGAAGAGTGTCCATGAACAAACCAGTTAATTCCTTCTCGGGCAAAGGTGGTTCCACTTGAGCAGCTAGCTCTCTCCAACGCTGAGCGTACTCTTTGAATGATTCTTTCTCCTTCTGTGACATGTTTTGAAGTTGACGACGGTCAGGCGCCATGTCCAGATTGTACTTATACTGTCTTACAAAAGCATCAGATAAATCTTTCCAGCTTCGGATGTGACTCTTCTCAAGTCCAACATACAACTTCATAGAAGCACCACTCAGACTATCTTGAAAACAATGAATAAGCAGCTTGTCATCCTTGGCATGCGCAGCCATTTTGCGACAATACATCAGCAGATGAATCTTTGGACAAGTATGACCATTGTACTTCTCAAATACAGGAACCTTGAACTTATCAGGAAGAACTAGGTCGGAAACCAAACACATGTCTATTGCAGCAGAACCAAAGACATAGTTTCCTTCTAGACCTCTTACTCTCTTCTCAAGAGTCAAACATTGCTCTCTAACTTCATCCATATATCCAGGTTCACCCTGACTTTCAGCTTGTTGACCAGCAGCCTAGTACAAAAAAGGAGAATTCTGATAAGTAGTCTGAGCAGTAGTGTGCACAACAGGTTGAGGTTCGACAAAAGTCAGAGCTGAAAAGACTAGCACAACAGATGGACCACCCATTTGAGCAGTAGCAGAAACTGGCACATAATCCGGAGGTAACCCATATTCTGGCCAAGTAGAAACCGGTTGCTGAATAACAGGAGGGTCAACAACAGCAGTAAAAACTTCAGAGATAACAGTCCTTTGAGGTGGTTCACCTCGAGCAATCAGAACTTGCATCATTTCAGTGAGCCTGGTCATACCGGCCTTCAACTCATCAATCTCCATCCGGACTTCCATGTTATGTTGTTCTTGGTGTTCCATTCTCAATCTGATAGCTCTCAATCTGTTAGCAGCTCTAGTACCGTATCTGTGATGAGGAGTCAGCTTGACGGATCAACAGACAACTGAAGAAAGAAACAACCGGGATGAGTTCCCACACAACTCGGATGAACACAAGAATATGCGAGGATGCAATGATATGCAATGTTCACTTCCATTTTCAGAAAAACAACTCGATTATTGCAAACAAGATTGACATCGAGAATACTGTCATGAAAAAATCTTGACAAAAAGGAATATTTATTCTTTCTAACATTTGCAATAATTGGAATTATTTTCCTGGAAAAATGGTTGTGAAGATGATCATGATGAATATGTAGATGCAACAACCACAAACAAGATCATGCAAAGCACACAGGTTCAAAGGTTCGGATCACGAGCATGGAGTCAAGGGATAAGAACCAACAACCCCCAAAGGCATGTACTAAGGTTTGTCTTCATTGTACCTGCAAAAAACCAAAAGGATGCTAACAGAGGTTCCCGGAGTTAACAACCATCTTTAGAATTTTATCGGTACATTGGATTACTCCCCAACCGATAACATTCTTAAAATAGACCTCCTCCGAGTGTAGTATCGCGTGACAACCACCTTAAGTTTACACTCAGATAGTTTCCGCACTACGTTCCTAAATTGGCTTGGATTGGTTAAGGGTTCTACGGTCCTCAGTATGATCAGCTCAAAGTCGGAAAATAATGCCACGTACGATTACTCGTCATGACATTGATAATCCAAGAGAGCCTAACTGAGTGGAGATTATCAAATTGATATCGCTTTGGACTACTCCATCGCGTATCGCTTCGAATATCGCCGTCCTATCATAAGTTCCACTCAGATCCGGGTTAGAATCTATCTCACAGAGGATCACCAAAACCGAAACAGAACAACCAAGTAACAAACAAATCAAACTAAAGCAGTAAATAAATCAAAGTAGGCTGAATCCACTTAGAGATTGACTCCCCAGCAGAGTCGCCACTTTTCTGTAGCGGGAAAATCATGAGTGTAAGCTATTAGTTAACTTAACTCAAGGTAAACAGAGTCGCCACCGCACTTTTATTTTATTCCAAATGGAAAAGGGAAAAAGAGCGAATAAAACCTAATGAATCTAAAAGCTAAAAAGCTAAAAGAATCAAACAGAGAATGGGTAAGGGGATAGGTTACAAATTGGGAAGGTTTTACGCACCCAAAATGTCCGTGGTACTCCACGGGAGCCCTTTGAAATATTTACTGCTTTTTTTGGTTTGAAATGGTTTGCTTGAAAAAAGATTTAAGAGATGAGAAGAGGAATGTTTTTTAAGATTTTTGTGTTTGAAGAGATGAACGTCTCATGCCTACGTACCCACAAAGTGCAATGCGAGATCAAAACCACGTAGTTCATGGTACAAATTGTGAAAAGAAACAATGAGTTGAATTGATTTTAAAATGTAAAGATAAGTCGTCATTCTTTAGCGAATAATTCTGTTAGAAAGAATGAATCATATCTAAACATGAAAAATGGTTAAAAAGAAACGTGCACGAGGGCACAAAAACAATTGAATTGGTTTTGCAAGTTTTAAAGTTTTTGAGAAGAAAGTTTCGATATGCTTATGTGGTTTAGCATTTATTAAGAAATAAATTGAAAAGGTAAAACCGCATGACCTAAGTCAAGGTTTGACTGCGAAAATGTTTGAAGTTTGAAAACAAAGAAAGTTTTTGAAAATAGAAAGGAGATTTGAAAATTTAAGAAGTGGGAGGAGATGAAGGGACTATCCTAAAACTTGAATGTAAAAGTTAAAGGAAGAACGATCAAACCATGTGGCAAGCATTCCTCGAGAACAATGGGATTTCCATCTTCATAAACAAGTGAATTAAATCGAAGCCAAAGTCTTCAATCCATAATAACTTGAGCAAAGGGAGAGATCCTAAAATCTAAGTCCAAACTCCAAGTCCAATGCTAAGGATAGTGGCCATAGTCCGAAATTAAAAGTCACAAGTCTTTTTAAATGTTTAATCCTTTATTAATGTTTTTGTGTCCAAATGGACAAAGGAAAAATCACAAGCATAACAATATAAACATAAACAATATGATGAATGATATAGTATAATAAAAGCATAATAAAAGAGATAAAGAGCGAGAGATTGAAATAAAGAGGATAAGGTGCGAGAGATTGAATTTAAATGGTTAGTATATTAATAGTATTATTATAATATTTACATAGAAATGGTATGATGAACTTAATCAAACACAACCACAAAAAGATAACCAAAATCGAGGCAAACGGATCCAAATGGATCTGATGGGCTAAAGACGTACTCTAATATGTGTCTAGCGGTATCTTAACTGCAAGCGCACAGCCTATCGAAGTAATATTTAAGATTATCGATCCCACAGGGACTTTATGATTACTTAGTGCTAGAGGATTTACTAGTTTAGCTAAGGTGAATGGTTGTCACGATTTTTGGTTATTTTTAAGGATTAAAGGCGGGAATTAAATTTTAGTTTAATAAAATAATAATAAGGCGGTCGGTATGTAATTATGTTAACTTAGGCGGGTCAATCTAACCTAGGCTTATAAAGATGCTTCACTTAATCTATTCTGTAGAGGTTACCAGTTTAAATATCTTTTACTCACACTCTCGTGGTCTTATCTCAGATCTTACCCCTAAAGCCCTATGCCTGCTCTCGCTAGCCCATAAGTGTTTAGAAATAATTTTTGGAAACTTAATAAGTCTAATTCATTTTAAAGTGCTCTCGCTGTGTTTAAATTAAATGCCTAACTTTAGCTATCTGGTTAAAATCTCACACTCTCGTGGTCTCGAACTAACCTATTACACTTTCCTTACTCTCGTAACAAAAAGATTGATTTTATTATAAAAAGTTACAGCCAGAATTTTAAGTTCTTAATTATTTTAAGCCTAGAATTGATTTTACCGGTTTAGTTGATTTTAATTACATACCGCCCTAAAGTGTTTAGCTACTCATGATTGTTGTACCAGACAGATGCAGAAATAGAGGAATACAAAATAAAATATGCATAATAAAATAAATTCTTAACATTAATATAAATGCAAATTAAATAAAAACCTGAATAACAAATATAATGTTAGACTCCTTCTTCCACAATCTGGCAAGCTCGGAGTACGGACCGGAATCGGAAATAAAAATTACTAAAAGCGAATGCTGAAGGCTTTGAAAGAAATTAATTTATAACAATTTCCTAATGTTGGAAATTGTTATTTGATTGGTTGGGATACAGAAAATTAAAGCAAGAACAAAACAAATGCTGGAAAAATAAATGAAATAGGGTAATATATGGAAATACGGCAGAGCTTCCGCAAGAAAAATTAAAATAAAACTCTGTAAATTGTTCTTTGAAACTAAGCTATTTATAGGAAACAATATTTGGGCTTGGCAGTTGGAATAATGCCTTGGGCTTCGTAGATGCTGAGAAAATCCAGGGAAAAGTTGAATTACTTGGTCTGCGGAAGAATAGGAAAGCATTGACTTCACGTAGCACACGTACATGACCAATTCTCAGCAAGTTAACCTAAATTCCCCTTGTCACGTTCGTGACAAGGGTGTCACGCTCGTCTCCCTTGTAATTTGCGCGTCACGGTCGTGAAGGACTGGTGACGACCGTGACTGCTCCTTTTAGCGTGTCACGGTCGTGACTCCTAGGTGACGGTCGTGACAATTACAAAAAATGCAGATTATGCAGAATTCCTCTCTTCTTCTTATTTTCATGGTTGTTTTTGCTCATTTCACTTATGGCTTATGATTTAGCTCTGTAATTGATATACCTGCAAAATGACAAAGAGAACTCGAGGAATCGGATGTTAAAACAATAAATGTGCGATAAAACGGTATTGAAACATAGTAATAAAACGATACTTTTTCTCGTTATCAAACTTCCCCAAACTTAAACCTTTGCTTGTCCTCAAGCAAATAGTCGGTTGAAAAATGATCGGACAGGTTTTCATCGACGCACACACATAACAAACCATACGAGGAATCGTTTTGCCAGATAAACCGGTACTAGAATAAAACACTAACGATACACTAATGACACAAGCAACAAGCTAAGTCGTCGGCTTCCTGTTAAACGAAACATTCGGTAATTGTGTTACGGTTCCACCTAGAGTCTTTCGATCTTATTTCACCCGGTTTCATTCTAGCGCAATCACATTAAGCCCTTTGCCTTAGCACGCACGTAGTGGAGTAGCCGGTTAGTGACTTTGATCCTTTATAAGCACGGGGTCTGGTACACGAATGTGGCAACCCTACATATATTATCTGATTTGGAGGTTGTGGGGGATTGAGCCGTAGCACGCCCTACCAAGTTCAGAACCAGGTACCTCTGAACCAACCCGCAATGGACTCCTTCTCATATTTCTCGTTTCTTATATGCGACCGTGTACTTTGGTGCAATTTCTTTTTATTGGCATCGAGATATGAAGGATCATTATAGATTTAGGCATCAAACACTTATGTTCATCGACTCCCCACGTGGTTTGTGTTCAGACGGTGATGACTGCTAGTATAAACTACTAGGGGTTACTTTAGAACTGAAACTTAAGGTGTAGTCGTAACAATTATCGGAACGGAATGCTTAAGTAGGAAGTCTAAGGTGTCAAGACTGTATTGATCTTATTGAATCGTTCTCAGCTTCCTAGCTATGATTTCATAGGTAAGTCGGGTAATGCGAAGATAAAATTAATTTTTTTTACGGTATGGCTAAACAAACGGGGAAAATTCGAAACTAAAGAAATAGCACAAATATTACTTTGTTTCATTAAAATACGAAAGGGAAATACAATAGAATGGAAAGTGCGGAATGGGAAATGCGGAAAAAGGAATGGTACCTCTCCCACACTATATCAGACATTGTCCTCAATGTTGTGATATAATAGCGGGTAAAATACAATACAAACAATGGAAATGGAAAAACATAAACAAAAACTAAAACTAAGGCTGCTGATGACCACGGCCTCGGCTTCTGGTGCGGGAGCGTCTGGTCGGAGTCGTTTCACGATCAAAACCGGTGGCGGTGAGAGCAGTGATATCAATTCTCAAAGACTCTAGCTCGCTAAAGATCTCTCCAAGCTTCTCATCAGTCGTCCTCTGGTTAGCGGCAACAGCTGAAAGTAGTGCATTATGTTGCTCTTTTTGCCTTCGCTCAAGTGCAGCATTCATCTGGTTCTGCTGATGAATCGCACGGAGGACGTCTTCAAGTGTGAATTCTTGCGCAGGTGGCTGTCGGGTGGAGGACTCAGGAATGTCCTGTACAGGCTCAGCTGCATCCATGGTGTCCTGCATCTTGTCCACTGGTGGATCGGCCTGTTCATCAATAATGGGGACATGGCCGGCAGCATCCGGTAAAGCAAATAGCCAGTTGGCTCGGTTGGACGGATCGATGTGGTCACGGCACAACAAGGTGATGTGGTGATAAATAGTGCCTTGGATAACAGGGCTGAACCTGCCATCTTCTCTCTGAGAAATCAAGTGGGCGGACCTGCAATAGTTCTTTGTTAGGAACTCTGCGGCTCTGCGAGGCAAATTGATAATCAAGTCACCAAGCTCCAGCTGAATGGAGAGGGTGGTGACAATCCCGCCTATGTAGAAGGGGGTTGCGCCTCTTTGCGCTACGGACTGGATATGGGACAACATGAATGGGGCAGCATTGATGCGCTCGTCATTTAAGGTACAATGCAAGAACAGGAGCTCCTTGGAGTTGAGCTTGTAATTGCTCTCTCTTGCAAAAATGGTGTTGCAGATGATGCGAAGAAAGTATCGGATCGCCGGGTTATGGATATGCGTAGCATTCAGGCTCTGAAAGGCAGTGGCACGGGTGTTGGTGATGTCGTGCCATAAGGTGAAAGCGGTTTCACTGAAGTTGTCCGGCACGCGGAGATGAGCATCGTCGCCGTGATCGAAACCTAGCAGTTCGGCGATCGTTGTTTGTGTAACTTCGAACTCCCGGCCGAGCATTCTGAACTTAGCAATGCCGGTGAGTTGACTTTGTGAACTGGGAGGAGTGATATATTGAAACGAACTCAGAAATTCCAATGTGAGGAGTTCGAATGTCGGCTGTGGTTGACTGCACAAGTGCCACAAACCAACATGCCTAAGCAGGAGCTTCACACCGTTGAGCAGTCCCAACTCCCTCAAGCAGTCAGTGTCGACATACCGAGTGGGTTGGATGCCACGGTTCTGAAACCTGATGAACTTTTGTCTTTGATTTTCTCCATGCTCACCATCTCTAAACTGAATTTCTTCCATTTCATGCAAGTACGGGAATGGGAGATGAGAGGTTTTTGATTTTTGTGAGAAAAGTGAAAAATGTGAAGAAATTGGTTCTGATTATAGTGCAAAAAGTGAATGTGAGAGGTTTGGAGTAAATGGAGAGGTTAATGGAATTTATTTAGGGTAATGGGAGGTTACGGGATCGTGAGGAGATAATGGGGGGTTTCTAAATTTTGTGGAAGTTGAAAAAGAGGTTTCTGCGAAGAAGAACAGTTCTGTTTCTGAGAATTCGTATAACAGGGTCGTCACGGTCGTGATGGGTGAGTGACGGTCGTGACGCGCTAATTAGCTTGTCACGATCGTGAGAGGGTGATGACGACCGTGAGGGATTAAAAACTCTTATAATATTTTCTTCACAGAGTGCATTATCTCACACGTTCAATACAATTTTTTTCTTTTTATTATCACTTCTCAATTAATTATAACACAAACAATATATATATATATAAATTATATCAACATAAATTAGCAAATTTCATCACACGAGAAATAAAAATATTAATCAATTTAAATATAACAGTAATGAATTGAAAGCATAGAAATTGATTAAATTGGAAAAAAATGGTAAAACTAGAAGTGCTTTGCTTTTGATATAATTGAAGGAAAATTACATTAATAAAAATAAGGTACGAAAATGTTTGCGAAATGTTAAACTAACTAGAAACAAAAACAGGAAGTAAAATAAGTTAGATCACTACAGCATTTTCAAAAGTGCTTCTTCAAGTCTTCAATTGCGGAGTTTAGGTGGTAGAATTGCTCACACGTTATGTCAGTTAAACCTATGACGTCCAATCGCATGCTTTTAATCTCATCTTTAACAGTATTAATATCGGCTTGGTAAACTTCAAGAGTATTCATAATTTTCTTCAAGTTGTCAGCATATTCTACTTGATTCATTTCAGGGGCTTCAATCACTTCATCAGTGTGTGCAATGTCATGGTAACCAGGAGGTGTCTCAGGGTCACTTTCTACATCGGTCATTATATCATCCCTTATCTTGTAAGATTGCGGTGTTTCGGGAGTGGATGGATAGTCAGGAGGGGTAAGCTCATAAAGCCAATTATCTTTATTATGAACACTGAATCTAGCATGGTTTGGTAGTGTGAACATGGTTACTAATTCATTCCTGATTAGGTACTCGAAAGGTGGTTGTCCTAAATTTCTTATGATATGGCGATTAAAGCAAAAGTTCAGATTCATAGGACGGATGGTACCTAAACGGTTACACCTGTGTAATTGGTATCTAAGTCCTAAGGCATCAGCAATCATGGTGACAAGACCTCCTACTAATATGGGTAGATCAGGTTCTTCTTGGATTCGGGTGAAGGTTTGCATCATGAAAGGCACACCATTAACTGGCTGTCCATTAGTCAGACATGACATAATGAATATCTCATCTTTAGATACTCCAGTAAGGTTCTCTTCTTTTTCAAAGAAGGTGTGGGCAAGGATCTTATGGAAATAGCGGATAGCAGGGTTATGTATCTCATCATTGTTCATGTTATTTGGTTCAGGATGGTAATTTCCGGTTAAGGTTCCCCAAAAGAAGTCCAGCTCAATGTCCATCAATTCTACCTGTGTGGTAGTAAAAGCAAAGGGTCCACTAGGGAATCCTAATAAGTCAGCTAGTTCTCTATGGTTAAAGTCATATTCTATTCCGAACCGAAACTGATAAATCCTTTCCTGAATCCAAAACCGCGCTCGGGTAAGTAAATTAAGGAGCTTAGGAACTCAAGGGTGAGCTCGCGGTAAGTCACAAACTTTTGTTTTATCAGTGCATTCTCCCATCCAAGTTGGTTAAACAAGTATAGGATGCTATCATGTATACCTAAGGTTTCCATAGTCAGATCATCCGGGTACAGAGTCAAATCCATTGGTTTCTGTGATAACTCTTCAAATTTCATTCTTTGGTTCCTACCTCTAAATTTGGTTTCCATAATGTTTCTCGGTTGGTTAGCCATAGTTAGTGTAAATATGGAGGAAACAAATCAGGGGGAGAAGGAAAGTGGAAAAGACTTTAGAAAATATGTAAAAGTGATTTAAAAATTAAAATAAGGAAAATAAGAAAATAAATGCATAAATAAAAGCAATAATAGTAATAATGAAATAAAACAACAAAACAACAAAACAATAAAACGAATAATAAAATGATAAATGACAAAATGATTAAATGATTAAATGGGTTGCCTCCCACTAAGCGTTGTTTTTATCGTCAAAAGCCTGACGTAATGCTTAGGTGTAGATTAATCAGGGAAATTAGTGGACAACTCTAAAAGCCTTAGACTATTTGCATAATCTCTATTTTCAACTTTATGGTAATGTTTTAAACGTTGTCTGTTTACTATGAACGGTTCACTATTCCTACCCTTAATTTCTATTGCTCCGCTCGGGAACACTCTAGTTATTTCAAAGGGTCCTGACCATCTAGATTTTAGTTTTCTAGGAAAGAGTCTAAGTCTTGAATTAAAGAGGAGTACAACGTCTCCCACACTAAATTCTTTCCTAGATAGGCGTTTATCATGCCATCGCTTAGTTCTTTCTTTATATATCTTAGCATTCTCATAAGCATCTAACCTTAACTCTTCTAATTCGTTAATATCAAGGATTCGCTTTTCTCCTGCAGCATTATAGTTTATATTGAGAGTTTTGATCGCCCAATATGCTTTGTGTTCTAGTTCTACCGGGAGATGACAAGACTTTCCATATACTAATTTGAAAGGTGTAGTTCCTATGGGTGTCTTGTAAGCTGTCCTATAAGCCCATAAAGCTTCATTAAGTTTAGATGACCAATCTTTCCGAGATATGGTGACAGTCTTTTCTAAGATTTGTTTAATTTCTCTGTTTGAGACTTCGACTTGTCCACTTGTTTGTGGATGATATGGTGTTGCCACACGGTGTCTGACTCCATACTTAGATAGTAATTTGTCAAAGATTTTTGAAATGAAGTGCGAGCCACCGTCACTTATGACGAGTCTAGGCACACCAAATCTGGGAAAGATTATATTTTTGAAAAGCTTTATTACTACTCGTGTGTCATTTGTAGGAGAAGCTATAGCCTCAATCCATTTTGAAACATAATCAACAGCTACGAGTATGTAATTATTACCGAAAGATGATGGGTATGGTCCCATGAAATCTATTCCCCAGACGTCAAAGACTTCTACTTCTAATATTCCTTTTTGAGGCATTTCATCTCTTCTTGAAATATTACCGGTGCGTTGACACCGATCGCAATTTATAACAGCGATGTGGACATCTTTCCATAAATTAGGCCAGAATAGGCCGGCTTGTAAGATTTTTGCACAAGTCTTGGAAGTGCTTGCATGTCCACCATAAGGAGATGAATGGCAATGAGCAATGACATCTTCTATTTCTTCTTCGGGAATACATCGACGAAAGATTCCATCGGGTCCTCTTTTGAACAATAACGGTTCATCCCAATAGTAATGTTTGAGATTGTGAAAGAATTTCTTTTTCTGCTGATAGGTTAAGTCAGGTGGAAGAGCTCCTGCAGCTAGGTAGTTGACAATGTCAGCGTACCATGGCAGTCCTACAGTTGTTTGGATTGTTTCCACGGGTTCTGGTTCATCTATGTCTAACTGAACTGATTCGCTTCCTATTTGTGCTATCAGCTGTTCATACGGAAAATCATCGTTAATCGGCACTTGTTCGGGTTTAATACCTTCTATTCTAGATAAATGGTCCGCTACGACGTTTTCAGTACCTTTCTTATCTTTTATTTCAAGATCAAACTCTTGTAAGAGTAGAATCCATCTCAAGAGTCTTGGTTTAGCATCTTTCTTAGTTAATAGATATCTGATAGCAGCGTGGTCTGTGTAAATGATTATTTTCACTCCCACTAGGTAAGAACGGAATTTGTCAAGCGCAAAGACAACTGCTAACAATTCTTTTTCAGTAGTGGCGTAGTTCATCTGAGCGGAATCTAAGGTTCTACTGGCATAGTAAATCGCATGAAGTTTCTTGTCCTTCCTATGGCCTAGAACTGCGCCTACAACATAGTCACTCGCATCGCACATGATTTCAAAAGGTAATCTCCAGTCAGGGGGTTGCATGATTGGTGCGGTGATGAGGGCTGTTTTTAGAGTTTCGAATGCTTTAAGACAATCTTCATTGAATATGAACTCAGCGTCTTTCATTAATAAACCGGTAAGAGGTTTAGTGATTTTCGAGAAATCTTTGATGAATCGTTGGTAGAAACCGGCGTGTCCTAAAAAACTTCGTATTTCTCGAACGGTTATAGGGGGTTGAAGATCTTTTATGACTTCTATCTTAGCTTTATCAACTTCAATTCCCTTGTCAGATATAACGTGTCCTAGTACGATTCCTTCTCTGACCATAAAATGACATTTCTCCCAGTTAAGCACGAGGTTTACTTTTACACATCTTTCTAACACCATTTCTAAATTTGATAGACATCCTTCAAAACTTTGCCTGCATACAGAGAAGTCGTCCATGAACACTTCCATGATGTTGTCTATGAAATCTGCAAAGATTAACATCATACATCTTTGAAAGGTTGCAGGAGCGTTGCATAATCTAAAGGGCATTCGTCTATAAGTGAACGTTCCATAAGGGCATGTGAATGTAGTCTTCTCTTGATCATCTGGGTGGATAGGGATTTGGAAAAATCCTGAGTAACCATCAAGATAACAGAAATATGAATGCTTGGCTAATCGTTCTAACATTTGATCTATAAAAGGTAGTGTGAAATGATCTTTTCGAGTGGCTTTGTTTAGTTTACGATAATCGATGCACACTCTATGTCCTGTCACTACTCATTGTGATATCGATTCGCCTTTAGCGTTTTTCACAACAGTGATACCTCCTTTCTTTGGTACTACATGTACTGGACTAACCCATTTACAATCAGAGATTGGATATATTATTCCAGCATCTAGTAGTTTCTTAACTTCTTCCTTTACTACAGTGCTAAGGATTGGGTTAATTCTTCTTTGAGATTCTCTGGAGGTTTTGCAATCTTCTTCTAGCAGAATACGATGCATACAGATTGAAGGGCATATTCCTTTGAGATCAGATATGTTATATCCTAATGCAGTTGGATATTTCTTTAAGACATCTAAAAGTTTCTTTGTTTCGATTGTTCCTAAACTGGAATTGATTATAACTGGTCTTGTACATTCAGTGTCTAAGAATTCGTATCTTAGGTTCTTAGGTAAAGTTCTTAACCCTAATGTAGGTTTATTCTTACTTGGCATGGGATCCGGTGTAAGTGCTAAACTTTCGCTTAGACTATCATCTTGATATGGTTCACGCCAATTATCATCTTCGAAAATCGGAGGGATTTGAATTTTCATAATTTCAGAATAGGTAGTTTCTTTCATTTCCATTTCTCTTACACATTCGTCAATTACGTCCAATAGATAGCATGTATCCTCTATAGCTGGTGATTGTAAGAATTGTATTAAAATAAATTCAACTTTCTCTTCACCTACTTCAAAGGTTAGCTTTCCTTTCTTTACGTCTATTATAGCTCCGGTGGTAGCTAAGAATGGTCTTCCTAGTATGATAGGTGTAGTGGAGTCTTCAGAGATGTCCATGATTATTAAATCAGTAGGAATATAGAATTGTCCTATACGTACTAGGACGTTTTCTAGTATGCCTACAGGATATTTAATAGAGTGATCGGCTAGTTGAACGGACATTTTAGTTGGTCTTAGGTCTCCCATGTCTAGCCTTTTGCAAATCTTTAAGGGCATAACACTGATACTGGCTCCTAAATTGCATAGAGCTTTGTCAATGACGAATTTTCCTATTACACAGGGTATAGAGAAACTTCTTGGATCTTTTAGCTTAGGAGGCATATTATTCTGAATTATGGCGCTACACTCACCAATAAGTGTAACGGTTCTGTTATCCTCTATCTTTTTCTTATTGGATAAGATTTCCTTTAAAAACTTAGCGTACGAGGGCATTTGAGTGATAGCTTCTGTAAATGGAATAGTAATATTCAACTGTTTTAGAAGTTCAACAAATTTCTTAAACTGGCCCACCGTCTTGGAATTGGTTAATCTCTGAGGGTACAGAATTGGTGGTTTATAGGGTGGTGGAGGCACATAAGGCTTTTCTTTCTCCACTGCCTCTTGATTATCTTCCTCTTCTTCTGGTTCATTCACCATTTCAGTCGGTTTATCCGGTTTTTGGTACATGGCTGGATTGTCAAGTCTTGGATCGGTAGGCCCGTCAAGTTCCTTGCCACTTCTTAATATCACAGCGTTGGCCTGTCCTTTCGGATTAGGTTGAGGTTGTCCAGGAAATACTCCAGCTGGTGCAGCGGTAGGTGCTTGTTGTTGAGCTACTGTAAACACCCCAAATTTGCCCTCACCCATTCACCATGGCTTGTGATCTTTTCATGTGCAATCATAGCATCCCATATTGCATTTTTGCTTCACTGCATTGGTTCTAAGTCATCTGCATCTAGGGTTTGTGATCTGAGCCATCCCTGAGCTACTTGAGCCACTTAAAAGGTAATCAATCACTTCAAAGGGGTCCATGTATGTTCAAGCATCATATTATATCCCCACAAAGTCAAGAAAGTCAAAGGATCACAAGAACTGAGAAAGGCATGGAAGCAGAGCCAGGTTTAACTACACAGATGACCTAGAATTAGGGTTTTGGTTTCAAAGGCCATAACTCCAATTTTTTTGGCCATTCTTGTTTCTATTGGCCTCTATATGTTATAAGGATCATGCATATCAATTTTCATGAAGATATTCAATGGGGAAGGCATCTAATCAAGGGATGACTTCTTGAGCAAGTCAGTGCAAAATCAGGGCATCTGAGGCCCCCAATGACCCAACCAAAGGGTGTTCTTCATCATTTTGAATGTATATGATCTTTATTTGATCATATAAGGTGTTAGAAGTTCACAAAATTGAAGAATTTCAAGTCATTTGCAAAGTTGCCTTTTGGGGAAAGTGACTTGTAATGAAAACTTGCCATTTTGGGAAAGTTTTTCAACCTTCTCTTTTTGATTCAAAAATGCTTCAAATGAGAAAAATTTGGTCATGAAAGTTGTAGAATGGATCCTCCCATTTTCAAAAAGTACAAGAACTCATTCTAATTCATTTTGGATCAAAAGTTATGGCCTTACAAAGTTGGATAAAATCATTGAAATTTCACTTTTGCACAAAATGGAAAACTTGCAAATTCTCATGACAAGCCTTTATGTGACTTCAATGTGACCTCTAATCATCATACAAACACAATGCATGACCTAAAATTCAGTTTGGCCCAAGAAATTTCCCATTTCCATGTCTTAAATTTCAAGTAACCATAAGCCATTTTCCATAAAAGTGAAAAAGGGGGAATTCTTGCAAAATGATTCCCAAAGGTTTGTGTGATCTGTAGCTGGTCTCAAGACATTGCCATAACCTCATGGGACATCTCACAACAAAATTCAGCAAGAGATATCACATGTTCATGACCAAAAAACCACAAAATGTGACAAGTTGCCAAAATGCAAAACTCATGCTATCTTGTGATCCAAGTGCTGCAGCCCTTCATGAATCATCCAAGGGTCATCCTCAAACTCAGCTGAGGCAGATACACCCTTTAGATTTCCTCTGCCATAGCCCATACCTATAGTACATAATCCTTGACTTTTTGGCCAATCACACCATACCATTCCCACAGTACATGTCACTTCCTCAGACCTCTTCCAATAGTCTAGGGATATGTTATGGAACATAAAGCAAGCTGGACATGAGCAAAGAACACACACAAAAGCAGATTCACAAAAACTGGACTGAACCTTCTCCTCTTCGAAACTCCTTCCTCAGCCATCAAACCTTCATTTTTCTTTCACCAGCAAGTCACAAATCACTCATAGAACAAAATCCACCCCCTAAAACAGCCCGAATCATCACACACAAAGACCTCCATTTCTGCTACACCAGAGTTGAATCATTCAAACCAGCCACTCCCCAAGTTTTCTAAGCTTCATTCCTTCATCAGGAGGTTCAAGAAAGCAGGCTTGCACAAAAGAAAAGTCCAGAAAGCTCAAAAATAGAGAAGCTTCATCTCAGGTAACATGAAGAACATTTTTCCCAGAAACTAATTTTTAAGTTCTTTTATGATGCTATATGTTCTCCTGATCATGAATATGTATTTATTTTTGAAAATGGTGAAGAAACCAGCATGTATGACATCTCTGAACATTTGCCCGTGTTTTGTATTTTGTTTCGATTCGTGCTTGTGAGTTGAAATAAATGAATTTGAGATGAGGGTTTAGGTTTAGATTGATGAGAGGATCATTTTGGTGGAAGAAATTTGTTGTTTGGTAACCTGTAGAGGAAACTAGGGTTTATGCTTGCCGGAGAAGATGACCGGAACCATTGTTCCGGTCATCTGAGAGTGATTAATGATAATTAGGGTTTAGGGACAAGTTTGAATGTAGGCCGTGCGATATTTCTTTCCCGCGTGCATTGGATGGATGAGATCTGATCATTAGCCCTAATCCAGATTTAATTAAATGTTAATTAATTAATTAATTGAGTTTAGGGAAGTTTGAACCTGGGCCGTCCAGATGCGCGCCAGGTCAAACTTCCCAAGCCCAGATTCAATCTGGACTCTTCATTATGCTTACTTTCTTTTATTTCCATTTAATTTCATTTCTTTTTCATTTTATTTGCACGAATTATTAAAAATAGAAAAAAGCATTTAAAAATTCTGAAAATTTTTGTCAAACATTTCATTAATTTTCAGAACCCAAAAATATTTTAATTTTAATTTTTTGCATTAAAAATTATTTTTAAATCATTTAAATGTTTATTTTTAATTAGTTAATGGAAATTAATTAATTAAAAATGCATTTAGGTATTTAAAAATCACAAAAAAATTCACATTGCATTTCAAAACATTTAGAAACATTATCAAACTCTCAAAACAAATTTCTTTTTGGTTCTTGATGCATTTTGACAATTTTCATTGGAATTAAATTCATTTAAAGGCAATATTTTTGTTCAAACTTGGAAAAATCCATTCTGCCTAATCATTGAGAGTTTGATGATGGTTCTTCTTGCATTGCATCCTTCATAGCATGTAGTTTATAGGATAAAATTGGTTTGAATTTATCTTCCATTTTCAATTTGTTTAGCATTTTTCATTGTGAGGTATCCCAAAACCCTAATTGACTTAGAAAATTCATAACTTGCACTAGGTTAAGAGTTAGGTCCCCTCCTTTGGGAAGTGAACTTGTGTAGGGTCAGGGTTCCCTTGATCCCATTTTCAATTTTTTATCATGTCATTTTCTTCTGATTTTGAATTTTGCTTTGTGTGTTGTTCATAAACCCTAATTTGTGCCTTCCTTTGCATCCATTTCTCATATGCTTGCATTCAATGACTTGCCATGACATGTTGTGCATCCACATGATTCATAAAGCATCTTAGGACATGTTATAATCATGATTGATCATTGCATCATTCCTTTTCCATGTTATATGTTCATTTCACTTCATAAACATTCTTGAATCTTTATGGTTCAAAGCATGCCTCATTTGCATCCTTATGCTTGTTGATCACTCTCACCTCTTGTCATTGTGTTTGCATCATCTCTTAGCATCATCAAAATCATGTTTATGCTTCTGACTTTGGTTTGCATCATGGCATTTCATCTCATTTGCATTGCATCTCATTTCTTTTGCTAACTTTTCAGGTGGTAAGTTGTTTTGAGAAGTGAATTTGCCTTCACTTCTCACAATCTCTTCTCATCTATCTTGCATCTTTGCTGCATTTTTATCTTGTGCTTTGGAGTGAGCTTGTTCATTCATGTTCATCTCTTACTTTCTTTCTTCAAGCAACTTGTCTTCTTAAGTGAAGCAAGTTGTCTTGCTTCTCTCTGCTTCTTGCTCCTTCTCTCTGCTTCTTTCCTTGGTGGCTCTTTGAAGATTCTTTCTCTCTTAAGCCTCATAAACCCTAGGGTCTCCAAGCATGATAACAATTAGGGTTTGATTAGTCCCCCTTAGACTCTTTCCTTTGAGTTTTCTTTGAGTCTTCTCTTCCCATCTCATAATCAAGGACTAAACCCTAAAGGTTTTAAGGCTTTGTGATTAAGCTTATGCCTGCATCCTTCTATTAGGATGGAGTGTATAACTTTAATCCTAAGTGTTAAAACCTTAATGTGTTTTAATCCTTTAATCAATCCATCTAATAATCACTAAGACATCAAGCTTGTAACTTGGGCCTTGCATTAGGGTTCTAATTCTTCCTTAATTGGTTAAGAAGGACTAACCCTAGTGTTAATGGACAAGTCCCCCTCAAGTTGTCTTACAAACCATAAAAATCACTTCTTAATCTTACCATTAACTAAAATCCACTTGAATAAAGGCTTTGTTTTGTCATGAGGTTAATCCCTAATCATGGGTTAAGTTGAGGAGCCTTCCTCAGCTTAAATGTTCTCATCTATTATCCTTCTATTAGGATGGTGTAATGAGTCCATTAAATCCTTGATTATGGCTTAAACTCATTACTTAACACTAAACAAAAATACCAAATACATCTAAATAAATGCAAGTAGGTTAATGATCTTAATCCTACATCATGGTGATTAAGTGTGAGGTGTTTACTTCATACTTAAGGTATTCTCATTACCCCTAATCAGAGGGAAGATGTGATGAGTTTACTAACCCTTGGTTTAGGCTTAAGCTCATTATCTTATGACAAACACAAAAAGCAATAAAAGATTGAAAACATCAAAAACAAACAATAATCCTCTCCTCCGGGATTCTTTTCTCATCTCATTCACTCACAAACGAGAATTTGCTTCTTCCGTCTAATGCAAGACAGTTTGCACTTGAGCCAGACAGGTCATACACTTGAGCATAGGCAAGTAAGCAGTTCACAAGTCAATTTATCTTTCAGTCTCTTTGAGTCGAACTACGGTGTTCTGACTTCCTCATTGCACGAGAGGATACATAGGCATAACTTAACAGTTATCGAACAAAAGTCTCTGTATATTCCCCCTCCTTCCAGAATTATTCTTTAAGTCTCATAGTCTTAAGCATTTCATTCTTGTTCTTACACTGACACTTCTCTTATACACTTCACTTTTCTTTTACACTGACACTTGCATTCTTTCCAGCTTTGATTCACAGATTGCATTGACACTACCCATTTAAAACACAAATCTTTTAAGCGTGGATCCCGTCGAGTACGACGGACAATCTGGGTGCTAATACCTTCCCAGGTTGTAACCAACCCCATTTCTCAGTCTCTCTGGTTCGCAACCGTCTTATCCATCTTTTCTCAGGTTTATGCAGCATTACCTTTCCTCCGGGATAAAAATGCCTAGTTGGCGACTCTTGTCTTCTGAGTTCACCCTTGTGTGTTCTCTCTCCTTTCGCCAACCTTTCGCGTCTGTACCCCTTCTGACCAGGTGTCATCAGGTGGGAGCGACAGCTTGGCGACTCTGCTGGGGACCCTTATACTGTAACCAGGGCTTCTAGTTCTTTTTGTGGGTTCCTCCTAGCGCTTGTTTGATTTGTGTTTACTGGGGTGTTATGTGCTAATTGTGTTTATTTATTTGCTTTATTTATTGCTTTATGTACAGCTTTATTTATTGCTTTCCTTTATAGTTTGTCATATTTCATATTGTCATTATCATTGTTGGATCTGGTTTTCTGTTTTGATGGGTGGGGTTCTATTGAGAGTTTGGGGTCCTATACCTGGGACCTGAGTGACACCTAGGCTAGAGTGGTTCATGTTCTTTCCCATTCCATTTCGGTCTGGTGCGGGAATATGAAACACGGTTCAGATGTGGGTTTCTTCTTGAGAACTCTGTGCTACAGATTTCCTGTAGTGCTAGGGCTATCTGGGAAGCCTGCTAAGTCTGGATGACCTTTATTATGACCTTCAGAAGCTGAGGTGAATTAGAGGAGGATCTTTTATGGTTATTGTAAACATTGTACCTCCGGGTTAGAAGTGTTTACACTTCTCATAACTGATCCAAGTCTGAGGATCCTTGTTCTAGAACATCACCTGTGAGGGGGTTGGGCTGTTTACAGGTTTGCAGGTACCCTTGGCCACATCATACCCTGTTACTTGTTTTGATTAAGAGTACCTCATTTTGGACAGTTCTTGTGATTTAACCCTGGACATGTGACTCTTTATTTGAGTCCCCCACCCTGGTTACTGGATTTCTGAACCTCCATCCGGACCTCTTGAACATACATGGACTTTATATCAAGACAGATAATCAGATCCAGCTTGATCACAAACCCTTGCATATCATTTGCATACATCATCATTGCATCATTTAAAATTTGTTTATTTGTTTTTCAGGGTATCCACATTATATCTGGCTTGGTTTTGACCCCTTCATCTGCATAGACCTCTGTTTCATCAGCTATCTGTTTCAGCTATCTTCATCAGTTGTCTGCTTCAGCTGCCTTCATCACCAGCACTAGCCTATCAGTGGCTCATCTCCAGTACCAGTCTTGATCTTCATCAGCACTTGTCTTTAGCTCTTCATCAGCAGTCATGGCTACTCCCAGGAAAAGCAACATATCATATCATTTCTTTGAGCCTGTGTTTACTGGTATCAGGCAGGTCTAGTCACTTATCACCCCTGACCACATCCCATTATTCAGAGAGCATTATGGAGGTATTCTGGATATGGTAATGGACCTAGACCCTTCTCAGAGGAGTATGATCCATACCTGCCTATAGTTTTATGACCCTCCTTTGAGATGCTTCACTTTCCCAGACTTTCAGCTAGGACCTCTGCTGGAGGAGTTTTCATCATTGATTGGAGTACCTGTCAGGGGTGGAGTCCCCTTCAACCCAGAAATGACTTCTCCCAGCAATGGAGAAGCAGCAAAAGCACTGTACCTAGAGCCTACTTTGATTGAGCAAAATATGACAACAAAGGCTGGGATCCTTGGTTTACACTTAGACTTCTTGATTTCTCAGGCCATCCTGAAGGCCTCTTTGGGGGAATGGAGGGCAGTCTGTGCATTGTTAGCCCTCAGCATATATGGGGTTATACTGTTTGCAGATGAGCCCAAATTTATCAGCAAGAATGCCATTCATCTTTTCCTTCTGAGGAACCCAGTACCCACATTGCTGGGAGATTTCTATTACTCCATTCATTAGAGGAATGAGAAACAAAGAGGAAAGTTGGTGAGATGCTGTGCTCCTCTGTTTCACACTTGGCTGCTCAAACATCTGCCTAAATCAGATGCATTCCTGAACCCTCACCAACAGAAGAATTGGGCCAAGAGGCTCATTGCTTTGACTTCAGATGACATCAGATGGTGCACCCAGAGCACCAAAGGCAAGGACATCATCACTAGCTGTGGGCAATACCCAAATGTACCTCTGATAGGAGTAAAGGGTTGCAT
Organism: Lathyrus aphaca; assembly: GCA_963966055.1. Taxonomy (NCBI): domain Eukaryota; kingdom Viridiplantae; phylum Streptophyta; class Magnoliopsida; order Fabales; family Fabaceae; genus Lathyrus; species Lathyrus aphaca. The sequence continues at coordinate 246,583,013 of OZ014525.1, forward strand.
CAACTACAATCCTTTGCTATTTAAGAGACAACTGGACTATGCTTTGGTCCACCCTCCTAGAGTGCAAGATTTAGCTGAGACCCTGTATTGTGAAATAAAGCCTAATCTAGATGCTGTCAGATAAGCATCCTGGGCTTGGGACAACATCCAGACAAAAGGGATGGCTATTCTTGGGAGGTGCAATAATGTTGCTTCAGCTCAGTACTACGACTGGTCCCATGCTAGAGCCTAGATTACTGGAATGCCCTTCACTTTGGAGGACACACCTGGACCATCTACAGTACATCCAGCAGCCACTGTCAGCCTGGAAGAATTTGAGAAGCTAAAGGAAAGGAATGAGAATCTGTCTCAAGCTCTGAAGAAGACCCTTTGGGAAAGGAGTGATGGTCGTCTGAACATTGAAAGGTTGGAGAAGCTTAGGGTGGAGCATCTGGCCAAGATTGAGAAAACAGAGGACTACATCAAGAAATCAAGAGCTGGGGAACAAATATTAAAGAATGCCTGTAAAGAGGCCAAGCTTTAGAAGGCTAGGACTGAACTCTATCTACAAGAGAGTCATGCTAGGTGGGTCAGGATCACTGAGGCCCGGACGCAAGAAGATAAGAGAACTCAAGCCAGGATTGAGCAGTTAGAGGCCAATGAAAAGAAGCAGCAGGAAGCTTTGCTGGCAGCCCAGAAAGAGATTTCAGAGTTAAAACTTAGGGCTGGTTTGAAGAGATCAAAGGATCAGGACAGACACAAGAAGCTGACCACTACCATTGCCACCAGGAACCTCCTCATCAGGACCATTACAGAGCATCCAGCTGGTCCAGTGACTGAGGCACTTCTGAAGGAGGTTAATGAGGATGAGTTTGGATTAGATGTTTGACTTCTTTGCTTATTGTTCATTTCCATTTTATTGTATTTTGACCCTCCAGGGGCATGTGATGTAAAACAAACTATGTATGATTCACCATTTGTAATAAATTTGTTAGTTTGTTCTCATTGGATTTCTTTTCTCAAGCAACATCAAAGCATCTTCCTCGAGGTCTAGGAAAGGTCAAAACCAAGAACCAAGCCGGATACCTTGGAAAACAAATAAGCATACTGCATTGCATACTAACTTTTGTTTTGTTTTGTAGGTTTTTGTCATTTGTTTGTTTCTAACTTTGCTTTGATCTCAGGAAATATTGCTCGCAGGAGAGTGTTCCCTGTCAACCGTGCACACCGGTATCCTACTCGCAACAACCTTCCGGGTATTCTAATGGAGCAAGTACAGCAAGACCTGACTAAGGTCAGAACCTAGATGGCTAATGAAAGAGTGGAGATGAGAAACCAAATGGCCCAATTCATGACTGTGATGACTGGCTTGGCCCAGAGTCAGGAAAGGATAAGGGCATTGGTAGAAAGACAAACCCCCGAGGAACCTCATCCTGGGACTGGAGGAACAAGTAACAATGAGAGGGGTCAGCCTCATGTTAATCCACCTGTATTTGGACCACATCTAGATCCGGAAGTCAACATCCCGGGTAATGTGCAAGGAAATACTACTGGGGGGGAGGATTTTACAAGAAGACCCCCAAGAGGAGCAATTTACTGTCATGGGAGCTGGAGATGAAGTCTACGATAGGAGGTTTGATGAAATTGCTGAGAAGTTGAGATCTCTGGAGTCTCAAAACTCCTTAGGTTTTGATGTAATGGATATGGGGTTAGTAGACGGGGTGAGAATTCCCCACAAGTTCAAACCTTCGTGCTTCGAGAAATACAATGGAACCTCCTGTCCACGAACTCACCTGCAGTCTTTTATGGGGAGACTTAAAGCATATACCATGGATGAAAAGCTGTGGATGTTCTATTTTGAAGACAGTTTGACTGGGGCTTCAAGAGAGTGGTATTCACACTTGACCAGAGCTACTATCAGATGCTGGAAGGACTTGGTTGAGGCCTTCATCCGACAATATCAATATAACCTGGACATGGCTCCTAACAGGACCCTTCTGATGGGAATGTCTCAATCTTCCAGAGAAAGCTTCAGGGAATATGCCCAGAGGTGGAGACAGCTTGCTGCTGCTGTCCAACCACCCATGTCGGAAAGAGAAATGGCCGACATGTTCATGAATACTTTGCAAGGAACATACATTGATAAATTGGCTGCCTTTTCTTCCACTAGCTTCGCAGACGTAGTTATAGCCGGTGAAAGAATTGAAAGTCTGTTAAAAATGGGCAAAATTTCTGATAATGGTGCAAGTTCGTCCAGTAATCCCAAGAAGCCTTTTGTGGGACCTAGAAGGACCGGTGAGACAAATTCCATTCATGCCAGCAGGGGCAGACCTCAATATGTCCACAGATCAGTAGCAGCTGTCACCATTCCAGCTCCGATTCCTCAGCAATCAGCATATCAACAACCACAACAACCACATTATCAACAACAAGTACAATACCCGCCACAGAGAACCTACAACAACAACAATAATAATCAACAACAAAGATCCTTTTAGCAAAGACCATCATAGGCAAACAGGGTGATTGACCCTATCCCTATGCCTTATGCTGCCTTGTTGCCACAACTCCTGAAGCTTAACTTGGTTGAGTTAAGGACATTGGCACCACCAGATCCCCCAATCTCCCAAAGAATTATGATGTCAATGCCAGGTGTGCTTTCCATTCCAATGCACCTGGCCACAATACTGAGAAATGCAGGGCTTTGCAAATGAAAGTTCAAGATCTGGTGGATTCTAAAGCCCTCAACTTCGCACCTCCTCCAAATGTCAACAGAAATCCTATGCCTAATCATGGTGGGCCAAGGATTAATGCCATTGAGGAAATAAGCCATCTACTTTGATCACCAGTGTTGCACAAATTCGAACACCTCTGGTCGAAATTAAAGCTTAGCTTCTAGAGTGCCAGGTGTTTCCCGGGTGTGAGCTCGGTTGTGGGTATTGCAACATTGCAGTCAACGGGTGTGATAATTTGAGAAGCGGCATAGATGGTCTTATCAAAGATGGTATCCTTCGAATCTCAACAACGGCGCCTATAAATCCAGCAATTCCTTTGACAACAATTCCTGATTCTTCTACAACAGCAGCAACAATCATTCCTTCCGATTCATCAATATCATCAGCAATGGCTCCATCCATCACTTCAACAGATCAAATGTCAACAACCATTTCTTCTACAACATCAGCATCCTTTTTATTAGCAGAATCTTCTACAACGCCAACAGAAATTAATGAAGATGTCTCAGCAGTCATAATCTACTATGATCCATCAAATGTTCCTCCAAATAACAACTTTCAGCAACAAGCAGTGGCACCTCCTTCCAGATCACTGGTCACAATTTACTACGATCCGCACACCATTACAGTACCCTCCTCTGCAGCAGTCAGTCCAGTTACTATCATGGTGCCTGGACCGGTTCCTTATGAAAGCAGTAATGCCATACCTTGGCATTATGGCTCTGATCTCTACTGCAACGGGGAGAAAATCACTTTGGATTCTTCAACCTCTTCTCCACAAATTGATAACGTCGGGGAGGCGGACGCTTCACCAGGAGCGGACGCCTTTTTGCCTCACAAGTGCAAAGACCTAATGCTGAAGCAGAAGCTGCTGCCAAATCAAAAGGAAAAAGTGTGGTATCCTAAGAGCCAATTGTCAGAGAAACTCAGAAGACATCTTTTGAGCAAGATGTAGACGAGTTTATGAGAATCATCAAAAGAAGTGATTACAAAGTGGTGGATCATCTTCACCAAACTCCCTCAAAAATCTCCATATTATCCCTGTTGATGTGTTCTGAAGCCCACAGGAATGCATTATTGAAAGTCCTGCACGCAGCATACGTGCCAGAGGAGATCACTGTTAATCAGCTAGAAACTGTGGTGGCAAATGTCAACACCAGTCATGGACTGGGCTTTACCAATGCTGACTTAACAACTGAGGGACGTAACCACAACAAGGCTTTACATATCACCTTGGAATGCAAAGGTGTTGTTCTATCTCATGTACTGGTGGACACTGGGTCATCGCTCAATGTTCTACCAAAGAAAGCCTTAATGAAGCTGGAGTATGATGGCTTGGCACTGCGTCCAAGTAATTTGGTGGTGAGAGCATTTGATGGCTCTAAAAGATCAGTGCTTGGGGAGATTGATCTGCCTGTGATGATTGGCCCGCAGACTTTTAAAACTACCTTCTATGTGATGGACATTCAGTCGGCCTACAGCTGTTTGTTGGGTAGACCCTGGATCCATGCCGCTGGCACTGTTACGTCTACCCTTCACCAGAAGTTGAAATTCGAGTGGGAAGGCCAGATCATCACCATCTGTGGGGAAGAAGACATCTTTGTTAGCCATCTGGCTACGTATAAATACATTGAGATGGATGGAGAAATCCATGAAACTATGAGCCAAGGGTTCGAGGCCCTGAACATTAATGAAGCATCTGCTGTACTGGGAACCTCCATAACGTCATATCAGCAAGCCCGAAAGGTTGTTGAAGAGGGTACTGCCCAAGGCTGGGGCAAGCTGTTGCCCGTGGAAAAGAAAGAAGACAGATTTGGGTTGGGTTACAAACCAACTCAACAAGATAAATCAGAGGCTGCAAAGAAGCCCAATTTTGTCAGCGGGGGAATGCTTACCCCGGATGCTGTGAACAACTTGGAAGACGAGGAGGAAAGCGACCGCAACCTGGAGAGCTGGATACGTCCAAGGATCCCGGGGAGCCAAGTCCTTAACTGGTCTTCCCAGGAAATTATAAGGGTTACTCCTGCAGAGTAATTATTATTTCCTGTATTTTTAAGCATGCATCAAGTCTTGCATCTTGCCCAAGATGTCAAGACTCATTTTGTAATCGGGCCATCTTGTAATTTTGTGCAAATGGATTAATCAATGAATATCGGGCATGTCACCTGAAGACATGGAGAAGACAACTTTCATCACACCCTGGGGCACGTTCTGTTATAAGGTGATGCCATTCGGACTGAAGAATGCTGGTGCAACTTATCAATGGGCTATGGTAACATTATTCCACGACATGATCCACAAAGAAATTGAATGTTATGTGGATGACATGATTGCCAAGTCCCTCACAGAAGACGACCACCTGGTGAATCTGTTGAAGTTATTCAAACGTATGAGGAAGTACCAGCTGAAGTT